>CM061142.1:44031245-44768116 GCA_030789695.1 Scilla litardierei
TATACATACATATATATATATACATACATATATACATATACATACATATGGAAAAAGGGGATCTAAGGTGCCTCCTTTGAAAATCTAAGGAGGCACCCCCCATTTCTCCTCATCTCCTACAATTTTTTTGGAAATTTTTTTCATGAGGTTGTTGTTCACATCATGGATGATCAACATACCAAATTTCAAGGGATTCCAATACTTTTTGAACCACCATCTACCACTTACTATTTCAACGGTCTAAAAACGTGCTAAAACCCTACGAAGTTGCAAGGGGTAGATGGGGGCTCAAAAAGTATTGGAATCCCTTGAAATTTGGTATGTTAATCATCCATAAGGTGAACAATAAACACATGAAAAAAATTTTCAAAAAAAATGTGTGAGATGGTGGGACATGGGGGTCACCTTAGGATCCCTTTACCATATATATATATATATATATATATATATATATATATATATATATATATATATATATATATATATATATATATATATATATTTGAAAAGTTAGTGTTCCATCTTTATTAATCAAATCAAATTTTGTACAAAAGTGTAAGGGTAGCCACAATTGTTGGGTATGCAACGGAGTGGGGATAGGGCACAGGCGCCGTCACCCACAACCGGCATCACCACCAATCATTACTACTCATATGTACAGAGGAAAAACAAATGATAAAATTTTATCCTTCGTCACGGAACTCCCATCTATCCATAATTTCCTTCGCCTCAGCCGAATCTGGGACGAGGTCTCCCAGAATAGTTCTAACATCTGCTGCTATTGCCTCAAATAAGACTGTTTTTGGTCGACTGGTAGCTTCAAAAATCCTCGTATTTCTTTCCTTCCAGATATGCCATACAAGGGCCGAAAGAATAGTTTTTGCTAGAGAGCTTATAGGATCATTCTTTGCGAAATGTAGCAAGAAATAATCTCCTACCTTTGGCAGAAGCGGATCAATAGGTTCTTCCACTCCCAATTTCAGGAGGCATCTTTAAAGTAAATATGTAGTATATTCACATTCAAAAAATAGGTGGTTGATGTCCTCTGTTAATCCCGCCTCACATAGCACACAGCCGGTTCCAACTTCAGGGCACCATTTTGCAATATGTGATTTAGTTTGTAGTTTACCTATGAAGGCTCTTAGGGTAGCCATCGCCATCTTGGGGACATTCCTGTTAAACCATACCAGCCTAACATAGGGGAACTTCGGCCTCCTGCTTCTGATTCCATCCCAGGCAGCTGCGAAGGTGAAAGTCTTGCCGCCTGAGAAATCCCATTGATCTGCGCCATTTCCAAGCCGAATTTGCTGAAGATACGGCCTAATGAAGTTTATGCTAGGGACATTCAACCATGCCGCCCCATCCCAGTACTCAGATACATATTTCATCCCCTCATTCTCCGGAATTTCATGAGTGTCGCAAATCGGTCCAATGGGTAACCAATTATCCTGCCAGAAGAGGGTTGAGGCTCCATTATTAACACGCCTCTTGATTAAATGTTTGGAAAAATTCCTGCAATTTAGCATAAATTTCCAGGTGCCGGAATGTGTTGCCTTCCCTTCAGTTGCAAAGAAATGTGAAGAGTCCTTATAAGTGCTCCTCATATAATTTGCCCAAAGCCCATCACCCGTGAGCATTCTCCAAGTTAGTCTGACTCCAGCCGCTACCGTTAAATCAGGAAGGAGGCGAAGTCCTACTCCTCCCTCATCTTTTGGAGCACAGATGTCTTTCCATGCCCATACATTAGAAGTCCCCCAAATAAATTTCCTGCAGGCACTAGATATTGTGCGAATGGTAGAATTTGGAATACGATACACCTGCATCCAAAAAGAAAGCATACCATAGATAACACTTCTGACAAGTTCGATGCGACCAGAGATTGATAAGGAATTAGAAGTCCATCCCGCTAATCGCTTCTTGCATTTATCAATGAGCCTGCTAAACATTGAGGGCTTGGGGTATTTGGAGGAAAGTGGCAGTCCCAGATAAGTAGAGAAAGAAGTGCCACGCTTAATACCCAGATGGTTAGCTAATTCATTTGGATTTTTAGTACCTTTACTGAAAATAGCCGTACTTTTGCCCCAATTGATTTCCAAACCAGTGAAAGAAGAGAACTCCTCCAGCAAAAGAGTCAATCCCTGGAATGAGCGCTTATTTGCGCGACAAAAAATCAACAAGTCATCTGCAAAAAGCAGATGAGAAATAGAACCAGATCGCCTCATTGGTTGAATGCTACCAGCTTGGAGTGCCTTATCAATAAGGAGAGAGAAAGCTTCCATACAAATAACAAATAGATAGGGAGACAGGGGATCTCCTTGTCTAATTCCCCTATTTCCTTCAAAGTAACCAGCTGGGGACCCATTGATCATTACCGAGAAAGTTGGGGTGGAAATACATTCAGTAATCCAAGAAATGAATCTCCTTCCAAACCCCATTCTGTGCAGAATATAATAAATAAATTCTCGATTGACACTATCAAATGCTTTCCTAAGATCCAATTTTAAGCAGCACCTGGATCCCATAGGGTTACTAAAATCCCTTATTTGCTCGTGGGCAAGAAGGGCGCAATCTGCCAGCAATCTCCCTTTTAGAAATGCGGATTGATTGGCTGAAATAAGGTCATGAACGACCTCTTTCATCCTGTTACATATTATCTTGCTAATGACCTTGTAGACTACATTACAGCAAGAGATGGGCCTATAGTCACCAAGATTAGAAGCTCCAGAATTTTTGGGGACTAGGGTCAAATTTGTATGGTTTATAGGGTGCATAATTTTTCCCGAGCGAAAAAAAGAATGGACAGCTTCAGAAAGATCATTACCTACTGTACTCCATCCGTGTTGGAAGAAAAGCCCGTTGAAGCCATCAGGGCCAGGGGATTTATCCACCCCTATTTGGAATACTGCCTCCTTGATCTCTTCATCAGAAATTTTCCGCTCTAGCCACATCACCGCTCCAGGAGTAACTATACGCTTGGTTACAATTTTGGGGAAGACATTCCAGTAGCTACTCTGATTATATAGATCTTCATAAAATTTTGGAGCTTCTGTTCGTATATCTTCATAAGCCCTGCTTGGACATCCATCAGCATCAATCAAATGGCTCAAGTTGTTGTGGCTATGTCTAGATTTCATGGCCATGTAAAAAAACTTTGAGTTCTTGTCCCCCAGAGTAAGCCAATTTTGTCGGCTTTTTTGGCGCAACATATCCTCTTCCATTGCGATAAGAGCAGTTAATTTCTTTGATAAATTCCTTTCATGTAGCTGCAAGTCCAAGTTGGAATGAAGGTTAAAATTATTCCGCACCTCATTTAATTCCGCCCTGCAGCAAGCTAATGGAGCACCCTTGAAATGCTTATTTGCCCAATTGCGCATCACCTTTCTCAGATTCCGCAACTTTGTGTACAGTCTGTGCATAGGCGATCCAGCAACGTGATAGTCCCAAGAGCTCTCTAGCAAAGATTGATAATCCACGTGCTTAGCCCACGCGTTGAAAAATCTGAAAGGTTTAGGGTGTGAGCTCATCTTCGAATGCAATTTGATAACCATCGGAGCATGATCACTAGTGTTAGAATCCAAGTACTCAACAAAGGTATCAGGAAGTAAATGGAGCCATTGATTATTACAGAGAATTCTGTCTAGTCTAGCCGCAATCCGCCCCGGCCCCAGACGTTGATTGCACCAACTGAAAGAGTTGCCCACACTTTTAATATCTGATAAGGCGCAATTACTTATGCATTCATTAAAGTCATTCAGGACATCAACATCACAACGTCTTCCACCCAGCTTCTCCTTTGAGTACCGGATGCAGTTGAAGTCTCCCATATATATATATATATATATATATATATATATATATATATATATATATATATATATATATATATATATATATATATATATATATATATATATATATATATATATGGGTAAAGTGTTCCTAGGGTGACTCCTTAGATTAAATCTAAGGAGTCGCCCCCATTTTCTTCCATCTCCCACAATTTTTTTTGAAATTATTTTTCATAGCATTGTTGGTCACATCATGGATGATCAACATACCAAAAATCAAGTCATTCCAATACTTTAAAAGTCCTCATCTAATCCTTGCAACTTTAACGGTCTGAAAACGTGCTGAAAAACACATAAAGTTGCAAGGGATAGATGGGGGCTCTAAATGTATTGGAATGACTTGATTTTTGGTATATTGATCATCCATGAGATGAACAACAATCCCAAGAAAAAAATTTCAAAAAAATTTGTGGGAGATGGGAGAAAATGGGGGCGACTCCTTAGATTTAATCTAAGGAGTCACCCTAGGAACACTTTACCCTATATATATATATATATATATATATATATATATATATATATATATATATATATATATATATATATATATATATATATATATATATGTAAATCTTCATGTGAGAACATTTCGCACCATGCGAAAATGTTTTTAGTTTTTTTTTGAAATTTTTTTTTTCAAAAATTCTTCTTTCCACCCTCATTATATGTTGTTATACCCTCCTCAAAAAATAATGGTTGAGAAATAATGTCATTTGGCCTTCGATCAAGGCATTTCATCAAATTCGCACGTTTTGAGACCGTTAAATTTGTAACGGGTGGATGTGTGCTCTAATGCCCAACGGGTTCACCCATTATTTTCCCTGAGGTATATAATTGTATGGATTAAACATCAAAAAAAAGAATTTTTGAAAAAAAAATTTCAAAAAAATAAAAAAAAAGTTTTCGCACGGGTTTTTTTCGCACCCGAAGATTGCCCTATATATATATATATATATATATATATATATATATATATATAGGGTGATCTTCGGTTGCGAAAAAAGGGGTTTTCGCACGGTGCGAAAAAAAAAATTTCAAAAAAAAGATAAAATTCTTTTCGCACCGTGCGAAAAGCCCCTTTTTCGCAATGGAAGATTGCCCTATATATATATATATATATATATATATATATATATATATATATATATATATATATAGGGATTAATGGGTATCATACGCCATATGAGAGCTTCTCTCATACGCCCTCTCACATAAAGCACCCAAGTACAAGCCCACATGGGCTTGTACTTGATTGTACTTGGGTGCTTTATGTGAGAGGGCGTATGAGAGAAGCTCTCATATGGCGTATGATAGCCATTATTCTCATATATATATATATATATATATATATATATATATATATATATATATATATATATATATATATATATATATATATATATATATATATATATATATATATATATATATATATATATATATATATATATATATATATATATATGGATTAATGGGTATCATACGCCATATGAGAGCCTCTCTCATACGCTCTCTCACATAAAGCACCCAAGTACAACCAAGTACAAGCCCATGTGGGCTTGTACTTGGGTGCTTTATGTGAGAGGGCGTATGAGAGAGGCTCTCATATGACGTATGATAGCCATTATTCTCATATATATATATATATATATGCCTACTTCTTCTCCATATTCTAACAGGACTTTGATTGTTCATTTGCGTGTCAATATATCTTGAATGCTACATGGGTTGGTTTTTCCATGTTGCAAGAAAGGTTAACATATTATGAGAGTCCCATAATGCAAGGGCACTGACTTCAGCTTTTCTGAAACTCAAATCAAAACCTAATAGATATACATTATAATATCAATATGAAGTATAAGATAAAACAAGTTACATGCCATCTTGAAAGAAAGGATTTTCAGAGCTCATGCAAGTTGCGTGGGACCCCATGCTCTTGTTGTGTCTGTCCGTTTCCACGGTAAAAAAATGTCAAGGAAACATAAAGAAAGAAAACATAATAAATGGATGTCGAACTTGCAACGGCAAGATGAAACTTTTATACACAAAAAAACATCACGACAAAAAGCGACAATACAAAATTCTCCTCTTTCTTTGTTCTCAGTAATAATAATATATTTTGATGACTTTAAAGACTAGCCATTTTGTCCTTCAGATCCCCAAAAAGAGCAAGAATCCAATGAAACGAGGTGATGATTGCCCAAAATAGCAAAACTTTGAAAGAGAGAGGAGGAGATGTAGCCTATGGTGCGTTTTTTGTTTCCTATTTTGACAAAGTGTCACATCCACACACCTCAATTAGAGTTGCCCAAAATAGCAAAACTTTGAAAGAGAGAGGATGAGATGTAACCTATGATGCGTTTTTTGTTTCCTATTTTGACAAAGTGTCACATCCACACACCTCAATTAGAGGTGTACTAGAAATTTTCCGTGCACATTGTGCACGGAGCAAAAATAATTCTCCATGAACACGGCAGCGGTTTACGCGCGAAACTGGAAAGGAGCGGAAAGTGTGGGTGTGCGTGTCGACAACGTCGGGGGTTAAAAGGGACGGAACACATAAATACGGATGCCAAAAGGACCTAAATACAAAAAGGGAAGGATGTGATTTTTTTGCGCAATTTAATGAAAAGGTAGGGTGTGGGTGAAATTTTTTATTTTTTTACTTGCACCACAATCCAAACCCATCTCCACACCCACCCCCAAGTGGGACCCACCATGATGAGGTGGCCAAATCAAGGCCACCACTCTATCAACCTCTTTGTCCTAGTAGGACAACCAAGAGATATAGCAATTCTCATCCAAAATTTGTAAGGTGGCTTTTGAGAGGTCAACGCGAGTTCACAGAGACAAGGTTATCCATGCTACAAACATAAAATTCAGGTAGAGCACCAAATTTTGAACAAAATTTCTCAAGACTTGCATAAAATCATGTTAAGCAACAGTTACAACTACAAAAAAAACTCGAAGATACGGTCAAAACTGATGAAATCGATGACGCAGACATGCAATATCAATGCTCAGACTCCTCGTAGTTTTGTGCCACATAGCAGAGAATAAATCTACATGAAAAGACAAACTGCAGCTTTCATAAGAGGTATACCGGAAAATGCATCAAATACTACATAAAGTTCGACAAACGTTGATGTCTGAAGCACATAAGAAGAGAAGTTCCAGATGAACAAAAGATAGTGCAGATATTTAGAATACCATATGCATGCTTTGCAAATATTTCTCATATAGCTGTTCTGGTTGTTAACTTCTCCTACCACTACTGTCATCCACGGTTGCAACAAAATTATTTTTTGAAGCCAAACATACCAATCATAAATTATCATCAACATTGGCTCTCAGATGTAAAATTCTTGTTTTTCAAGTATATGGGATAAACAGAAGTATATGGGATAAACTGTAACTCAATCTGAAGGTCCTGGCAGCTAAGTGTTTCTCAAAATATTCCAGAACCAGATGGTTACAAATTCTTGTGGGAAGAGGCCTCGTCGAGAACAGGCAGCAGGTAGGGTTCTGATAGTTACCTCATTCCAACTGTGCTGCCGAAAACACGTGCACGCACAAGAAAAAAGAAGGGGAAAAAGAAAAAAAGGAAAAAAGAAAAAAAGACCAATAACACTTCAACTGTGAAGATAGAGGTGTCTACTTTAATCAACTCCTACTTCCATTTCCTCCCAGAAAACAAAAAGAGGCTAAATCCCCACAAAACACCCAATTTCTATACATTGAAAAGCTAAAAATGTCAAAAACTCATTCCAATGCACAATGTACACATTACGTAGGAAAAATGTAAGGTTACATAAGTATGTGGCCCTATTTGAACTTTCCCTTTTAAGCTATAAAAATTATTTCATTTTCTTTAACAGAGGTGGCCAAAGATATTAAGTTTCATCCTCTCGTCACAACTCCATCACAACTCAAACCAGCATTAAGCCAACATTTTAAGTCCTAATTCGGTATATCGCATTTACAGATGATTTTCACCTTGTTTTACCTTCCTCCCTTTCTCTCTCTTCTTTGTGTCCCCTTTTTCAAGTTGCCGCTGCAATTTCTCACATCCAGGATCTGCTACATTTCTCCCTTCTTTTCTGTCTTTTCTTTGTGCCTCTCGAGTTGCCTCCGCTATTTCTCCCATTCAGGATCATCTTCAGTGCGCTTAGACGAAGAGAATCGGGTAGGGGAAGAAGATTATGCAGCATGCCTATGACCACACTACAGTATATGTGGATGATGTAAAACATTTCACCTTCAAGAATGGTTGAGTGCTTCCTATATGCAAACCTTATGGTATGGGCTAGATATGTATGATTTGAAAGAGAAACTTGTGGTCAATAGAGAGAATATGGTAAGTAGATAGTGCTGCAAATCTAGTACTACAATACAATGTGTGTATCATGCACAACAATCCACCTTTAACATGAGTGGTTGAGAGCTTTATATAGGGGAACCTCACAATACATACAATATGCTACCTTCAGAAGCGGCAAGATGGGGGATACTCTTCCTTTGCTATCGACCATCCCCTTACTGAATGCACATTCAACCCATTGGATGCGATCTACAATCCAAAAACTATCATAAACAAAATTTCAAGAAATTTCAACACGACTTTTTTCGATCCATCAAAATGGACAAAATAAAATAACTTAATGTGGATTGATTTTTGGCTATGTTAAAATTCCTTGAAATTTTGTTTCCAGACGGTTTTTAGCATTTGTACCACATCTAATGTGGATTTTCCATTTGGTGTGTATATGGTTAAAAAAAATTAAAAAGTGAGGATTTCCACCTGTTCAATGCTTCCGAAAGTAGGCTAGCTCAACTCATACAATACATACCTAAGTAGATCCCAATAATATAAATGTTCCCTAAATCACACTTTATGGCTCCATCCCTCTCACTATAATGCCTCACTTACAGGATCCTCCCTTCCATCCTCCACGATCAACAAATTTCCAATAGCAATAAATTAATTGAATATTAATTTTATTGCAGCATTTCAAACTATGTATGGTCATCATGTGATCTTGTGAATGCTTGAAATAGGTAGGTCAGCCTGATACAAATTACAATGTCCATGATAAATTTTTTTAAAAGCAAGCTTATGTTCATATTCCCTGCTCATTTAAAAATTGCAAGTAAGCTTTTGATTTGACTAGTTGATTTTTTCATTATGTTTGCACAAGTTACTTGTGGCAAAAGGTATCTTTCATGAAAAGTTATGTTTGCCTAATTTAACATACAAATGCACTAATTTAACATACAAATGCACGAAGTAAAGGTAAAAATAAATATACAAGTTTAGTAATGTAATGGTTGATTTAGTCTGTCACAAAACATGCACTTGGATGTGTAATATCAAACTAAATATGATAAATGAAAAGTATCCCTTAGAAACGAGATATGCACAATTTTTGGAATCTTAAAATGATACTGGAAGCTCAATCCTTCTGCAAGTTTCACAGCACCATATAAATAACAGGTCAAGTCTTGACTCAAAAGATGACTTTTGCACAGATTGCTACATTCCTATTTCCTAGTGGTCATCGGCGAGAGATTATTATCCCTTAATAGTGTTCTTGACTCATGCCCTAAAGCCAACAAATCTCTAGTGCTGCAAAAGAGACCAGAAAGCTCAAAGCTATGTTTGAGCTCTCAACAAAAGCACAAAAGCACGTTCATGTTCATTTGACAACTAAACGAACCAATCTTGTACACAAATCTCAGTTTGATAAAATAAATGCATGAACAAGATCATGCTTTCCATGAATTCAGCTTGTGTTCAAGCTCGGACTCATTGGCTCAAGGTCAATTCCTATAGGACTAGTTTAGGCCTTGGTTCAAGCTCAAGCTCAGGTCATTTATGATGATTGAGTTGATCAATGTTAACATTAATCACTAAAATTCTACTGCAATTAGAATGATCTTTATCTTGAAAAGTTTCCTCTGTTATCATCGTATTCCTGATGTCTGAACTCATATTAAATTTGACTTTTAGCATATAATGGTTGAAAGAGTCTCATTTAATAGTCAAAATCATGGTTCAAAAGCCCGCCAATACAATATGTATCAATCTTATTGTATCAAAATTTGTATGTGTTGTACAAATCATACTCGTTTTATCTGGGACAAGCACAACTTTTCAAGTTTCACTGTGACGTGCATAGTATCTTAGCCATTTCAGTCATAGCATGAAAGTAAAATATTGAACTCTAAGATGAAAATACATTGAAGCTAAGCTAATTGATTTAGATAAAAACTTTCACAACAATAAACACAAACACGTATAGAGTTTGTTAAGAGAATGGAAATACAGTGTCTTTGATGATGAGCTTATTCATGGATAGACGATACATTTGATTTGCATGCAACTCTGCACCTATGGTGAGATAAGACAATGGATTCCTAAAATCTGATACGTTCCATATGTATGACCCCATGCTTTCAATACAATGGATACCAATACTAGATATTGATGCTACAAACCACCAGCCAAATTCTAGTACCGGAAACCAAGATTTCAAACCTTGGTCAAGTCATACTAGGCATAGAACTATATGCACCTTTGTCTTTAGTTTTTGGAATGTTATTATAATATTAATTTAAAGAAAAATTGAATCTAAGATTGCTAGAACTAAACTTGCAAGAAACAGGTTATAGAGGGGTTAGTAGTTAAATTTTAGGTGTTTAGTAGTTTCAAGTAATTTTACACTTATTTTCATTATTATCTATGGCTTAATTTACATGTGATGGGGGTCATAGTTTAAAACTTGAAATCAAGTCTTAGTTGCCACCTACGGCCTTCGACAACCAAATTCCCCTCTTCATCTTCCTTGCACTCGTTCTTGAACCATGCCCGCATGAACGCCCTCACACAATGCCCTCGCCGACACCCTCACTTAAGCCTGAACCTTTCTTCATCATGATCCTAATCCGATTCTTAAAAAATGATCTTCCATAAATACATTCTATAGTAAATAATAATAATTTGATGTTTGAAGTGTTATTTTTTTACTTCGTGATGTGATGTGAAAATTGCTTTGTTAATAGATCTCAAGATAAGATCCAAAGGTATCGTACTCTAATTTGAGGAGGGTCTAGCATAGCCATGGCAAAAAGAAGAGAAGTCCATTGTTGACTACAAGTTATATGTGAATGATCCAGAAATTAGTGTAATGAAAGATCATTGATAGGAAGTTGACTGCATATGGGTCAAAGTATGCCAATGGAGGATGACTATAGAAACTTATGTTTGGAGCGGAGCAGATGGAAGAGAAGTCGTGAAACCTCAAGTTTCATTGATGGTTGTGTGGGACCAGGGCGTTGCCATTCTTCACAACCAAAGGTTGTCTAGCAGCATGGAGGTGAAGGTGAAGATTCATGATATGGTAATGCATACTGAAGTCGTCAAGAACTAGTTGTAGTGTGTGAGAGCTCTTTTCAATGGCTAAAAACATTAATATTGTTTATGACATGATTCAAGGGTTGTTTCTGGGCAGGAATTGAGAGAAGACCTTACCATAACATTATGGGAACTTCAAAAGACTATATGAGAATCTGCGCACTTATTTTTATATTAGTAGTGATGTGCAGATGAACTTGTAGTGGGAGTGGATAATTGTCTGTCTCTTTTTCGGGAGTCTTCTATCATGTGGGAGTCTTCTATCATGCATGTCCGTAGATGATTTGGATTATAAACAATAATTCATTATACAAGACCTTTAGCCTCAACAAGGTTTTTCTAAATGAATGCCGGGCTTCTATATCCAAAGAGTCACATAAATGACCAGCCTTAGTCATTTAATAAACAGTATATGGGGGCCGAAGGAGGTCATGTAAATAGCTCATTCAGTGGATGTGGCAGACGATGTGGCCTTATAGAAGATTACGGTGGTAGTCCTTTTGGTATCAGTAGAGAAAGCCCTAAAAGAGTAAGAGAAGAGAACTTATATTTACTGCAAGAAGCTAGCCATACAAAGTTCACATATTTGGAATTGTATGTTACTTTGTTCCAGCTATTCTAACATCTCAAAGTAATCAACCCACGGTACCTTTGCCTCTGGGGAGATAGTGTGAGCGTCCAAATGTCACCTTGTCCAAAGAGTATGAGTATATGGCATACCGGATGTTTCGTGAGTTTTAGGCATATTCGATGTCATCATTCATAGTTCCCAACGCCATACTTGTGCAAACAAGTAAATTTACTTCATCATTATTTTCTTTTGTGCCTAAACTTGGATGATTGATTGATTCTAGAGCTACTAATCATATGACAGGTACACATGCATCTTTTCTAAGGTAGATGCAATTTATTCCTTACCTGGTGTATTTTTAGCGGATAAGTGCATTGCTTTGATAAGTAGTATCAGCACTGTAAATGTGACACCATGCAAATGTCCTCAATTCTTTACTTATCTAATTTTTCATGCTGTCTATTATCTGTTAGTACTTCAAAATACCATGTGAGGGGATGCACACAACTATGTCATTGCCTCAGCTCCAAATTGCTCAATGAAATTCTTTCCAACTCATTATTGCCTCCTTATAGATTGAGATGTAGAGGACAATTGGCACCAATTATGAATCTAGAGGCTTGTGAGCTATGATTGTAGTCGGTTGGGACATTCTTCTCTTCAAATTTTGAAGTTGTTAGTCCTACAGTAAATCATGTTTCAAATTTAAATTGTCAGTCTTATCAACGTGGTAAACATCGTGTGTCTTACCCAGTCGGAGTCAATAAAAAATCAATAAATATTTTAAGCATGTTCATTCTGATGAACGTGGTTATTCGTCTCATGCAATCAAAACTTGGCTTTATATATTTTCCTATTAGCTGATGACTACTCTCATGTTACATGGCTTTGTTTGTTTCAGGATAGATCTAATGTATTATCTGTTTTTATAAAAAAATGTTGAAAGCAAAACACAATTTGGAGTTTATGTCTGTCCTTTACATAGTAAAGTTGCAAAAGAATGCTGTAGTTCTGATTTTTACTGAATTTGTGAAAGTCTAGCACAATTATCAATCTTTTTGTTCGTACACACCACACTAAAATGCTATAGCTGAGCGTAAGAACAAACTTTGTTAAAGGTTGTGTATGTGATGCGGATGCAACCGCACCTACGGGCCACGGGACGGAGCGCATGGGCCAAGAGGCGGGCCGGGTCGTGACTTACTTCAGGAGGAGGAAGCTTAACCCATGAGGGATGATATCGCTCACATTTGCCTACGAAGAGCTTTTTAGTCTATTACTTCATATCTGAAGTTTTACTCTCTTTTTATAATCAAGTCTAGCCGTCTTTTGGCCTTTTATGCTTAACATTGTGAAGAACAATCTAGGCGTCACCATTGACGGTTCTTATGCTTTATTCCGTTCATTTAAAGCTTGGAGAGCGAGTCTCCTCTCCTAACGAGACTCATCTATCTTGTTCTAGTGTTCTTCGTTAATTTTATCCTCCATTTTCCATTTTTCCACCTAAAAATATTGTCTTTATCATCCTTGGTTGGTCGAATCGCATCAAATTGGTATCAGGACGGTGAGATCCGATGGCGACCTCAACAAGATCCAAAGAAATCGACGTGAAGATTTAGGGCTTGCGCGAGGAGATTCACGGAGCGATGGAGATAATGAACGATCGAATCACCACGGGGTTCAAGATCATGCGCAAACTCAAGAAGATCACCAAAACAAACTGAATACTATGGAGGCAAATATTGCTCTTTTGGTCCAAACCCTAATTGTTGACAAGGAAAATGGGGAGAAACCACACGGCGCAGCCGGAAAGGAAATTATCGACGAATCGGAGGTAGCAAATCAGCGACAAAAAGCCCTAGAAGCCAAGGCGACCACCATCTTCAGCGGATCTGGACCGATAGCCATTCTGGTGGGCGGATCGGGGTCCTCAAACCCCCAGGAGGCCGAAAGAAGAACGGCAAACTCCCATGGGGTTCGGTTTGATGCGGGGAAACCCGTAGGGGGCGACAAGAGGCGACGGACCCTTTTGGGGGCCGTCGGGGGCGGCGAACCCCCCTTGGGGTCGCCCGAAGGCGGCGAGCCACTGGGACCTCTCCCATGGGCTGGCGAAGGCGTGGGAGGGGCAGGCGACCCCTCCCGTGGGTCGCGCAAGCGGGGCAAACCACACCTAGGGTCGCCCATGGGCGGCGAACTCCTGGGACCACTTCCAGGGGTCGGTGAAGCTAGGGAGGGCCCGACGGGTTCTTCTGTTGGGCGTGCGGCTGTCACACAGGGGGCGGGTCCTTTTGGAGGCCCACGTGAAGCTATCCAGGGCACTACTATCATCCAGATGGGTTTGAAAGGCCTAAGTGGCCTGATGAGGAGTACACAAATGAAGATGAAGGCCCAACTGGGGCTGGTGGAGGCGGTCTGGGTGGAGGACAACAGGTCGTGGGTAGTCACCTCAGGAGAGGGAGTTTGAAGGAGGCGCATTGGGAAATATCAATGCAGATCGAAGGTTGAAGAAGCTGAAAATACCGGTGTTTGACGGCACAGACCCCGACGATGGATCTATCGGGCAGAGATGTACTTTTAGGTGATGTGGTTGACGGAGGAGGGCATGCGAGCTATCGACATATATTTTGAGGGAAAGGCCTGGCGTGGTATCGTTGACGGATAGCACGACACACTTTTTCTACCTGGGAGGAGTTGGCGGCATCCCTGCTTGACCGTTTCCAGGGGACATCAGGTGGGGATTTCTACGAGCAGTTATCGACTCTTAGACCTGGGGGGACTGTGATGAATTTCATTGAGAAGTTTGAGACGCTTTCTGGTAGGGTGAAGGGAGTCCCAGATGTCTTAGTGGGCAATTTTATGAGGGGGCTGAAGCCAACTATACGAGCTGAACTGAGAATGCAGTCCCAAGGACTTGGAGGACCTCATTCGCTTAGCGCAGAAGGCGAAGGAGAAGCAGGCAGAGGAGAGGAGGATTAAAGGTACGTGGGGGGCCAGAACCCACGTAACCAGCTGCCACCATTGGCGCAGAAGATGACTACGGGGGCCCACGACACTAGAGGAGAGAAGGCAGGGGAAGACCGTACGGTGGGATTCGGTAGACGAATGATGGAGGCGGACATGATACAGCAGCAGTTCCCTGATTTCCACCTTGAGAACAAGGTGGCTATTCTACGGGAGGGTATTGATGCGGATGCAACCGCACATACGGGCCACTGGACAGAGCGCACGGGCCAATAGGCGGGCCGGGTCGTGACTTATTTCAGGAGGAGAAAGCGGCTCAACCCATGAGGGAGTATATCGCTCACATTTGCCTACGGATGACGTTTTAGTCTATTACTTCAAATCTGGAGTTTTACTCTCTTTTTATAATTAGGACTAGCCGTCTTTTGGCTTTTTATGCTTAACATTGTAAAGAACAATCTAGGTGTCACCATTAACGGCTCTTAGGCTTTATTCCGTTCATTTAAGGTTTGGAGAGCGAGTCTCCTCTCCTAACGAGACTCGTCTATCTTGTTTTAGTGTTCTTCGTTAACTTTATCCTCTATTTTCCATTTTTCCACTTAAAAATATTGTCTTTATCATCGTTGGTTAGTCGGTTCGCATCAGTATGCTTTATTATTCCCTAGAATAGAAACAATTACAAGTACTTCTAAGCAGGCATTCTTACTGCATTCAATCTCATAAACACAATGCCTTCATTAGTTCTTGACAAAAAATCCCTTGTCCCTGTTATTTTTGAATGCATCGATGTTCCCTTTATCTCTGTGCATCTTTGGTTGTATCTTTCGTATATGACAATCGTACGTCTGTTTCTAAAATTAGACTCTCAAGCATTTAAGTGTATCTTTTTTGGTTACTCTCATACACAGACAAGTTACAAATGTTTCTATCACAAACAAAATAAATTCTTGTTTCTACATATTCCACTTTGTTTGAGTCACGATCTTGCTTTGATAAAGAGTCATCTTCAGTGCCAAATGAACACTTCGAGCCAGTGACGGATGAAGAAGTCACATTCTTTCTGGTCCCACGTAATTAACCAGTTATGCATCCAAACACTTCAAAGATTGCATAGACAATTGCTAGAGACAGGATAAACCAATAACGGTGTATCCAAGATGATTATGTCATACTGCTCCAATGTTAACACCTCCTGCCAATCACATCCCTACTAATTCTGAGTCGTCTGTTCATTCTAATCAGTTTAACAACCAATCTTGTGTCAATCTTCCAATCATCGTTTAAAAATTTAGTGATAGTTGTATAGCCCACCATGTCCAAATTCGTTTTCTTCATTGATCTTTTTCTAACATATATAGCCTTTATTTTCTCAATCGGTTCTCAACTTATTCCGAGGTCTTCTTTAAAAGTGTTGTCAGATCTAAAATGGCTAGCCGCTAATATTTACGAAATTGGTTTCGGTTTCGGTCTCTTCAAAAAAAAATTGGGTTCAACAAGTTTCCGCTAGTTTCGTCAATTTCGTTTTAAGTTTCAGTTTCAAATTTATCTATATTTTTGTGTATATGTCTATAAAAACACATTTATAACAATTGAACTTTATTAGGATCTTTTTATATGAAATATTTTATCATTGTCTATTTTTATAGAACCGAGTTTACAATGAAAAATGTGTTTACTCTATAGCACCGAAAGCGTGCCTTATACATGATCGAAGAGACAAGTGTGTTAAGTTGTTAACCAACCACTTCACCTATGAATCCAAATTCCACGATGTTACCAAATCAAGAAGGTGTCCCCATCTATATAGACGACTTGTGTAAAAGCTAAGCTATGTCACTGCCTGATATTTATCTAGCAAACATAGTTAGTTAGTTCATGCATGTTCAATGAACCGGGTCACTTAGATGTTGAATTCCGAATACTTCATTATTTGAAAAGTGCTCCAGAGAAAATGTTCATGTATTATAATTGTCACCATATTCGGTTTGCTACAGATGCAGACTGAGCATAATCACTTGTTGATGGGAGGTCTATTACAAATTAAGGTGTGTTCGGTAGTTGTAACCTTGTAGCATGGAGGAGCACGAAGTATAATATCTCAATCAATAGAAGAATCAAATCATCGAGCTATAACAAAAAAACATGTAATTTTCTGAAGGTCGGAGATATAAGTAAGCTTGCATTTCCATCTCGCATGCGGCTACATTATGACAATAAGATAGCGATTCATCAAACTCTAATACCAAATTTGATGTAGAACCAATTAAAAATTGGAAGAATTGTGGAAAATAGAAAAGAGCGAAAGAGAAATTAGGACTCCAATGCTTCTTCCCAAAGAGGTTGATTTCTAGTCAACAGGCTAAAATCTATCTCGGTCTAGTAAATTTGA
This sequence comes from Scilla litardierei, assembly GCA_030789695.1. Taxonomy (NCBI): domain Eukaryota; kingdom Viridiplantae; phylum Streptophyta; class Magnoliopsida; order Asparagales; family Asparagaceae; genus Scilla; species Scilla litardierei. Next base: position 44,048,429 of record CM061142.1, read on the forward strand.
TCTCAAATATTTTATTGTAATATAAAATGAGTTAGAGCCTATTATATGCTTACATTTTGTTACACATCTGTCCTAACCAAAATGTGACTAAAACTCTTAAGGAAACACTAAAAAGGAAACAAAACTAAATGAAATATAGCCCATTAAATGGCTCAACTCAGGCTCGAACCCAACCATAACGAGCTAGGCTGAGTCTTGCGTCTCCTCCCTCCTACACTTGTAAACTCAGATGTCACCATCATAAGACCGCAGGAGAGAAGCACCCTCAATCCTAGCATTAGACAGGGGCATATCACTGACTCAGGTCTATGGTTGATCAATCATACAGACCAGAATAGACATTAAACATAGGAACATGTTTTTGCAGTTCTGCACATTGTTAATCTACCCCTATGACTTGTATATTAATGCTGTCAAATGATATATATAAGAAATATGCATCCGGTTCTGCAGTATCATACATGTGTCCAAATGGCCAGGCACTCGTAGAGAACCTTGGAGAAGTAAGGTTAAAGAAACCCGATTCTCTTAGCTTAAAAATAAACCTGAAATGGCCATGCAAAAGCCGTGATGGCTAATTGTGCGTACATAATGGCCCATGGAAGGTTTGACAGAGTTTAATGGCTAGTTTCCTACCAGTCAACCTGATGTTTATGTGGAACCCAGTATACCAAAATAAGATCTCTTAGCATGTGAGTTCATTTTTCTATTAGCACAAACCTTGATGATAAATAAAAGTTGATTTGGGTCACGGGTAAAATCATGACAAATCCAGCTTGTCTGGCAACTATAAAAACAGATCTCAAAATTCAAACACGTTAGCAAGTAAAATCACCCAAAAGAAATTTAAGTTTTAGTGACAGGTCACCATAAGAAGATTAAGTTAATGGCACATGGAACACCCAACATTCAGTAGAGCAGGGAAAGTTTTGGACATGCAAGACACAAAATAAAAGCTTTCTAGCTTGCAGAAGAACGTAGGCAAGAAAACATGTAATATATTTTTTCCCTGAATTCATGAAAAAAAAATCGTTAGAAGCATATAGATGAGGTTCTCAACAAGAAGAAGAAATAACACCCAAACAATATAAAGCATGAAACAAGAAAAATAGAACTAACAACACTTGTGGTAAAAGTTGAAATATATTCAAATTGAATATCACAAAAACAAGATTGTCATATTATAAGTTAAAAAAAATTACCTTTCTTGCCCGAATGATAGGTATGGTATGCATGCAAACAAAGAACACCAGCACATACAAATCCAATCATCTGTAGAGAGAAACAAATAAGATTCGGGCCAAATGGTGATCTCTTAACAAACGCATGTCACTATCCTCAGTATGCAAAAATTGTATATGTATACAAATAATGTGTCAGGTGCATATTCTAACAATCATTGACCTTATAAACTGCAAATCATTTCCTATACGGCCTGCACCATGCAGCGAGAAAATATGTCCTCGCACAACTAGTATGTGATCAAGCCACCAGACAACCAGGCCCCAAATTCCCTTTTATAAATCAAAATAGCCCACCATCTAAGCACATCATGAGATGGTAGCAAGATGAAATATTATAATCCAATGTTTCTTATCGGTTCAAAGGTTCAAGCTGTACTTCCATCCTTCCAGTTGAACGCAACTCCGGTTCAGTAACTGTTCTGTTTGGATGCAACACTGTTCTATTTGGATGCAACAGATCAACCGAGTCATCCTCCTCCCTATTCCCCAACACCCAATTGCCCCTGAAAGAGTCCCTATCTCTCCTCCTCTGCTTCACCTCCAAGTATTCCAAGTACATTGCCAATAGTGCGCCAGCCAAAACCCATAATAGCAAGGCCCAAGTGAGCCCTTCAACATTTTCACTACCGTATCTGTGTCCCAAATGTTTCATGCCAGTAAAAAGCGCTACAATTCCAACTACAATAGCACACCTTCCTGTAATAACATGAAAATACTCCCAAATGATCCTCTTTGTAGAAGCAACCTCCCCAGTAGCCGGCTTTTTAGGCCTCAGATATGCATTCACTGGCTGTGTGAAAGCCAGTATGATAGCAGAAATACCAAATTTAACATGGGCAGAACTAACAAAGAACCCTCTGAGCTCAGCAGCTGCAAAGAGAACACCAAGCATGACTATAGCAATCCCTGAATATTGCAAGTAAACATGAATTTGGTACCAACCATCCCCTTTGACATGCTTTAGATACCTTGCTGCCATGATTCCACCAGGAAGCAAGATCCCCCAAGCTACAAACATCATAAACCCGTGAACTGCAAGAACTGGCCGCAAGTCCTGCTCTGCCTCTGCAGATCCCCGGAGCCAAAGAACTCGAACAGGCTTACTGCTAGTGACCGAGTGCATATTTCTTTCACTCAAATTGTCATCGGACCACTGTGCACCCATTGCCCAAACAACCTTCAAAGGAGTGGTCGGATCAATGATATTCTTACACTCCACCCTTCCATTACAAGAAGGGTTCAAAGGGCGTGTGAATTCAAATGTAATTATCCCATTTTCCGATTTGCATCTCACGTAAGTTAAATTTTCCTTGGTTGGGTGCACACTCATGGCATCCTTTCCATCAATCCAATAAGTACTCACCCGTCCTTTTCCACTACTATCAACCCATCCCACATAAGCAAAGCTATTAATCATCCTGCCTCCAAACCCAATTGCAACATACCCACTCTTCTTCTCCCCTCGAGCGGCGATGGAAATTGAATTTGAATCTGGAGATAAAGTCCAAAAAAGAGAAACCTGCTGATCATCCAAATAAACACTGTTGTTATACATATCTGAAAGGCCGCCATCGACCACCTGAACTTTCCAACCCATCTTCTGCTCAAAAACTGAATGGTAGTAAACTTGATCCGGTGTATTCCTATCTGGTGACCAGACCAGCTCCATTGGGCTCGCCAAAACACCCTGAGCATCCGGCCCACCAGCATAAACAACTTCTGATGCATTGCGAGAAGTTGCATTCCCTCCAATAGGATCTGATGTAATGTAAAAGGCAACATCATGTCCCGCTTGGATTGAAAAAGTGACCGGTACTCCCCTCTCAACTCTAAGCAAAGGTGCCTCCTTTTTGTTGATAAAAAGAACCTTTGACGGATTAGGGGGGTTTGGATAGTGCAATGCTGGCCCTGAAGTAACAACTACCGGCGTCTTCCCATCACTAATAATAAGACCTTGATCCTCCTTGTCTTTAGCATCCAACGGCCCAAGACAACCATTGAATTCTTCCGATACATTGAATGTGAAGTACCCAAAAGAGCTAAACTTTGGTCCTCCATGGTTCTGAGGCAAGTAGTAAGGCCGGAGAGCATCCGGGGGCCGAATGGGCCCCACCGCCCAGATCACAGTCATGTTGGCAGTCCGATCCACATCAATGTCGTACTTTTTATCTATGGACTGCAGCGGGCGATCGAATCTGATAAAGGAAACCCCATCTCTCCTGTCACCGTACACCAGTTTAGTATTGTTGGCCAATCCCACGGGATCCGATCCCTCGTAGATCGTATCAGGACAAACACCCTTAACTTTCCCATCCTTATCCACCAGGCACTCACTGTAATCAGTAACGTAGAAGTCCTCGGCGAAAGGAGTGGCCTCTTCAGTGTACCCAGCAACGGTGATATCAGCTCCAAGCATCCAAGCCGAATTTGATTTGGGATTGGCCCATCCGAAAGCCATGTAGTACTGAGATTCCACTGCCGCCTCTAGGCCAATCGAGACCGAATCCGCGTTCAGAGTCCACCGGAGGCGGTAATTCGGCGAGATCGTGCGGCAATTGTCCAGCATTGTGGGGGCCCGACGGATCCTCTTCTTGGACTGCGAGCTTACCGGCTCAGCGGCGCTTGGCGAGGGGGCCGGAGAGAGATCAACATCAAGATCGGAACTTTCCGGGTTTTGAAGGATGACGTGGCCGAAGTTGGAAGCGGTTGACTGATCCCAAACACCGAGGACGCGGATCTGATCGAATGAGACGTTGGGTAGCAAGGGGACGGTTAGGGTTTCGTTGGCGTAGGGGGAGGAGGAGCGGTTAAGGGTGAGGGAGGAGACGGGAAAGCCGGCGGTGAGGTTGCGGAAGTTGTCTCCGGCGGCACCCCACCAGACGACGGTATCGGATCCAGGCAGCATGTCGAAGTTGCGGACCGAGAAGGAGCAGGCGTCGGTGATGCTGACGACGCCTCGGAGCTGGTGCTGGACCATCAAGAGATCCGATTCGAAGCCCGTCAGGTTGGTGCGCTCGCCGCAGGGGGCGGCGACCGCGACGGCGACGAGGAAGAGGAGAGGGAGTATGGGGGGCATCTGGTCGGATCTCGGATTGGGGATCCGACGAGGGGGGGATTAGGGTTAGGGTTAGTTATGGGAGTATATATTGGCGAGATGAGGCTTTCATATTTGTTGAGGTTTTTCTTCAGTTTGTGTGGGGACTTTGATGTTGCGGTTGGAAGCTTCAAGCTTCTCTCTCCCCTCTCTCTCCCCCCTCCGTGGCGAAAGAATCTTCTATAGTTTACTGTAGATTGTCCTTGCGTTGATATTTAAGGATGTTTAACACTATCATTCATGGCATTTACTTTACATAATTAGTTAATTTTTGTATCATCATTTGTCCAAATAACATATTGCCTAATGTTGTGAAGGGAATTTAGGGAGAAATAGGTGTAAGGGGTTAAGAGCCCCCTACCCGTGTATTTATATCTTTCAATAGTGGGTTGGATACCCAATTGGCCCAATAGGCCTATTCATAACACTTCCCCTTATCCAATCAACATTGAAATAAGAGGTGGATTCTTCAGGATCCGAGTTAGGGTAACTGTCTTGTTAAAGAAAGAGCAGTTAACCCATAACTTCCCCTGTTTTGGGGATGTGTCAAGGGGTGGATACTTCAGGATCCAGAGTCAACGAGGTTGCCTCGTCAAAACCTTGACTACGGAAAACCCAGTGGGAAAAAACCTGTAGCCAAGGGAAAAGAGTACAACTCTGCAGTTGACTCCCCCTTATCTGACCAAGCTTCAGGCTTGCAGATTTCCTATGAATCTATACATCAGTCTCCTATGTATCTATGAGTTCATAGTTCTCTCATCCTGACCCAGTTTACATTTACTCACTCTCCTCATCCCAATCCCATATACAAGTTTCTCAAAGATACTAGTAGGCAGGGATTTGGTAAGCAAATCCGCCAAGTTATTACATGATTGGATCTTCTGTACCTCAATCTGCTTTTGCTTCTGAAGGTCGTGCGTCCAGAAGAACTTGGGGGAGATATGCTTCGTCTTGTCACCTTTGATGTAGCCGTCCTGTAGCTGGGCTATACATGCTGCATTGTCTTCATGGAGTGGAGTGGGTGCAAGTACGCCGGTCGTAAGGCCGGTGGAGGTGAGTATGTGCTGGATCACTGAGCGTAGCCAGAAGCATTCCTTGCTTGCTTCGAAGATCGCAAGTAGCTCTGAGTGGGTGGATGAGACGGTCGTCATGGTCTGCTTCACAGATCTCCAGGATATGGCAGTACCGCCATATGTGAACATGTATCCGGTCTGAGACTTCTCTGTGTGAGGATCGGATCTGTAACCTGCGTCAGCATAACCAACTAAACCAGTTGATGCCCCTTTCCTGTAGAATAGACCTAAGTCTATGGACCCTTGGAGGTAGCGCAGAAGATGCTTAACTCCGGCCCAGTGCCGTTGTGTAGGTGCAGCACTATATCTGGCTAGTAAGTTTACTGCAAACGCTATGTCAGGGCGAGTGCAGTTAGCCAGGTAAAGGAGTGCACCGATAGCACTTAAATAAGGCACTTCGGGGCCTAGTGCTTCCTCCCCCTCTTCCAGCGGCCGGAAGGGGTCTTTGTGAACATCCAATGATCTGACGACCATCGGAGTGCTGAGGGGGTGGCACTTATCCATCTGAAACTTTTTCAGTAAGTTCGATGTGTAAGTTGACTGGTGTAACAGGATCCCATCTTTAAGATGCTCTATCTGAAGGCCTAAACAGAATTTTGATTTTCCGAGGTCTTTCATCTCGAAAGTTTCTGTCAGGCTTCTAGAAATCTTTGCGATCTCTTCAGGAGATCCGATGAGGTTTAAGTCGTCTACATAGACGGCTATTATTACAAATCCTGCTGCCTTTGCTCTTATAAAGATGCAAGGACAGACTGGGTCATTTTTAAATCCTTGCTGTGCAAGGAAATCGCTCAGTCTGTTATACCACATCCTTCCAGATTGTTTTAGACCATATAATGATCTTTGCAGTTTCACTGAGTAGATGTCACGGTCTCTCTCTTTTAGTGCTGCAGGCAAAGAATAACCGTCAGGCAATCTCATATAGATGTCTCGGTCTAGGTTGCCATATAGGTATGCAGTGACCACGTCCATGAGTTGCATATCTAAACCCTCTTGTGCTGTTATGCCAATGAGGAATCGGAAGGTGATCGCGTCCATGACTGGGGAGTATGTGGCTTCAAAATCCACCCCAGGACGTTGGGTAAAACCCTGCGCTACAAGTCTTGCTTTGTAGCGTACGATCTCATTCTGTTCATTTCGTTTTCTAACAAATACCCATTTATAACCCACAGGTTTTACACCTTTTGGTGTCTGGACTATTGGTCCGAAGACCTTGCGCTTTGTGAGTGAATCCAACTCCACTCCTATTGCCGCTTTCCACTTTGGCCAATCATCTCTGCTTTGACATTCTGTCAGAGAGCGTGGTTCAATATCATCGTCGCAGTACGCGACGTTGATGGCAATATTACACGCAAATGTGTCATCTATTGTTGTGCTTTTTCTGTCCCAATACTCCCCAGTTCGTACGTAGTGTATCGATACTTCATTTTCTCCCGGTTTTTCCTCTTCATGAGAGTTTGGGAGAGATGGGGTAGCAGGGCTTAAATTAGCATCCTGTGGTGGTATTTGTTTACCATTGCCAAGGGTCCTACTCTTTCGAGGGACTTGGTCCTTGGATCCCGGTGGTCGTCCTCTCTTTTTGAGGGGTCCAACCATTTCTGCTGCAGGCGGATTGCATCCATTTTGCGGTATGTCAATCCTAGCTGGAGTGTTAGCAGCAGGGACGTGTGATTTGACAATCTTCTGGTTGTCAGTAAATTTGTCCGGCAAGAGATGGACAGTGTTTTGGATGTGGAGAATCTTCAGGACCTCCTCCTCACACTGGCTTGTTGGCGGATCAAAGTGACATAAAGTTTTTTGTATCCCAAGTGATACTTTCTGAAGCTTCGGGCTTCTTTGTCTGTGAGCCTAGTCTTGGAAACGATGTTTCATCGAATTCACAGTCTTCTAGACGTGCCTTAAAGACGTCCCCCGTAAGGGGTTCTAGGAATCTAATTATGGAGGGGGTGTCAAACCCAACATAAATGCCTAGGCGACGTTGTGGACCCATCTTTGTCCTTTGTGGTGGTGCTATGGGGACGTATACTGCACAACCAAATATTCTCAAGTGTGAGACAATTGGTGGGGCTCCAAGTGCTAGTTGCATTGGAGAAGATGACTGACCTCCAGAGGGTCTTAATTTTATTAAAGATGCAGCATGCAGAATTGCATGACCCCACGCATTCACTGGCATCTGGGATTGAAGTAATAATGGACGAGCGATCCATTGCAGTCTCTTAATTAGAGATTCTGCTAACCCATTTTGGGTGTGAACATGCGCTACAGGATGTTCGACTTCAATTCCCTGAGCTTGGCAATAGTCTAGAAAGACTTGTGACGTAAACTCCCCCGCATTGTCCAGACGAAGTTTCTTTATCTGGTGGTCGGGGAAGTGGGCCCGTAACTTTATTATCTGAGCTAAAAGCTTAGATAGTGCTAGGTTACGGGTGGACAGTAGGCACACATGTGACCACTTAGTTGATGCGTCTATCAGGACCATAAAGTACCTGAACGGACCACTTGATGGGTGTATCGGCCCACAAATGTCTCCGTGGATTCTTTCCAGAAAGCTGGGAGACTCCACATCCACTTTCAGTGGAGAGGGTCGGGTGATCAGTTTACCCTTGTAACAGGGTGGACATGGGAATTTGCCTTTTTGAAGAATCTTCAGGTTCTTCAGGTCAATGCCCCTAGAGTTCTTTATGATGCGGTACATCATAACCGAACCAGGGTGTCCCAGTCGACTGTGCCAGAGTTGGAATTCTGGTGTCTGGGGGCACTGCAGGTGCTCCACCATGGATGTTTCTGGAGTTTGTATACTTGTTTGGTAGAGTCCCGAGGGGAGTCCCTTGAAACGTTCCACAATGGTTTTTGAACCATTTGTAAGAGCCGTTACAAGCAAGTATTCCCTTTTATCCTCCTCGACCGTCTCTAAGTGATATCCGTTTAAACGGATGTCTTTAAAACTTAGGAGGTTTCGGATGGATTTTGGGGAGTATAACGCATTTTTAAGTGTTATTTGTGTGTTGCCGGGGAGCAATATAATTGCTTCCCCTGATCCTTCGATTATATTTGCTGGCCCTGAGATTGTTCTCAGTGGGCCAGAATAACTACTTACGCTCGTGAAATAGTCTATGTTTTGAAGGATCGAGTGCGTCGATGCACTGTCCACTAGGCAGATAAGTTCCATATCTAAAAAATTGGGGAAAGACATTCAAGCAATAAATATAGATAAAAGATTCACTTTCATAAATAAATGCTAAAAAAGATATTGTTTGACATGGAAAATAGAACTAGATACGATGCATAAAAAGAAGATACATTGCTAATTTTGCATAAAAAGTGGTCCAGATCTAGAGAGTGTCGTCTCCCATGAAATCTTCAGGAGTCCATGAGGTCTCTCCCAACGCTGCGCTCTCCATCAGGTTTGTCTCAGCTCGAGGCTTGAGGCTTGCCTGGTAGAGGTCCTGGAGGTGTTTTGCTGTGCGGCAGATTCTGGACCAGTGGCCCGTCATCCCGCATTTGGAGCATTTGTCCTCCCAGTCTTTCTTGGGAGTGCCTCCTTTGTTGGGAATCCTCTTCTGCTTCTTGTCCACGAACTTCTGGTTCTGGGGAGGAGCTGGGGGAGTGGCTTTCTTCCGCTGCTTCTGTTCTTTCCATTTCTGGAATTTTGCCTTTTTGTCCGTCTTCTTCTTCTGGGAAGACTGGAAGTGGGCCTCTGCAGGAGGTGGCAATGGAGCGGAGCCAGGAGGGCGCAGGTTGTGGGTGGCAACCAACAGGTCTCTGTTCTGTTCAGCCATGAGCAGGCATGAAAGAAGGTCAGAGTACTTTGTGAACTTCCTCTCTCTATATTGTTGCATAAAGATCATGTCCTTTTCATGGAAAGACGTAAACGTCTTTTCCAGCAACATTTTCTCCGTCACTGGTTCACCACACAACTTCAGGCGTGAGGTGATGCGGAAAAGAGCTGAGTTGTACTCCGCTACGGATTTGAAATCCTGTATGCGGAGGTGAGTCCACTCGTACTGTGCACGGGGGAGTATGACATCCCTCTGATGTCGGTACCTCTCCTCGAGTGCATCCCACAGCTCGTAAGGGTCCTCTACAGTGAGGTACTCGTCCTTTTAGGTCGAGTCTAAGTGTTTCCTGATATATATAATGGCTTTCGCCTTTAATATATCGGAAACTTCCTCTGTATGAGGTGCTTCCACTGAAGCCTCCTTGTTAGCTGGGGCAGTACTAGTTGTTGCCTTTTCAGTCTGTGTGAGACTGAAACCATGAGAGCGCAGATGGAACTTCAGGTCCAACTGCCAACTCAGGTAGTTTGACCCATCAGCCTTCAGGACTGAGAAGTCTACATTTGCGAGTCTGGCCATTTTATGATCTAGCATGTACAAAAAATAGCATGTATCAATAAAAACTGAAAAGAGACAGACATCCACGCATGTAGTCATTTTCATGAATTTAAATTACTGTGGTTTTAACATACATGCTTTTTCAGGTAATGTGAATAATTAATTACTAAAAATTAACAATCACGCATGCTGTTTGATGGTTTTCATTGTGACATTAAAACATGGTATTAAAAAGCTAATTTAATCAACCACGCAGTTTAATGCAAGAACAATGAAAAACAGAAATAATGACCTTAGGCTATGGGGATCAGCCAGCCGACACCGAAAAATAAATAAAAAGTCCAGTCCGAAGTTACATCAAAAATAAAAAGCATGAAAATAAATTACAACTCGGGAACTTCAGAGAGAAGCCCCTATCTTCTATGAGCGAAACGCCTTCAGCTTCTTTTTGGTGTCCTTCGGTCTTCTTTTTACATTTTCATCCTCACATACAAAGTTTCTCTCAAAAGAAAAGAAAAATTGCGGGAATTTAAAACGGTGTCGGAAACCTGGCTGATCCCTAAAAACATAGCCTAAAATTTGCACATCCACGCAGATAATATTTTTTTGCAACGTACAACCACGCAGATAATCGAAACACAGGCATAATTTAAGATTGTGTGCGACGTGCAAGAATATATATATATTTGAAAACTTTTTGCCTTTTTGATCCATAATATAATGTTTTATTTTTACCGCTTTCAACCCTTTTTAAAAATTTCTTTTAACTATTTTGGGCTTTTTAGGGCCAAAAATAAATAAAATAATTTCTGTGGATGGGCTAATTTTCTGGCCTTTTGGGCCATGAAAACAACCCATTAGGGTTAATATTGGGCCTCCCCCGAAAAATAGCCCGTTAGGGTTAGGGTTTCTGGAAACCCTAGGGGGGGCCCGCGGCGTGTCGCCGCGACGGCTGGCCGCGTAGGGCGCGGCCGTCGTAGCGGCGACAGGCCGCGGCTGCGGGCCGCGGCCGCCGCTGCGGCGGGCCGCGGCTTCAGGCCGCGGCAACTGGCCGCGGCCTGAGGCCGCGGCACAGGGCCGCGGCTTCAGGCCGCGGCTTCAGGCCGCGGCGCAGGGCCGCGGCCTGAGGCCGCGGCGCTTGGCCGCGGCCTGCAGGCTGCGGCGACTGGCCGCGGCCTGCAGGCCGCGGCACAGCGCCGCGGCTTCAGGCCGCGGCTGCCGCGGCCTGAGGCCGCGGCTGCAGTCCGCGGCCTGAGGCCGCGGCTGCTGGCCGCGGCGTCAGGCCGCGGCAGCCGCGGCCTGGGGCCGCGGCGTTTGTTTCCTCCGGCGGCGCGAAGGGCGCGCCGCCGTTTCGCCCTACGGGCGTACGGAAAATTTGGATCGAAGGCAGGAGGGTAAAAATCGGGGTTTTCAACAGTTTTGATCGCTAAAAAACAAGTTTTTATTGTTTTAAACATGCAGATCTTATTAAAAATGTTGAATTTAACCGCGTTTATCAACTTTTTGATCCTAAAACATGCAGATCTAGTGATAAAAAGCACGTTTAGATCTAAAAGTTTGGATTTTTACCTACTAGATTCGACGAGGAATCTAGGCGACGGTTGGTGAAGGATGCCCTTTTCGCTCCCCGTTGAGAAGATTACGATCTTCTTTTTCTGAGCGATTTGTGGATCTCCTTTTCCGCGAGCCGCCGTCTCCTCCAACGAGCGTGATCGTGCTGATAACGTGTTGTGAAGGGAATTTAGGGAGAAATAGGTGTAAGGGGTTAAGAGCCCCCTACCCGTGTATTTATATCTTTCAATAGTGGGTTGGATACCCAATTGGCCCAATGGGCCTATTCATAACACCTAATAATTTATATTGTACCCAAATAAGGCATACATGCTTCATATACGTTATATTTTTTTATTTTTTTCTTTTTTTGTTTCAAATTTATTAGTCCAATGTTACTTGACTCTCGATAAAATTATTGCAACCTCGATTTTTTCAGTAGAACTTTTTCTACAGAGCTGATCGAATATCAAAATTTGATTCACATATACGGTGTGATGAGGGTTTAGAACGTATACAACAATCTTGTAAAAAAGGGTCAAAAAACATTGGAAGATGGTTTTTGTGCTATGAAATGGCATGCACTGACAACACATATCCAGCTTACTCATATTATATTTAACTCAGTTTACTCATATTGTATTTAACTACTTATGGTCGTTGGTTCAAATTTAGATGAGCTTGTCTTTTTTCACATTGTATACATATGCGTGTGTGTCCTTTATACAAATGGGGGTGTTTCTCAAGATGGCCAAAAGGCCCGAAAGCCTGCAGCCCGGCCCGACCGGCCCGACCCGCCGGCCCGGGCTCAGGGGCGTTGACTGGGCCCAAAGACCGACCCGGCCCGACCCGACCCGAGGCCAAGGCCAGGCTTCTGACACCCCCTGGCCCGGCAGGCCGAGCCGGCCCGGCCTGCGCAGCCTGCTGCGCATTACCTGCAAATCTTTTTTCATGTTTGCTTGGGCATCAAAGGGGATGTGGGATGTTTGGTCGTTTTTGGTCTTTTGACCAAAAATACCCTTCCCGACGGTCATAAATGACCATTTGGTAGGGATATTTTGGTCATTTTACACCCGAAAAATCCCTATAAATTTCAGCCAACCCCTCTCATTTTATTCACAATTCTCAAACTATCAAACTCTCTCATACTCTCTCATACTCTCTCATTCGTTCAAGCAAGCAAGTCAAGGGCATCATCTCGTCAACTTCGCACTATATATCATCGTCAAGCTCAAGGCTCAAATCGATATCGCTCTCATCTTCCTCAGTTATCAAGATCATCTCAAATCCCTCTGCTATTACAATCAGCTGCTCTCTACACCACTCGTAACCCAGCAAATTAGGTTCCTATATTTTTAGAATAATGTCGGCACCAAACCGTAGGTCTTATACATTCCACCTTGACGACACTGAGGAGCAAGACAACTTTAATATGATACGGGCTAACCCGATGGAAACACCTAATTATAAACATTTGGATATGTCACAAATTGAATTGTATGAGTACACAAATCCTATACAGCCTGCTTATACTACTTCTACACAAACATCTTCTGTACACGCTTCTACACCTGCACAACCTATTACTGCTTATGTTCCAGCTACAAAACAAACCCAAACCAGATCAACAAAATCTGCGGTTTGGGATCACTTTACAATTGAAACTGTCCTGGCAGAGGCATGCGGGCAGTTTGCAAAATATGTAGATCTGATTTAACTTGCAAACCTTCTGATGGCACAACACACTTAAAGAGACACTATTCATCTCACTTTAAAAAAACCTTAAACGGACAACATTAAACTTATCTGGATCTTCTTCCTCTTTATCTAATTTCTCATACTCTGCTGAGACTATGAGAAAAGAGATGGCAAGATTTGTTATATGCCGAGAATTGCGTTGACTTCTGATATTTGGACAACAAAATAGGGTGCTTCATATTTATGTGTTACAACGCATTTTGTTGATAATGCTTACATGCTAAATAAGATGATTATTGGATTTAGAATGTTAGAACTTGCTCATTCTGGGGATGTAATTTCTAATGTAATAATGTCTGTAATTCATGATTTTAATGTTGCAGAAAAGATTTTTTTCAGTTACGTTTGATGATGCATCAAATAACACTAGTGCAATTAGCGTTTTAAAAAGAAATTTGACCCCCGGTATGGAGGGGTTGTTGTTCCATCAAAGATGTGCATGTCACGTCTTGAACTTGATAGTTCGCGATGGACTTGCAACTTCTTCACCTTATTTAGATAAAATTAGAAATCTCATGTTGTTCATACATACTTCTAGCACTAGGCGACTTCAGTACAAACAACTGTGTTGTACTAGACAGAGACCATACCGTGCATTTAAATTTGATGTTGCATCAAGGTGGAATTCAACTTACTTAATGATGTGATCTATGCTTAAGAATATAGAACAGCTTACAAATTATGCACTTACATATCTTTCAAATGACCCTGTTTTTGACATTACTGAAATAGAGTGGTTAACTGTAAACCATCTGCATGATTTTTTTAGAAGTTTTTGTGCTGCTACAAACAAATTATCTGGGGTTTACTACCCAACATCTGTTTTAGGATTAGAACAATTAGTATTTATTTCTGATCAGATATCAAAGTATAGAGACAGTACACACTCTAACACTGCCATAATGCCTATGATACAAGACATGTCTGTAAAACTAGCTAAGTATTGGAATCATGTTCCTCTTCTTTACTCGTTATCTAAAGTTTTTGATCCTTGTTATAAAGAGGATGTTGCACTAGGTTTATTAGAAATATATTCTGAAAACATGGGATTTCCCCATGTTGAACAAGTATCTGCTGTTAAAACTAGTTTAAGAACCATGTATGCTTATTATGAGGCTAAATTTGGTAGTGTTTCACATAATTCATCTGTGCCGGCTAGTGCTACTACTACTTCTTCTAGTAGGATCCGACAAATGTTAGGAAAGAAGAAACAAAAAACTGTAGAGTCGGATTGTTCTACTAGTGAACTATCCAAATATTTAGCTATTCCATTTTCCTTTTCAGGGGAAGTAATGGATGATGAGCAGTTTGATCCTCTTGCCTGGTGGAAAGGATATGAATCAGTTTATCCCATTCTTTCCATCATGGCAAGGGATTTGTTATCTGTACCTATATCTACAGTTGCTTCGGAGTCTGCTTTTGGTGCAGGTGGTCGCGTTCTGAGCAACACGAGATCACGGCTGAAGGAAGACATAGTTGAAGTTGCAGTTTGTGCGAAGGATTGGTTCCATGCTAAAAACCGCTCGCAGAACAAGAAGGACCTTTCCAAAGATTCCAAAGAAGATGATGAGTGATGTATTATTATTTTCTTAGTTGTATTATTTTTTGGCCATTGTATGAGGGGTAAGGCTGCCCGACGTACGTCCCCTCCAAAAAAAGATTTTAATTAATAAAATTTAAAGGTTCAACACGAGACCTTCGAGAATTTCGGGCTTAAATTTTATTTTGTCATGTGTTCGTTTCTTTTTTTATCTACGTACAAATTACAATGTATTATATTTTTTAAAATTATTATATAATTACAATTTACTATCTATTAATATGTATATATAACTTATATACTATATAGTAAGTGGAGATTTTTTATAAGTTGTTACATTTTAAAGATTTTTTAATAATTTTTTAGATTTTTTTAGTCTTACTTAGCTTTTTTTAGATTTTTTTGTTTTTTTAATAAGGAATAGGCCGGGCCGGGCCGGGCTGTGCTTCTGACCCCCTTCCAGGTGGGGCCGGCCCGGGCCGATGGACACCCCTAGGTGTTTCCCCATGGGCAATTCCACCTAGGACAAAAGGGTTGGTAGAGGTTTGGCCACATCATCATGGTGGGGCCCATTTGCGTTGGGTGGGGGCTTGGGTGTACTCTTGGGGTTTTTTTAGCACCA
Source organism: Scilla litardierei (assembly GCA_030789695.1). Taxonomy (NCBI): domain Eukaryota; kingdom Viridiplantae; phylum Streptophyta; class Magnoliopsida; order Asparagales; family Asparagaceae; genus Scilla; species Scilla litardierei. The sequence goes on from CM061142.1 coordinate 44,063,645, forward strand.
ATGGAAAGCACCCCTTCAATTATTTGCATGCTTGTCATTCCTTTTTCATATGTAAAACCATGTATTCATGTATACTGGTATTATATATGTATTTTTGATCGTATTTATACGAGTATTATTGTTGTGTATTTTCAAGAATTTTCTTTAATTTTTAAAATGATACAATTATTTTTAAAACATCATTTGAGTATAAATTATGAAGTGTTTGGATGAAATACATGTATTTTGGGGAGTATATGGTATTATTTAGGCATTTCTAGTTTTCCTAAAAATTTATTTTTGAAGATAACCCCACGGTGACACATAGGCCCTTATATGTGTCATAACATCATTAAGCTCCACCTAATTCTAGCCACCAGATAGGACAGATGGCAAGAGATTAGGAGATATGATGGTGAAGAGGATTTGATTAACAAAAATTAAAGAAAAAATAGAAAAGAGAAAAGAGAAGAAAGAACCCAACCCTCTCTTCTCTTTCCCCTCATGCAAGAACGAGCAACCCCTCTCTCTTCTTCCTCGTTCATGCAACCCACAAACCCAACCCTCTTCTCTTCTCTTCCCCTCCACCTCTCTGACCGAACCCCACCATAAACCCATTGCTCCTCCCTTTTCCCCACCAGGCCATCACTTCTCTCACATCTCCTTGCCAAATTACAAACCTTAATATCCTTACCATTGGAGAGATGCTTGAGAATTTGGAAGGGTCTTCAAGGAGAAGAAGGGCCAAAGACTTCAAGAGGACTTAACAAGGTATTCTCTGCTCCAAGGTAAAATTTAATTATCCCAAAAGTAAATGTTGTCTCATTTCTTTCTCCTAAGCACTAGCAATACTTGGGATAGAGTTCAAGTTCAACAACTGAGCTTGTAGACCAAGATGGGCTCATCATCAAGGTGAAATTAATATCGCATTGGTTGGTAAGGAGATCATAAGTCTTCATCATCAAAATAAGATTATAGATATTGCTTTTATACAAATTAGTTATTGAACTATAATGAATATTATAAACTCAATACCATATATAGAAAATGGTTGAGGGACTTCTCAGTTTATAATTCACCGAGCTAAGTATGTAAATTTAATACCAAAAAAGACAAGATTAATGTATGTAAAATTAAGGATAAATTTCACTAACATCCTCTACACTAAGGCCAACATGTCACTAAATAGCCGTAGAAACTACCATTGGACAAGGGGTGTTAGTGCTCAAATGCCAATAAAACATAATTAGCGTCTGCAGCTTTTTAAGGATAGTTTTTGTTAATATCATAGTTCAAGGGTGTTTAGCAACACACTGCCTAATTTAGAGGGTGTTAGCAGAATCTACCCTAAAATCAATTAAGATATTTAATTAGCCAATAGTCATAATTGTTGCATTTTGTTTTTATGAGTGAAATAATAAAGAGTTTCATAAAGCTAATTCGAAAGAAATCTTATAAGGCTATATAGGAAAAAAAATATTTCTAAAATTTACCAGAAAATACATTTAAATATTCTTTATTTAGGAATTTGAGCAAAGCTGAAATTGAGCTAAATACAAAATTAATTGCATACAATCTACTTGCATGTGGCATAACCGTATAGATACTTTTTATTTATATTTTTTAAATAGAGAACGATTAATTGTATTGGTTGATGAAATTAAGCAGGTATGCCATCATAATAATATGCAAAATATCTACATAAATAGAACCTAAGATAAAAATTTGATGTTCATGATAAGATGCTAACAATATATGACTATGTATAGAAGTAGCTCTTGAGATGATTTCAATTGCAATATAATCCATAATTGCTCTAGTTTATAAATGCAGCTTAAATTAGCTGGTTTAATATTACACATTAAATAAATAGTGATGTAACTATCAGTTACTTTATCTGTCAAAAGATATACATTAAAAAGGAATATAATACAGACTGCAGGTGAAATTGCATTGGCAAGTTGAAAATAAACTTATTTCAAAATATTATATAAATACCATGACCTGATTATTACAAATAAAATACCAACTAGAATGTAATCAAGTATTGAAGTTTGTATTTTCATGTTAGGGCATGTTCCTTTGTTGGAATGTGAAAGTTGGGAAAGTTGGAGGGTGTGGAATCTTGGGAGAGAGAAACTTGGTGTATGGTGTTCTTTTGGTGGAAAGTGGGTTGGATTGTGGGGTTGGAAAGTTGATTGTGGGGCACACTCCGTTTAGTGTGTTCTTTTGGTTGAAGAAAGTTGGATGCAGAATCTTGGATTGTGGGGTGTGGTGAACCTAGGTAAGGTTACCCCCTAAATAAAATGAGTTCATTTTGAGTTATTTTTTCACATTTGCAGTTCCAAGAAAACCCAATACAACAATCATCCGAGGCAATACCGGCATGAAACTGATAGAACAAATAAAAACTACAATTAGCAAAGGCACATTTTGCATGAAAATGATATAAAAAATTTATGATCCATGGAACACAATTCCACCCAAGTCATCTCCATCATAAAAACCATATACATCAAGAATCAAAAGGAAATACATACATGTAACATATAGCAAAATGAGATAAAACAATACAAAATGCGAGAATACCATAGTCGTTATACAAAAAATATCGCCAACACAAAAACCATATTCGTTATACAAATTGTTTCAGTCACACATCAGTCAAACTACTTATACAACATCATTAAAAAAACAATTACAACTATGATCGAAAAAAATTTGAACACGGGTAGGAAGCTTTCAGTTTTCTCCTTGTATCTCTCAAATTGCCCTACGCCTGTTTCCAACCGTCCCACTAACTCCAACAACCTCCTCTCAGACAGCGAGCTCGCAGAGCTTTATACGCTTGGCCCTCTTTCATTCTCATCCATTAAATACTGGATAACAAATGTGGACCACTCACCGTGAGGTGGGTCCTTCCATTCGAAAAACGTGCATTTATTCCATGTAGCAGGGCAACTCCAAAAACGTCAGCCTGGGTTGTTCCTGGTCTATGAAGTCCGCCTGGGCACCCTCAGATCACTGTGGCACGTCCTGAACTCTGCAACATCTGCAGCCAACTCATAATGAGGCGAGTCCCGTGGGCAGGAGCAAATAGAAGATCTCGATCTTGAACTCATGTGAACCTATACAATCATACAAATAAACACAATTAACGATTAATAATTTAAAGAGATAAGATATTTATATGGAGAAACGTTGGTGTAAAAAGCGTACCTACAAAAAGGTTAACCACCCAGTATGATGACATCATCGGGCAGAAATCAGAAGTAACAGACAAAAGGAAATACAATAACATAGACAAAGGAAAAACCCTGACATATCAGAGACAAAGCATATAGGTATATATATATATATATATATATATATATATATATATATATATATATATATATATATATATATATATATATATATATATATATATATATATATATATATAGCCCTCAGAAAAATTTGTTTTTTCACTTTCCCATCCATCGTGGTTGCTGGCAGTTGTTCATTCGTTATCAACCCAAGTAAAAAATGATTTACAAATTTACTAGCAATGGAACCCAAGTCACCCAATTCATAGGCATTCATAACAATCATAATTGGGCCTGATATTTTTTAGGAAATCAATCAAAATGGGGAAGACATGAACAATGTCATTCATACCACCCAAACACACACTATCACACACACACACACATTGTGACACACAAACCCACAAGCATGCGCACACACCCATTGTGACACACACACAAGCACAAACACACGAACACACACACTTTCACTCACACATAGTGTCACACACAATGTCACCACACACACACACACACACTTTCACACACACACACACACACACACACACACACACACACACACACACACACAGAGAGAGAGAGAGAGAGAGAGAGAGAGAGAGAGAGAGAGAGAGAGAGAGAGAGAGAGAGAGAGAGAGAGAGACTCGCACACACTTGCATACAAACATTTAGTCTAAAATTTATTTTGGCAATCACTCACATTGGGGAAGAAAGGAACCATCAAGCCAGCCTTCCACTTAATTGGGAATATAAATATAAAATTTATTCTTTATCATGTTCTCATCATTGGGCTATTGGAAAAAAACCATAGAAGGGGAAGCAAAGTTCAAAAATTCATCATAATCCCAATCCAAAAGCACATATATGGGCTACCAAGAGACTGCAAAGAGAACCCAAATCATAGTTGCAAAAATATTGCTTTCTAGTGTATTAACTGAACAAGTAAATTGCAGTGCATCATGCCTCTTTATTGGCAAATATCAGCAACATATTGTTGAACCAATTAGCACACAACATAGAGCAAAACTGAGCCCAAAACAGAGGGCAAAATGGGACCAAAACATCTTAGAACTAGGCCTATGCAATGGGAAAAAATTGGCCCATCACAAGTTACAGTTAGCACAATACCAAATGAAGACTCAGGTTCCACATTGTAAACAAAATACAAGATGCAATTCCAACTAAAAAAATACTAATGGTTCACCAAAGTTGTCACCTGCAGTCTATTTCACCATGAAAACAAACATAAACTTTAGAAGGAAAGAGTATCATGGCTTAGTCCTAACATGTATGGGTAGTGACAGTATTCCCTAGAGAAATGAGAAAATGAAACAGGTTACTTGCAGTGGATATCCATCAACACAATAAACCTTAATGCATGTCTTCAACTTAGGAATCTACAAACATAATAATATGCTTCATTAGGGTTGGAAGACATCCACCCCAAAAAGCCTTCCCTTTCGGCAGGACAATTGGTTCAAACAAAACTTAAAAGACAAAGCACAACACACTCGATAACACAACAGATTTTTCAAACTCTTATGTAGAAAGTAGAATTCCTTACGCTGAGAAGAATTCCACCCAGAAAAGTCTTTTCCATTGGCATGCCAACTGGTTCAAACAAAACTTAAAAAACAATGCACAATACAATGAGATAACAAAACAGATTTTAGGTCTTATTTAGAAAGTTTAAAAGCAAGAATGCCCAAAGCAAGAATGCCCCAGAAAAATAGCCACAATGTTGCAATCTGTTGCAAGTATTGCCAATCATAGATGACATGAATGACAGTATTCATAAAGCAAGAATGCCCCAGAATAATGTTGCAATCTGGGTGCATTAATCACAAAGATATCCCATGAGCATTATGATTTTGTGATGAATTAATCACAGAGAAAAAAATGATACATATCCATCACATAGATATCCCATTACCATTTTGATTTTAAAGCAGAATAGAGTCAGAATCAACTAATTTATAAGTTCCAGGAACCTTAAATGATTCATAGCTGGTTATTAGTAAGACTAGTGAATGAAAACAACATCATATATCATATATCATATATCATGTATCATGAGAAAATGATTACACACTATCACACACACACACACACACACACCCCATATACCATGAGAAAAAACATAAAATGAGAAAAAAATTGACAGGTCATTTTGCAAAAAAAAGGGCTTGTTACAGCACATGCATGTTAGAAACACCTACTTCACCCCCACTGTAATTTGACAAGTACTGTGTAATGTTCCATCCCACAAGCTTGTTGTGCTAAAATGATGTTCATGGAATCTGTATACATGATATAAAATTTTACTTACTGTAAATATTACCCATAATTTCTTGGATCTCAATACCCATACTTTAAACTTGTATCCCGAAAAAATAACACAAGATATGGTGATGGCACATGTTATAACATTAGCATGTTATAAAATTAAGGACAAATTCAAACATGTCCAGGAAAAAATAGCACGTCAATTTGGAATTAGCACATGTTATAAAATAGCATGTCAATATGGAATTAGCACATGGCATAAATTAAGGACACTTTCAAACGTGTATCCAGGAATAAATAGCATGTCCAGGAAAAAATTGCACATGTTATAAAATTAGCATGTCTAGGAAAATAGCATGTTATAAAATTAAGGACAAATTCAAACATGCACATGAAGGCACATACATGTATGCATCCAAAATAGTGATGGCTTCTGACTATTCTGGTATGAATCCAACATGGAAATATATCAAGTATTTGTGTGACAAAAATGTGCTTAAGTGCTACATACAATGTCACACACACACACACACTCACTCACTCACACTGTCATACACACACAGAGACACTGTGTCACACACACACACACTGACACACACAGAGACACTGGCACACCCACCCACTCCATTGTCCCACACTGACACACACACACATTGTCATACATATCGATATATATTGGATTCTTTTCCTATGCCTACATACAATATAAAGGCAAATGCATATGATGTGATGTAGATAAAGAGAGCCAACCTACATGATAATATGCATTATGAAGACGGATATAATAAGGAAACATGTCTACACGATACAAAAGCCTTATTACCATAGGTTTTACATGATCTCAAACCCTACTAAGTTCATTACAACAATAACCCTACTTGATACAAAAGTCTTCATATAAAACACACAATTACTTACTCTTTTTCATACTCTTCCTTCAACCTCTCCTTCACCACTCCCATATATGTTCCCAATCTCATACCGCTACATAGGACATCAATTCAAGTCAAAGGGTTCTTCATCTTCGTCACCACCGCCACCCTCTTCCTCCCTAGCGCTCTGAATCTCCTCAATTTTATGCTTGAGGAATCTCCTACGTGACTCAGACGGCTTAGCCACAAACTTCCTCCCATCACACTCATTATTGGCAAGAGCAGCATAAACTATATCCAACAAAGCTGTTGGATACTCCGTGTATGCATACAACTTAGATGATAGCTCTTTTGTCCAATGGGAGTGGGAGATCGTAATTTCTTCGGCGACCTCTGAAACTTTGTCATGCATTGTCAGCATAACTTCGGGATCTTCCCTTGCAACCCATCTACGCAATTTCGTCCTCCCCACGGAGGGCGGGCCAGAATGGCTCGACCCGCCTTGAAAATTAACCATCGAGTCAGACGGTGAGATGTCATGGTGGAAATCAGTTTGCGGGGTGGGTGCAGGACTAGAATGATCCCCATCGACTTCCTCGAATGGGCCTCCAAATTGTTGATACACGGTCTTCCTGAAATCCCCCTTCGTCGCATCATCTCCTATTATGATAGACAAATCATCAAGCCAATGCAACGGTTGATTAACATATGCTTTCAACCTAGGGTGTGCCTGCACAAACAATGCAATATATATTAAGGAGTTTAAATCACAAATGTGAATAATATTTTCAGTTTCACTAAAATGTAGAAGACAATACAGCGGCCCATGGTTCATAAACTTCAGAATACATCAATATCATCTTCTTATTAGGACACCAGTCTGTACCACTTATTTGGAGGCACACTGACACATCGGCAAGGCGCCGAGCCAGACCTTTCATATGATTTTTACGTGTTTGTTGGTGTAGGTCGTGCCATGTATAGAATTGATGTGGGCAGCTGCAGCATTGAATGCAGTCTGTTTGAATGTCTTATCTACCTTACTTCCTTGCCTTGCCTGCTCTGCAAGGAAAGGAATGAGGTACATATCATGATCTCACTGCCAAATTTTGTTCTGCATCCCCTTGGGAGTTTGCTTCTTACCCTTTTTACTTGGACTAGACACCGAAGCATCCCCCTCATCATCCCGTCAACCCAACTTTCTCGAAGATCCACTTCCGACCTTCGGGTCATTACCGCTTGACGACGATGTCTTGTTGAACGCACTTTGGGGTGACGTGCTTAAAAATGGATTGAATCCCCCTTGGAGCATTTGCATAAAGCCAGGGGGTGTTTGCATATGCATTGGCATGCTATACTGTGGGAATTGTGAAAACGACAAGCTTGGGACTACACCCTGGTTGCTCTGTGAATGATAAGGGAATCCAGTCATCCTACGGTGCATCGGGCGCCCAAGCGATGGATCATTCCCCCATTATTCTTCATACCACGGGTTTCCATATGTAGGGTCATATACGGGGGGCATAAGATCACTCCCTTGCCCTGGCTGCGAAAAAGACCCTGCCATGCCTACAAAATAAAAGATTTAAAATTGCAATAGCAAAGTTATGGCAAACGATGTTCACAAACATATATTACATGTATTCTCAAATACCAGATTACCATAGGTCCATAAGCGATGGAAATAAAACTGATACATATGACATAATCAAAGTAAAATACCGCCAGTTTTACACAATAGAAAAATTTACAAAGCAGCCACATACACCAAACTTAAAAGCATCCATCATAAGCCATGTTCAAGTATGCTCCTATTGTTATGTATGTTACAATAGTCGACCCATATGCCCCAAGCTATTTGATCCCTGTGAATTTTCCATTGGTCCCTTTGTTGGGTTTATTCACGTATGGGCACCTGCTGTGAAAGACCCATAATTGAGTCATCATGCTCTCCGATAACATCTCCGTCCTCCTCAACCACATCCACATCCTCATTTAGCTGGGGGTCATGAGGATCTGCAACCTGGATATAATTATGCAACACAGTGCAAGCTAGAATGGTATCGACCTGCCTTGGGAATGGATAGTGGGGCTTGGCCGATGATATCTTAAACTTGTTCTTTAGTGTACCAAAAGTCGAATCTATCTTTGTTCGTAATGAAGAATGACTGCGGTTAAATAGCTCTTTGCGATTTCTAGGAACGCGATCAGTATGGTCCTTCAGATGGCATCGAACGTCCCTGTATGGCGATATGAACTCTGGCATGGTAGTATAGCTAGCATCGCATAGGTAATATTTACCTACATACAGAAACGTCAAACCATTATATAATCATAAGGAAATCAGATATATATATATATATATATATTAATAATATTATTATTATTAAGTGAACAGTAGGCCTATTACCCTCATACACTCGAAGCATGTTGGGGGGTAATTACAACACATCTTTCAGGACAGTAAAATCATTTGCGGATCCGTCCCACCCTGCCATTACATAAGTGAATCTTTTATTTGGCGTTACAGCTGCAAAGACATTTTGCGTCACGCCTTTACGGCCTCTAAAGCGGTGAACGGGTTTGGATGGTAGCATGGCATCGATATGTGTCCCATGAATGAGTCCAATGCAATCCTACAAGCTCCATCAACATTGCAAATAATTAATACACCGTCAATCAATAAAGACTAGGGTTTACTACTCACGAAAACAAATTACCTTGAAATATGGATACCAATTAGGATTATTGACGATATTAGGCGGAGTCTTATTTAGAGCTTGCTTCATGAACGTAACACGCAAGTTATAAACTGCCTGCATTACTATGTTAAAGTAACGACTAACTGTAGACCCGAATCATATAAAATCAACTTACATGACTTTGTTCTTTGACTTGTACCCTACGATATGAATAAACATGGCCAACTGCTCCTCTATGGACACATGAAGATTGTCTTTGAGAAGATCCCTTTGTCTCATTAAAGTTGACAGATTCATGTAAGCATGGCTCCGCATTCTTAAGTAGTGTAAACAACTACTTTCACTCACATGAAGAATTCTCCGCATGTGGGAGTTTCTATGAAGATCACGCATATCAGATGGCTCTCTTGGTAAACGGTTTGGCCTACGCTCGTTGTATTGTATGAAGTTTATGACGACTAAAAGGATAGTCAACCCGGCCGCTGAACATGTTGTACAACCCGACTATTCTCCATCGTGATCCATCTAAATCGTATTTGAATAAAACATAATAACACGCATAAGGTGATACATACTAATGAAATTATAAACTTATTCGATCAAGGTAAATAAATAAAAAGAAAAAAAATTGGTATATGGCACACCTAAATCACATAACACACACTTCAATTATACAATGAACCATAACACCACAAAAAATAAATTTATAAAGTCATAATAAAAATGTTGCATATTCACATTCCATAACAAATAAAATTGGGAATAAAATTTATTTAGCACTCACATTCCATAATAACCGTATTTGAATCAAACATAATAACATGCATAAGGTGATACATACTTATGAAATTATAAAATTATTCGATATGCTAAATAAATAAAAAGAGATCAAAATTTGTATATGGCCCTACGATATCACACAATACCCAATTCAATTATATAATCAAACCTACAACAATTTTTTTTAATAAATCATTATAAAAATGTTGCATAGTCACAGTCAATAACAAATAAAAAGGGGGAAAAAATTTAGTGAGCCCTCAGATAAATATTTTTTCATTTTTCATATTGGTGGCATGGTGGTTGCTCCTTCATCTACACATAGCCCGAAAAAAAATCCCATTTTCATTCTGCTCAATCATAGAAGCACAAGTAATCATGATGACATGTGCATATTGAAAACGATTTTCAAATCAAACACAATCAATGTTAAATAAAACATCATCAAAACCCATATCAATGCCTTTGATACGCCTGCAAAATGTTGACTAAAGGAACCATCCAGCCAGCCTATATTCTCAAAATACGGAATTCATACATCCAACCATGATTACGTGTCATCATTGGGCTCTTTGAAAAAAGAATTTTTTTTCATGCTATAAATTTGAACCCAACATTCATCATATTAAAAATATACATTTCATTGCCTCCTACATGATACAGAAACCATCAACGCCATTCCATGCCTTGCATGAATCCTCAACCTACTACCCTCAAAATAAACCGACATCAATTTAGCATTGCTGATTTCTTGAAATATATCAAGCGTACCTTAGCAATGACCCAACATTTAATCAATATTAATGATTACTTATTTTCCATGTATATGTTTCATCATCGGGCAATTTTTAAATTGGATCCGCATACAATTAAGGGTTCAGCTTGCTTGAAATGGATTGTATAGCAAAGTCATACAGTGTATGATATGCATCATACATCTAACGGCATGTCCTTTTGCAAGAATGTGGGCGACAAAGTGGGTATCACTGATTGTTCACGCCAAAATTTCAGCATTTCACCCACCTTTTTTCAGTAGAAACATAAACACGCACACTGTCACACACACACCCCCCCCACACATTTCCCGAAAATCATCAATTTCAGCTAGATTCACTTTGTATATGCGCCATCAACCATACCAAAACCCAAAATTATATCAGAAATTATACCTCCCTATCAGATCAGTAGCCAAAATAGTCAAGATGAAACGCCCCTCACCGACATCAAGCTGATGGAAATTGGATTTCACCCCAAGTGATTTTGATGATGAGCACACCAAATGAAGTTAGTATACTAACTACACTATAATTAAGTGTGCAGATTATGCGATGAATGAAAAGCTTTATACATACTCCGAAGAAGCATAATCTACGCTCACTTAGTAAAGACAAGGACAACCTTGCTAGCTCGATGATGAAGTTCACGCTCAAATGGAAAAGAAGCTCAAGAGAAGCTCGCATTCACATCATCATATGATCAAGCTTCATGAAGACTCGTCCTAAGTCTATAGTGTGTGAGTTGCGTCTTTCCTAGGATTATGTTAAAGCCAAAGTAATTATAACACACACAAATGATTTCGAAGTTAAATGTTTTAAATGTTTTTAAAATCATTTTCAAACTCTTGAGAGCAGTTGCTAGTTACTTCTCACCTTAGTAGTTAATCTCCATTACACCCAGGAGTTAACTACATCTCTTGCTAGCTGAGTTTTAGAAGAAACTGCTCTGGGAGTCGACTACCAAAGAGTGGGAGTCGACTACCAGCTGGAAACTTTTCCTCTTCTGAAACACTCTGGGAGTCGACAACCACCCTAAGGGAGTCGACTACCAGCTGTCGAATTTCAACGTTTTGACTTGTTTTAATTGACTCTCCAATTCATTGCTTCCTTGATTTTCGGGGCAAAAGTCAAATCGGTTTTGAAATTCAAATCCTCTTTCTAACCCTATAAATAGAGGATCATATGAGATCATTTCATAATAGACATATCAAAAATCCACAACAATTCTAAAATCTATTTTGCGCTGAAATTATAAGATCTCTTTTTTTGCTCTCATTATTTTTAGCCAAATCTGTTGTTAATTTCTGATCTCTATTTTTAAATTTATTATTTCTTTTTGAGATCAATTTTATTTGGCTATTTCAAAATCGTTTTTCAAAATCCTTGTTCTTCATTTTTGATTTATCAAAAGGATGTTTTGAAAACAAACGATCCAGATCATAAAGAATTACTCTCATATCTTTGTGTGATCTGAAGATCATATTTGAATTCTATTTAGCCACGAATACACGTTGTTATTACTTTGCTATAGAATCTGGGTGTAAATCCAAACTCCACTAATTTTTGTGGTGAGTTGGATATTGGTTTTCATTTTGTGATTTGCCCTTTGTTGTAACGGTGTTGGAAATCCTAGACAAGTCTAGGTGTTGCAGTGTTGCAGTCGAAAATCCTGGATAAGGCTAAGTGTGGAAAATCCTAACGAGTGGAGTTAGGTGCTTGTATTTGCCAAGGCAAATAGTGAAAATCTCGTAACGAATTGGTCGGGGACTGGACATACCCAAGGTTGTGGAGAACCATGATAAAAATCAGTGTGTTTGCGTTTGATTCTTTCTGTGTGTGTTTATATTTGCATTTAAATTATTATCTGTTGATTATTGTACATCTATTGCAAACATTAATTCTCTTTTATCCGCTGTGAATAAAGATATAATATTGGTATTATTTGTAATCATATCTATCTCATTCTTTTAGCAGAGCTGTGCATAAAATCTCTCTGGGAGTCGACTACTGTTCATAGGGAGTCGACTACCAGAAGTGTTTTCTCTCTGATTTATTTTAAGATTACTTAAGTTGATTAAGAACCAAGCGTAGATCGCTCTATTTGGTTTCTTAGGCAACATTAGAAGGTTTTGAATTGTGCTAATCAATTAGAACGAAAAGTTTATATTTACACAACACTATTCAACCTCCCTTCTAGTGTTGTTTGCCATCCACAGGATCCAACACTTGGTATCAAAGCGATGTCAAAGACGATGGCATCAACAACACTCTACAACACTCATACTCCTCCAATATTTGATGGCAAATTTTATTCCCAATGGAGAAGGAGAATGGAGATCTTCTTCGAAGCACAGGATTTAAATTACTCAAGATCTCTCAGAGAACAATATGAGATTCCAACCACTCCTCAAACTCAGTGGAATCCTGATCAAGAGGAAGCCTACTTCAACAATATAAAGGTAATGCATTTACTTTACACTGGTTTAACTGATCAAATGCTAGATCTTGTAGAAAAGGTGGAAACCGCACACCAAATCTTAAACTTGTTGGACGAAAGATTCGAATCCAAACATCCATGAAGACACCTCAAGCCAACGATAAAAAATTTACAGAAGAAGTATGCATGATGGCTCGTCAGAACGACAAGAACGAGGTAAGTGATTCTAGTTTCGATGAAGAAAACGAATTTGACATTGCAAGTGCGTATGAAAATCTTTATAGAGAATATGAACGTTTGTCAAAGAAACACAAAAATTTTGACAAAAAGCACAAGACTCTGCATGAAGAGCATGATAAACTCAAGAATGAATGTGACTCTCTTCTGATGAACATGAGTCTCTAAAACTCTCTTGTAATGATTAAAAAGAATTGATCAACAAATATGATAAATTTGTGTGTGATCATGATGTTTTAAAATCTGAGTATGCTTTGTATGTTTCTACCTTGAATGACAAGTTCAACATTCTCGCAAGTGATTTAGCTTCATGTAAACTCAAACATGAGGAGCTTGTTCTGCGATTTGAAAGAGTTAAGAACAAACCAAATGTAAACGCTATTGTGCGTGCATCTACTTCTTATGATAAAACAGTTCAAAATGTTGTTCATGAAAATGTGAGACAAAATACTTTTGTTTATATCAAGAATGCTAAGCATAATGTTCACCATGATCACTATGATAAATTCTATCACAAAGTCTCTCGTCACAATCATGTTACACACAATGCACATCACATGCATGGTTCTAATAATTTTGCTAATAATACAATTTGGGTACCAAAACATTTAAGCAAACATGAAAAGAATATTTATGTTTCTACCATGTTAAAAACTATACATAGGAAATCAAATTCAAATCGAATTTGGGTTCTAATGAATGATCCTCTCATATGTGCATCTATTAGGTATCCGCATGCTTCATGTATATCTCTTTGATACCCAACATTTAAGACTGTACATAATAATAGAAATTTTCCTCCCTAAAAAATCGGACCCAATCATAAGTGGGTACCAAACGTGTCAAATTATCTTCTTTCAGGACATGTGGATAATGGATAGCGGATGCTCCGCACACATGACATGGAACACAAAATTGCTTAGCTCTTTAAAAATGTACGATGGAGGAACTGTGACTTTTGGAGACAATAAGAAAGGTAAAATTATTGGTATAGGTAACATCGGCGATCCCTCAAAACTACTCATCAAAGACGTAAGCTTGGTAAGTGGGCTAAAGCACAACTTGTTAAGCATAAGCCAATTATGCGATAAAGGTATGAAAGTCATCTTTACACTTAACTCTTGCTTGGTCTATGACAAGGATATGAAAAACATTCTTGTTAAAGGTAAGCGAGTTGAAAATATTTATGTGCTTAGAATAAATGAGTATGATTCAAATGTATGCTTTGATTGTTTCAACAAATGACCCGCTACTATGGCACCGACGTTTTGGTCATGTAAACATCAAAAACATGGATAAGATATCTAGGAAAGAGTTGGTGCAAGGACTTCCTAAATTGAATTTTAAATTGGATAAAATATGTGATTCATGTCAACTCGGCAAAATGCATAAAACTACATTTAAGAGTATTGGAGCTCTTAGCTCGAAGAGGCCACTTGAACTACTCCATATGGATTTGTTTGGCCCGCCTAGAACTCCGTCTCTTTATGACTCTAAATACGTATTTGTCATAGTTGATGATTTTACTCGATATATGTGGGTATTATTCTTAACCCATAAGAATGATGCCTTCCATGAGGTCGAAATATTTTTTAAAAGAATTGAACGTTTATACTCTTTGAAAGTTATTTCTTTAAGAAGCGATCATGGCGGTGAATTTGAAAATGAACGTTTTAAAAGAATTTGTGAAGAACGAGGTATTTCTCATACTTTTGCTTTTCCTAGAGCTGCTCCTTAAAATGGGGTAGTTGAAAGGAAAAATAGAACACTCCAAGAGTGTGCACGAACAATGTTGTGTGAAGCAACATTCCAAAAAGTTTTTGGGCGGAAGCTGTAGCAACCGCGTGCTATATTCAAAACAAAGTTTTGATAAGAAAAACTTTTGAAAAGACTCCGTATAAATTATTGCTCCAACGAATCCCGAAAGTATCTTATTTCATAGTTTTTGGCTGTAAGTGCTATATTCTGAACATTAAAGATAACTTAGATAAATTTGACTCCAAAGCGGATGAAGGCATATTTATCGGTTATTCTTTACGTAGTAAAGCCAATAGAATCTACAACAAACGTTCAGAAACTATTGTTGAAACCCTACATGTTATATTTGATGAATCTCTTTCTTACAACAATCATATTGAGGATGATAATGTACCCACTGCATCTATCTTTGATAACACACTTATCTCTGTTGATAACACTCAAAATTCTTTACCAAAATCATTTCCTGAAGTTACACGTCACCCACACGCACAAGTTATTGGTAATATTGATGTAGGTGTTAGAACTATATCTCAGATAGAGAACATGCCACATGTTGTATTTGTTTCTAACATTGAGCCGAAAAAGGTAGATGAGGCTTTTACAGATGAAGCATGGATTGAAGACATGCAAGAAGAACTTCTTCAATTTGAGCGAAATCAAGTATGTGAGGTAGTACCTAGACCGAAAGATCGTCCAGTCATCGGCACTAAATGGGTTTACTGAAACAAACTAGATGAAGACGAAAATGTGGTAAGAAATAAAGCAAGATTAGTAGCACAAGGATATTCACAAGAAGAAGGTATATATTTCGATGAAACTTTTGCTCCTGTTGCTAGACTAGAATCTATTAGGATGCTACTTGCATTTACATCATAAAAAACTTTAAATTATACCAAATGGATGTGAAAAGTGCATTCCTGAATGGCTATATAAAGGAGGAAGTCTACGTTGAACAACCTCCCGGATTTGAACATGATAAGAAAATAGAATATGTGTATAAGTTAAACAAAGCCTTATATGGCATGAAACAAGCTCCAAGAGCTTGGTACGAAAGATTAAGAAATTTTTTAATTGACTCAGGCTACAATGTAGGAAAAATAGATACCATTTTATTTGTTAAGAAAATTTATGATGATATTATTCTTATCCAAATTTACTTAGATGGCATCATTTTCGGATCTACTAACGAAGATCTTTGTCAAGATTTTGCTAAGTTAATGCAGGAAGAATTCGAAATGAGCCATATAGGCGAGCTCACATACTTTCTCGGATTGCAAATCAAACAAGGAAAAGAAGGAACCTTTATTCATCAAACGAAGTATGCTAAAGACTTGATCAAAAGGTTCGGGATGGAAACTGCATCAGGTAAGAACATACCTATGGCAACATCCACTTTTTTTAGACAAAGACGAAGCAGGTAAAAAGGTCGATCAGAAAACATATCGAGGTGTTGTCTGTTCTTTACTTTACTTAACCGCAAGCCGACCCGATATAATGTTCAGTGTATGTGCCTGTGCTAGATTTCAACGTGATCATAAAGAATCACATCTTAATCAGTAAAATACATATTTAGATATCTTAAAACCACTTCTGACTTTGGATTATTTTATCCCAAAGGTAGCACATTTGATTTAACCTCTTTAGTGACGCAGACTATGCTGGTTGTAAAGCCACAAGAAAAAGTATAAGTGGAACCTGTCACTTTATTGGACATTCCCTTGTTTCGTGGTTTAGCAAGAAGCAAAGTTCAGTTTCACTATCAACCACTGAGGCAGAGTATATAGCTGCCGGACTTGCTTGTGCTCAAGTACTTTGGATGAAACAAATCCTAGTAGATTATGGTGTTAATACATCTACATGTGTAATTTATTGTGATAATAAAAGCACTATTAATCTCACTAAAAATTCTGTTCTTCATACTAGAACAAAGCATATTGACATTAGACACAGGTTTATAGATGATCACTGTGTCAAAAAGGCCCTCTGAATATCAAGTTGCAGATATTTTAACAAAACCTCTGCAAAAAGACATATTCTCTAAACTTCGTAGAGATTTGGGTATTGTGGAAGAAAAAGAATTAAATAAATATTAATTTATTTTCACATTATATGTTATTTTTTTAATGATGACAAGGGAGAGAAAAGTATGAAATGCAAAAATGAATGAATTGTTTTGCAAACGGCTTTGATGCAAGGGGAGTACCGCATCTAAGCAGGGGGAGTAAGTAATTTTATTAAATGTCAAATATTGATTAACTTACTTCATTTTTCATTTGGGTGTCATCATCAAAAAGGGGGAGAGTGATGGAAATTGGATTTCACCCCAAGTGAGTTTGCCGATGAGCACACCAAATGAAGTTAGTATACTAACTACACTACAATTAAGTGTGCAGATTATGCGATGAATGAAAAGCTTTATACATACTCCGAAGAAGCACAATCTACGCTTACTTAGCAAAGACAAGGACAATGTTGCTAGTTCGATGACGAAGCTCACGCTCAAAGGAAAAGAAGCTCAAGAGAAGCTCACATTCACATCATCATCTGATCAAGCTTCATGAAGACTCGTCCTAAGTCTATAATGTGTGAGTTGCGTCTTTCCTAGGATTATGTTAAAGCCATAGTAATTATAACACACACACACAAATGATTACGAAGTTAAATGTTTTAAATATTTTAAAATCATTTTCAAACTCTTGAGAGCAGTTGCTAGTTACTTCTCACCTTTGTAGTTAATCTCCATTACACCCAGGAGTTAACTACATCTCTTGCTAGCAGAGTTTTAGAAGAAACTGCTCTGGGAGTCGACTACCAAAGAGTGGGAGTCGACTACCAGCTGGAAACTTTTCCTCTTCTGAAACGCTTTGGGAGTCGACTACCACCCTAAGGGAGTCGACTACCAGCTATCAAATTTCAACGTTTTGACTTGTTTTAATTGACTCTCCAATTCATTGCTTCCTTGATTTTCGGGCAAAAGTCAAATCGGTTTTAAAATTCAAATCCTCTTCCTAACCCAATAAATAGAGGATCATATGAGATCATTTCATAATAGACATATCAAAAATCTACAACAATTCTAAAATCTATTTTGCGCTGAAATTCTAAGATCTCTCTTTCCGCGCTCATTATTTTTAGCCAAATCTGTTGTTAATTTCCGATCTCTATTTTTAAAGTTATTATTTCTTTTTGAGATCAATTTTATTTGGCTATTTCAAAATCTTTTTTCAAAATCCTTGTTCTTCATTTTTGATTTATCAAAAGGGTTTTTTGAAAACAAACGATCCAGATCACAAAGAATTACTCTCATATCTTTGTGTGATCTGAAGATCATATTTGAATTCTATTTAGCCACGAATATACGTTGTTATTACTTTGGCTATAGAATCTGGGTGTAGATCCAAAATCCACTAATTTTTGTGGTGAGCTGGATATTGGTTTTCATTTTGTAATTTGCCCTTTGTTATAAGGGTGTTGAAAATCCTAGACAAGTCTAGGTGTTGCAGTGTTGCAGTCGGAAATCCTGGTCAAGGCTAGGTGTGTGGGAAATCCTAACGAGTGGAGTTAGGTGCTTGTATTTGACAAGGCAAGTAGTGAAAATCTCTTACCAGACGGGTACTGGACGTACCTAAGGTTGTGGGAACCAGGATAAAAATCCATGTGTTTGCGTTTGTTTCTTTCTGTGTTTGTTTATCTTTGCATTTACATTATTATCTGTTGATTATTGTACATCTATTGCAAACATTAATTCTCTTTTATCCGCTGTGAATAAAGATATAATATTGGTATTATTTGTAATCATATCTATCTCATTCTTTTAGCAGAGCTGTGC
The DNA here is from genome assembly GCA_030789695.1 of Scilla litardierei. Taxonomy (NCBI): domain Eukaryota; kingdom Viridiplantae; phylum Streptophyta; class Magnoliopsida; order Asparagales; family Asparagaceae; genus Scilla; species Scilla litardierei. The sequence goes on from CM061142.1 coordinate 44,082,612, forward strand.
ATAAAATCTCTCTGGGAGTCGACTAATAGAAGTGTTTTATCTCTGATTTATTTTAAGATTACTTAAGTTGATTAAGAACCAAGCGTAGATCGCTCTACTTGGTTTCTTAGGCAACATTAGAAGGTTTTGAATTGTGCTAACCAATTAGAACGAAAAAGTTTATATTTACACAACACTATTCAACCCCCTTCTAGTGTTGTTTGTCATCCACAGGATCCAACACAAGCTACTGTGGGCACTCCCGACGATCCACGTTGCCGTGGATCAAGTTCGGTAACCCACAACCGTTCGATCGACCTGATGAAAGAAGGAGGAGAAATATTTTTAGGGTTTTCGTACATAGGCCACAAGATCTGCCAAAATAATGAGCGAAAATGTTTAAAAACCATATCTTTACCTCATTCATAGCTCCAAAACCCCAAGCCACCAGCGTAACAGCCCCTTCCCGACTGCAAGCTGCCGAGGGGAACCCAAAAGGCTCAAGCTTTCTGGACGGGGGTAGGGATGGCAGTAATGGCGTGACCCGACTGGCCCGACCCGGCCCGACCCGGTTTTGACCCGGCCCGCTCGGGCCCGCAGACGGGTCGGGGCTAGCTTGGGCTTTGTATGCGTCCGGCCCCGACCCGGCTGGCCCCGGTAAACTATAGAAGTTCTAAAAAACATTACTATTTTGATGCGGACCATGCGGCCGGTACATAACACATAACTCATACTCTGTTCCACTGTTCTCCCAATTGAGCCAATTTCCAATTTCAAATTACCAAATATATCACAATTCTCCTAATTTTGAAATAAAAATTTTGTTTTGGATTCATAGGGATTGTAATAATGTCGGGACCCGACCGGCCCGACCCGACCCGGTTTTGGTAAGAAGTGACCCGCCCCGACCCGGCCCGAGACCCGCCCTGTAGACAGGATGAGGCAAGCTTGGATAGTTAAATACCCGCCCTGCCCCGTAATATTGCCATTCCTAGACGGGGTAAGGGATGGCAGACCAAATTTTTAGGGTTTTCACCCAACGGATCATCGACTGTAGCTACAAGAAGGGAAGAAGGAGGAAGGCAGTCAAATGGGGGTAGGTGAGGTGATAACACACCAGTGGGACCCGTGAGAGGAGACGAATCGAGCGTAATCACCGGGTTTCATGGAGAAAACAGCAACGGCTGAGAATCCTAAATTCCCCCGCCACCTTCGCCCAAAATCACGATGGCACAATGTCACAAAAGAACACATTGTGAGAAAAATATTTAGGATTCTAAGCTACAGTGCATTTCACGTGGGCCTCACCCACTTTCTCGAGCACATTCCAACAAAAGAACAGCCCCTTAGTTTGTATCAAATTGCGTCAGAAAGATATATCTATAGATGTATTAATCATGTAGATTAGCCAATGCCTTCTTCCTTATATCGTTGGGAAAATATAACAAATATCAAATCATATTTAAATAATAAATCAACAAGTACCGGCTCACGTAGCAGAGAAAGATATTTCACTCGAATAAAGAAGCCCAAGCTGAATACGTCGCCTCAGCCTAGAAGCCCAGAAGCCCATATATGCGGTTAGCTGTTTGCCCAGTCAAAGTGACAGATCATCCACCCGTTGAGCTTCTGAATACAAATGGGTCTGTTAGTAACGATTGGAGTAAATGGGTCGGCCGTTAAGCTCTTTTTCAGGGACGACGATGCAAAGAAGGGACAATGACGTCATCATAAAGGCAAGGCCATTATCAACTAACGGCACTCAGAGGAACTCTCACATATAAGAAGTCTCGACAGTGATAAGACAAGGATGGATCTCAATACATACTAAATACTCAGGTACTTTAACGCTCAGTTTTCTGATTCAACTTTATATTTCATCCATAGCTCGGCGAAATAGTGATCAGACGACCAACCGATAGGTCAGACCTAGCTATCCCGAGCCTTTCTAGTCATCTACTGACTTAAGCATTGGATGGGATTTGGGTCGAAACCCAGATCCGACCCCCTGACGACCTTTCATGTGGTGCAAACCTATCAGATAACTCAGAGTTTGGTCGGGCTTTGATCTGATAGCTTTGGCCTACCTCTCATCGACCCAGTAAAGACCATCTGCGGGCACCACTCATTAACCGACAGATAGCCATGTCATCGAAGACGTCCTTGTTAGCATCATATTCATTGTTGGCAGATTTACCCGTCAACAATAACAAATGAATGAATGAAGAAGTAGAATAGTTAGTGATATGGTGTTCAAACACGCAATCTCTCTGCCCTAAAGAAGAAGATGACGCTTAATGCATGCACACCAAACTGTTACCTTTCCTGGTTATAAGGGAACTCAGAAATATTTGCTCACAATGGTGCATAAGAGGTGGGCTTTGACCATAAGAATGGTCCTTCAGGTTATCTAAAATATAATTATACAGTATGTACTTAAACAAATTTTATGAAAGAGAAAGAACATAAGAGTGTAAAATTTTCATAACCTTGCATCTAATTTCTCTCCATGTTTATAAATGAAATACGACATGTGAGAAAATCCATTAAAACCCCTTGTATGGTTGTAGTTACTACCAATAACACAATCATAATTAGTCTCATAATAATAGTTTTATTATGTAAATGTAACTCTCTATTTATATCACAATCAACAAAAATATGAGTGTTTTAGCTATTACTCATTAATTCATGATTGTAACTTCCTTATTAAATTAATATGTTAAATCAATTTAGAGTACAACATGAATATTATGAATTTGGATATTGTTGGAGTGATTGGGATCACCTCTCTTAGGCTCATGTGCCCTCTTGATTGGCTTATGAGGAAAGTAATCATTCGTGACATTTCAAGATCATTGGACCAACGAACAAATCTAATGATTTTCTCTACAAAACAGACAACACAACAATATATATGAACATGAAACAAAAGATAAACACACGCATGACACTAAAATTTATACTGGTTACACCCAATACTTGATGTACGTTAAGGTGAAGAGATCACTAATGCTTCAAGAATGTTGAATTACAAGTTATAGCATTTGGGTTAAGGGAATAACTAAACCTGCTAAGAATTTGGAGAAGAAAACAATGGAGAAAAGCTCTCAAACAACCATCCCTTGGCCATTATTTTGCCCTCTGTATTTTCATTAAGTGACACAAACTCGTACAAGAAATTCACACGAAAAATGCTCAAGAATCACATCAAAACCTTAACCAAAACATTGTTTAAATACCCTAATGAGCCTGGAATTCGAATCGGATTCGGATCCGCCATCGTCGCTATGCACATGCCCACACATTGTGCACCCGCACATGACACGCCCAGAACTTACACCTAAAAGCCACCTGGCGGTGTCACGGTCGTCAGGCGCTGTATGGTTCCTAAGTGTCGATTCTGGGTTCTATTCGCAAGCGGACGGTGTCAAATTATAGTATAAAAGATTATCAAATCCACAGAGACAGTGATGGTGTATTGGGTCTCAGAATATTTCTAAATCTCAGAAAGAATTAGCAGTCGGTTGGAGGATTGTTGGTTGATGTTGTTGGTGCAATATAAGAAAACTAGGGCCTTGGGGATCACCGCTAGGACCGTTAGAGGTCGATGTTAGGCTAGGGTTCCTATGTTGCATTGGTTTTATGGGGTTGGTCTCTGGGCTCGTACCACTCTCGTGGATTAGAGCTTCGAGGTACTTTGGTGGCTCTCATTGACGCAATGGCGGTAGCCGTCAATTTAGTGATATAGTTTGTCTGTGTATCCCCTCAAGGCACGAGGCGGGCATGGTCACGAACCTTGGTTGGATCCACTAACTACCTAATTAAATCCGTAGGATAATCCTTAAGCTAATAAGTTCCACAAACCATGGACATGATCTCAGTACGAGTTCTCCTAGGGATTTGGCTGGATCAACCAAAGTACTCCCCTTTTATTCCCAACACAACCTAAAAATCCCAGCTTTAAATCTTTTTCCTAAGATCCTAGGGCTAACCCATTAGCCCTAGATAAGACTACTCAGACATATCAAATAGAACAAATAAAGATGCGATTTTTAGATAGGAATTCATAATAGCAAATAGAGAAATTAAGAAAGTTGAGATTTTTATGTACCGAAAGCAAGGAGCGCAATAGACAATAATAAGAAAGTTAAGATCCAAAGATTCCACGCAATAACAAGCAACAAAATGTCGTCTTTACTTCGTTGGCACAATATCTCCAAAAGCTAGATCTAAAACTCTCAATTAAACCAAACCTAAAACTAAAACTTAACCTAAAACTCGACGTCCGGAAAAAGTCTGGAAACACGTCTTAAATACATAGGGGATTGACCCTACAAGAAAAACTCAAAATCTGACAGTTTGGGGTCCACTTATCACTGGCCGCGTCGGCTGCTCGACCGAGTAGGCTACTGCTCGATCAAGCAGACACCTTGGCATGGACTCTGCCGCTGAGCTGTTTGGAATGGATACATTGTACTCAGTCGAGTAGCCAGTCTGCTCGATCAAGTCGTCAGTAGATATGAGGTTCTCCTCAAATTGTCGTTCTGCCTGCTCTGGTCAAGTAGGTCCTGGTCGGTCGAGTCGTCAGGAAGCCTGGATTCTTCGTCCAAAACTTCGCTCTGCCTGCTTGGGTCGAGTAGGTCCTGCTCGGTTGAGTCGGATGTCTGACGGAGGAAGCGAGAAGTTAGGTTTGCTCGGGTCAAGTCACCTTTCTGCTCGATCGAGTTGCTTGTGCACATCTCTTGGCTGAATCCGTGTGTCAGCTCGACCGAGCAGCAGAATGCTGCTCGGGTCAAGTCGCCTGGGAAAGTGGCTTGGGCCTTGGTTGTTGCTCCTTTCTCTCGCTCGCCCCTCTTCCTCTCCTCCTACCTGCTTCTAAACCTCGACGAACTCCTGCTAAGCCTTGCATATGACGTCCTGGACGTGCTAAATGTGTTCACATCCCAAATCAGCTCCAAATTGCTCCAAAATCCATGCAAGTACAAAAAGCTATGCGAGACTTGAATATGGCGTTAGAAGCGCGTATATGTATGAAAATAAGAGATTTGGATGCGAATATGACATGGAATGAGATGGAATGAGCTATAAAAAGATGGAAAATATGGACACATCAAAATCCTCCACGCTTACCTCTTACTCGTCCTCGAGGAAGACGAATACTAGGCTCGCCGGGCGATAAAAATAATAAATAAAAATGGAAGAGATGGGAGATGGAGGGGATTGCTAGAATATTTAATCATATCTCAAGCCCAAGAAACATATTATGATACTTGGAATAATAAACCACACGCTAAAAGGAATTTCAAGTCTTAGCTAGTCATATGGCTTGCAAGAATTAAAGACAAAGATATGGATCTCCTAAAATCATGCCGTCAACTATTATCAACATCGTGCAATTCATAAAGTCTAGTATAAAAAGAGTTGGCAACACACTTTTCAATCAAGAGATATAAATGAAGCACATAGAGACCACACCAAACATGCAAATAGAGAATAGAAAGCGTATCATGGCATTCAAATATTCATTTCGAATCTTAAAAAATCTACAAAGCTAAAATATTTCGTAAATTTTAAGCATTATCAAATCTCCCCACTTGTGCATAGTCTCTACTCTAATGTCATACTCACTCGTATAATCAAATGGGTTCACCCCTCCAAGCTTAGCTTGAGGCGTCCAATCCAAGAATGAGATATGGAAATTTTGCTTTTCCCAAGTAATTTTGTAGCTTCAAAAGATAAGGTAAAGAGAGATATTCTTTTCTTTACCTTCTTTTCTTTTCTTTTTTTTTGAATGGGAGTAATAGGGTATACAAATATGTTTTTGGCTCCTTTTTGATGTTTTAAGATTTTTGGAAGCTATCTTTTTCTTTTGGAATTTTTGGGAGATAGATGCGGCATATGTAGCTGTAGGGGGTGAAACTAAATGACATGTAGATAATTTATAAGCTTGTGGAGAAGGAACATAATATCACTCGGTTCACTCATAAGACGTGCACAACGGTTCAATAGGATAATACTCTAACTAAACTCATAGGTAGCATGTATATTTTCATTCATCTCAATAAATACTGAAATCATGCGGTAAAAAGTACAATCATATCAGGCATGCAATCAGAAGTGGATAAGATAAAAGCAGGTGCTTCAAATATTCTAATGATGCATGAATCTTGGTGCATTACCCAACAAGGAACATATTAGATACTACTGCATACATTCAGTTTTAATTTATATCAGGCATTCATTTAGAAAGATCATCAACAGCATATGCAAGCATATAATAGCAAGATTGAAATACTTTATATAGCACGTCAAATGAGATAAGTATTGTAATAAGCTACTGAGTGCTATAAGAGACGTCATTATGCAGAATAATTCTAGCAAAAGTGAAAATAAGGCGGAGAGAGAAGGAAAATGAAAACATGCATGCATGCATGGTAAAAAGTGGAAAACGTGATGCTAAATGTGAAAAAAATAACGGTGAAAAAATGGGTGGAAAATGAAAATAAAGATGTGTAAAATGAAAGAAAATAAAATAAAAAAGGAAAATAAAAATAAAAGCGATAGCGCTCATCCCCTAAGCTAAACACAACAGTGTCCTCACTGCTGAGAATACGTTATCTAGCGGGAAATAAGGCTAGGGTGGGTGGGTGGATAAGGAAATGAAAAATAGAAAGGGAAAAAGATGAAAATGTGCAGGTGAAAATGGAAAAGAGAATGATGCATATGCATGGCCTAATGCAAAAGATGCAAAAATATCTACATGCATGTAGATGATGATATGATGCATTATGCTGATGGAGATATATACAAGTGAAAAAGATGATATGTAAATACGTATGATATGCAAAATGTGTCATCCCCCAAGCTGTGCGGAAGCAGGGCCCTGAACAGACAAACGTGCACGATAAAATAAATGGGAGGGGGTGACTGGAGCAAACGAGCAATATAGACAACATCAAGCAGGAGCACCACCCTCTGGAGGTGGTGATGGGTCCCCCTGCTGTGGACCAGAAACCGTTATGGTGGGCTGGGGCTTGACAACTGTGTCGATCGTAAGGTCAGCAGAAGTGGATGCAGGCTCAGCGGGAAGCGGGATAACGACAGTCTCGACGGGTGTGTAGGTGGGTGTGTCGACGACTGGGGTGTCCACTATAGGGGCAACCGACTCAGGTGTAGATGAGACATGCTCTACAGAAGCCTTGGAGTGTGGTGCACTGAGTGGTGCGGCTGTGGTGACAGGGGCTGGCCTGGGAGGGGCTATGATCACGGGAGGTGGTCCATGTGCCCTCAACAGCTCTATAATCATAGCGACAGATACCACGACTCTCTGCTGGTAGGCGGTGGTCGAGCGGACGTGGTCGAAAAAGTCTCGCCTAAAGCGAGAAGTCTCGGCCTCCACCGCTGTCAGATGCACATCGGTGGTACGAGAGTCGAGGACAGGTCGGGAGCTGTGAGACACCACTCTCGTGAGACGGCCCCGTGGAGAGGATCTATGGTGCCTGGGCTGAAGGGTCGGAGAGGGTGAACTCGTAGGGATCTCGGTAGAGGTAGTGGGTAGTGTAGTGTGGCCAAGATCTCAGGTAGCAGCGGAAGCAGCAGTAGCACCGACAGTAGAAAAAGGAGCTGTCGTCGATACAGACGTGTGGACAGAAGTCGAGACACTCTCGGTGAGTATGGCTGCTGCTGATGTGGTGGTGGTGCCAGTGAGTGGTGCATGGGACCCTAAGGAGGTGGAAAATGAAGATAGAAGGTCTGCACGCAGTGGTTGGGTGCTGGCGAGGTCCGGCTCTGAAAATTATAGAGCGGTGGGCTCGGGAGCAGACGAGGCTACCGTGCTCTCAGGGGCAGGCACGGAGAAGACATTAGTAGGAGCATCAGGGCAGAGGGTGGTGATAGTCCCAGTGGTTCCTACGGTGGTGGTGGTAGCGATATGGGTGGAGACGGCTGTGCCTCCGGGTGGCGGTGGGTGTGCAGGCTGGGCTGGCTGGGCTGCCACTAGGGCAGCCATGTCAGGCTCATAATCCTCGGACTCACTGAGCACCCAGTCTTCTATGTCAACGTCGACGGGTGCTCAAGGGGCTCGAGGACATGGAGGGTAGGAAGTGGGCAGACCCTGTCAATCATCCAGCTCTGCTGGTCTGGCACTATGGTGGTGAGGTGAGGGGCAGGCAGGACCAAGTGGGGCGTGTGGTAGGTGCCTAAAGATAGGCCCAGTGATGCTCCACATATGGCTGATGATGTGCATGTGCTCAAGCACATCCAAAGTTAGGCACATGGGGCCGGGAGGAGTCACCAGGCAATCAGGAAGCTCCAGGCCCAGCATCTGTGCAAAAATAGTGAAAAATCCGCCGTAGTAGATATCTGTGGTGAAGTGGGTGTGGGCGGTCTGGAGGAGGCGATAACACAACCAGTGGGCTGCGTCGGAAAGGACGAAGGGGCGGAGGGAGCCATCAGGGTAGTGGCCATCAGTCGGGTCATTCACATGAGATGGGAAAGCTCGGGTAGGGACATGGTCCCGACTTCTGGCCGACAGAATATGGTGGTGGCGAGATAACGCTGGGCTTAATGAAGGCAAGGGTGCACTATGCACGATGCATTTGCCCTACTGGGGCGGTAGCGGTCCAGTCCGATAATGTGATGCCAAAACTGAGTGGCATCAAATATGGCAAGCTCGTAGTTTAGAGAGAAGGTGGTGCAGGGGTCGGGGATGGCTGTGAAGTGGAAGTATGCGTAGATCTGGGAGTGCGTGACCATGACGTCGTGGTCCAGCAACCGGAAGCTAATTCCATTGCCCTCTGGTGTGTGGGAAATGGAACTCAATGCCTCTAGGGTGAGGCGGGTGTAAGTGGGGTCATGTGCGGCGAGGAATCGGTCGAAACCAATCGTCGTGTACAGCCTAAGGACCCCCCTGTAGGAGTCCTAGGGGCTAAAGGGTATGGAGGTTGATGAATCGTGTGGGTATGATCGTCCGGTGCCACATCACGATGAAGCGGTCGCGGTGCGCATCGTCCCGAAAGACGATGTCGAACGTCTGCACCCGTGGTGGCAAAGCTGCGGGAGGGGCAGTGTAATGCTCATAAGTGATAATACCAGTAAGTATGGGGAAGTCCACACATTAACTACTAATTGAGGGCTCTTGATTAGGGATTAAAAGCAGTGGCAAATTTGGTGTAGCCATGGTTGCATGGAGTTCCTGTGAGCATTGTGTCGGATCGTGATACTAGATTTACATCTCACTTCTGGCGGAGTTTGCAGGCCAGTTTGGGGACTCATTTGAAATTCAGTACTGCATATCACCCACAGACAGATGGACAATCAGAACGCACCATTCAAATATTGGAGGATATGCTTAGGGCTTGCATGTTGGATTTCAAGGGGTCCTGGAAGGACCATCTCCATCTAGTGGAATTTGCTTATAATAACAACTATCAGGCAAGTATTTGTATGACTCCCTATGCGGCTCTGTATGGTAGAAATTACCGATCGCCTTTGAGTTGGGATGATGTGGGAGATGGTGAAAATTTGGGCCCAGACCTAGTGACTGCTACAGTTGACGTTGTGCGGACGGTCAGAGAGAATCTTCGTGTAGCCCAAGACCGTTATAAGCATTGGGCGGACATGAAGCGGCGTCCACTTACATTTCAGCCTGGTGATTATATATTTTTGAAGATATCACCAGTCCGTGGGACGATCCGGTTTGGTAAACACGGGAAGTTGAGTCCTAGGTACGTAGGCCTGTTTGAAGTTACAGCCCAGATAGGTGAAGTGGCTTATCGGTTAGTGCTGTCGCGACACCTTGAAGGTGTACATAATGTGTTTCATGTATCACAATTAAGAGGATATATTGGAGATCCTAGCCATGTGGTGGACTGCTCAGAGATTGAATTACGTCCAGACCTGACGTATGAACAACAACCCGTGGCAATTCTTGATCGGTAACAAAAGATGCCGAGGAAGAAGGCTATTAATTTGGTCAGGGTCATGTGGCAAAAAGAATCTCCCAGAGAATCAACTGAAGCCTTAGCTTGCAGGAATTTCATAACATTCCAAGCCCTATAAACTTAAGTTAGGAACCCCACACTAAGTATCTCATGTTCACTTCCTTAGAATGCCATGGTTAAAGGAGAATCCTTTTGAAATAGAGGGTTAAATGTAAACTTAGTAAGAAGGTTTTTCTCAACACCCAAAGTAGAAGCGCTAGATTAGTTTAGATAGGGGAAGAACCTCAACTATGACTACCAACAAGCTCCTACAAGTTTTCCCGAAGCAAAACCTTCATTTCCATATCAAATCGGTGTCATTCCTATAGACAAGTGTGTTTCTTCATAAACTTAGTAAGAGGGACTCCTGAATATTCAAATCTCGGCAAGAAGATAGTTTTCCAATAATTAATAGTAAGTCTAAGCCTCATTAGTAGGTATTACACAAGTCTTTTAAAAGCCCTTGAAAAATTTAAGCTTAATGACCAAACCATGATTATTCCGTAAGAGGGTTTTGCCTACTAGAGCAAGAAGTAAGATGCTAAGTTAGGCAATTATAACTATCAATAAATAGCCTTAGGGAATTCCATAAGATGTGCTTAAGAATTTCACTTGTATTTGAAGTTAGGCTAAATCCTCTTCCAAATTTTTAAAACAAAAATTGAACTAAACTATTCCATTGCTTCCATTCTACTTTAGACGTCTTTTCTTTTCCTTTCAATTAAGATTAGAACCCATGGTTATGGGTTGTTTCCTTGAAAGTTACACGTATTATGTTTTCCTTTCTTTGTGTTTCCATTTAAGCGAATGTTGATAAGTGCACTTGCTTGTGCCTTGACGGCGATTGCGGAAATGATTCCAACGCTCTTTAGTGGTGTTACTTTTACATGTGATGTCGATGGTAATATTTGTTACATTAAAGGACTGCATTGATTTTATACCTTTATGTTTCATATAACTTCGATGCTATGCAAGTTGATAAGTAATTTAAAATGAAAGCTCAGGATGTCTCTTTCCACCTTAATGTGGGTGAGCATCTTAGGGAATGGGATGGGGGAACCAAAGCATTAAGTGGACATGGTGTGGACTGGACTTTTGAGGTTGCTTTTCTTTGGCCCGCCTACCGCGGGGAGTGGTCGTGCCCCTTTGGGGTGTGTTGTCTTTGGCCTTTGAGGTCGTGGCCCTTTGGGTCGTGGAGAGTGGTCGAGTTAAGTAGGCTCCTGACGAGCTAGCACGCCAGAGAGTCGGAGATTCCTTCCACCCGCCTTATGGGTGAGGTCCAGTTCCCTTGTGTTCCGCCTGATGTCTAGGTTCCAACAACAAGCATTGACTAACAAATTTAGTATTAGCAACCTGTATGCAGTGATGTGAATGTGGCATGTGTGGTTGAGTTTCCTACTTGACACGCTGTGACGTGCCCCTTTTCCCCTCTCCCCAGGTACAGGTTCCGGGACGACAGCACCCCTGCCGGACTACCGACGTCCTGAGGGCGACTCTTCCAGGCCAGGAGCCCATAGTAGTTAGTTAGGGCACGTGTGTAGTGGGTTGGGGGTATGTTCTTTTGTGAGTAGTTACTTTTGTTTTCCCCTTCAGTTTTTGTACCTCGTGCCTCTGGTGGTGGTATACGTACAATACATGGTGTTGCGGTGTGGATAGTACATGCTCTATGTTGCACACTTGTACGCTCCCGCTTGTTGTTTGCCGCCGCCTCGCTGTACCTTTTTGTGTTGTGCTGGAGCTTTACACTTCGTGCTTTACTTTTGCACCTGTTTTTAATTGGCTGTGTTGTTCTAACAGTTGCAGTGGCCTGCTAATTTTCTTGTAGCACCTTAACGCTTGGTACCCTCGTACCGCGGCCATCACCCCCGTCCCGTTTTGGGCACCGGGGCGTGACAGGCGGGTTGTGCGGTAGTGGGGATGGATGCAAAAGTGGTGGAAATGTGTGGGAGCTGTGGCGGGTGATCGTGGGCGGGGAGTACGGCTAGTGGAAGGGATAAACGTAGCCTGAGGAGTCGGACGAGGACGACGAATCGCCCACGTACTCCTCCTCGGTGGTGGGTGTCTGTGGGGCGCGCCTCTGGCAGCGTGTGGGCTGAGAAGAGGAGGTGCTTGTGGCCTTCCTCTTCATCGACCGTGTAGGGGGTGGCTTCCTCGGCCTAGTGCGACGAGGAGGCATCGTGCGACAAGCACACGATGGACGTCGATAAAAAGTAAAGATAGGGTAGAGTGTACCGACACGAGAGTCGCTGCGAAAGAAATGTGGTCGTGCACGTGCCTGGCAGCGAATCCAAGGCATCCTCCAAGCTACTCCTATCCATGTCATCCTCGGTAAGTGCAATGCACCTGAAATAGAAAGAGAAAATAATATCAGCTGGCACAAAAGTAGCGGGTAGGAGGAGACTGACATGGGGCGATGCGGGTGTAAGGGGATGGATGCCGCCCGAGCAGCGACTGTGCTCGGGCAGGGGGGATGTGGTGGCCGAGGAGGGAGGGGGTACTCGGCCCAAGCACAAGTTGTGCTCGATCGAGTATGTCAAGCTGCCATATGGCAGCTGGAAAGGGATGTGGGAAAAAGGGGAGGTGGTGGTGGTATGAGAGGGAGGTTAAGAGTTGGGGGGTATGAGGAATGGGGGGTGATGGGCGGCGTCGCCGGTGCAGCTTGCGGGGAGAGAGAGAAGAGAGGCAGACCAGTGCGGAGGAGGTGGGGGCGGCGCCGACGGCGGAGACGGTGGAGGGGCGGTAGGGTTTCGATCGAGTAGGAGGGGAAAATAGGGGTGCTCAGGGTGAATTAGGGGTTAATTCGATTAGGGTTAGGATAAGATCGAGTCGAGTTTTATATAACTCGACTCGGTTCTAATGTGGGCCCCGCAGCTTAAGTCACTCGCTACTCAGGTCGCGTAGACAGAACACCAGTTTTCTCCACTTCACTGCACTTTCCTGCTGCTCGATCGAGTAGGTTGATGCTCGATCGAGTGGTGGCTACTCGATCGAGCAGGGGCTACTCAGGCCGCGTAGACAGAACACTAATTTCGTCACTTTTCATGCGCTCTCTATTACTCGACCGAGTAGGTGTCTACTCGGTCGAGTCACCTGTAGCTCTTTTCCCCCAAGCTTGTTCTTCTATTGTCTGCTCTTCTCCTGGCTCCCTTGCCTTCAATACATCGTTTTGCGCGCTCCCCTCAACGTTCAATCTGTAGAAGGAGGAACTCGTCAGATTTTTATAGGGTTGTATTTTTATGGAATAGAAAAGCGTTTTTATTTTGTTTTTGAATTAGAAAAGAAATTAAAAAGTGAAAAACAAGATCTAGGAGATAGAAGGTCGGGTTGCCTCCCGATAAGCGCTCGTTTTAAGTCTTGAGCTTGACTCCCTCAAGTTCTTCAATGAATATTGGGTGCGAAATAGATACGCGCGTCATGCTTGCCAATGATGGTGTGTGGTGATATTTGGTGTGCCTCCTCTCTATTGTTCTCCTTAGCTATGTGGTTGATGGCTTCCGGCTCTTGGTGGTGCAATGAATCATCCGGAGGCTTCCTGTCGAGTATGCTTAAATAGGCGGCTACTGCCTTGTTGTAGATGGAGTCGCCATCGTCATCAACGCTTGTCTTCACCGGTGTAATGGCCCAGAGTGCCATATACGTAGGGCCTATGATTTTGTGTGAATATAGAGTGTACATCTGTGTACTATGTATTGTGTATATGCTTGTATACAAGTGAGTACATATTTGCGCGTGCTTAATGTGGTTGATCATGCATGTGCATGTAGTGTGTGCAGTGAACTATGAAGTGGTACAGTAATATTGTATGATTGTGAGGAGTAGTCCTAGTAATTAGACTTACTATTAGTGTTATTAATTTAATTGATGCTAATGGTGGATTCTTATTGGTTGCTTGCATGGTTGCCCATGGATGCTTGTTGAACGCTTATGTATTAGTAATGTTGTGTGTTTAGTAATGTGGGTGTATTATACATGCATGAGTGGTGAGGTGATGCAAGGGTATGTGATGCATGAATGTGGTTGTATGACGGTGTGTGTATGTGTGTGAGTGGGTGTGTAGATGTGGTGTAGAAGGCCTAATGCGAAAGGGGTTAAGGTCAGTGGCATTCTTGTAATCAATATGGGAGTATGAGAAGTAATGGCCTACTTGTAATTAAGTGTGGGTGTGGGTAAAGAAAGGTGACATGTGGAAGGAATGTCATACTTGTAATTAAGGAAGTAAGTTGGATGGCAATTGGGAAAGAATACGAGTAATGGCAAATTTGTAAATAAGAGGATTCTTGGAAGAAATATCTTTGATTACTTGATTCTCCTACATTCCACGCTCTTCTCTTCACTTTTCCTTTCTTTCTTTTAATTGGGAAAATGGCAAATGTGTAAATATAGCTTCTTGGCCCTTCTACTTAATTCTTGGCCCTTCTACTTAATTCTTGGCTCTTCTACTCTCTTCTCCCAAAATTCTCCTCGTTTCTAAACTCTTCTAAAAATATATCACTCTCTCCCCAAGACCAGGCCGAATTCATCCCTTCCCCTTACTCCTTCTTAGACATTAGGGAGGCTGAGCACCCAACCCCCGTAGCATCCATGTCATCATTTGGGTGATGTTGCTCATTCTAGGAGCTTGTGGAGGAAAAGAAGGATTTAAGAAAGAAGGAGAAGTGTTTGAAGGAGGAGCCATAGGATTTGGGCTACCCCCTTGTCTCTCATCACCCCTAAGGTAGGATTCCATCTCCAACTAGTATTAGACTTGCATACTTAGTTTCATGGTTGTTGTCGTCGTCGTCGTTGTTGTGGTTTTACTTTTTTCTTAAGTCAATCTGAGTTTTGGGTGGTTGTGTGCAGTGAGCAATTCTGAGTTTTGGATAGTTGTGTACGGTGAGCAATTCTGAGTTTGTATGGTTGTGCGCGGTGAGAAATTATGAGTTTTGGGTGGTTGTATGCGGTGAGCAATTCTGAGTTTGTATGGTTGTTCGCGGTGAGCAATTCTGAGTTTGTATGGTTGTTCGCGGTGAGCAATTCTGAGTTTTGGGTGGTTTTGTGCGGTGAGCAATTCTGAGATTTGGGCGGTTTTGTGTGGTGAGCAATCTTAAGTATGTATGGTTTTGTGCGGTGAACAATTCTGAGTTTTGGTGGTTTTGTTCGGTGATAAATTCTGAACAGATTTATATGCTGATTGTTTTGCTTAGTTCTTCTAATATAGAATTGAGTTTTCTCTGAAACTTTTATGGCCTAAAGATTGGGCTGTTATCTATAACTTTTATGTTGTGAACTTTTACTAATTCGAACTGCAAATAGGGTTAAAAATTCTATCTTGCCAACATGTCTGTTTTTATCCAGTCTAAACACATTTTACTAAAACAGAGATCAGTCCCAGCATACTACATAGAAATTTGTATTCTTGGTCTTATTGTAAAGTTAACAAGTTTTCCTACAACTTCATTTCAGTGTATGGTTTCGAGATTCTAACTGTAACATGTCCTAAATTAGCAATCTATACAGCCTTCAGAATCTGTCTGGAAACAGATTCGTCAGGTCTCACCAAACAATTCACCATAAATCACTCAGTTCATATTTTTGCACGAAATTTTTTTGGTGAATCTAGCACAACTATATCTACAACTTTCATTTGTATTGTATGGGCATGTTTGAAACAAATATTTGGAGCATTATGCCTCTATTTGGGACTGTCCTGTTATTTCCAGAAACTAGGATGCTTGAATGTGTTGTTTTGTGTTCAATTATGGATGTCTATGTTTTGTGGCTTCATATATAATTGTTCCATGATTCATCAGTTGTGTATCTGGCCATCTCATGCTTCATTTCATGTTTCATAAAGTTGTTCATTTTCATTTATGTTTAATATCTTGGTGAATCAATTGTTGATAACAATGTTGGCCTTCAAGAGGTGTTGATGTTGGGAAAAGGAAGCAAGTGCGGATATGTTCATATTAGGACACGAAATGGTGGAGTGCACGGGCATGGAGAAAGTGCCATGGTAGGAGGTGGGAGAATTTGCCGTAGGTCACCTCTTAATCCATTAGGTGGCTCCACCCTTGACAACGAAGTAGTCACGATACACTTGCATGCCGGCTTATTCATGGGATCCCATTGCATTGCATCTCATAGTATTTGCTTTGTGTTTCATATGCATCATGGCATCATTGAGCATTATGTGTGACTTGTGGTTATAGATGTGAATGTTGCCTTGTATGTATGATTGTTGCCATGAATGCATGAATTGCACGAGATGTATGCATATTGGTAAAATGAGGTGGTTTGCTTTCATTTGTGAAGCTTTAGTAAGTGGAAATGTGATGGGTGGTTTTGCTATTATTGCCTTAAGTGTGTTGGCACAATGGAAATGAGGTTGAAAATGCTATTTGATGTTGTGAGAAATGAATGGGTAAGATGGGTTCCATGTTACTAGTTTCTATTGTTTTACTATTATCACTTAGTTGCTCATTATAAATGTTGTACTTATTACTTGTTGTCTCTTGTACATTATATTAGTATGTACACCCTGCCTGTTGCACGTGCACGCTCCCACATGCCTATAACTATAGTTGTTACTTCCTTTATTGCATTAGATGTTTATGCCATGTCATACACTCTGCTTGCTCATGTGCACCTTTTCTACACTTCATGTAAGGGCTAGTTTGGGTATGGTATTCCTACTAGGTCATGCGTTGACGTGCCCCACCGTTGACTTTTCAGGTTCAAGTGTTGGAGTTGGTTGATGGCACAGATGGGAGCAATGGACTTATGTGGAGGAGTCAGGTTGGGATGGCGAGGGGAGATGTCACGCCCCGCTTCCCAAAAATATGGAGGCGAGACGTGAGTAGGTCTGCTCAGACTTGAAGTTGTGAAGCTGCAAGTCTGATAAGCGTCAATGAACTTCAAATGGCAGGTCCTTGCAAATGCGATACGAAACAAAGATAATAATAAAAGAAATGAGACAAGCAATCTCAGAATATCCATAAAATAAGTTTCAACATCACAGAAAAAGCCACCAGGCTAAAATAAAAGAATCTAAAAGGCCACAGCATGGCCTAACAAAAGTACAACGTACAAAGTAAAGGTGCCACGCACCGACAACTAACAGAAATCCTAAAACAAAAGGAAGCTCAGCAAGGTCACTAAGAATGGTCACCGTTGTCCGTAGAACTCCTCCTAGGCAGACATGGACTCAGGCTCAGCGTCAGCAATAACCACGTACTCAGCTACGATCTCTGGCTCAGGGTCTAACATGTGACACCCAAAAGAGCAAGGGGCACATGTCAGCAAGTCTACAAGAGACTTGTGCTAGGAAACTGAAAGTGAAAGTACAACAACCTAGCAGTTCTAGCATGATGCAATGACATGGAAGATATAGCATGAGTGCAACAAGTAAAGTAAAGTGCGAGCATGGCATGGCAATTGGCATTTAAATCATGACATGGATATCAAGTTTTGCATGAACAATCACAAAGACAAGGACAAGTCTAGTAAGCACGTCGTGCACAGAGATTACGCCTTTTGGCTAGAGTGGCTGCGCGGCCAGCTCCTAGCTCAAGTGATCGCTTATCCCTACCCCTCCACGTATATCGAGCCAGGGCCTTACCCCCGAACACGGAATGCTCGCTTCTGGATCACAATCCAGGAAGTGTATTTCAATATGGCATAGGGGTGCACCTAGCCTCAACAAGGAAATTGGGCATTGGTTTTTGACCAACACATGTAGCCCGCTTCTGGATCACGAGCCAGGAAGTGTTTTTCATTATGGCATAGGGGTGCACCTAGCCTGAACAAGGAAGTACAAGTATTGTAGCGTGTGCTATGAATGCAACATTCAACTTGGATGACATGTAAGATGCAATGCATGGCAGATAACAGTTTAAGTGCGTACAGATAAGGAATTTAAACATGGCAGATAACAATGCATGAATGCCATGGCAGGGTGACAGATCTAGCGTCGTTATCAAGCTAGATCTTAAAGTTGCGTCTAGACAGCTATCATTTCACTGTCTAGTCTCTTTTATGCTAAAAACAAGGAAGTGGCCTAAAACATGGCCCTAAGCAAAAGTTGGCAAGTTTCACTTGCCTGCAAGTCTGACGTCTGAAAAACACCGTCGAATGAGTCCAAAGTCACAAACAACCTATGTGCACAAGTCCACCGGCCTACAGTCCCATTTTATTAATCTTGATTAGTGAATTTAAAACGCTTTAAAAACCTCAATTTTAGTCTTGATTAACAGGCAATAGGTTGGGGGTCCTAGGGGTGCAAAGCGTTACCTCAACACGACGCGGAAGCTACACTGGCGTCGGGTAGCGACGCCAGGGGTTGGAATAAAAGAACGCGCTCCTAGTCCAATTTCCAGATCAGATTCCTTGCTCGAATAGTCTGGGCAGCAACCGGATCAACGAACCATGATTCCAAAGCTAGCACGTGCGACGATGAGCTACGACGTGTCGCAACGTCAAAATAGTCCAACGGCGAAGAAGAAGCACTTGGGTGGGACCCACAGCAGTTCTAGGGGTCAATGGGGGACCCACAACAACTCTGGAGAACTTGGGGGGCCCACGGTGGCAAGGGTGCGAGAGTTGCGACGTTGCGACGAACGTCGCTCGGTCAAACACAGGCCGATGCGAGGATTTCTCTCGGTCAGACACTGCGGGCGGGGGGTTGCAGCGCTTGCGGAGCGGGGGTCGTTTGGTCACAGCGGCCGGTGCGAGGGGATCTATTGGTCGGGGCGAGCGGATGCGGGGTGCAGCGCTGCGGGGGTTACAACGGAGCGGGGAGAGGGCGATGCGGGGGAGTGCTTCGGTCGGTGCGGGCGAGAGCGGGGGTCGGTGCGATGTTGCAACGTTGCAGTTGCAACGTTGCGGAGCGGATGCGGGGGCGGGGAAATCTCTCGGTTAGACCGAGAGATGTCCTCGGTCGTAGCGGGGAGCGGGCGATGCAACGAAGCGGGGGCGCTTGGTGCGGTGCGGAGCAGCGGGATGCGGGCGGGGCTCTCGGTCAGACCGAGCGGATGCTGGGTTTTCCGTCGGTCGGGCACTGGGCGGCTGCAGCTGCGGTTGCGACGAACGTCGCAAGCATAGATGCGAAAGTTGGGGGATGATTTGTGACGGCTAGGGTTGTTTTCTTGAGTGAAATGGGTTTCCAAAGCCCCCTATATATAGTGTAGATGGGTTTGACCAAGTCTAGGTTTTAATTTGAATTAAAATTGCTTTTTAATCAATTTTAAACCCAAAATATCACCCACACTATATCCCTAGCTATAGGGGTGCGGCCAATGTGCTAGGATTTGGGTCAAAAATATTTTGAAGTGTTATAAACTAATAGAAATTATATTGGGTCGAAAATCATTTAAAACTTGGTATTTAAAAATATTTAAAGCTTTGCTAAAAATATAAAATAGGTCAAATGAACTCCAAAAATTGTGAAATAAATATTGGGGTGATCGGGACGACGAGAGAAAGAAAACTAAGCAGAAGGATCTCAATTTCGACGTCGAGCGAAGAAACTAAAAATAGAAACATCTCACGTCAAAAGTGAAAATCACAACGTCTCTTCGAATAAGATCAAATCGTGGGAACACGGCCCGAGAAATGTCGTTCCAAATTAGTGCCACAATTTAATACTCTCAGAGACGTTCACAACGACATATCACACCAAAGTATTCACAAACAAACAAAGTCTAAAACAAATACGTGCACGGTCAACAACACGTGCACGAAGAAGATACGATCGGAAAGCGACCGTTACATCCTCCCCACCTTAGAATAAAGTCCGTCCTCGGACTTTCTAACTATAAATATAACTCTAGCTAGACTAGTAGCTTTCCCGATCACATCACATTATAATTCAACCAGGTATAGTCATTATCAATGCTTATACATACACTATGTAGTCAAACGATAACTATGCTAACATGCATATATTCATTCATGCACATATTTCAATCATATATATATACATACATCCCTTATATAACTACTACTAACCTAGCACATACAATAGTTCAGATACTCACATAAGATTAGCCTCATACTAGCAAATACACTCATTGCTTTACGTATAGATAGCTACCTATGCACAAAACAAACATGGGTATACTACTCCCTAATATTTCCTAGTATACATCCAATACCAAACACATCAACACATGTAGTCACACCATACCATTACTTAAATCAAGTTTTACTATATCTAATATGCATTCACCACTACTATAATTTCACAATATATAGTCATTTAAATGCATGCAAATATTTCACCATATATTCACATCACATACGGTCCTATAACTATATTCACGTCACACCACACATACCATCGTCCCCAAAACCTATAACTAAGCACATACTTACCCGTGCATGGTGCATAACCATACACGCTAACATTTCATTCATATATACCAACCATACCACTATATACTCAACACATCTACACACCTAGTTTAGCTAGCACACGTACGTTCACACATGCAAGTCCTTAGTAAGTACTATACCGCAAGACCAACACCTATAACTATATATTGGTATAGCGACCCACAATCATGTGCGTAACACAACCAAGCACAAACACTCCTATCACTAAACATACATCAAACATCGCTATATGCAAACTACAGACATACATAACAATATACTTAGAGTATACCCACTCAAGCTTGAGTGAGACTCGAAACACATATCAGAATACGCTATATACGTAACACGGTATTTATACCTATACCAATACCACTCCAATGTATGCACATCTACCAATACAACCATATACATACCATATGTCAATCACACCTAATATTTAGTCAGGTAACACTCACATAGTTCAATCACTTTATATACCATAATAATAATACAGACATCAGCACACGTATATTTATAATACCTTCCATAATACATGCATTCACCGTATAGTCACACACGTGTAGAACATATATTCACACCATATCCTACTACCTATAATTAGTATACCAACACATCTACACATACATAGTTAAGATGCACAATAGTCGTGTATACCTCACGGTATACATGCATACAACATCCCGTAAAGGCAAGCAATACCAATCAAAATTATAATCCTACTACCATATGTATGACACCTATGTACTCATGCAGCAAATACATAACTACTTACGTCTAAGCACAATTCGTAACTACGTACGAGCACATACTCACACGTACTAACATATAGGTCATACAATAGGCATGCACACTTAACTATACATACACCTATTTTTATCACACCTATCATACATATAGCTTTACCAACATATTATTCAACCATTATAAGTAACTCTAACTACATACACCTCATTAGATATTTCAACACTGATTCTTATACACACAGACGCCCAAAGAGTGATATAGCTATCCTCACACATATCTATAAATACTAACACACAATCAAATTCATAACATCACGAATAACTCTGAGTATGTATATATCACACAATAGGCAAACATTAATATACTATAGGGGAGTACACTCATTCAAGCCCACATACTCAACTTAGGTACATGCACCACGACATCATCACAAAGGTCCCAGGGCCCACTAACAAATTGGAGTTGACACAGTCATGGACGAGCACTAAAGCCTAAGCAATAGAGGGAGGTCGAGGTCGAAAGCGTGACGAGGGAAGGATCGATAAGCACGAGTTCAGATAGGACGAATACAAGGAGACAGCTTGGCTAGGTGAAATAGTGACTCAATTGTGAATGTTTAGGTAGAGGAAAGGGAGATACATTGATACCCCTATAGGATACAGAAAGAAAATAGTGTAAATAACATAAGCTAAAATACGTGAAACTTGAAAACTGTTGTACTTCAAAAGTTGGAGTCCTCGTCTGTATAAAAATATTTGGAGATCGATAAAACAAATTGTTCGAAACAAGTTTGAGTCGAATATACATAATAAGAGAAAACAATTTATTGGCTTATCGAAAATTATAAAAAAAAGAAGTAAATCATTCACACGAACATTAAGGACGTAGTTTAGAAAATATTATACGGCAGTAATTTAATAATGTTGGCAAAAGTTTTGAAATTCAAAGAATGAAATTAAATGAACTGAAGAATTTAAACTCATGTTAAATGCTTTCAAATCTTTAAGCTAGGGAAAATTTTAAAATAATCAATATTGAAACTACTTTTAGAGGAACCAGGATTTACCAAAAAGAAACTGATTTACACAAGGTTCTTAACATACGAGCACAACGAGCATGGTACGGATATAAAAATAATTGAAATTCTAATTAGTTTAGAAATTATTCTAAAATAATGTATGGTGAACGGAAAGATAATAATAACTTAGTAGTAGAATTATCAAAATTGGTAATAAAGCTTTAAAACCAATTTATGGAAGGTCCAGATCAGGAAATGGTTATGAAATAGTAATTTTACGAAAATCTGAAATAGGGAAAACGATGAGCATAACTTTGACTTGCTGGAAGCTGAAATCCCAAGTGACTTGAAAAGTATATTAAAAGTAAGCGCGATGTGTCATTCGAATGGCATAAATAAGAAGGGAAAATTATAAGTCGAATTGGACAAAATAAAAATACGGTTCAGAATAAAATTAGTATATGAAGGAACAAGGTATTTACATAGGTACGAAAAGTATAGGCTGGAAAAATATCATAAGCTAGTATTCAAAAAATTTCGACAAAAGTTTTAAAAAAAAATTTAAGTCAACAAAAGAGTATGAAGTATAAGTATATATATTAAAATTTTGAACAAATTTAAACTTAGGGAAAGAGGAAATCGAAAATACTTTCAGAAGATTCAAGATTTGTAACGGAGAGATTCGAAAATTGACGACTATCGTCATGAGACGATCTCGTGAATCGAGGCAAGGAAAAATGGTCGGATGATCAAAACATACATACGTCTAGGATATGTCCTAGGAAAATATACGGGGAAACTCCTACGGTCGACCAACTAAAGATTAAGAAACTTGGAGCTACGACTTTTTAAGGAGCTAGACGGTAATGAAATGCGTTCAGCTTGGTCCGAAATCGATGAACCCAAGTGAACGACTAAAGAAATTCTAGAAGTCTAATATGGACAGAGTTAGGCAAGAACCACTAAGGTAACTCCGAAGACGATTAAATCAATTCCTAGCAGGGAGTCTAACTAACAATCAGGGGCCTCTAACTAGCAAGCACAGACGTCTAACTAAGTCTTCTTACCACCTAGTGACATAGGAAAACGACTAGACTAGGCTCAAGGCTTATGACTCGGATGTTGCAATTTATTTAATGGACATTCCATAGTTATTATCGTTGTTCCGATAATTCACAGTTGCAAGACGGACCTGCATGGGCCACCAACAAAACATGTCACGCCCCGCTTCCCAAAAATATGGAGGCGAGACGTGAGTAGGTCCGCTCAGACTTGAAGCTGTGAAGCTGCAAGTCTGATAAGCGTCAATGAACTTCAAATGGCAGGTCCTTGCAAATGCGATACGAAACAAAGATAATAATAAAATAAATAAGACAAGCAATCTCAGAATATCCATAAAATAAGTTTCAACATCACAGAAAAAGCCACCAGGCTAAAATAACAGAATCTAAAAGGCCCCAGCATGGCCTAACAAAAGTACAACGTACAAAGTAAAGGTGCCACGCACCGACAACTAACAGAAATCCTAAAACAAAAGGAAGCTCAACAAGGTCACTAAGAATGGTCACCGGTGTCCGCAGAACTCCTCCTAGGCAGACATGGACTCAGGCTCAGCGTCAGCAATAACCACGTACTCAGCTACGACCTCTGGCTCAGGGTCTAACATGTGACACCCAAAAGAGCAAGGGGCACATGCCAGCAAGTCTACAAGAGACTTGTGCAAGGAAACTGAAAGTGAAAGTACAACAACCTAGCAGTTCTAGCATGATGCAATGACATGGCAGATATAGCATGAGTGCAACAAGTAAAGTAAAGTGCGAGCATGGCATGTCAATTGGCATTTAAATCATGACATGGATATTAAGTTTTGCATGAACAATCACAAAGACAAGGACAAGTCTAGTAAGCACGTCGTGCACAGAGATTACGCCTTTTGGCTAGAGTGGCTGTGCGGCCAGCTCCTAGCTCAAGTGATCGCTTATCCCTACCCCTCCACGTATATCGAGCCAGGGCCTTACCCCCGAACACGGAATGCTCGCTTCTGGATCACAATCCAGGAAGTGTATTTCAATATGGCATATGGGTGCACCTAGCCTCAACAAGGAAATCGGGCATTGGTTTTTGACCAACACATGTAGCCCGCTTCTGGATCACGAGCCAGGAAGTGTTTTTCATTATGGCATAGGGGTGCACCTAGCCTGAACAAGGAAGTACAAGTATTGTAGCGTGTGCTACGAATGCAACATTCAACTTGGATGACATGTAAGATGCAATGCATGGCAGATAACAGTTTAAGTGCGTACAGATAAGGAATTTAAACATGGCAGATAACAATGCATGAATGCCATGGCAGGGTGACAGATCTAGCGTCGTTATCAAGCTAGATCTTAAAGTTGCGTCTAGACAGCTATCATTTCACTGTCTAGTCTCTTTTATGCTAAAAACAAGGAAGTGGCCTAAAACATGGCCCTAAGCAAAAGTTGGCAAGTTTCACTTGCCTGCAAGTCTGACGTCTTAAAAACACCGTCCAAAGAGTCCAAAGTCACAAACAACCTATGTGCACAAGTCCACCGGCCTACAGTCCCATTTTATTAATCTTGATTAGTGAATTTAAAACGCTTTAAAAACCTCAATTTTAGTCTTGATTAACAGGCAATAGGTTGGGGGTCCTAGGAGTGCAAAGCGTTACCTCAACACGACGCAGAAGCTACACTGGCGTCGGGTAGCGACGCCAGGGGTTGGAATAAAAGAACGCGCTCCTAGTCCAATTTCCAGATCAGATTCCTTGCTCGAATAGTCTGGGCAGTAACCAGATCAACGAACCAAGATTCCAAAGCTAGCACGTGCGACGATGAGCTACGACGTGTCGCAACGTCAAAATAGTCCAACGGCGAAGAAGAAGCACTTGGGTGGGACCCACAGCAGTTCTAGGGGTCAATGGGGGACCCACAACAACTCTGGAGAACTTGGGGGGCCCACGGTGGCAAGCGGTGCGAGAGTTGCGACGTTGCGACGAACGTCGCTCGGTCAAACACAGGCCGATGCGAGGATTTCTCTCGGTCAGACACTGCGGGCGAGGGGTTGCAGCGCTTGCGGAGCGGGGGTCGTTCGGTCACAGCGGCCGGTGCGAGGGGATCTATTGGTCGGGGCGAGCGGATGCGGGGTGCAGCGCTGCGGGGGTTGCAACGGAGCGGGGAGAGGGCGATGCGGGGGAGTGCTTCGGTCGGTGCGGGCGAGAGCGGGGGTCGGTGCGATGTAGCAACGTTACAGTTGCAACGTTGTGGAGCGGATGCGGGGGCGGGGAAATCTCTCGGTTAGACCGAGAGATGTCCTCGGTCGTAGCGGGGAGCGGGCGATGCAACGAAGCGGGGGCGCTTGGTGCGGTGCGGAGCAGCGGGATGCGGGCGGGGCTCTCGGTCAGACCGAGCGGATGCGGGGTTTTCCGTCGGTCGGGCACTGGGCGGCTGCAGCTGCGGTTGCGACGAACGTCGCAAGCATAGATGCGAAAGTTGGGCGATGATTTGTGACGGCTAGGGTTGTTTTCTTGAGTGAAATGGGTTTCCTAAGCCCCCTATATATAGTGTAGATGGGTTTGACCAAGTCTAGGGTTTAATTTGAATTAAAATTGCTTTTTAATCAATTTTAAACCCAAAATATCACCCACACTATATCCCTAGCTATAGGGGTGCGGCCAATGTGCTAGGATTTGGGTCAAAAATATTTTGAAGTGTTATAAACTAATAGAAATTATATTGGGTCGAAAATAATTTAAAACTTGGTATTTAAAAATATTTAAAGCTTTGCTAAAAATCTAAAATAGGTCAAATGAACTCCAAAAATTGTGAAATAAATATTGGGGTGATCGGGACGACGAGAGAAAGAAAACTAAGAAGAAGGATCTCAATTTCGACGTTGAGCGAAGAAACTAAAAATAGAAACGTCTCACGTCAAAAGTGAAAATCACAACGTCTCTTCGAATAAGATCAAATCGTGGGAAAACTACCCGAGAAATGTCGTTCCAAATTAGTGCCACAATTTAATACTCTCAGAGACGTTCACAACGACATATCACACCAAAGTGTTCACAAACAAACAAAGTCTAAAACAAATACGTGCACGGTCAACAACACGTGCACGAAGAAGATACGATCGGAAAGCGACCGTTACATCCTCCCCACCTTAGAATAAAGTCCGTCCTCGGACTTTCTAACTATAAATATAACTCTAGCTAGACTAGTAGCTATCCCGATCACATCACATTATAATTCAACTAGGTATAGTCATTATCAATGCTTATACATACACTAGGTAGTCAAACGATAACTCTGCTAACATGCATATATTCATTCATGCACATATTTCAATCATATATATATACATACATCCCTTATATAACTACTACTAACCTAGCACATACAATAGTTCAGATACTCACATAAGATTAGCCTCATACTAGCAAATACACTCATTGCTTTACGTATAGATAGCTACCTATGCACAAAACAAACATGGGTATACTACTCCCTAATATTTCCTAGTATACATCCAATACCAAACACATCAACACATGTAGTCACACCATACCATTACTTAAATCAAGTTTTACTATATCTAATATGCATTCACCACTACTATAATTTCACAATATATAGTCATTTAAATGCATGCAAATATTTCACCATATATTCACATCACATACGGTCCTATAACTATATTCACGTCACGCCACACATACCATTGTCCCCAAAACCTATAACTAAGCACATACTTACCCGTGCATGGTGCACAACCATACACGCTAACATTTCATTCATATATACCAACCATACCACTATATACTCAACACATCTACACACCTAGTTTAGCTAGCACACGTACGTTCACACATGCAAGTCCTTAGTAAGTACTATACCGCAAGACCAACACCTATAACTATATACTGGTATAGCGACCCACAATCATGTGCGTAACACAACCAGGCACAAACACTCCTATCACTAAACATACATCAAACATCGCTATATGCAAACTACAGACGTACATAACAATATACTTAGAGTATACCCACTCAAGCTTGAGTGAGACTCGAAACACATATCAGAATACGCTATATACGTAACACGGTATTTATACCTATACCAATACCACTCCAATGTATACACATCTACCAATACAACCATATACATACCATATGTCAATCACACCTAATATTTAGTCAGGTAACACTCACATAGTTCAATCACTTTATATACCATAATAATAATACAGACATCAGCACACGTATATTTATAATACCTTCCATAATACATGCATTCACCGTATAGTCACACACGTGTAGAACATATATTCACACCATATCCTACTACCTATAATTAGTATACCAACACATCTACACATACATAGTTAAGATGCACAATAGTCGTGTATACCTCACGGTATACACGCATACAACATCCCGTAAAGGCAAGCAATACCAATCAAAATTATAATCCTACTACCATATGTATGACACCTATGTACTCATGCAGCAAATACATAACTACTTACGTCTAAGCACAATTCGTAACTACGTACGAGCACATACTCACACGTACTAACATATAGGTCATACAATAGGCATGCACACTTAACTATACATACACCTATTTTTATCACACCTATCATACACATAGCTTTACCAACATATTATTCAACCATTATAAGTAACTCCAACTACATACACCTCATTAGATATTTCAACACTGATTCTTATACACACAGACGCCCAAAGAGTGATATAGCTATCCTCACACATATCTATAAATACTAACACACAATCAAATTCATAACATCACGAATAACTCTGAGTATGTATATATCACACAATAGGCAAACATTAATATACTATAGGGGAGTACACTCATTCAAGCCCACATACTCAACTTAGGTACATGCACCACGACATCATCACAAAGGTCCCAGGGCCCACTAACAAATTGGAGTTGACACAGTCATGGACGAGCACTAAAGCCTAAGCAATAGAGGGAGGTCGAGGTCGAAAGCGTGACGAGGGAAGGATCGATAAGCACGAGTTCAGATAGGACGAATACAAGGAGACAGCTTGGCTAGGTGAAATAGTGACTCAATTGTGAATGTTTAGGTAGAGGAAAGGGAGATACATTGATACCCCTATAGGATACAGAAAGAAAATAGTGTAAATAACATAAGCTAAAATACGTGAAACTTGAAAACTGTTGTACTTCAAAAGTTGGAGTCCTCGTCTGTATAAAAATATTTGGAGATCGATAAAACAAATTGTTCGAAACAAGTTTGAGTCGAATATACATAATAAGAGAAAACAATTTATTGGCTTATCGAAAATTATAAAAAAAAGAAGTAAATCATTCACACGAACATTAAGGACGTAGTTTAGAAAATATTATACGGCAGTAATTTAATAATGTTGGCAAAAGTTTTGAAATTCAAAGAATGAAATTAAATGAACTGAAGAATTTAAACTCATGTTAAATGCTTTCAAATCTTTAAGCTAGGGAAAATTTTAAAATAATCAATATTGAAACTACTTTTAGAGGAACCAGGATTTACCAAAAAGAAACTGATTTACACAAGGTTCTTAACATACGAGCACAACGAGCATGGTACGGATATAAAAATAATTGAAATTCTAATTAGTTTAGAAATTATTCTAAAATAATGTATGGTGAACGGAAAGATAATAATAACTTAGTAGTAGAATTATCAAAATTGGTAATAAAGCTTTAAAACCAATTTATGGAAGGTCCAGATCAGGAAATGGTTATGAAATAGTAATTTTACGAAAATCTGAAATAGGGAAAACGATGAGCATAACTTTGACTTGCTGGAAGCTGAAATCCCAAGTGACTTGAAAAGTATATTAAAAGTAAGCGCGATGTGTCATTCGAATGGCATAAATAAGAAGGGAAAATTATAAGTCGAATTGGACAAAATAAAAATACGGTTCAGAATAAAATTAGTATATGAAGGAACAAGGTATTTACATAGGTACGAAAAGTATAGGCTGGAAAAATATCATAAGCTAGTATTCAAAAAATTTCGACAAAAGTTTTAAAAAAAAATTTAAGTCAACAAAAGAGTATGAAGTATAAGTATATATATTAAAATTTTGAACAAATTTAAACTTAGGGAAAGAGGAAATCGAAAATACTTTCAGAAGATTCAAGATTTGTAACGGAGAGATTCGAAAATTGACGACTATCGTCATGAGACGATCTCGTGAATCGAGGCAAGGAAAAATGGTCGGATGATCAAAACATACATACGTCTAGGATATGTCCTAGGAAAATATACGGGGAAACTCCTACGGTCGACCAACTAAAGATTAAGAAACTTGGAGCTACGACTTTTTAAGGAGCTAGACGGTAATGAAATGCGTTCAGCTTGGTCCGAAATCGATGAACCCAAGTGAACGACTAAAGAAATTCTAGAAGTCTAATATGGTCAGAGTTAGGCAAGAACCACTAAGGTAACTCCGAAGACGATTAAATCAATTCCTAGCAGGGAGTCTAACTAACAATCAGGGGCCTCTAACTAGCAAGCACAGACGTCTAACTAAGTCTTCTTACCACCTAGTGACATAGGAAAACGACTAGACTAGGCTCAAGGCTTATGACTCGGATGTTGCAATTTATTTAATGGACATTCCATAGTTATTATCGTTGTTCCGATAATTCGCAGTTGCAAGACGGACCTGCATGGGCCACCAACAAAACATGTCACGCCCCGCTTCCCAAAAATATGGAGGCGAGACGTGAGTAGGTCCGCTCAGACTTGAAGCTGTGAAGCTGCAAGTCTGATAAGCGTCAATGAACTTCAAATGGCAGGTCCTTGCAAATGCGATACGAAACAAAGATAATAATAAAATAAATAAGACAAGCAATCTCAGAATATCCATAAAATAAGTTTCAACATCACAGAAAAAGCCACCAGGCTAAAATAACAGAATCTACAAGGCCCTAGCATGGCCTAACAAAAGTACAACGTACAAAGTAAAGGTGCCACGCACCGACAACTAACAGAAATCCTAAAACAAAAGGAAGCTCAGCAAGGTCACTAAGAATGGTCACCGGTGTCCGCAGAACTCCTCCTGGGCAGACATGGACTCAGGCTCAGCGTCAGCAATAACCACATACTCAGCTACGATCTCTGGCTCAGGGTCTAACATGTGACACCCAAAAGAGCAAGGGGCACATGTCAGCAAGTCTACAAGAGACTTGTGCAAGGAAACTGAAAGTGAAAGTATAACAACCTAGCAGTTCTAGCATGATGCAATGACATTGCAGATATAGCATGAGTGCAACAAGTAAAGTAAAGTACAAGCATGGCATGGCAATTGGCATTTAAATCATGACATGGATATCAATTTTTGCATGAACAATCACAAAGACAAGGATAAGTCTAGTAAGCACGTCGTGCACAGAGATTACGCCTTTTGGCTAGAGTAGCTGCGCGGCCAGCTCCTAGCTCAAGTGATCGCTTATCCCTACCCCTCCACGTGTATCGAGCCAGGGCCTTACCCCCGAACACGGAATGCTCGCTTCTGGATCACAAGCCAGGAAGTGTATTTCAATATGGCATATGGGTGCACCTAGCCTCAACTAGGAAATCGGGCATTGGTTTTTGACTAACACATGTAGCCCGCTTTTGGATCACGAGCCAGGAAGTGTTTTTCATTATGGCATAGGGGTGTACCTAGCCTAAACAAGGAAGTACAAGTATTGTAGCGTGTGCTACGAATGCAACATTCAACTTGGATGACATGTAAGATGCAATGCATGGCAGATAACAGTTTAAGTGCGTACAGATAAGGAATTTAAACATGGCAGATAACAATGCATGAATGACATGGTAGGGTGACAGATCTAGCTTCGTTGTCAAGCTAGATCTTGAAGTTGCGTCTAGACAGCCATCATTTCACTGTCTAGTCTCTTTTACGCTAAAAACAAGGAAGTGGCCTAAAACTTGGCCCTAAGCAAAAGTTGGCAAGTTTCACTTGCCTGCAAGTCTGACGTCTGAAAAACACCGTCCAAAGAGTCCAAAGTCACAAACAACCTATGTGCACAAGTCCACCGGCCTACAGTCCCATTTTATTAATCTTGATTAGTGAATTTAAAACGCTTTAAAAACCTCAATTTTAGTCTTGATTAACAAGCAATAGGTTGGAGGTCCTAGGGGTGCAAAGCGTTACCTCAACACGACGCGGAAGCTACACTGGCGTCGGGTAGCGACGCCAGGGGTTGGAATAAAAGAACGCGCTCCTAGTCCAATTTCCAGATCAGATTCCTCGCTCGAATAGTCTGGGCAGTAACCAGATCAACGAACCAAGATTCCAAAGCTAGCACGTGTGAAGACGAGTTACGACGTGTCACAATGTCAAAATAGTCCAACGGCGAAGAAGAAGCACTTGGGTGGGACCCACAGCAGTTCTAGGGGTCAATGGGGGACCGACAACAACTCTGGAGAACTTGGGGGGCCCACGGTGGCAAGCGGTGCGAGAGTTGCGACGTTGCGACGAGCGTCGCTCGGTCAGACACAGGCCACTGCGAGGATTTGTCTCGTCAGACACTACGGGCGGGGGGTTGCAGCGCTTACGGAGCGGGGGTCGTTCGGTCAAAGCGGCCGGTGCGAGGGGATCTATCGGTCGGGGCGAGCGGATGCGGGGTGCAGCGCTGCGGGGGTTGCAACGGAGCGGGGAGCGGGCGATGCGGGGGAGCGCTTCGGTCGGTGCGGGCGGGAGCGGGGGTCGGTGCGATGTTGCAACGTTGCAGTTGCAACGTTGCGGAGCGGATGCGGGGGCGGGGAAATCTCTCGGTCAGACCGAGAGATTTCCTCGGTCGTAGCGGGGAGCGGGCGATGCAACGAAGCGAGGGCGCTTGGTGCGGTGCGGAGCAGCGGGATGCAGGTGGGGCTCTCGGTCAGACCGAGCGGATGCGGGGTTTTCCGTCGGTCGGTCACTGGGCGGCTGCAGCTGCGGTTGCGACGAACGTCGCAAGCGTAGATGTGAAAGTTGGGGGATGATTTGTGACGGCTAGGGTTGTTTTCTTGAGGGAAATGGGTTTCCCAAGCCTCATATATATAGTGTAGATGGGTTTGACCAAGTCTAGGGTTTAATTTGAATTAAAATTGCTTTTTAATCACTTTTAAACCCAAAATATCACCCACACTATATCCCTAGCTATAGGGGTACGGCCAATGGGCTAGGATTTGGGTCAAAAATATTTTGAAGTGTTATAAACTAATAGAAATTATATTGGGTCGAAAATAATTTAAAACTTGGTATTTAAAAATATTTAAAGCTTTGCTAAAAATATAAAATAGGTCAAATGAACTCCAAAAATTGTGAAATAAATATTGGGGTGATCGGGACGACGAGAGAAAGAAAACTAAGAAGAAGGATCTCAATTTCGACGTCGAGCGAAGAAACTAAAAATAGAAACGTCTCACATCAAAAGTGAAAATCACAACGTCTCTTCGAATAAGATCAAATCGTGGGAAAACGACCCGAGAAATGTCGTTCCAAATTAGTGCCACAATTTAATACTCTCAGAGACGTTCACAACGACATATCACACCAAAGTGTTCACAAACAAACAAAGTCTAAAACAAATACGTGCACGGTCAATAGCACGTGCACGAAGAAGATACGATCGGAAAGCGACCGTTACAGGAGAGGAGAGAGTGTTTGTACTTTTGGGGTTTTGTTTGGGTAGTGATGGGTTGTTTATGATGGATGTATGTACAGATGGGTGATGTATAAGATATCCGACTTTTCTTTGGGTTTAGTTGTTGTACAGTTTCCCTCTGTGTTTCTTTCTGTGTTTATGTTATTGATTACTTGGTTGTACTTCGGTAACATTACAGGTACTATCCCAGCAGTGCGTAGTGGACCTGCTTGAGTTTTTTCGTATTTCCTTTCGTAGCACCTGCCTCTTTGGGAATACCTGATACGGATTCGTACTTATTGGGTATCCTGGGGAGCGGGGATTTACAACCGGGTCCTTCATGAACCCTTCAGTAGTGTACTCACCTATAACATCATCCTCCAAGAGCTCTAAATAGCTTGCTCCTTCTTCTTGGACATGCTCTTTCATGGATTTTTGTGGCCGGAATTGAGCTTCGATATTGCCCACATTCATGGAGAGAGTACCTTCGCGAACATCTATCAAGACACCGACCGTCGCCATGAATGGACGGCCAAGTATGAGTTAGGAACTTCCCTTTTCTGGCATATCCATTAAAATGAAATCCACCGGTACACATTATCCGGGCGGTATTTGTAGAATGATATCTCTAGCAATACCCACCGGATATGTAATTGAGTGGTCCGCCAGTTGTATAGACATGTCGGTAGGCTCCAACTTGCTTCCGGTTTGTAGCCTCTTGAATATGGAGAGCGGCATCAAACTGATGCTCGCTCCCAAGTCGATCAATGCACGGCTAATAGGCGTACCTCCAAAAGAACATGTCACTGTAAAGCTTCCCGGATCCGGTAATTTCTTTGGAGGTGGTTCTTTATGATGGAAGTTGAATCCTCCAAAAGTTTCACTTCTTCTTGTTTTTGCTTTTCGGTGATGAGGTCTTTCAAAATTTTTGCATAGATGTGAATGTCTGTAATAGATCCATAAAAGGGATGTTGAGTTGAATACCTTTTAGGAGCTCTGTGAACTTTGCGTACCTTTTCTCCATCTTTGCCAAGGCTAATCTCTGTGGGTAGGGTGGAGGAGGTCAGCTTCCCTTATCTTTGGCGGCGTCCTTAGGAGTTGGCTTGTTGGAAGTAGTTGTATCATCCTTCGGTACCGGTGTGATGGTGGGAAAGGTGGAAGGTGAAGCCTCCCTCTCTCCATTCATAATAGGCTCATCGGTAGCCTTTTCCTCATCGTTGCCAATAGGGACATCTTCAGTTGTAGCTTGAATCATCGGTCCTTGGCTTTCCTTGCTTGTAACAGGCACCATTACAGTGTCGGTATCCTACCTCCTTGCGTGGTGATGGCGACCACAACATTTTCTTGAGCTTTGGCTTCGGTTGTGAAGGCAACCTTCCTTGATGCTTCAGTAGTTGGGGCATCTGACCTTTTAGCTCTTCAAGTGATGTGTTGATGTTCTTGAATTAAGTGGTTGTGTCTTGATTGAACTTTATTTGTCCAGTCATAAATGATTCCAAGTTAGCCTCCAAGTTGGGACGTGGTGGCGCCGGTGCATAATTTTGCTGAGATGGGCAATTGAATTGGTAGTCCGGCGGTCTATATGGCCCAGATGGCCTAAATCCATTCTGCTGCTGAGGTGGCGGTGGTCCTTGTTATTGAGGAGGAGGATGTGGTGGCCTCTGAAACTGTGGAGGTTGCAGCCCTCCATTTGGATTTCTATAGGACAATCCGGGGTGATTTCTCGCCGTCGGGTGTTACCACTGATTGCGTCCATCTCCTTGTATAAATTGTACTTGCTCAGATTGTGATTCGGCTCCGTCATATGGTCCTTCGTTGGGGGCATAGCCTTGCTCCGCATATTCTTCTCGAGGATGATAAGCTAGAGCGCTGGTAGTTGCTGGAATAGCATCCAACTGTTGTTCGATCCTTGACACATGTTTGTAAAGGGTTTCAATATGAGTATCAAGGTGGCTAACGAATTTTACCTCCAGAGTCATGGTGATGATGGTGCGCTTCTCACTCCATTGTTAGTTGTTCACCGCCATGTGTTCAAGTAGGTCAATTGCTTCCTCAGGTGATTTGTCTAGAAGGGCGCCTTGTGCGGCGACATCAATAATCATCTTCGTACTTGGCTGCAGCCTGCTGTAGAAGCTTTGGACTAGATCCCAAGATGGGATTTCATGGTGTGGGCATTGATGCTAAAGGTCCTTGAACCTTTCCCAGGCTTCGTATAGCGATTCTTGCGGCAGTTGCTTAAAGTTGGAGATAGCTCCTCTGATCCTCACCGTTTTGGACGGTGGGTAAAATTTGTCCACAAAAGCAAGCGTTAGGTGCTCCCAAGTAGTGAAGTGGTTGGATGGGTGGGCCCGCAACCAATATGAAGCATTATCCCTCAAAGTGAAGGGAAAGAGCCTTAGCTTTATAGCGTCGTCGCTCACATCATTGGTCTTAAACGTATCACACTTTGCCAGAAAAGTGTCGATGTGATGGTTTGGGTTCTCGTGCAGATGCACATGGAAGGGATCCTGCTGCATCAGATTTATAAGCCTGGTCTTTATCTCAAAGCTAATTGTCGCCAGTTGTAGCCTCAGAATGGAAGAATTGTTTCCATAGCTTGGTTTCATGTGGTCGCGGATGGACCCGGTGCGAGGCGGAGCGTGAGTATTTTTTGCCATCGGATCAGAGGGTGTCTGACCCTTAGTCAAAGCTCTAAGAGTTCTTACGGTCTTCTAAATTTCGGGATCAAATAGTAGTTCTTTATTAATAGTTCCAAAGCGAGTAATCATGCACAAAACAACTCAGAAAATACCGTGAGTAGCAAGGTATTAATAAAAGAGAATAAA
This sequence comes from Scilla litardierei, assembly GCA_030789695.1. NCBI lineage: Eukaryota > Viridiplantae > Streptophyta > Magnoliopsida > Asparagales > Asparagaceae > Scilla > Scilla litardierei. The sequence goes on from CM061142.1 coordinate 44,118,214, forward strand.
AAGGATGGAAAGATCGGAAATGATAAGAGTTGCTAGCAAATTCTTCAAAATAAAAATAAACTGAGTAACACCGTAACTGTCCCCGGTAATGGCACCAAAAACTTGACGCGCCCAAAACTTACACCTAAAAACCATCTGGCGGTGTCACGGTCGTCAGGCGCTGTATGGTTCCTAAGTGTCGATTCTGGGTTCTATCTGCAAGCGGACGGTGTCAAATTATAGTATAAAAGATTGTCGAATCCCACAGAGATAGTGACGGTGTATTGGGTCTCAGAATATTTCTAAATCTCAAAAAGAATTAGCAGTCGGTTGGAGGATTGCTGGTTGATGTTGTTGGTTCAATATAAGAAAACTAGGGCCTTAGGGATCATCGCTAGGACCGTCAAAGGTCGATGTTAGGCTAGAGTTCCTACGTTGCATTGGTTTTATGGGGTTGGACTCTCGGCTTGTACCACTTTCGTGGATTAGAGCTTCGAGGTACTTTGGTGGCTCTCATTGACGCAATGGCGGTAGCTGTCAGATTAGTGATATAGTTCGTCGGTGGATCCCCTCATGGCAAGAGCCGGGCATGGTCACGAACCTTGGTTGGATCCACTAACTTCATAATTAAATCCTTAGGATAATCCTTAAGCTAATCAATTCCACAGACGTGGGCATGATCTCAGTACGACTTCTCCTAGGGGTTTGGCTGGATCAACCAAAGTACTCCTCTTTTATTCCCAACACAACCTAAAAATCCCAGCTTTACATATTTTTCCTAAGATCTTAGGGCTAACCCATTAGCCCTGGATAAGACTACTCAGACATATCAAATAGAACAAAGAAAGATGCGATTTTTAGATAAATTCATAATAGCAAATAGAGAAAGTAAGAAAGTTGAGAACTTTATGTACCAAAAGCAAGTAGCGCAATAGACAATAATAAGAAAGTTAAGATCCAAAGGTTCCACGCAACAACAAGCAATAAAAATGTCGTCTTTAATTCATCGGCACAATATCTCTAAAAGCTAGATCTAAAACTCTCAATTAAACCAAACCTAAAACTAAAACTTAACCTAAAACTTGACGCCCAGAAAAAGTCTGGAAAAACGTCTTAAATACATAGGGGATGGACCCCACAAGAAAAATTCAAAATCTGGAAGTTTGGGGCCCGCTTGTCACTGGCCGCATCGACTGCTCGACCTAGTAGGCTGCTGCTCGGTCGAGCAGACTCCTTGGCGTGGACTCTGCTGCTGTGCTATTTGGAACGGATACAGGCTACTCAATCGAGTAGCCAGTCTGCTCATCGAGTCGTCAGTGGATTTGAGCTTCTCCTCAAATTGTTGTTTTGCCTGCTCTGGTCGAGTAGGTCCTGCTCGGTCGAGTCATCAGGAAGCCTCGATTCTTCGTCCAAAACATCTCTCTGCCTGCTCGGGTCAAGTAGGTCTAGCTCGGTCGAGTCGGATGTCTGATGGAGGAAGCGCAAAGTTGGGTTGGCTCGGGTCGAGTCACCTTTCTGCTCGATCGAGTGGTTCGTGCACATCTCCTGGCTGAATCTACGTGTCAGCTCGACCGAGCAGCAAAATACTGCTCAGGTCGAGTCGCCTGGGAAAGTGGCTTGGGCCTTGGCTGTTGCTCCTTTCTCTCGCTCTCTCCTCTTTCTCTCCTCCTACCTGCTTCTAAACCTTAGCGAACTCCTGCGAAGCCTTGCCTATGATGCCCTGGACGTGTTGGATGTGTCCGTATCCCAAATACCCTTCAAATCGCTCCAAATCCCTGCAAGTACAAAAAGCTATGTGAGACTCGAATATGGTGTTAGAAGCACGTATATGTATGAAAATAAGGGATTTGGATGCGAATATGTCATGGAATGAGATGAAATGATGCTATAAAAACATGAAAAATATGGACACATCAGCACGTCCACACCGTGCGCTTGCTTCCTCGTTCATCCGATCGAAGGTGAGATTGAATCTCAGCACGACGCGTGGCAGCCCAAATGCTCTGCGACAAATGCATGTCTCGCTCCTTTGAACACGTAATGCAAGTGACACACACTGCGCGAGCCGTTACAAGCCACCCATTGTACAAGTTGTGCACGCCCCATGGGCTAGTTGATGAGCTGCACAATTCTGGCTAATGTGCATCGAAAATCTTAAGAATAAATCCGTGAGTTGGGCTTTATAAATCCATGATTTTTGGCTCTAATAAATCTTCAAAAAATCATCAAATCTGGAGGAAGGCCCCAATCCTTATTTATAATAGAGGGAAGAGCGTATATGGATGAGATACAATGAGATGAACTTATCGCATGGATAATATATAATCCCCAATACACACTCCCATCATTATCTGTTTACAACACTCCCCTTATCTAGCCATAGGTGCAGACTCTGCTCACGAATACTTCGGGATTCTGAGTGTCTTATGAGTCTCACAAGGGGTGGATACTTCAGGATCCTGAGTTGATGGGGTTTGCCTCGTTAAAACCTTTGGCTATAGAAAGCCATGTTGGAAAAAACCATAGCCAAGGAAAAAGAGTACAAATTCCCTTTAACTCCTCCAGATTTGTACAAGACCTTAAGCTTTCAGATCTCTTTGGCATTTTTCATCCCTCATATTTACAACATTCCGAAAATATAAACAGATTACAAATATCATCATCATTAAGCAGCTGTTGAAACCAAAAACTCTGGTGAGGTGTGCTTTGTTTCGTCGCCTCTGATGTGGTCTCCTCAAAAGTAGGGTAATCAAGTGGCATGGTCTTCAGATTATGTGGTTAGCTCTAAAAGACCAGCCTTTGTCCTAGTCATCACTGGGATGCGACGAACTACCAGGCACACTCAAATACACCACTGATTTTTTTTCTGGAATGGTGAGGATCTCGAAATGATAAGATGATGTTGCTTTCATAGTTTGCTTTTGTTGATCTACAGTAGATGGCCGTCCCACTTTGGGTATACAGTCTGTGATTTCTCATTATGGGGGTCGAACTTGTAACCTGCATTTGCATAAGCATGGAGGATAATTCTTTATATTGTAAGCTCAAATCTATCAACCCTTGGAGGAAGCACAGTAGATGCTTAACTCCGGTCTAATGGCAATTTTTAGGTGCCTAAATGTCTATGCCTAGTGAATTTACTGTAACTGCTATATCGGGACGCGTGCAGTTAGCCAGGAGTGCACTGATTGCACTTAGATAAGGGACTTCAGGACCAAGCATATCCTCCTCCTCTTCCCGCGAACGAAAGGGGTCTTTTTGTACATCTATTGAGTGTACTACCATGGATGTACTTATTGGATGACGATGGTCCTTTTAATTTCTTCAACGCACACAGGGCGTATGAATTTTAATGTAACATGATTTTATCTTTTTAGGTAAATCTGTGAGGCATGACTAATATTTATTTTGCCTAGGTCTTACATTTCATTTTTGATAGTCAAGCTTGAACAGATATTTCGGTTTTCTCTTCAGGAGATCCGATGAGATTTAAGTTGTTTACAACTATAATCTCAAATCCTGTCCTTTGCTCTTTATAAAGATGCAAAGACAATCCTTAGTAGGAATCCATGCTTTGTCAAGTGATTCTTTTAGTTGTACAATATTTATTATTCTTATTATTCTTATTCAATAGAATAGACGTCCCGAAGTCTATTCAGGCATTTAAGGAAATGTGGAATTTATCTTTATCAAGATATCCAAAGAGGTATGCCGTCACAACATCCAATATCAGCATATCCAAAATTTCATTTGCCAAATCGTAAGGTATTCGTAGTGTATAACTTAGGGAATCTGATGCATCATTTATGAGTCATGCTCATTTTAATTTGTTTACTAGTCATAACACGTGCCTGCAGGCATGGTTCATTTAAGATTTCGCTGCCGCGAAATCTTTGTTCCCCAAAAAATTATTTCCACAGCCAAAATTGCACAGAACAACAAATTAACGTAAAAAAATTTAGCGGCACGGGTGCCTTCGATGTGGAGCAACAAATTCGGCACAGACGCCTCGACACGGAACACCAAATTCAGCGTAGAACAACAAATTTGGCTCAGAACAACAAATTAGCGTAAAAATATTTAGCGGACGCCTTCGGCGCGGAACAAAAATTTCGGTGTAGAACAACAAATTTGGCACGGGTGCCTTCGATGCGGATCAACAAATTAGCGTAAAAAAATTTGGCAAAGGCGTCGAACAACAAATTCAGCATAGAACAACAAATTCAATGCGGGCGCCTTTGGCGCATAACAACAAATTAGCGTTAAAAAATCGACGCAGGCGCCATCGGGGCTGGAAATTATTCTCATCCTGTTGCCCCATGCATCGAAGAGACGGTGGGCCCCGCATTAAAGGAGAGATCATTCGATCTGTAGCAGCATTCGATCTGCAGCAGCATTCGATCTGCATCATTAAGTGCAAGTTAAAGTTTTTTTTCCAAATGCATTTATTGCGTGCACTCTACTATTCCCTAGAAACTTTCGTTCCCTAAAAAATTCATTTCCCCAGAAACTTTCATTTCCCTAGAAATGTTTTTTCCTCCAAAACTTTCCACAAAATCTCATCTCAACCATTCATTCCTCAAGATTAAATCCAAGCTGTCTTTCTATCAAACTGTTTGTTCTAGTCAGCATGTCCTAGTCAGCCCTAGTATTCAAAAACAGTTGTCAAATGTAATATAGATTCCCTAGTTTCAGTGAAAATATCCTTGAGCTATAGGTTGTACCTTATATCATACGATTTTGTACTTATTTATGCAATACTTATTTTGCCCATAGGTTTGACACCTTTTGGTGTCAGGACTTCAGGTCCGAACACTTCACGTTTCATAAGCAAGTCCAGCTCATCTTTTATTGTCTCGTTTTATATTTGGCCAATCTCTACGTTTGCATTTTAGCAACGGAGTATGAAACGATATTATATAATTATCATCGCTTTTGTGATGTATGTGGCCATACGATGCGAGAATATATTGTCGACATTTGTGTTCTTTCTGTCCAACACCTCAACAGTACATACAACATTTACTTTCAATTCACTTTTTCTTGGCATTTCCTTTGCAGTGGATTCCGGAAAGGGTGAGGGTATGGACATGAGCTCATTGTCCTGTGGTAGTATTGTCTCAAGGTCTACATGAGTTTTTCTATTTCGTTGATTTTTGTCCTCGGAGCCTGATAGTTTGCCTCTTTTCTTGTTGAGGAACAACCACTTCTGCTGCTCGTGGATTGCATCCATTCTTGGGAATGTCAATCCTAGCTGGGGTATATGCAGCAGGGATGTGTGATATGACAATCTTCTGATTGTCAGTGAATGAGTCCGGTAACTGTTATTTGTAGGATCTTCTGGATTTCATCTTCACATTTCTTTGTTACATGATCATATTGGGTTAATGATTCTATATCCCATGATATTATTTATGTAGCTCCAGATTTTTCAGTATCTGGGCCCAATTTGTGGAAATTCGTTTCACCAAATTCACAGTCTTCAAAACGTGCCTTGAAAGCGTCCCCCATTTGAGGTTCTGGGTATATTATTAAGGGTGAGTTAAATCCTACATAGATACCTAGACGATGTTGAGGACCCATTTTTGTCCTCTGCAGTGATGCCATGTGGATATAAACGATGCAATTGAAAAAAAATCTCAAGTGAGAGATGTTCGGTGGTATTCCATATGCAAGTTGCATTTGAAAGAGACTCTGACCTCCAGAGGGTCTAATTTTTTTTAACAATGCCGCATGCAAAATTGCATGTCCCCATGCATTCACCGACAACTGGGATTTCATAAATGATGGACGTGCAATCCATTTGAGTGTTTTTATCAGTGACTCTGCCAACCAGTTTTGGTTATGAACATGTGTGACGTCCCCACGGTTTGGCACTATGTGTAGGCGGAACAGGGATACCTGAATTAAAATTTGTAACCGCAAGCGCACGGTGTTGTAGTGTGGCTTGGGGATCGAACACGGGGAGGCGTGTGATGTGCTTGTAATCAAACAGGAACCGGATCACCCGGTGGGTGAGCCAGCCCTATCGATTGGTGGGTTGTCACGATATGAAACTACGGAAAGGTGTAAGATATAAAAAGTAACCCAGGACTTTGGTTTCCACCCTATCATGAGTTCTCTCTATAACGACCGGCGGATAGGAATACGATCGGATTCTAGGGTTTAGTGGTGAGACGTAGCCTCTAATAGCGGTACCTAGCGTCCCATGGGCTCGATATTCCGGTCGATGCCCAGGATGATACGCTAGGTCTACCCGGGTTCGAACTGTGGGCATTCCTATGTCCAACACCGACTGACTCTGGGAGCACTAAGCTCGCAACGATCACTCCTGATATTTCATCCTGCCGTTCCCACGCGCTAGGAATCATTGTCTACGCTAGGGGTGTGAGCTGTGGCTAGAGGATCAAACCCCCGTTTTATTTCCCCTTGGCCCGACGGTCAGAGGCGGTATTTATCCCGCTAATGACAATAAAACACCCCTCGTAACCATCTAAATTCCTATATCCTATCGAAACCCTAATCTTATGGTCGTTCTAGGGAGAACCCACGAAGGGGCATCCACCAATGTCCCAGATTAGGAAACTACTCACTAAACATGGCAAAAGATTCAATGCAACAAAATATAGCCATCAAAATTATAATCAAGCAATAGATTAAAGAAGCAAATGATAGTATTAACGCAATATTAAAGTATCAAAGTGATCAAGAAACTTACAAGCAAAATAAATTCTCAGCAGCCAAAATCCCTAAAAAACAGTTAAGAAAATGGGGATCCTCGTTTTCTGGGAAACCTAGGGCTATATATATACATTTTGGCAAGACGCCAGGGAATATTCCCACAAGAAGACAAAAATAAGCGTCCAACCGATCGGTTGAAACATCAACCGATCGGTTGAGACGACCGTTTGACTGAGCTTCAGCTTTTGAGATACTTCATCCGATCACTGAACTGTTCGGGTGAAGTCGTTAGGTCGTTGAGCTTGCGAAGAAATGCTACAGGTGACCCGATCGGTTGACAAGTCAACCGATTGGGTGGAGTTCAGCTTCAAAAACAGAGAAGACTGTCGTGACCTCCCGATCACTGAACCAATCGGGTGAGATCTGCTTCATCCTTGCCTTCTGCTTGGGTCTGATATGTGTGCACGAACTGATCGGGTGAGTTTGTCCACCTGATCAGTGGAGGGCAGATACATGCTCTAACTTGATGTTTGGCCCTCAGGTTCTCGTGCGACACCTCCCGTTGCTCTGGGGACTCATGATATTTGCTTTATATGTCCCCTATGCTGGCAATCTCCTGCAATTACACACAAACACAAAGAAAGTGAAAAGAAACTAAAAAATCACAAAAGAATAGATAAACAACGGAAAACAACGGGAAATCACGGAGAATACGTGCGTGAATATATAAAATATAAACGCATGTCAAAATCCCCCAAGCTGAACCCTTCCTCGTCCTCGAGGCAGACGAGTGAGACTAGGAGCTCGAGAGAAAATAGAAAGAAAGAAACATAAAAAGAAGAGAAAATCCTAGATCACCCGTCAGAGCCAACGAAAACTAACTCACCACATTAAGCAAGCATGCGATAAACACATCACTAAACCCAGGAATATGAGTCCATACAAGTGTCGTGGGTACACGTGGTGAAGCGTGTTGAGTATTGATTCGCCAGATTTGGTTTTGATGATGAACAAACATAAATATCGTGTACTAATTCTCTTTGAGCGTAGTTATGGAGATCGTCGCCAATTTACTCTATAGATCTCAAGCGACGTCTCAAGACTTCTTTAGAGCGCGTGATCGTTGTGCCTGAAGCTTCGTTGAAGCTCAAGGACTTGTTGATGTTGTTAAGAGATTCAGACTCATCATGTTGGAGCTTTGAAGACAGTTTTTCTTGTTTATCTCTTTGTCTTCTAGCTCTACTTTATAGAATGTTAAGCCTTGAGTCAAACTTGCTTAGTATCCCTCTTAACTATGTTATCTATTTATTAGGAATGCCATAGAAGCCATTAGATAGGGTCCCTTAGCCTATCGCTCTTCTACCTGGCTTCTGGTGCATCTTAGTTGGTTCAAGTTGAAGAACTAATCAATTAAATGCCAATCTAATCGATTAGGAATTCTTCTTGAATCGACTAGACTTCCTTTGAATCTTAGACTAATCTCTGATGACCAACTAGTCGGTCCAAGAAGGTTCACCGACCGATTAGTTATCAAAGTAGTCGGTTAGTGTTTCTTTTTAGACCGACTAGATTATTGTGACTTCTTTACTAAAATCTCTGTTTCAAACCAGTCGGTCCAAGAAGGCTCACCGACCGACTAGTTCTCCATCTAATCGGTTAATGATCCTTCTTAGACCGATTAAGCTGCTTTAATTTTCCAGACGTTAGAGATTTTATTTCCACGATTTTGTGTGATCTGTTTCAATTCTTTCCATATCTATTTGATGCGATTCAAACATGGAAATTCTTCTATTATGAGAGAGATTTCAGATCTAGTTTTGGTGGAATCAATTATCAATTTCAAAGGAATAATTGCTCTCAAAAAAGAAGGCTCTCTCTCTCTCTCTCTCTCTCTCTCTTCGACCTAATCCTTTCTAGAGATCGTTTGATTCTCGTGCGTTTAATCTCCTGAAGGATTCAAGGATTACGATCATCATCCTAGCCATCTCCATCTGTTCATCTCAGTGGTGCTAGGTTTTTTCATTCATCTTTCGTGATCTCTTCTCATCATCCTTCCTTGCCCTAATACTGTAAGTATCTCTCAAGGCATAAGAATTTGTGGTGAGTATTTCATATTTCAGTAATCTTGTTATTTGAGTTTTGCTCTCGGTTTGTGAGAGGTTCTTGATCCCGGTTTGTGGGGGTCACGGTTCAATCTTTGTATTGATTTGTCTTGTAGTATTTTCTACAAGAGGGTTTTTAGTGAAAGCTTGAGTTAGTGGATTCTAACTCAAGTAGCAGGAAGGGATCCGGGTGTCTGGGACGTAGGATCACCGGGAACAAGTCGGGGAGACTTGGGTGGATCTGAACCCATTACATCACTTGTTTGCATTGCGATCTTCTTGTTGTTACTTCTATTTCGCATTCTTGTTTGTGTTTGCAAAATAATTAGGAATTATCCTCTTAGTTATTTTAAAGTACTATTCACCCCCTTCTAGTACTTATGCAGTTGCTTCCAGGGAATTACATTTGGTATCAGAGCCTGGTTCATAGCTATGATAAACAACGACAACAAGGCCGTTCGACCACCTCCCGACTACAGCTCTTACAAGAATCGTGAAGGAGCCTCTTCAGTGCTCGAAGGTCACTCCTCACACAGGCCTCCTCTGTCACGTCCCCCTCCCCGGGATACGCAGAGAGGCAGGGTACGCGACGAGAACTAAAACGTATCTGCAGGTCCACTGCGCATTGCTGGGAATAGTACAAGTAGCGTTCAACAACCAACCAACCCAAGAGCACAGAGCGACACAAAGCCACAGAGAAATATTAAAAATAGAGCTAACACTGTACAATTTCACATACATCTCAGAGCATCATTGTGCATCAATTCATATAGTACAAACACCTCTCATCCCCAAAGAAAACCTAAAGTACACTTAGCTCTCTCATCACCCCCCACCACCCAACCTAAGCTCCAACTGCCAACAACAGAACTCCAACTCAACCTCCAACTTCATCTGCCATCTCCAAGACCTCACCTGAAAAGTCAACGGGGGCACGTCAACGCGTGACCCAGTAGGAATGCCAACTACCTCTAGTATGCTATTATGAAAAAGCAACTATTTTACATGCATTCATAGCAAGGTGCAAATTTGAAGCATGGAATGAGCTAAAGGAAACATGTGAATGACTTAAAGCATTGAATGCATACCATACGAAAGTACACCAACTAAAGAGTGCAACAACATAAGTAAAATAAACGCAAGGGACATGAACTATAATAGGTGATGCATATAACAAGGGTATACAACATGGAATCTACAAGTAAAGAATGTCAAGTAAGCAACATTTAATAATGCTACAAAGTAACGAAAGTTACTTGTTAGTGATTTGGACCCTAAGTAGTGGGTAGACCTTCTTGGGACTGGACCTCACCCCCAGTTGGGGTGGAACAGGCAAACTCGCCGAGACATGCTCTTACTAAAGGAGCCCTGTTTTCCCCTTATTTCCCCTTCACATTTCTCCAATTCTCCTCATTTCTGCCAGTCCCCGCCACTCAGGCAAGAACAGGAGGGCCACCAACCACCAGTCCAGCCCCTCATGTTTTCCCCACAACTTAGTGTCCCCAATCCCCGTGTCACCCTCCTTTAAGAGGACTTAGCCATTTCTTAGCATTTCAAGTAAAAGTATCATGTAACAAAAGGAATCATATAACAATCGTCATTTTCACCTCCTTTCATTCCAACACATATAATCTTTCCAACAACAACGTTCGCCACATAGTTCTCATTTCCAACACATACGATCCCAACACATGTAATTATACAACTTCACCATTGATTACAACATTACATTAATTAAGCATGAGCCAACAAAACATACGCCAATATCCCTTACTTCAACATGAAATTAGTTAAACAAAAAGCAAGATGACATCCTCTTCTAGCAACATGAAAATGATAGCATGAAACCAATAGCATGGAAACAAAAACAACATGAGACTAATAGCAACATGAAACTAACTCAACATTTCCAACTTCACTCAACACCATCCAACATACTGAAATTGCAAGAACAGCTAGAAAGATAGCATTTTTAGTCCATTTCTCTTGTGAGTTTGACAAAACTTTATAAATGAAAGTTGAAGATATATCTGTTTTGGATCTACAGATAGAATTTCATGTAAAAATATTTAGTGTGTGATTTATGGTGAATTAATTGGTAAGGGTGTCAAAACTGTTCTGCAGACAGATTTCTGTGTCTGTGTTCAAAGCCAATTTTGGGCATATTCTAGCCAAAATTTCGACTTAAAAATCAAATTAGATTTTTAGAAAAACTTGTTAGCTTTCCAACAAGACCAAAATCAACAAAATCCATAGAGTGTGCAGGTAGTGGTGCTCGTTTTACTGAAATGTGTACAGCTTGATAGAATTCCTGGCATGTTGCACAATTTGAATTTTTACCCCAACTTCCAGTTCAAATTAGAAAAAGTGGTGAACATGAAAGTTGCTCATAACTACGAGATAAGACACATATAAAATTTTTAGAGCATTCCTAATAGCCAATTAATCCCAGAATGTAGTCAAAGTGTCATCTTTTCTGGGTTAAATTTTCAGCATCAAGAGCAAAAGTGTTTCATGAAGTTAATCATGTATTAAGCTCAAAATTAAGCATGTACCAAATCTACAAATGACAATCAAATAGAATACTAGAGATAATTGGATTCCTACCTCATCAAAATTGGATGGCTCCTTCTTCCTTCTCCTTCCTCCTCTTCTTTTTCTTCTTCTTTCTTCTTCCTTCCTCTCTTCTTTGTTTTTTTTTCCTTTTTCTTTCTTCTTTCTTTCTTTCCTTTCTCTCTTTTTTTTGTGTTCTAGCTCTAGAAAATTTTAGCCCACATGGGAGAAAATAGGAAATAGAAAAAATAAAATAAAGATAAAGAAGAATGTAGAAATTTGAAGAAGAATGAAGAAAGATGAAGAAAAAGTTAAATAAATATATATCTTCTAGAAACCCATCTATTTACTAGTTTGCCATTCTCTACACTCTTCATATTACTACACACACACCCCTAAACTTAATTACAAAAGTGCCCTTCTACTATGCACACACCTCACTAATTTACAAAAATACCCCTAAGCACAACCCTCTTCACACTAGCCTCTTTACATAACCCATTTCCTATTACACATAAAAGGTAAGAATACTTAATAAATAATAATGATTATAATGCATAATAATAATACTAATATTATTATTACCATCTATTATACATTTGACAGTGATTTTTGAATCCTAGGGCTGACTAGGACAAGATAAAAGACGGCTGAGATTAAATCTTTGGGAATGAACGGCTGAGATGAGTTGTTGTAATTTATGGGGTCAGCTGGAAAGAGAAAAAAAATTCGGGTAGAAAGAAAACAATAGATGGGGTCAGCTGGAAATAGAAAGGGTTTATACGTGGGTTTCGTTGGGCTATGTATAAAGAGAAGATCCATTTATCTTTCCTCGCACATCACGCCATCATCACAACCCAACCCCTCGATCTCCACGCACGGCTCGCCTCGACTCCTCCCCACGACGCCTCCCCTTCTACCGAAAAAACCCCAAATCTCCACGCACAGCTCGCCTTGATGGATTCCGCTTCTTCTCCCCAAATCTCCATGCACAGCACGCTTCTCCTCCAGCCTCGCAAGCTTCATCTCATCGCATCTTTCGTCATCCCATCGCAGGTAACCCCATATCATTTGATGTTTTTCATTCTTTCCTTTGATCTTTATTCTTTCCTTTGAGCATCTTTGATCTTTGGCAGTTTAACAGATATTACATCCTCTGTTAATTTCTTCCTCCTCAGTCCTCAGTCCTGGGCTAACATCTGCAACCTCTTCACAGATCAGGTATTTTTTGATTTATGTTTTAATTTCTTCTTCTTTTAATTGATTATATGTATCATGAGTGTCCTAATAAGGAAATTAACGGGAAATTTTTTGATCAAGAGTGTCCTAATAATTGATTTATGTATTTTAACAGGAAATTTTTGGATCAGGAAATTAACAGGAAATTTTTTTATCAGGAAATTAACAGGAAATTTAATTGATTTATGTATTTTATACATACATATGTATCAGGAGTGTCCTAATAAGGAAATTTTTTGATTTATGTATTTTTTGTTTTAATGTATTCTGTAGTACATTATTAGCAGTTCCTTTGTAGCCCAGGACTGAGGAACAAATCTATGTACCGCATTATTTGATTCTTGCAATGTTAATAAGGACTGAACTTAAATCCCTAGAGTTGATGACTCGGTTGATGGGAAATGGTTAATTAAATCCCTAGAGTGTCCTAATAATTGATGTAGAGTAGAAAGTGTCATCTTGCAGTTCATCTTGCAGTTCATTCCTAATAATTGATGTGGAGTAGAAAGTGTCATCTTGCAGTTCTTAATGTCTAGAGTAAATTTTGAAACACATGAATGACATGCCCCTTTATTCATGAAGGATGTTTTGGACTTCTTTAGTTTTAATTATTTATTTTTTTGTTGTTGTTTTGGAGAACACAGCTGAGGTGGGTGGAGTCTGTATCTGCTGTGGTAGATGATTTGTGTATTAACCTATGTTTTTATTTTATGGAATGGAGCCATTTTTATGTAATGCTCAGTTGCTGGAGGGAGGCCTTCTATCGTCATCTTCGAAGTCCCGGAAATCGTCACCTGGCATCTTCAGGTAAATGCATATCATTGTATCAATCAAAAGTTGAGTTGGCTATTTGAACCTAAACAAGTGTCTACTGTTTCAGACTCTTCTTCTTGGACAAGGATTTCTTGATGGAGAACCGAGTGACTTTGAGAGCAATGTAAGCCAAGATATTCTACAGTTTTGTGCAGGCCGATCTTTTAGTTCAAGTAGTAACTATTGGCAAAATGGACCCATATTAATTCATTTTATAACTATGAAACAATAATTATTTAATGAATGATAAGAAGTTTAAATTAGCTGTCGGTATTTGGGTGTTCAAGCAAGCAAGCTTAGTACCTAAGAAGAAAATGTATTCATGCAAGCACACCAATCTGTCAACTTCCATACATGTAAGTGAACCATGGAACATTGGCTCTAAACGGAGCATGAGTGGTTGGGTTTTTACAATGAGTACGGACATTTCAGGTCAGGTCGCCCAAAATTTTGCAACGAGTACGGACATACATAAAGAAATTTTGCAGTAGTTGGCCAGATGTTTGGATATTTGGTTGCATATGACTAATGCGCATTATTCATCCAGTTTGATACATATATTTCATGACTAACTAATGAGCATTTGATACATATATTTCATTAGTACAAATGAAATGACTAATGAGCATTCATGTTTTGCCATGAACTAACTAATGGACTAATGAGCATTTCATAAGTATTCATTGGCCAAATGACATCTTAATTTCATGTAACTAATGAGCATTCATGTTTTGTAACAAAGATAACAATAAATTAGTTGATACTTGCTCATGAGTTACATGCCAAATGTACAAAGATCTTATGACAGCATTCATGTTTTAGTGAATAATGTCATTTAGCCTGTAACTAATGTGATCAAATTGGGTGTACATGAAACCCAAATGTTTGTTACTGGAGTTTGTTAATGGATCTTATGACAGCATTCATTGACACTTGCTACTATTTTTACATTCATTGACAGCATTCAATGATCAAATAATGTCATGCCACTATTTTTATTTGGGGAAATTTTGATTCCCAATTATGTAGTTACATTTAGCTTTTTTTTTCATTGACACTTGCTGGAAATTTTGTGCATGTTGTAGGATTTAGTTCAAACTGTGATAAATGCCCATCGAATCACAAATTTTACTGAATAAAGGAATAATCCTCACATGCATTGTGGCTGAAAATCCTTCTAGAGCCCTGAGGTTGAGGTTTATGCATGTCAAAATATTTGCAAGTTAACCAAGTTTTTTTCCTAATCTTTATCAATTTTTCTACTGAATGCCATTTGGGTACTCTAGGTCTCTGGGTACTTTCTTTTTCTTCTCCCCCCTTTCTTTCCCTATTTTTGGTGAATGTAGGCAATGTTTTTTCCTCAGTAGCTCTACTGATCATTTTATACCTTCTGAGTTCATATGGTATTGTAATAATATTTCAATATGTTTCTCTACTGGAACTGCATCATGTGTATGGATATACATGAGCAATAACAAAGACAACATACATGATAGCAAATACAATTATGTGATCTTTAGATAAAGATAAAATGACAATATGCTCCTACAAGGTAGTATACTGATCCTTTTTAACAGATGCACGCATTAGACAATCTATCAAGGGATAGGATAATCCAAGTAAACACTGTTAAGATTATATCCAATTTCTATGAACGCATTGTCTGCTGGGAGCCAAAATTTATAAGAAGAATAAAGGAACTAGAAATAAATAGAACTGAATAGCCAGTAATTTGAATGTTTCTGTGTTTTATTTAATTACTTCAGAATATCTTTGCTAGATAATTAGTCTGAGCAACTTCATATAACTAAACTATTTTCTTTTTATGTCCTTTGTTCCAGCATAATTGAAGGAACCAAATATTTAGGTTCATGAACTTTATTTAGTTACTTCAGGAACAAAACTGTGGTCCACATATGTATGTAGTGCTTGATTATTTAGTTGTTTGTCCTTCAAATTTTTAGGCTTAAGGCTAAGATTTTGAACCAACATGAGGAAATAGAAAGCTATTTAGAGTCAATCATGAAATTGAGGGCCAATGTATGGTTTTTTCAGTTCAAATAGAAGTTTCACGAGAATTCATATGTGATTGTTAATCATGCCAATAATCATGTGGTTATTTGATATTACATTATTCTGACATGGTATATTGATATATACTCTGGTGCTTTTGTTTACAGTTCATGCTTCATTGTTACTTTTTTATCTGTCCAAAAGGTGACAAACTTTATAACTGAAATTGCTTTACATGTAGCCTTTGATTCCAACTAATCACATATTTTTTAAATAGTGGCACTATCAAAGAATTTATGTTGCATTTTAACCTTGGCCTTTGTGATGACTTAATCCAAATGAATCTATTTGTTGAAATAGAAAGAGAACTGTTACGCCTATTTAACCGAGACCCGAAAGACGCGAGCCCAGAAACCCGACTACCGGTCAAGAGCCCATCTGCGCACTCAGGCCCACTCGATAAAGGCCCTATAAGGGACCCCCCCCCGAATGTCGATCCGGCCCGGCCCCGATAACACGCTGGCCACTCGCCCACTCCTGCGATAACCGCTCCCCCGGTTCCGCGACCACTGAAGGGCAGTTAAGGGGAGATGCGGGCATGGCGCAGGGAGCGGCGACGGGCGGGGGGGGGGGGGGGGGGATTGAGGGGGCACGATTGAGGGCGGACGAGCGACATGGGTCGGGGACAATCACGGCGGAGGTCTATAAAGGGGCTAGGAGGACGACAGGACAAGGGACCGCCTCTCAGGTATCTAGAACCTAAGGTACTCCATCAACGACCTAGTTCCCCCATTTCATCTCCTTCCTCCCCCGCTCGCGCCGTGAGACGCCGTTCTGATCTCCTCACGAGTCGAACCATCTCCGCCGGGCCTCCTCTTTCAGATCTCTGTCTGACTTAGGCATCGGAGGGGATTTGGCCGGAACCAAGGTCCGGCCCCCTGACGAGTGTTCTCGTCTACGCAGGAGGGCATCAGATCCACAGGCCGAGGCTTCCCCTCCGCCCCTCGCCGTCCACGCAACCAGCTGGACGATTGAGGCTTCCCCTCGTCGTCCGACCGCCGAGGCCGAGCGCAACCGACCGAGGCCGAGCGTCTCGACCCGGGCCGAGGCTACCCCTCGCCCTACCAACGGCCGAGGACCCCGATTCAACCCAGTCGACGCGCTCTTCGTCATCTGCTGGTCCGACTCGAGCCTCAACTGCACCAACTCGACTCGCCCGAGGGACCCAAACGGGCCCCTTGACCACGTTGACCGGGTTGTCCACGGTCAACGCTTTGTAGTGAGAAAACACTCTGAAACATCTGGCGCCGTCTGTGGGAACCGAAAACCGTCCCACGAAGAAGCAAACCACACCAGCAATGGCACGAGCCAGCAATGGAAGGAAGCGCATGCCCCCCATCCCGGAGGAGGGGAATGGCGCATCCAACGGCAACCTCGAAGAGACGCCCGTCGGCGATCACCCCGCCCCCTCAACCGAAGAGACCGGCGGCTCAGGACTGGCCACACAGGGACAGCTCCGCGCCCTGGCTCAGGAGACCAACGCGAGCCTCCAGACGTTGGTCGTGACGGTACAGTAGCTCGTCGGCCCTGCGCCATCCAACGGAGGCACGTTGGGCGATAGCCATCGATGGGCGGGGGGTCCCCCGCTCTTGCGGTCCGCCGTGGTCGACGACCACGGGACCCAAAAACCGAACACGGATCGTCGGTTCACGCTGTCCGGCTCCCGTCAGGCGAGATCATGCGCCTCCTCCCCTTATCGTGAAAGGAGCCGAAGAGAAACCGAAGGGACGGAGGGCGAATCGATGACTGCATCATCTCGTCGGTCACGGTCGTCCCGCCGCAGGAGAAGAGAACGACACCACTCGAGAGACCGATCACGGCGGAGCAGGAGCTCCCGCCGGAGGAGCCGGGAGCGCCGGGTCAGCCCGACCCCCAGCGTGGCGAGGGCCGTGGAGCCAGCCCCGCCGGCGCCTGTGCACCCTCCACCACCGAACGAGCCCGAGGCAGGCGACTGTCGAATCCCCGGGGGCATCCACGGAGACCGGTGCCCCCTATCACGGAGAATAACCGAAGCACGGGTCCCCTCTCGATTCAGGATCCCGGCGCTGGGGAAGTACGACGGGATAGGGGACCCAGGAAACCACGTAATGGACTACGAGGGGGACATGTCCTTCCAAGGAGCTGACGATGACCTGCTCTGCCGAGGCTTCTATTCTACTCTCAGGGGAGCGGCGAGGACCTGGTACCGTAGCCTGCCCAGCCGCTCCATCGACAGCTTTGAGGAACTCACCCAGTTGTTCTGTAAGCAGTTCATGGCGGGGAGGCAGATCAAGCCTGATGCTGAACATATGTTCAACATAGTGCAAGGCCCGGCCGAGCCGCTCCGGCAGTTCATGCGCCGCTTCAATGCGGAGAGGCTGAACGTGAACAACCCTCCCGACCTGGTGGTCCAAACGGCCCTTAAGAAAGGGCTTCGCCATAGAGGCCTCAAGAAGTCCCTGCACAACGATCCCCCGAAGGACCTCCCCGGGATCATGGCAAGGGCCGAGCGCTTCATGTTGACCGAGGAGGCCTTGGCCGTGGATGCAGGAAAAGCCACTCGAGGGACCAAACGCGGCGACAGCGGACGAGGCAGCCCCGAAGGATACCGGACCGAGAAGAGGCCGAGAAACAGGCAGCGCGGAGAAGGTACGAGAGACGCCACCCCAGACGCCGTCCTCGCCCAAGTGCAGAAGGAAGAACGCGCCGATCGCCCCCCACCGAGGGCAAAAAGAGGTGGGAAGAATAGGGAGAAATACTGCAAGTACCACAAGGACGACGGCCACGACACTGAAGACTGCTGGCATTTAAAGAAGGACATCGAGAAGCTGATGAGCTGAGGACACGCCAGGAGCTTAACCGACGAGCCAGCCCACGGAGAGGGGACCTCCATGCAGCCAGACAAGGGGAAGAAGATCAACACCGTCCAAGGGCCCCTCCGCATCATAGAGTGAGCTGGCGAGGTCTCTCCCCCCAGTCGCAGCCTAGTACGAGGGGATTATCTAGGTTCACATCCCTCTGTCTAGCCTCATTTCCTTTTCCTTTTTCTCCAAATGTACTAGTCCGACAGGACTCTTAAGAGTACAATTGCATTCCCTTTTATCTTCCCTTAATCTTCGATGGAATCAACGTTTCACTAAGGGTGCAAAAGAACGAAGACCTCTACTGGAGGGAAGGCGTTCATAGGTCTGGGGGCAGTTCCCCCAGCCAGCGCGGACGCCGACCGGTCCTAAGCCGAGGAGCTTTGCCCTCGCCGACTGACCCTCGCGCTCGTAAGTCTGGGGGCAACTCCCCCAGCCGGTGCGGACGCCGACCGGTCCTAAGCCGAGGAGCTTTACCCTCGCCGACCGACCCTTGCGCTCGTAAGTCTGGGGGTAACTCCTCCAGCCGGCGCGGACGCCGACCGGTCATAAGCCGAGGAACTTCGCCCTCGCTGACCGACTCCTGCGCTCGTAAGTCTGGGGGGCAACTCCCCCAGCCGGCGCGGACGCCGACCGGTCCTAAGCCGAGGAACTTCGCCCTCGCTGACCGACTCCTGCGCTCGTAAGTCTGGGGGCAACTCCCCCAGCCGGCGCGGACGCCGACCGGTCCTAAGCCGAGGAACTTCACCCTCGCCGACCAACTCAATCGTTCTAAAGTTGAAGACAACTCCCCCCGCCAGCTCGGGAGTCAGCCGGTCCTAGGCCGAGGACGAAGCAACAAAGTAAAATATACGAGAAGCTCGGGTAAGTCAAATTTCATTTATAACATTATGTCTTATTTACAGGAAATCAAAGTGAAGAAACCTCTCTACAATTAATCCGCTCTCAACGGACAACAAAGCTCGTCACCTACAGAAACTAGGTCCACACCGGCGAAGCAAAACTTGTCGACTAAAAGAACTCGAAGTTGCAGGCCTAAGCAAAAATCCACGCAACCAGCAATTATTGGCTCTGGACCAGGGAGTCGCTGGCGAGGCCGAAGGAGAAAGCAGGGTCAGGGGTCCATTCCAAGTAGACTGGCCCAAAGCGAAGCGGATGCTAAAAAATTTGAGGATAAACAGCCAGGAGGAACGACCTAGGGAACCCGGGCTCGAGAGGACACATCCTCGGGCACCTCCCCCTGCTCGGAGCAAGGGGGATCGACCGGCGGAGGGGCTTGCCGAACACGCTCCGCACATTCCTGGAAGGAAGACTGGACGACTTCGACGATCCGAGGGGCGATGAGGTCTTCATACGCACCGAAGGCCTCCCTGAGAACCTCGAAGATCCTCTTCCCCAGGGTCTCGACGACGCCCCTCTCCACCTCCTCTGCAAGCCGCGTCACCTGGCGTCGATCCGACAGTTCCCTCTGAAGCTCCTCCCTCTCCAGGCGGAACGACTCCGCCGCTTCCTCAGCCGACTGACGGACATCCTCCAGCTTTCCCTGGAGGTCACCCACTCGTCCCTCCAACTCGGCCACACGGAGCTTGAGACACCGAGACTCCATCTGGGCCTCCGTCATAGCCACCTCCGCCGCCCCGGCCCGCTCCTGGGCCCTCATGGAGGACTCCTCCAGCTCCCTCAAGCGGACGGCTCGACACTGCAACTCCACAGCGAGCGCTGAACCCTGGAAAGACGAGACATGGGCTAAGAAGAGGATAAAGGGAAGGAGAGGATAGCAAGATAACCGAACCTGTTGAAGGATCCAGACCAAGGAATCCGACATCTTGTCGGCAGGGATCTTCTTGAGGAGGCTGCGGTCCCGGGGAGGGACAGAGACCTCGGCAACCTGCTGGGCCAAGGCTCGGTCGACAAACATCGAACTCCCAGGGATGACAAGGGAAGCCAAATTGCTCACCAACAAGGCCCCGATCCCCGGTGATACGGGCGAGGACGCTGCGAGGGGGGTGGTCGACAAGGCTACCGAAGGATCCCCGGTGGTCGCCGCAGGAAGCGCGGAACCCGCCGGACTAGAGGGATCCGTGTCCTCCTTCCTCTTCTTTCCTCCGTGGGGCTCCGAAGGCGCCAGAGGGGAGCGCTTCCGCCTCGCACCATCCCCACCCTCGGGAACCTGAGGGGGCATGCCAAGGGCAGGAGGGACTGCACCGGACCCGTCATTACCCCCTGCCTCTTGGGCTGACGGGGCGGGTCCGGCCCTTGTGACCCCCCGGGAAGGGGATCGCCAGAAGAAGAGGCGGGAGGCGCGGCCACCACCTTACCCACGGAAGGCTTGGCTCGGCGCACTTCCTCCTCAACGGTCCGCCGGGGCGCCCTTCCAGAGGTACTACCTCGGCTCCGAGCAGCTCCATGGCAGATCAGTTCATCGACGTCACAGACGAACTCGCGGCCAGCCATCCCTGCAAGGGAAACCAAAATCAGGATGAGTCACAGGGCGATTCAAGACTGAAAAGGCGACCTACCCGGAGACCACAAGACGGCCTTCAGGAGTAGGTCGTCCAACAAGGACCAGATGGACTTCGATTCCAAGGGGAGGGTCGACAGCAGCGCGACGGCTGCCCGATCGACGTCTGAGAGAGCTAGCGGTGGGCGAGGCTGGACAGACCCGCCCCAACTTGTCAAAATCTGGGCATCCCCCAGGAAGACCACAAAGACGTAATCCGAACTCCAATCCCCCGACCAGCGGGGCAGCCCGATCAGGCATTCCCTCCTCGAGCGGGCTCGGAGCTGCAGCCATGACCCCGGGCCGACCGTCTGGATCTGGTAAAAATGGAAGAGAAGGGGGAGAAACGGCCCAGACCGCGGGTACAGCAGAGCGTAGCGAAGCCCGTCAGTACCGCAATCGAGCAAGGGGTGAACTGGCAAAGCGGCACCATGAGATATTCCATGACCTGGATAAGGAAGGGATTGAGCGGGAAACGAAGACCCAGGCGAAACATTTCGACATAGACGCCGACTTCATTGCTCCTCGGAAGGCAAATCCGCTCGTCGACGAATGGAACTCGGACATCGTACGGGAAGCAGAGATACCTTTCCCGGATCTCCGTGACCGCCGAAGGAATGGTCCTCGACGGCGTTCGGAGGACAACCGGGGGCACGTTAAGACGCACGGCAGCCGACGCCACGTCATCACAGGCGTAGTCTGGGAATAGCTTCCCCTTCCCCTTATCTCGGAGGGGACGACCCCCGGAGGAGGAACCTGATCCCACTAGCCGAGGCCTGCCCCGCCTGGACTCTGGAGAATCCCTCGCCCCTCAGCCAGAACCGCCTATCCTAAGAGCAGCCATAATACGAGAGCGAGAAAGGAATTACCTTTTAACTAGTTTGGGGGAGACGAGGAAGCGAGGGCGACGGGAAACTCCGAGTTGTGGAAAGCCTAGAACAATGGGAAGAGCAATAAAGAAGTGGAGATCAACGCAGCTGGGGATCTTATATACCAGACACAGGGATGAATTCGAAGCGCCTGACAAGAATGCGTGGCAGGACTCGAAGAACCGGCGGCGTTTCGAAATCGGCGCCAAGGGAAGTCCAATCGATCCGCCTCATCATGACCTACATTTATGACCACGCCTCGATTAAAGCACCACTCGGAATCCCAGGAGGCACAGCGGTCGAACCGAGCAAGCCAATGCCGATCGACCCCACCGAGGGCGGCTCACGAACCCCTCGGCTTCTCAACTTAAGACGACCCCGCGAGCGATGGGGATAAGCTCGCAGCTACACGTGGCAGCATCAGAGGACCGACGACGCTTCGGAGCCCGTGCCTTAAAAGTATCGAATGGAACAACTCATGATGACGACTAATAAATGAGTCGGCATCGACTGACGAGCCTATCAATGTCGGCGGAAGACGCATCGGCCGAGCCGAACCGGCCGAAGCCAATCAACCCGACCGATGGGGGCAATTGTTACGCCTATTTAACCGAGACCCGAAAGACGCGAGCCCAGAAACCCGACTGCCGGTCAAGAGCCCATCTGCGCGCTCAGGCCCACTCGATAAAGGCCCTATAAGGGACCCCCCCGAATGTCGATCCGGCCCGGCCCTGATAACACGCTGGCCACTCGCCCACTCCTGCGATAACCGCTCCCCCTGTTCCGCGACCACTGAAGGGCAGTTAAGGGGAGATGCGGGCATGGCGCAGGGAGCGGCGACGGGGGGGGGGGGGGGGGGGGGGGCAGATTAAGGGGGCACGATTGAGGGCGGACGAGCGACGTGGGTCGGGGACAATCACGGCGGAGGTCTATAAAGGGGCTAGGAGGACGACAGGACAAGGGACCGCCTCTCAGGTATCTAGAACCTAAGGTACTCCATCAACGACCTAGTTCCCCCATTTCATCTCCTTCCTCCCCCACTCGCGCCGTGAGACGCCGTTCCGATCTCCTCACGAGTCGAACCGTCTCCGCCGGGCCTCCTCTTTCAGATCTCTGTCTGACTTAGGCATCGGAGGGGATTTGGCCGGAACCAAGGTCTGGCCCCCTGACGAGTGTTCTCGTCTACGCAGGAGGGCATCAGATCCACGGGCCGAGGCTTCCCCTCCGCCCCTCGCCGTCCACGCAACCAGCTGGACGATTGAGGCTTCCCCTCGTCGTCCGACCGCCGAGGCCGAGCGCAACCGACCGAGGCCGAGCGTCTCGACCCGGGCCGAGCGTCTCGACCCGGGCCGAGGCTACCCCTCGCCCTACCAACGGCCGAGGACCCCGATTCAACCCAGTCGACGCGCTCTTCGTCGTCTGCTGGTCCGACTCGAGCCTCAACTGCACCAACTCGACTCGCCCGAGGGACCCAAACGGGCCCCTTGACCACGTTGACCGGGTTGTCCACGGTCAACGCTTTGTAGTGAGAAAACACTCTGAAACAAGAACGATAAACAATAACAAAAGAATTATTTTGTTCTTACAGATGATAATTCTCTCGAGATGCCTACAATGCTTAACCTAATCTGACCGGTATATTTGTATCTTAACGTGGCATTTTAAAGCGAATGATGAATTTACTTTCTATAATTGCAGGTAGCACTTACAATGGCAGTGATTCATGAAATCCGTCTAGGCAAACATTGCTTCTATTTTAAATTTTGACAATTATCATCATGTAACCTGTGGAACAATACTTTTTCTTTATGAGTTTATTTATATATCTCTACTGGTATGCATGCATTTTGATGTGGATTTTTAAAGTGAATGATGTTGCATTTATTTTCTAAAATGTCAGGAATCACTTACAGATGGTGATTAACAGAACCAATGTATGTAGAGTATGGTATATCGAAACATGATCAGGCTTCTGTTTTAAATTTTGAGGGGGCAACGGGGTATTGTTCTCATCATGTACCTTGGGGAACTATCCTCTTTCTTCACGATTTATTTAAATATCTCCACTTTACTTACTTGCAGGTTGCGATATCAATGATCTATGCTACACAAACCATTAGAATTCAAACAAAAATTTGGGGCATACATAGAGAACCCAAAGTGCCATCCTGAATACTTGGTCTTCCATCAGGTGAAGAATTTTATATATATGAGATGAATCTTAGCTGATATCTGTGTAAACAAGCAACCACTCGACGAATTTTTGGTTAGCGACTTGATTGTTTTCTTTATTTCTATGTTATATAGAAATTCCTTTACACACTGAGATAGTCCTTTTCTTTGGTATGTGATTGAGATTAAAACTTTTGAAAAATTTAAGAGGGAAAACCCTAGAAATGGAAGTTAAATTTCTTTTGAAAATTTTTGATCATATGTTGAAAATAATACAGTGAGCTATTTGGAAATTTATTTTTTATGTTAGACAAGTTGGGATTTGCAGTAATAACTTGATGAAATACTTATTGTCCCTTTAAATATGACTTCAAATGGAAGTTAAATTTTCTTTGTGATTCTTAATTTTTAAGGCCTCATATACTTTACGTACTCCCATTTTTTTAGGAATACTCCTTTTTTGTGGAATTAGTCCTTATTCTTATTGATTGTACATTCAGTTGAAGGACAACATATGGCAACAAACACCTGTAACTGATGAATAACCTTCTGCTACAAAACATATCATCAACATATATATAATTTTTTGAGCACTTTTACTTCATTTGGATGCATTATCGTCTTCAGGTCACATGTCAAGTATGTTCTCCTTTGCACGATTCTAGTTGACATTCTGCATATAACACCGATCACATTGTTGGTGTTGGAAGAGAAACTGAGAATGGGTCCATCATCGTCTTACCTAAAAAGGCTCAATGCTAAAAAGGAAAAAACTGAGAATTAAGTGTACATCATTGTTGTAATTCATCAGACCTGATGTTGAACTTCCATTCATGAAATAATGCATGATGAAACATAAATAACCAATATTCTATGATTTTCTTTTTTCTTTTCAAGGATGATGCTTATATTGTTGTTGAACTTCCATTCATGTAATAATGCATGAAGCAACATAAACTTCCATTCATTGAAGAATGATGCTTATATTGCAAGTTTACTCTCAGTAACTTAGGAAGTTAAACTTATGGCAAACTCTTAACACCATGAAATTTTTGCAGGGAAGTGATAGAGTGACACATTACATTACTGATTCACATTCTTCACCTGATCAACCTTCTTTTTAAAAGGTCAGCGACATCTTCTTTTCTTTGCTTAGTTATTCTAATAAATTACGGCTACATGACATTCTTTTGAAGTAATGCTTACAAAAGAGGACTACATGGTGTCATAATATATTTGCAATATCAGAGTATCCTTTTTTCTATATAGTATTATCTTTGGTGCTCCGTGTTGCAGACTTCAAACTATGCTTTTGTTCAATAGTTATCTCATATATTGCTTACAAATTGCTTTCAAACCCTTACAGTTTTCATCTTGGCAATCAAATTGCAGCGGCAATCAACTATATCAGTCGAGTTTCCTTAAATAACTGGAAGAGGGTGACAGAATCAGGTTTGCATATGTTCTGTATTGTGTGGCAAAAATCAACAAGTCAATTAAGAAGGAAGCCGGATCAAACTGTTTCAAATTTTGAGAGCAACCAGCCTTAAGTAAGTCTATATTGAATTCTTTATAGAAAAGAGATGAACAAAACTGTTCTTTTGTTTTAAATCTGATTGTTCTGATGTTTTTAGATGGAGTGCTATGGATTTCTTCAAAGAGATGCCATAGTCTATGCTTAAAGCTGTCCGAAGTCTCAGTGTCATGTATAATGCTGATTGTGAGAAGAGATTAGAGGTGGGCTTCCTAAATTGGTATAATGTCTATTGATTTTTATGCTTTGCTTTTAAGCAATTAATGACTTTGGGTTGTTTATTTTGATGAGCAGTTAATGACTGTGGGTTGAAATGCATACATGGAGGATTAGAGTACTCAGAAGAGGAGCCTGAAGAACAAGATGTTGATATTGAGAACCAATATTACAACTCTAAATGTAAAATTTTTTGTTATTACATCGGTTATTGGGTTGTGAGATGAGTAAATCACATTCAATTCTATTCTATTGGAAGTATTGGGTGGTTGAATTGGTTCTCGACTGTAAATTTGTATTTTGAGAGAATATGATATATAATTCACACTAATTTTATCTCATGTTTTTTATTTGTAGTGTGATATACAGTCAACAAAATGCTTTTAAATTCAGTTCTCCTTGATATTTTACTTTTTTGTCTTTATATGAAAATATTGAGCCATTTGAGCAGAGTTTTGATTTCATTATTTGTCCAACAATACCATTAGATAGAAGTGGATTAGCAATGAATGGAAGTATTTAGTTTTGTAAATGGAGCACTTAATGAATAAGTTAGTTGCTTCAGGTACCATAATCCATGTGGAGTCTTAACGAACAATAATTTTGGGAGTAGTCTATATGTGAATTCATCATACGTTACTAAGTTTTCAAAGTTGAATTTGGGTTCTTGAAATTTCTCACTCCCTAAAATTTTGGGGAGAACAAAATATGAATGTAATTAAATTTTAGAGAAAACTAAATAATTTTTATGGGTAACTAAATAACAAGTATTGTGCTTTAAATATTGTTGTTGGTTTAAAATTAGGGGATTCAAATTTTGAGGAATAGTGCTCTTAGGCACGGTTTAAATCTGGATGGAACAACATTTTTGGGGACTAAAATTTTTGGGGGAATTAAATTCTCTGGGAGAACTAAATATTGGGGGAACTAAAATTGTTGGGAGAATTAAATAAAAATTATTGCGCTTTATTTGGTGTTCGTTTAAAATTAGGGGATCTAGGATTTTGTGGGGGGGGGGGGGGGGGGGGGGGCATATTTTAAATGAACCGTGCCCTTAGGGCACGGGTAATGACTAGTACTACATTACTATACTACATTACTATATAACTAGGCACTACTATATCTACTACATTACTTTATGCACTACACTTCAAAAGGGACAAATATCACCAAATTCCTACACATATCATTACACCATACGAGATGCAACCATAGACATACCATAACACATCTATATAGCTAGACATACACCCCCAATAGTCATCCATAAGCAACCAATGTAGTAGTTACTATACACACTACAAGACTTTTCTATACACACCACAAACATATCCAAGCATACATACACTATAGAGTAAACAAAAATACACTATGTATCATAAAAATATATAGGCCCTAGTGTATATGGCACTATGGGTCATTACATCCTCACTTCAACGGTACCAACTATGGGTACCGGAAATGCTGGATGAGAATCTTCCTCCGGAGTGCATCTCTTTGGAGAACCACGTTAACGGAGTATGTTGAGCCCATTGAAGAAGACTTCTCAAAATGGACTGCCGTGGAGGTCGTCGCGAAGGTGAACAATGACATGGCAATGAATGCTTTACAGTGTGCATTGGAGCCTGAAGACTTCAATAAGATATGTACATGTAAGAGTGCATATCAGATTTGGAATCAACTTCTCATCATGCACGAGGGAACGAGCATGGTAAAATACTATAAACTCAATGTTGCTAATAAAGAGGTCAAGTTATTTCACATGGAACAATGTGAAAGAATTAAGGAGTACTATGCTCGCTTCGTGGATATAACCAACGAATTGGAAGCTCTTGGGAAGACCTATACCCAAGAAGAGAAAGTCGCAAAAATCATTGACGGACTTCCTCCGAGTTGGGAAAAGCGAACCTACGCTATCGAGGAAGGTAATGATATGTCTAAATATAATGTTGTTCAACTAATGGGTACCATAATGTCTTATGAGGTACGAAAGGACAGCAAGATCAAGATGCAAGACAAGATGAAGGCGTTCTTGAAGCAAGAAGAGCCGAAGAAAAAGGCGATTGCTTTCAAGGCCGCCCATACCACACCTACCGATAGTGAAGAATCGGAAACTGAGTTGGACATAAAATATTTAGCCCTCATGGCAAAGAAGTTCAACCGGTTTTTCCGAAAAGATAATTTCAAGAACAAATCCAAAGTTGGTTCTACTAATGCCTCTGCTCCTCTGTGTTTCAAATGCAATAAGCCAGGACACATTAAGGTCGATTGTCCTCTCAACAAACAAAATGAGAAGTGGAAGGCACCTAAGTACGACAAGTCAAGAAAGTACAAGAAGGAGTACAAGAAAGGGCTAGTTGGTACATTCACAGACTCTGAAGAGGACTCTTCAAGTGGTGAGTCAGATGAAGAACAAGTGGAGAAAGCACACATCTGTTACATGGCAAGAGAATAATATGATCAAGAAACCGCTTCAGATGAAAGCGAGAATGAAGGTGAAGAGGTAACTATGGATGACCTTAGATTAGCTAATGAAGAAATTTGGTCTAAGTATTCTAAGTTATTGAATAGATATACTAAAATCAAAGTTGAGCTAACTAGTCTTCTAACCACACCTAAACCTGTCATCACCAATGACGACACCATTGTTGAAGCCTTAAGAATTGAGATTGTAAATCTCAAATCTTAACTTGAGCATGTTAGCATTGAGGATCCGGATGAACATGTGATAGTGGATTTGATTTCTCAAAACTCAACTTTGAGTATTGAGAATGAGAATCTCAAGTCACGTGTTTGTGAACTCATCACGCAAGTGTCTACTTTGGATGCTAAAATACTTTCTCTCACTGAGAAATATGAGTTCACATTGGGCCATGTTGAGAAATTCTACAAAGGCAAGGATCATTTGGATAATATTCTGAATGACTTACTTCCGGCCAATCATCGCATTGGGTTGGGATATAATAAGGAAAATTCATCCAAATCTTCCACCACCTTTGTGAGGCCATCCTCCGATGCCTCAACCAGTCAGAGTAAACACCCTATGGGTAGTTCAGCTCCCAATGGTACTTCTATTAAGTTCACATCCCCTTTTGGAAAGAAACCCACTTTGGGTGGACCTCCAAAGAAGGGTCATGCATTTATGTACACAAATGTTATACCACATAGGAACACACCTCCAACTCAACATGTTCACATTTATGATGATTTTTATGCTCCACGTCCACGAGCACGTGCACACCAAGTGAGACACACTCACGCACGTGTTCCCCCTAATGCATTGTTGAGTATTGGACTTCTCCCTACTTGGTGTTAATGATGAGTAAACATAAATACTTGTGACTAATCCCCTATTTGCAGTTAATCCATTGCCTAAGCTTATTATGAAGATCTACTTGCAATGGATGTCACTTAAGTTGATTGAAGGTAAATGACATGGATTGAATGATCGTAGATGATGACTGAAGCTCCATGAAGTCTTCAAGCTCATACGATGGATAGAAGAGAGAATTCGTCAATGTAATTTTCTTTTATCTCTTCTAGTATGTAGCTTAGAAGTAGAACATTGATGGAGCACTCACACACATCATCATTTTTGTCTTAGGACTTTATTAGATCATTTGTTCTTTGACCCCAATCTATTTCTTTTGTGATTGTGCTTGGATTGTTTATAACAGTCGACTACTGAACGTTTTACAGTCGTCTGTCTCAAAAACAGTCGACTGTGTTTTGTTCTACAGTCGCCTGTTATGCACAAGCTTTTAACAATTTAGTTTTAGGCCTTTCTGTTTATTTCGCACAGGCTACTGATGAACGATTCACAGGCGCCTGTCCTTGTGACAGTTGAATGTGTTTTGTAAATCAGTCGACTGTCTATCTTTTGCCCAAAACTTCATTGATCTTACTTTTACAGCCAGTCGACTATTGTTGTATATACAGTCGACTGTACCTTGGATCAGTCGACTGTGTATGCTACAACAGTCGTCTGTCTGTGAGCCAACTTATTGACTCTGCTCTCTGGAAATTCTCAGGGTATTTGACAGTCGTCTGTATAAGGATTTATAGTCGCCTGTTCTGATTAACAGTCGACTGTATTATCTGCATCAGTCGTCTGTCCTGTTATCTTACAGGATTTCCAGATTTCATTCTGCTTATCATCTCTCGGCCAGTCGCCCGTAGAAGGATTTACAGTCGCCTGTTGGTTTAACAGTCGACTGTCTTTGCTTCGTCAGTTGACTGTCCACGTGATAAGTTACCGTTATGAATTCTTACCTACCCTTGCTGACTGTGCAACAGTCAACTGTGGTTTCTTCAACAGTCGACTGTCGCGAGTTCAGATTCTATCCGTTAAGAATTTTCTCATGTATTTCAATAGAGTTTTTGCCTAAACTGTTTTGTGGATTTGAGAAACCTATAAATGGGGCTTCTACTGTTCCATTGAGAGGTTACCAATTCTTCCAAGTTTTCATCTCAAGCTTTCATTCTAAAGTTTAAAGCTCTTAAAGCCAAAGCCCTAAGAATTCCAAATCTTTGATCTCTTGCTCTCCAACCTAGAACCAAAGAGTGATCCTCTAGGCAATTGGTGCAGTCAAGAGAAAGGGCTTTCTCCTCTCTTCCAAGAGAGTCTTCAACACACAACACACCACTCCTTCAAGTTCTACTTCAAGGCATAGGTGATTGTAAGCGTTGCTTTCATATTTCATTATTTTCATATATTGAATTTGCTCTCGGGTTGTGAGAGCGGTTTGCTTGCTCCCAAGTTTTGAGAGTCAATGACATCGATTGTATTCGATTTCACTTGTAGGGTTGCTACAAGTGGGGTTTTAAGGAAACCTCAAGTTAGGGTTCTAACTTGAGTATCCAGAGGTATCCGGGTGGAAGGGACGTAGGATTACCGGGAACAAGTCGGGAAGTGACTTGGGTAATCCGAACCCTAGAAACATAATTGTGTTTGCATTTGTTTCTTATTTGGGTTCAAATCCAATTCTGCACTTTATTGTTGGTTAGCATTTTAATTTGGTGTAACAATCGTTTTAAATTGCTTAAACACTATTCAACCCCCCTTCTAGTGTTTTCTCCATAGACAGGATCTCTACAATTGGTATCAGAGTGCAAGGTTATAGCTATGGCATCCAACAACAACAACGTTCCTCCGTCGACTTCGTACAACAATCATGATCGTGATGGAGTGTCCACACTTTTCGAAGATCAATCTACGGTACGTCCTCTACGTTTCAATGGTACTAATTTTGGCTATTGGAAGTGTAGGATGTAGACGTTCCTTAGGAGTGCTTCACTTTGGAGAGCCCTCCACAAGGAGTACGTCGAGCCCACCGAAGAGGATTTTGAGAAATGGACGACTTCCGAGAAGTCCGCCGAAGTCAACAACGCTAAAGCAATGAACGCTCTTCATTGTGCGTTGGACCCGAATGAGTTCAACAAGATATGCACATGTAAGAGTGCATATCAAATTTGGAACCATCTTATCGTTACCCATGATGGAACGAATAAGGTAAAACTTTCGAAGTTATATGTTACCGTGCAAAACTTCGATTTGTTTCATATGCAGGAGAATGAGAGCTTTGCATCGATGTACGGACGCTTTACCGACATCACAAATGAATTGGAAGCCCTTGGCAAAAAATACACCGAAGCTAAAAGGTAAGAAAGATCATCATGGGAATGACCTCCAAATGGGAAAGGAGAGCGATCGCCATCGAGGAGGTCAATGATCTGAAGAATTACACAGTTGTGAATCTTATCGGGACTCTCATGTCTTATGAGGTAAGAAGAGAGAACCGATTAAAGATTCGGGCTATGATAAATCCTTCGGAGGCCAAGAAGAAGGCTTTGTCATTCAACGCATATTCATCATCCTCCGATAGCAAAGATTCGTAAGATGAGATGGATTTAGGTGAAATGGCCCAAATGGCAAAGAAGTTCCAATGCTTCTTTCGCAAAGGTAAGTTTCCCTCCAACAAACGTTTTGAGTCTACTAATGCTACTTTCTCTCTTTGTTTTAAGTGTAATAAACCAGGGCACATCAAGAGGGATTGCCCAATTTTAAAGAACAAAGAGAAGTGGAAGGCACCTAAGTACCACAAGTCCGAAAAGAACAAGAGAGACAAGACGAAAGGACTTGTAGGTACCTTTGACGCCCCCTGCGCGTGCGCGCTAGATGTGTGCAATAATACGATCGGGGGCATGAGATTTAAATATTTGTAATCGCAAGCGCACGGTGTTGTAGTGTGGCTTGGGGGTCGAACTCAGGGAGGCGTGGATGTGCTTGTGTCAAAGAGGATTAAATTCACCCCATGGGCGAGCTAGCACGGATCGAATGGTGGTTTGCCACGGTAAAAGGAATGCAAGGTATAGACAATATAAAGGAAAAACCCGGGACTCTGACTTCCACCCTATCGAGCGACTCTCGCCGATACGGCCTACGGGTAGGATAGCGATCGGAATTAGGGTCTAATGGTGAGACGTTGCCTCTAAGAGTGGTACCAGCGTACCATGGGCCCGATATTCCGGTCGGTGCCCAGGATGATACGCCGGACTTCCCGGGTTTGGTCAGTGGGCACTCCCGTGTCCATTAACACTGATCAACTCCGGGAGCACTAAGCTCGCAACAATAACTCCCAACATCTCATCCTATCGCTCCTGCGTGCTAGGATTCGGCGTCTACGCTAAGGGCGTGAGCTATGGCTAGGGAGTCAACCGCCAAGTTTATTCCCCCTTGGCCCAACGGTCAAAGGCGGTCCTTTTCCCGCCGATGACAATAAAACACCCCGCGTAACCGTTAGATTCCTAATCCCTATCGATATCCTAGTCCTATGGACGCATCGGGAAGAGCCCACGAAGGGGTTTCCGCCAAAATCCCAGATTTGGGAACTACTCACACATATTTAGTAAAAAGCGATCTAAATAGAAATCGACCGTAAAAATCATGATCGGACAATAGAAATGCAATGGTAGTAAAGCAATTAAGATAATACTAAAGTTTGACAAAGATATGAAAACTTACAAAAACTGGGAAATTACAGCCGTCACAAAATGAAGAAAACAGCAAAAAATAACCAACCCTCGTTTCTGGAAAACCTAGGGTTCTATATATAGGAAAAGATATCACCCGATCGGTTGACACGTCAACCGATCGGGTGACCTGCTTCAAACTTTGGCAGCGAGATGCGAAACTTCACCCGGTCAGGATGAACCGGTCGGTTGAACTGTGGATGTGACCGGTTGGATCTTGGCGCCGACCGGGTGAGGAGACCGGTTGGATCTTCGTGTCTTGGCCTTGGAGATGCAGCTACAGATGAACCGATCGGGTGAAAGTCACCCGATCGGTTGGCAATCAGCTTCGAATTCCAGAGAGTTTGGGCTTTTGACCCGGTCACTGAACCGACCGGGTGACTTCTTGTAAGCTCCAAGCTGCGTCCGGGTGGTGCACGCGTGCATCACCCGATCGGTTGAAGATGACCAACCGACCGGGTGAGGGGCTGAAAGATGATATCATCGTCGTTTGACCCCCTGGATCACGCGTGACTCCTCCCGTTGCTCCGGGGACTTGCGATATCGTCGTTTTATGTCCCCTATGCCAGTAAACTCCTGCAAAATACGGAAAACACGGACAAGTGAAATAAAACAAGAAAACACGAGAAAACGAATATAAGACGGTGGTAACATATGGAAAAATATGGAAGAAAACATGCACGAATATATGAAATATAAACGCACGTCAAAATCCCCCAAGCTGAACTCTTTCTCGTCCTCGAGGAAGACAAGTGAGAGTAAGAGCTCGGAGAGAGAAAATAAAGAGAAAGAGAGAAAAAGAAAACTCTATATCCTAGATAGCCCGTCAGGGCCAACAAAATCAAAAACGACACACCAAGCAAGCAAACGCCAAATCACATCACTAAACCAAGGAATACGAGTCCAGACAAGTGCCGTGGGCCCACGCGGTGAAGCGCGAGTGAGTGTGGTCGTGCGCTAGCAGACAGTGTCACTATCTACGATGTGCGATAAAGCTCGATATACACAAATCCAGGAAATGACCCAAATATCGATTCGAATTGAATAAAGCGGTGAATATATAGTTCAAGCATGCATGAGAATAGAGAGAGAGAGAGAATCGAAACATATCATGCGTCAGGGGCTCCACAACTAGGGTTAAGGAAATCACCACACTAAAGCCTAGATAATAGCTATAAAGTTCTTAAGCCAATTGTTTTCGAAACCGATGGGTGTTGAGATGATGTGGAGTAGAACACTCGGTGCAAATTCTCGCCTTCCCTTTATTCTCGGTAAGTAGGAAAAGATATTCACACGGGAATTTTTTGGGTTTTGGGTATTTGTATATTTTTTTGGATTTTTGGCTGTACAATTTTTTTCTTTCTTTTCTTTTCTTTTTGGGTTTTCTTCTTTTCTTTTATCCTTTTTTTTGGATTTTTGGGTTTTTGGCTATACACATGTGTACTCTCCCAAGTGGGAGAACGGTACATGACGAGGGGATTTGCACCAAGTAAAACAAAAAAAGAAATCGGAATCTAAACACTTGGGCAAAGGAAACTATTCTCGCTAATTAGAGCATGGGCTAAATGGGTTATCCTAGTCCTTAATTGTGATATCCCGACACATGCGAAATGAAGCATACGATATATATAATCATGCACACAGAAACAGACAAGAGAAGCAAATACCGTATTATTCATATCGAAGCGTGATAATCTAGGGGTCATTCCTGGACAGGTATATAAAGTAAAATCATAATGCAGAAGCACACCAAACAGCTAGGCACGACACACGACTCACAAAAAGCTAAGTGGACCCACGATGCATGAAATGCAAGAGGACTCGATATCCTAGGGTTAGTGAGTGTGATTATTGATGCCATGCTAGGTGTGTGTGATTTTGTGGCAATTCATCATAGTGTTCATCTCTAGGAGAAAGAGATAAAAAGAAGAAAAGAAAAATTTAAAACACGATGAAAACGACACAAAAATGAAAAAGAAAGACTCAAATGACGCACAAAGTGCGACTCCCCCAAGCTGAAGCTTGCATTGCCCTCAATGCAATAAGAGTGAGTATGGGAGGGCAATGAAAATGGGGGAATACACATTGACACAAAAAGAAATGAAAAACATGGAAAACACAGATACGAAACTGAAAATAAAGAAAAATCAAAATCAAACCACACGACATAAAAATAGAAAAAGAAAGAAAGAAAATGATACGACACGACAAAAGAAACAAGCACACACACAAAGAAGACAAAACACGACGACACAACAAAATAGACTTCCCCCAAGCTGGACATGACAATGCTAGCAATGAGATATGATCGTGAAAGTGCAGAGATATGCAGGGGGGTCAAAAAACAAAGTGGAATAAAAAATCAGGAGAAGGCGAGTCCTCGCCCTCCTCGGAAGAGGGTGTGGCTGGGTGGTCAGGGGATGCGGGGGGTGTGCGGAGAAGTGGGGACAGAGGTGGGGGAATAGGTGCAGTGGTGGTGTGAACGATGGATAGAGTGTCGGTGGAGGTGGGTGGTGGTGGAAGTACGACGATCAAAGCGGTGGTAGAAGGGATAGAAATGGGGGGAGAAGACGTGATGGTGACGGTAGTGGGTGGGGGTGGGAGAGATTTGGAGCGCACCAGCAATTTCTTGCGGCGCACATATGAAGTGACGGTGGAGGAGGTAGAAGGTGGTATGAGTGCGATAGAAGTGGTCATAAGAGTAGAGGTGGATACGAGGATGGGAATAGATATGGGAGGGGGAGATGATCGCCTAGGTGGGGGTGGGGGAGGTGGGGATGGGTGGGATGGTGGAGGTGATGGGGGTGGGGATGTGTGTGAGGGTGGAGGGGAGGATCATCGAGGTGGTGAAGGTGGTGGTGAGGGTGGTGGTGTGGGTGGTGGTGGTCCGTGGAGGTGAGTGAGAAGGCGAAGGATGGCGGCCACGTTCCTCTCAAGTGCGAGGAAGCGTGGGTGA
Source organism: Scilla litardierei (assembly GCA_030789695.1). NCBI lineage: Eukaryota > Viridiplantae > Streptophyta > Magnoliopsida > Asparagales > Asparagaceae > Scilla > Scilla litardierei. Next base: position 44,153,773 of record CM061142.1, read on the forward strand.
GTGAGAAAGGAGGACGGTGATGGGTCCGAGGGGGCAGAGGACATGGCAAGATCACGGAGGGCTGCGACCTCCCTCTCGAGAGTAAGACGGGCAGAGACCTGGCGGCGACCAAAGGAAGTGGACCGACGTGAGGCAGAAGTGGTGCCGGCAGGTGATGTGGAAGTAGTGTCGGTGGCAGTGGTCATGCCGGTACTGAACACAAGGCCAGATATGACCGCAAAAAGGTGCTCAGAAGTGATGGGGCCAGGAGCAGAAATAGGGTGACTCGGGCCAGCCCCGATATCTCCCCGGGACGTAGGAATATCCTGCTCGCCTAAGTGGGCGGCATGGGAAGGTGGTCTGCGTGCGTCCGGGGGAAAGAAAGGAAGGTGCAACCCCATAAGAAATTCGGGATCGGGCGGAAAAGTCCAATCTGTCACGATAGCAACAGTCATGCAAGCGTGGTTGGGGAGAATGGTGTAGGGGCGAGGGGGTGGCCGTAATTGAATTCGAAGCGACCATCGGGGCGGGGCTTAATCATATGAATGTGCCGCAGGACGTCAAGATCTAGATGTGAGGGTCCTGCGGCGACGGGAAGATTTTGGGGGATGGGAATGTTAAACTATGGGGAAGAAGCAATAATAGTGATAATGCCCCCACAACAGATCTTGCCCTTCCCGGCCCTGCTAATGTCGAGAAGCTTGTAAACAAGCCAATCGCCGGCATGGACAGGGACAGTCGGGGCCCTAAAGCTAACTCCATCATCATCACGAACAAAGGGGAAAGTCATGACCCAGAGAATAAAAAGATCGGGGATAGTCACGGTGCCTGCCTCATCCCGCGGGAAAAATGCAGAGGATATGATCCTATGGGCCAGACAAAATATGGGATGGATGATGGAGGAGGCCTTGTCCTTACCCCGGGGATAGCGAGGGAGTATGGTGAGGCGGAACCAAAAGTTATCGACGTCAAATTCCGGGGGGTATCCGTAGTGTCGGATAGCATCATTCCCAAGAATAGGGAAACCAAATATATCGTTGATGGTATCTAGGTTGGTGCGGATGGTTTGGTTACGCACCCGGAAAGTGACGGTCGACCCCGACTCACAAACGAGGGAGGAAAGGAATTCTAGGGTGAGTGACGGGTAGGATACTGCAGAGGTATTCAGGAAGGCCAACCAACCTAGGTTAGCAAAAAGAGTCTCGACCTCGGTGAAGACACCGAGGTCGACGAGTGATTGGGTGTGGGAAAACTTGGTTGATAGATTCCCCCGAGCATCTAGTCTGTGGTAGAAGTCTTTCTGCTCTTGGTTCCTAAATAGGTACCCATGCGGGCCCAACATGGGGTCCACAGGGGGGATAACAGGTGGGGGAGGGGCTAGTGTCAGTTCACGTGTGTGGGGAGGAGGACGTGTTTGTTTACGTCTCTTTCAAGACGGTTCCTCCTCCCGCAAGATACCCTTCCCCTTATCTTTATCCCGGGCCATGTGTGCGTGTGAGTGATGCAAATGAGTGTAAAATACTATCGAAGTGCACACACACAAACAATCAAGCAAATTAAATATATAGGGTAAAAATTGAAATTCGAGAAGTGGAGCAAAGTTACCCAGTAGAGATTCGAGTTCTTCGCTTGTAGTTGACCCAATGCCGTGCAATGGGAGAAGTGTAGAGCCGCGGCACTCTTCTTCAGCAAAAAAAATGAAAGTGGGGGTGGATATTGTGGATTAGGGCTAGAAAAATGCGAAATAGGAGAGGGAGAGAGAGAAATAGATGGAGAGATGCAAGGGGGAAGTGGAGAGAGAGGCTAATGGAGGAGTGGAGGAGGTGGGAGGGGAGTTTTTGACCGTTGGGAGTGGTTGGAAGGCGAAATGATGGCGAAGAAGGCGATCGGGCGAGGGGCTGTGAACGGGTGGGTCGGGGGATATTTATAGCGTTTAAGTCGAACCGATCGGGTGGTAAGTGATCACTCCATATTTTACACCTTTTTTCCGCATGACTGCATGCCATTTAGATCGCTCAAATCACGTTTTTCACGATTTATCGACAATATTGCGATACTTTTCACGATTTGTTGTTTTTGTCGTATTTCAGGAGATTTGGAGCGATTTGGAGTGATTCCGAGATACACCTACTCCAGAGTGTCACCGACGACTTCCCTGAGGGGTATTTTCAGATTGGAGAGGAGCGGAAGAAGAAAGAACATCGTAGGAGCGACGAGGAGGCAAAAACACTCAGAATGGGCATTTTTAGTGTCTCACTCGGCCGAGTGAAGGAGTCACTCGGCCGACCAGGAGACCCCGCTCGGCCGGCCAGATCGGACACGCTCCAAGCGTGCACTCGGCCGAGCATCAGAAGCCACATCGGCCGAGTGACGAAACCCCTGTTGGAACTTGGTATTTCCATCCTCTCTTCCATAAGGTTTTGATGTGACAAATCAATATATTTCATGTTACTAACTTTATCTATGCAGATGTGCAGCTACAACGCAAATTCATTCACATCACGCATTTGATCAAAGTACAAGGATCCTCTGCAAAAACAACCTTGCTACTCAAATTACGTGTGAAACACGTATCTACGGAATGATGTAATTTTTACTTTTTAGATAGCTTCAGGGCCTTGGTTATATCTTATCATATATCCCTAAAGCTCAAATCTACATCATCTCCTAACTCATTTCGATCCTAAGTCAAAATTCGTATTTTTAAGTATTAGCCTACTAGGATTTTTCCTAGCCTACCAAAACAGTTATATTTTGACTTGATACTTTCAGACAAGGATCTATCCGTTGTCTATTCCACGTCACCAAAATTTTGTGACCGTTTGTTACCGTTTCAAAATTGGCAGGCTACGAATTTTCGTAGCATGCCAAAATGCTTTTGGGACTGAAACTTTCCAGAACAGTTTCTGACCGTTCTCCAACGTTCCTCTCAGTTTCTGAACGTTGTGCAACGTCTCTTTTAGAGCCATTCACAACCGTTTCTAAAACCTATAAAAGGAGGGGTACCCCCTCTCATTTTACACACACTTTCCTCTTCTTTATTCTGATTTTGTTGAAAGCAAGTCCTTAATCTTCTTAAGTAATTCTTCCATTAGTTGTTCTTTTCTTATTTGTAAGAAGAAATCATTAGATTTCTCTCTTCATTTAAGAATGGAAGAACTTGGATTTTCAACATCACTTTTGGAAAGTTGTTTGTGTTCATAATTGCAAGAAGATATCAATAGATCTCTCTCTTCTTTTATGAACCAGAGAACTTCAAGTGTTGCGCTTCATTACATATCTTTTACATCTTGAAGTTCATCTTCTAAACACCATCCTTGAATTCATTCTCTGAAATTTATAACAAGGCTATAGGTGTTTTTCTATTTCTTATTTAACAGGGTTGATTCTCTGTTTAGAGATTGTACAAAGTTTGGGACACGGGGAGTGTCGCCATTTTTGTAAGTTCATGCTTGCGGGGCAAGTGATTATAGTGGATTGAAAATCTCTACGGGTAGAGGACTGGAGTAGGATCACAAGGATCCGAACCAGGATAAATCTCTGTGTTTGCGATTGGTTTAATTTTCAGTACTTGTCATTTTATTTCTGTGCCATCTTTGCAAATATTACTAACATCTTATTTGCGACAATTTTTTAATATACACTATTCACCCCCCCTCTAGTGTATTGATCCTTACAGGCTAAAATTACATTTGGTATCAGAGCAAGGTTAAGATGGCAGCAAGTTCCTCAAACATGAATGCAGTTCCACACAACTACAATCAGCATCCTGGAGGACACTCTCAAACTCGTCCTCCTCTATTTGATGGTTCAAATTACTCATATTGGAAAATACGAATGGAGATTCATCTCCAAAGTATGAATTATGAGATTTGGGACATCGTAGAGTCAGGATACGAAAAGCCAACAACTCCTGTTGCTGATTGGACCACCAACGACAAAGCTGCAAAAACCAACAACTCAAAGGCCATGAATGCTTTATTTTGTGCTATGGATAAACATGAGTTTAATCGAGTATCTCAGGCCAAACGTGCTAAGGAGATTTGGCATATACTTGAGGTAACTCATGAAGGAACCAGTAAAGTAAAGGAAACTAAGATTTCCGTTTTGGTTCACAAATTCGAGTTGTTCAAGATGAAGGACCAAGAGACAATTGGAGAAATGAACACCAGGTTTACTAATATTATAAATTCTTTAAATGCTCTTGGAAAAACTTACACTTCTCTTGAACAGGTTCGCAAAATTCTTAAAGCTTTAACTCCCGTATGGCGTCCAAAGATCACCGCTATTGAAGAAGCCAATGATCTTTCCACATTAACTATGGAAGATCTTATTGGTAACTTAATGGCCCATGAAGTTACATTACAAGATGAGAAAGAAGAATCAGATCAGAAGAAGAAAGTACTTGCCTTCAATGCAACATCAGATAATGAAGATTCAGATGATGATATGGCATTTTTTGCCAAAAACTTCAGAAAATTCTTTCAGAAAGGTAAGTATAATAATTTTAAATCTAAGAATACTGATTCTTCTCTTTGCTTTAATTGCAATAAGCCAGGACATATGAAGAAAGACTGTCCACTTCTCAAGGCAAAGTTCAAAACTTCTAACAATGATCAATCCAGAAGAGAAAGGAGGTTTGACAAAATGAAAAAGGCATTTGCGGCAACATGGGATGAATCTTCAGATGATGAAGATGATGATCTAAATGAAAATGCCAACATGTGCTTTATGGCACAAGATGATGAAGATGAGGTAAGTTCTTTAAATAACGAAGAATTACTTGATGCTTTAAAAGATCTCTATTCTCGTTTCAAAAAATTGAATAGTCAACATAAATCATTGAAACAGAATAATGATGATCTTCTTTCTAAATATCAAGAATTATCATCTTCTAAAAACATTGAAAATACTTCTTCTCAAGTTTTGGATCTTAGTAAAGAGAATGATATTCTCAAAACTAAGAATTTAGAATTACATACACAAATATCCAAAATGGATAAAAGTATTTCATCACTAAAGATGAAATACGACGAGATGTCATCCAATGTTAATAAATTTAACAAAGGAAAGACTAATCTCGATGATTTGCTTAAAATTCAATATCCAGCAAATCATAGACAAGGACTGGGATATTCTAAAAAGGATGTACCCAAAACTTATAACACTTCTTTCTCTTGTGGTAAAACAACTTTTGTTAAACCACAAAATAAGAATCATGCATTTATTTACACGAAGAAAGTAAACAGTCATACTTCTTCTTCACAAAGAAATGTTACTAACATTTCAAAAACATTTCCTAGGAAACCTACTACAATTAGTATATGGGTTCCTAAGAATTCATGCTTAAAAGATAGAAATGATTATATTTCTCATTATATACATGCTATAGTTCATTCTAATGATTATATTAAAAAGCCAAATTCCACTTGGGTTTGGCTTCCAAAAATCTAATCCCAAGGACCCTCAAAAAGGGGTACCAATACTTAATGTTTTATCTTTCAGGTACCTAAAAAGGAAAGATGGATTTTGGATAGTGGATGTTCAAAACATATGACAGGAAATGTCAAACTACTTTCAACCATCAAGTACAAACAAGGAAGCACAGTTACCTTTGGTGACAACAACAAAGGCAAAATCATAGGCACTGGAACAGTTGGTAATACAAATCAGCCTATCATCGAAAATGTTCTCCTGGTTGATGGTTTGAAACACAACTTACTTTCCATTAGTCAGTTATGCGATAAAAATTACAAAATAGTTTTTGAACAAAATGATTGCATCATTTATGATTCTGATATGTCATCTATTTTATTTCGTGGTAAGCGTAAGAATAATATTTATATCTTATGCATGTCTATTTTCACTAATAATCATTGTTTAATGATTACATTAGATGATACACTTTTATGGCATAAACGTTTTGGACACACAAATTTCAAAAATATAGCACGTATTTCAAAACACAAGTTAGTTAATGGAATGCCAAATATTTCTTTCAAACACAAACATTTTTGTGATGCTTGTCAACAAGGAAAAATGCATAAATCTGCTTTTAAATCAAAGGACGTTATCTCAACAAAGAGACCATTAGAACTCCTACACCTAGATTTGTTTGGTCCTTCAAGAGTAGCCTCTTTGAATAGAAGTAGATATGCATTTGTCATTGTTGATGATTATTCTAGATACACTTGGGTTATATTCTTACAAAACAAGAATGATGCTTTTGAAGAGTTTTCAATATTTTGTAAAAATATTCAAAAGATCAAATCCTCTAACATTGTCACTATTCGTAGTGATCATGGGGGAGAATTTGAAAATGAATAATTTACCAAGTTTTGTAATGAAAATGGCATTACACACAATTTTTCTTTTCCTCGTGCTCCTCCTCAGAATGACGTAGTAGAAAGGAAAAATAGAACTTTACAAGAATGTGCAAGAACAATGCTTTGTGATAGTAATCTTCCTAAGTATTTTTGGGCAGAAGCTGTTGCAACTGCTTGTTACATTATGAATAAAATTCTTATTAGGCCATTGCTTAATAAAACATGTTTTGAATTATTCTTTAATCGCATTCCACGTGTATCATATTTTAAAGTGTTTGGATGTAAATGTTTCATTCTAAATACTAAAGATGCACTTGATAAATTTGATTCTAAATCTGATGAAGGTATTTTTGTTGGATACTCAACTCGTAGCAAAGCCTACAGAGTATACAACAAAAGAACTTCAACAGTTGAAGAATCACTTCATGTCACATTTGATGAGAATCCCTCATCTAATTCTCCCATCATTGATGATGAAGAGAATATATTACCTCTTTCTAATTCTTTAGATAATATGAAACTTGATGAAATTGATGCTACTAAACATTCTGTTGAGTCTATTTCAGATAATGCAGATCTTCCTAAGGCATATGCACAAGTTCCAAATCATCCATCAGAGTTAATCATTGGAGATATTACAGATGGAGTAAGAACTCGTCGCCAAATAGAGCAAATGACACATTGTGCATTTCTCTCAACCATTGAACCAAAGAACATCAAAGATGCATGTGAAGACAGTTCATGGATTATGGCTATGCAGGAAGAACTTAACCAATTTCAACGAAATGATGTTTGGGAATTAGTTCCCAGACCAACAGATCATTCAATTATTGGTACCAAGTGGGTATTCAAAAATAAATTGGATGAATCTGGTCAGGTAATTAGAAACAAGGCACGATTGGTTGCACAAGGTTATAATCAAGAAGAAGGTATTGATTATGATGAAACCTATGCACCAGTTGCTCGTCTTGAATCTATTAGAATGTTATTATCATTCGCTTTTTTTAAAGATTTTAAACTTTTTTAAATGGATGTGAAAAGTGCTTTTCTAAATGGTTTTCTTAAAGAAGAAGTTTATGTAGAACAACCTCCGGGTTTTATTCATGAAAATTTTGAAAATCATGTTTTTAAATTGAAAAAGGCTTTATATGGTCTGAAACAAGCACCTCGTGCTTGGTATGAAAGACTTAAAAGTTATCTTTTAAATTCAGGATATTCTATTGGTAAAATAGATTCTACTTTATTTATTAAACACATAAATTCTGATATTATCATTATTCAATTATATGTTGATGATATTATTTTTGGTTCTACTAACGAATCTCTTTGTCAAGATTTTTCTAAAATTATGCAGAAAGAATTTGAGTTGAGTCACATGGGTGAACTAAACTACTTCATCGGTCTTCAAATCAAACAAATGAAGGAAGGAATATTCATCCACCAAAGCAAGTACTCTAAAGAACTCATCAAACGCTTTGGTTTAGAAAGTTCTGCAGAAAAACATACTCCGATGAGTACATCTACTTCCCTCGACAAAGATTTAAATGGTAAGAGTGTTGATCAACGTCTATACAGAGGTATGATTGGCTCCTTACTTTATCTAACTGCAAGTAGACCAGACATTATGTTTTCAGTTTGTTTATGTGCACGATATCAGGCAGATCCTAAAATTTCACTTCTAACTGCCGTAAAACGGATTATTAGATATGTTAAGTATACTTCTGATTTTGGTTTATTTTATCCTAAAATAAACACATTTGATTTATTATCATATAGTGATGCAGATTTTGCTGGTTGCAAATCAGACCGTAAAAGTACTAGTGGTACATGTCACTTTTTAGGACATGCCTTAGTTTCCTGGTTTAGCAAAAAGCAAAACTCTGTTTCATTATCTACAACCGAGGCAGAATATATTGCCGCCGGTTTAGCATGTGCTCAAATTTTATGGATGAAACAAACTATTTCAGACTATGGTATTAATTGTTCCACATGTCCTATAATGTGTGATAATACTAGTGCTATTAATTTGTCTAAAAATCCAGTTCATCATTCACGCACTAAACATATTGATGTACGTCATCATTTTTTAGATGATCATGTTCAGAAAGGAGACATTGTTTTAAAATTTATTTCTACTGAACATCAAGTTGCCGATATTTTAACTAAGCCTTTGAAGGAAGAAACTTTTCTCAAGCTTAGAAGAAATCTAGGCATTATTAGTGCATCAGAATTTGATTTATGAGTATATTCATTTATTTTTGATTTTTGTGAATTTTTCTATAATTGTTTGGTTACTATTTATTTTTGGCATGCTGCCAAATTTCGTAGCATAACAATTTAACCAATTTTAATCAATTTATTTTCTGTTCTCCGTTTTGTACCTATTTTGATCCCTGAAATTTGGATTTTTTAAATACTTCTCCTATATTTTATTTCTCAAAATCAAATTTCATATGGAAATTCTTACCCGTTTTCTTCCACTTTGTCTCTATCTTTTTGATTCCTGTTGCTATCTGTGTTCTCTATACTGCCACATGGATACTTCTCCTTTGTCTTTTTCCGATATCCTATGCTTTTCACGTTGGACGCAACACTGACATTCATTCTCGTTCTTCGAACTTTCCATTTGCACTTTGTACTTTCGTTTCTCTATTGGTTTGGACTTCACAAGAAGACAAAAAATTTAATTCTTCTGACTCTTTTCAAAGCCACATTTGGTAGTTCCTCCCGTTGGAAATTGTTTTTCTAATTTAATATATTCAATTCGGCCACCTAACCTCTGGCCAAAACCGCAACCCAATGGCCACAACCGCAACCCAATTTAATTCGGCCACCTACCCTATTCAATTCGGCCTTCAAAACTGCCACTTGGATGTTTCTTATTGGCCCAAGCCACCAAACCGCCTCATCTCTCTGTACGGCATCTCATGAGGCCTTCACCCTTATTTTTTATTATTATTTGTTATTATTATTTTATTATTATTTAATATATTTGTTTTTACAAAAGATCACTCCCTGACTCTTATCTCGGAACTCTCATTTGACCTCTTTCTTTCGGCCAGCACATCAATTGTGGCTTTAAATTTCTTTAAACTTCCAATGTCTTCACCTAACCTATTAATTTCGGCCTGACATTCATTAACTTGTTTATCTTCCAAATGTACCTCGGGTCTGCCATACTTTACTCTCTTTATGTTTTGGGTCTCTACATTTTCCTAAGTACCTCGAGTCTCTTCATTGCCTATTATTTATATATATAATTCTCTTTCCCAACGGTTCTTCTATTTTTGCAACCAACGGGTACATGTTTTATCCAACCGCCGCCTCTTCTCCTTCCCATCTGTTCGGTTTTCTGTATTTTGAATTTTTCTGTTGTTCAAACTTCCTTCAGTTCTAGCAACTGCTTCCACTTCTTATCATGGCAACTGAATGGGTTTCTTTTTCACTCTATTTATTTCGTATTCTTTTCTTTCCTTTCACCATCTCTGTTCTTCCCTTCTTCCTCTCTTTGTTTTCATTTCCTATCTTTCGATCTCCATGGCCGATCCAACATTCCCTTCACCCTCCGATCGTTTCCGTTCGGCTGCTGCCCAAGAACGTTATCTTCGCTCCGAGGCCACTCGCTTTCATCCGGAACGCTTCCTCGACTACGGCACGCCGATGATGATGCATGTCAAGCAACTTCTCGCTGTTGTTGGGCTCCATCAACTTTGGTCGATCACCAACAAAACCCCCTATTACCCTACCCTAGTGCAGGAATTCTATGCAAATCTAGAGACTACGGTCCACCATGGTCAGAAGTACTTCTCCACTCAGGTTCGGGGCGTTTGCTTCACGGTCGACAGCACCAAGCTTGCCACCATCATCAATCAGCCGCCCAATAATCTCAGCCTCCTCTCTTTTCCGATGGACGACGCTGTTATCCTTTCTCGTCTCGCCCCAAAAATGACCCCCCATATGTCTGCTTCCAAACTTCGCCCTGAGGCCCGCATCCTCCACAAAATCGTCATTTTCAATTTGATGCCGAAGGCTGGGTCTGTGAATTATTTGAGCAATGCCTATCTTCATTGTCTCATGCGATCATGGCCGGATATCCTATTCACTGGGGCCATCTGCTTCTTCGCTATATGATGCGTCCGGTTACCACCCATTTTTATTTCCCATGTCTCATCACACTCATTCTTCGCGCATTTGGTGTTCCCACCGACGGCGAACTACTGCTTCAGAATGATGTTCACATCGATGAGAACATCCTCCAAAGCATGGGACTACCGGGTGATGCTTCTTCTCCTGACGATGACGTCGATGACGACAACACCGTTGCTTCTGACGATGACTCTTCGCATCCTCCTGCTCCGCCTGCTTCCTCTCGTGGCAAGGCCCCGTTTCCAGGCTCTTCCCTCTCTCGCTGCGGCAGGAAGATTCATACGTCTAAGGATGGAGTTAGCCCTTCTCGAGAGACCAATGCAGTTCTCTTTGATCGTCTTTCTACCCAGGTTGCTGACGGGTTTGCTGGTATTCAGATTCAGATGAGTAAGTATGACGATGTTCTTCGTCATCACTCAACCGTCCTTGAGCAGATTCAAGTGGAACAATCCTCACTTCGCTCTTCGCTGGAATCCGCCGACATCCTCCCTACCCGTCGCACCCGCACCCGTCGCTCCTCCCCGGGTTCCTCGTCATATCATCCCCATTAAGCTTGCTCTGTTGGTTGCTATGTTTTTCGACTATCCTTGCCTCACCATCTGCCGTTTGGTTGCTTTTCCTGATTCCCGGTTGTTTTGTCCCTGGTTCTGCATTCTCTTGGTTGCATCAGTATGATGGTCGTATGTTGGTCGTATGTGGCGTTAGTATGTTGGGCGCTGGTTTTGTATTTTGCAGTTTCTGTATGTTGTTAGTGGCTGTTTTATCTATGTTGGTCTTTCAGATGTATGCTCTGTACTAGGCTTGGCCTTTACTTACGTTGTTTTATCATGGTTGTTATGCTAATATATTATAGTTATTTTGTGTACTTCGTCTCTCTGATCGCTGTTTACTTAAGTGTTAGTTTCTTTTGTTCCTTATATGCTCCTTACATAATCTGTCTCTGTTCATTTTTTAATTTCCTCCGTTTTCTAATTTGGCCTGCTACGAAAAATCGTAGCTTGCCAATTTATCTTTTCCACTTTTTGTGGATGACAAAGGGGGAGAAATATGCATATATTCAGGGGGAGTCTATATGACTATACTCAGGGGGAGTAACATCAGTAACATCACTTACTTTTAATATCAACATCACCTTTGTTCATGTTACTAAACTCATTAAAACTTATTAACACTTGTTAACTCACATTTTATACTTCATTATTTGTCATCATCAAAAAGGGGGAGAATGTTGGAACTTGGAATTTCCATCCTCTCTTCCATAAGGTTTTGATGTGACAAATCAATATATTTCATGTTACTAACTTTATCTATGCAGATGTGCAGCTACAACGCAAATTCATTCACATCACGCATTTGATCAAAGTACAAGGATCCTCTGCAAAAACAACCTTGCTACTCAAATTACGTGTGAAACACGTATCTACGGAATGATGTAATTTTTACTTTTTAGATAGCTTCAGGGCCTTGGTTATATCATATCATATATCCCTAAAGCTCAAATCTACATCATCTCCTAACTCATTTTGATCCTAAGTCAAAATTCGTATTTTTAAGTATTAGCCTACTAGGATTTTTCCTAGCCTACCAAAACAGTTATATTTTGACTTGATACTTTCAGACAAGGATCTATCCGTTGTCTATTCCACGTCACCAAAATTTTGTGACCGTTTGTTACCGTTTCAAAATTGGCAGGCTACGAATTTTCGTAGCATGCCAAAATGCTTTTGGGACTGAAACTTTCCAGAACAGTTTCTGACCGTTCTCCAACGTTCCTCTCAGTTTCTGAACGTTGTGCAACGTCTCTTTTAGAGCCGTTCACAACCGTTTCTAAAACCTATAAAAGGAGGGGTACCCCCTCTCATTTTCCACACACTTTCCTCTTCTTTATTCTGATTTTGTTGAAAGCAAGTCCTTAATCTTCTTAAGTAATTCTGCCATTAGTTGTTCTTTTCTTATTTGTAAGAAGAAATCATTAGATTTCTCTCTTCATTTAAGAACGGAAGAACTTGGATTTTCAACATCACTTTTGGAAAGTTGTTTGTGTTCATAATTGCAAGAAGATATCAATAGATCTCTCTCTTCTTTTATGAACCAGAGAACTTCAAGTGTTGCGCTTCATTACATATCTTTTACATCTTGAAGTTCATCTTCTAAACACCATCCTTGAATTCATTCTCTGAAATTTATAACAAGGCTATAGGTGTTTTTCTATTTCTTATTTAACAGGTTTGAATCTCTGTTTAGAGATTGTACAAAGTTTGGGACACGGGGAGTGTCGCCATTTTTGTAAGTTCATGCTTGCGGGGCAAGTGATTATAGTGGATTGAAAATCTCTACGGGGTAGAGGACTGGAGTAGGATCACAAGGATCCGAACCAGGATAAATCTCTGTGTTTGCGATTGGTTTAATTTTCAGCACTTGTCATTTTATTTCTGTGCCATCTTTGCAAATATTACTAACATCTTATTTGCGACAATTTTTTAATATACACTATTCACCCCCCCTCTAGTGTATTGATCCTTACAGGCTAAAATTACAACCCCGTCCGCCCGAGTGGCACTCAGATGACGCCCGTCAAAAACTCCCAACTTACTATTTTTCGTCAGTCTGAGCATCAGAAGACCCACTCGGCCGAGTGGCAATTGCGGACCGCCCGAGTGAAGAGAAGCCCATCGGTCGAGTGACGACAACTCACTCGGCCGAGCGACCCCCGAAGTGAAGACCCCCAAGACCCCAGACTTACTGGAAATTCTCAGGGTCTCTCACTCGGCCGAGCGACTTTTGTCACTCGGCCGAGTGAGCCGCGCTGCCTGTAGCGTAAATTGCGATTTTCAGGCTGCGCAGGGGCAATTTTGTCACAGTTTTTGGGCGATTTTGGGGGGTATTTAACCCCAGTTTTTAACCTAGGTTAGAGAGCTTTTTCCTTACTTTTTGGCAGCCTTTTAGATAAAACTTTTGAGCTTTTGATTCTTGTGATTGGAGAGGAGAGGAAAGGTTTATTTTGTTGGATTCTTGAAGAACTACATTGGTTTGTCTCCCTCTTCATTAAAAATCTCATTTTTATTGCTTATTTGAATATTGCCATGAATTCTATTGCTATTTTAATTGATTATTCTTTAATTTGTGAAATGATTTGTGAGTAGTCCTAACGTCTTGGGGCGTGGGGATGAACCCTACGAGCCCAATTTCTGATTTGTGATTATTTGGTAGAACTATTGCTAGAATTGCTATTAGGGTTAGTTTGGGATCGATATATTATGGATAGCTAGGTGTTCATATCGATTGGGATTTGCAAGAGATTGGATCCAATTCGATAGGAAACCCTAGAAATCCGAATTGGGTTGAAATTGAGTTTCCGTAGTATCGGTTTGCAAGAGATTGGACCGATACTAGGGTTCTCGATTGCAATTCCATACCGATACCCGTTTGCAAGAGATTGGACGGGTAGGAACCATCCCAACCTAGGTCGCGGCCCGAGTTTGCATGAGAGTGGGCTCGGGACACGATTGAACGATGATGTTGATCCTAATGCTAGCTTGCCTAGGCTAGGGTTTGCAAGAGATTGGACCCGAACCTAGGTTAGCTATAGACCGGCAACAGCGCGAGAGCGTGAGCTAGGTTTTACATTCAGTTGCAACTAGTTCATCCGAAATTCTACTCTAGCAATTGTGATACCAATGAATCACATTGACGAGATACGGTGAGTAGCGGGGATTCCCTATTCCCTAGGCGTCTTTATTTGATTTGATATCTCTTTACTTTGCCTGACGATTGTGACAGCATCGTTGAAAGGCAAATTCCACTTTTTTGTCCTTATAGCCAGGTTGTTCGGAGAAGGCACTGTCATACGTCCTCCCTGTGTTCGATTCCCGCTCGCCGCTACACCGTGCGCTTGCGGTAAAACTACACGGTCACTCTTTTGGGTGTACGCCCAGAGCCGATCAAGTTTTTGGCGCCGTTGCCAGGGAGGCGATTGTGTTTGATCCTACCACCCTAGCTATTTCTTTCTTTTTGTTTTATTTCTTTATTTTTATCTAACCCTTCCATTGTGCTAATCACTTCTTTGAAACTTTGTTTTCCCGTGCATGTACACAAGATCCACTGCGGACCCCATCGATATATTGTTTGATCCTGAGATCGAGCGTACATTGCAGAGAATCAGAGCGGAGAGGAGACCCGATACGGAAGGGAGGTTTATGAACGTCCGGGAGACGCCTGAAGAGTTAGCGGCAAGAATGGCGAGGATTATTTCCATTCGAGATAGGCTCCGGCCTAAGACTTCCTCCACGACCTCGTCCATAGCCATGCCGGAGTTGGCGGCCAACAAGAATTTTGAGTTGAAGACTGGGCTTGTGGTTCTGATGCAGCAGGATCCATTTCATGGGAACACCCATGAAAATCCCCACTACCACATCCAGCTCTTCCTATCAAAGTGCGCCACCTTCCAGATGCCGGGCGTTACCCTAGATGCCATCAGACTGCGCCTCTTCCCCTTCACATTAAAGGATAAAGCTCTTTATTGGTTGAGGACGCAAGCTGAGGGAGTCTTTACCACATGGGATGAGTTGGCAAGCGCGTTCATCGACAAGTTCTATCCGCCTTCCAAGACGGTAAAGATTAGGAGTGCTCTCATGTCCTTCAAGCAAGGACCTCAAGAGACACTCTACGAGGCTTGGGAGCGCTTCAAAGACCTGTAGCATCAGTGCCCCCACCATAGCATTGAAGATTGGGAGCTAGTCCATAGCTTCTACAATGGTCTCCAACCGGGGACCAAGCAGATTATTGATGCCGCGGCAAATGGGGCCATCCTATCGAAGACTCCCGACGAAGTTACGACCTTAATTGAGGAGATGGCCTCGAACAATCAACAATGGGGCGACGAGCGAGGACACTCTTCGTCCTCCTTGAAGCCATCTAGCATCTACGAGGCAAAGGCCGTAGCGGAGCTGACCAACAAGTTCGATTCTCTCCACAAGGTAGTGGAGAGACTGGAGAAGTATATTACGGAGACCCAATGAACCCCTTCCACATCCGCACCAACAAATCAAATGTGTGATTGGCAAGACCAATCCCAAGCTATGTATTTGGGAGGAGAACAAGGAGAGGGATCTTTGGAGCAAGTTCAATACGTCGCGGGGAACCAAGGATATTGGGCCAATCCGGCCACTAGAAACCATCCCGGTTTCTCCTATGCAAACAATGATGGAGCATTGAACCCGCCGCACCAACTACCTCAACAAGCTCGACCACCACCACAACAACAAAAACATTATCCACCGAGGGGGCCTCCGCAACAAAATTTCCCACCAAAGCAACAAGTTGGACCCTATAGGCCGCCCGGATACAATCAAGGGTGGAGAAATCCAAACCCTCCACAAGCTCAACAACGATCTGAATTTGAAGCTAAGGTGGAGGAGTTTATGGTCGAGCAGAAGAAGATCAATGCTTCCTTGAAGGCGGGCCAAGACTCTCTTACAACCGTCGTTGGACAAATTACGGAGCAACTTGCGTTGCTAAATCAAAATAGTCAACAGTTGCCGGCTCAACCCGAGCAAAACCCACGGGGCACCACCGGGCATATCAACGCCGTGGTTGCAGTTACTACGAGAGGCGGGAAGGATACCACTCCCGTCATAATTCCTACCTAGGAGCCCGTGGTGGAGATTGTAGAGCCAAGCGAGTCGGTCATTGAAGTTGAAAGAGAGAAAGAGCCGCAAAGGGAAGAAAAGTCCAGAGCGGAGCAATTGATTGAAGAGAGGCGTTTTATGCCCCCGATCCCATTCCCTCAGAGGCTTGCTAGAGCAAAGATGGAGAAGCGACTAGCCAAGTTTCTTGAGTATTTGAGAGGGGTAAGCCTCAATATCCCCTTCCTCGACGCTATCATGGAAATCTCGACATACGCCAAGTTCCTAAAAGATTTGATTACGGGAAGAAAGAGGAAGGAGAAAATCATGCTCGCCGAAGAGGGCTCTTGGTTCACCAAGAGAGAGAAGGAGCCCGCCAAATTCAAAGACCCGGGAGTTTCCGAATTTCTTGCACCTTAGGCGGCGTCCTTCTACAAAAGGCATTAGTGGACTTAGGGGCTAGTGTTAGCCTCATGCCTCTCTCTATGTTCCTAAGACTAAACACCGGCACAAAATTGAAACCTACCGACATGCGGATACAACTAGCAGATGGTCGGATCACAAGGCCGGTAGGGATCGCAGAGGATATCCCGTTACAAGTCCCGGGGGGCATATGTTTGCCATGTGACTTCGTGATCATGGATGTCAAGGAGGACGGAGATACGTCGCTAATACTTGGACGCCCGTTCCTCGCCACCGCCGGTGTCATTGTCGACGTACGAGAAGGGACTCTAACATTGAACATCGGCAACATCGAGGTGGAGCTTCATATACCCAAGGCAATGAAACACATGCCTTATCATGAGGAGATGGACTATATGGACCTCCTTGACGAGGTTATTAAGGAGGCGATCCCCCATTCGATCGGCGCCCTATTCAAGGATGACTTTGAGGAAGGGCCGGACTTAGGCCAAGAAGAAAAGATGGAGCATTCCCCCGACCCCTCCATGGAAATTGATGAAGGCGACGCTGATGTCACGAGAATACGAGAGCTTTGCAAGCTCTCAAAGATGAAGACTCCAAAGAAAGCCCCACCGATACGAAAATCGGTGTCACCGGTGAAGCCGAGGCCCGGAGCAATCACTAGCTTGGGGGATTCACCCCCAACACTACCCGAGGCAAAGGAGCACCGAGGAAGAACGCCCCGCCACAACATCCAAATTTAAGCGTTCTTCCCAATAAATTCGACGGGTGCATCTCATATGCACCCAATATCCCGCATTAAATTGAAAATCAAAGGGGTCGAGCTCACGACCTTAAACGAGTGCTTGTCGGGAGGCAACCCGACTGTTATCGCTTTATTTTTACTTTTCCCTTTATTTTTGTTTTAGAAATTATTAGTGTTTTGAGTCGTTTGCCTAAAAATTTCGTGATAACGGGTCCTATTTTTCTTTGATAGGAGAGGAGAACGAGGTACCTATCATTAGGAGGATGAACAAGGCGACGAGGAGCGCTCCAGGAATGCGCTCGATGCTTAGGAGGAAGATGAAATCGACTGAGGAAGAAAAACAGAGTTTAGAGCCCAAACGAAGCCAAACAGCAGAAAATAGGACTCACTCGGCCGAGTATACTAGTCACTCGGCCGAGCACATGAGCTCGTCCGCCCGAGCGGCTCACGAACGAGGGAAGTCTGCTGTACCCAACTCTCTGTTTCTTTTCTTGATTTCAGTATAATTGCCACTCGGCCGAGTATATATATTCACTCGGCCGAGTAAAATTGATACGCTCCTAGGGTGAGTAATGCCGAGTAGCTTGAGCCACTCGGTCGAATGGACTTATTCCACTCGGCCGAGGGTGGCAAGGCCACTCGGCCGAGTCATTAGCGGGGAGGAATTTTCCAAAATATTTCCGTTGCGTTCACTCGGCCGAGCGACATAGTCAATCGGCCGAGTCGTAACTTTTTCTATAAAAGGGGGAGCGGGACGGCACAATTTTTGAAACGAGTAAAACGCAAAACCGCCCGACCTTTCGTTTCCCTCAGCCCCGATCCTCTCCCACTCGCCCGACCCGTCGCCCCGCCGCCGCGCTCGGCCACTCACCGCCGGCTGAGCCTGCCGCGCCTTCGCCCGAGTCGCCGCCGGCGACCTCCTTGCCGGCCGAGCTCCGGTACCCCTATTTTGCCTATTTTATCCTTTCTCTCGTATTTCTTGACGATCCGTGTGTTTAACGAACCCCAAAACCAAATCAACTTCAAAAACTATCTATCGTACCCCTAACCCCCCATACATTTTGAATATTACTCGCTGATATCTTCGTTTGATGTGCAAGGTATATTGGGGAGCTTAGGGGAGCCCAGGGGAGCTTCCGGGGAGCGATTTTGGCTTCGTGGAGGCGTCGTCTTCGCACGCATCCACTTCTTTACTCTCGCGGCGTGTCACGGTATACTCGTTCCATTTATTTTTGCATGCCGTATTTTTACTGCTTTTGGTGAGCACCCGGGGCCCATATGCCACCTTGGGCATGGCCACGGTCGAGGAGAGCTTCCGCCAAGCGGAAGCGGCCGGATGAGCCCGGCCCCTCCCACGAGGTGGAGGACTCTCCTCCGCCTACACCACCACACCCCGTTCACCCCGCACAGCCTGCTGACCCCGCACACCCCGCACAGCCTGCAGTGCCTGTTCACCCCGCACAGCCACTCCCTGCCGACCCACTGCCACCACTGGCTCCACTTGTCGGGCCGCTGGGGATTACGTTCCGGGACGACGCACACCGCGTCGTTTTTGAGCGCATTTCCCAGCGCTCGATTGTACTCTCCAGGTTCGCACACCTAACAGACCTAGGACGCCTGGGGGTACTCGAGGGGATGCTCACGTTGTATGACAACGTGGGTTGGCGAGATTTTTTCCAGGTGTCGGCGGACACCTTCGTCCGTCCGACACTTGAGGTGCTTAGTTCTATCGCCCGGACCGACGAGGGATGCTCGTTTAGGTTCATGGACCGAGAGTGCCAGGTCACTCTCGGTATGATGAGAGCTTTCTTTTCATGGCCCGATGTCCCCGGGGCCGACCGTGGTTACGCCCCCACTCACATTCCCACACCTTCCTTCGATTCCGGCGCTTTCTGGGCCCGGATCACGGGTTTACCAGCTGCCTTTGACCCTAGTAGGGCCAAGCCTCAGCCATCGTCCACCCCTGCCTCCGCATAGCTCAGAGCCTTATGGCGACTACCTTTTTGGCGAGGTATGAGCCTGGGACGATGTCCACGCCTGAGCTTTATATGCTCTATGCGATGACGCGCCCTAGAGCTCTATCTAGGGAGGGTGACGTGTTGGTACCCGCCGTCGTGATTGATATTGCGAGCTGGTTTTTGGACCGCATCATCGTATCGGTGGGTGCTCGCTCACCGATATGTTGCGGTGGTCTGATCACCCTGCTCGCCCTGATGACCGGCGAGGACCTTCCGGCTGACCTGTGACGAGCCCCGGGCCCCACTTCACTGTCCATAGACGTCATGTCCCGGATGAAGATGCTACGTCCGCACGGTCAGCAGCACTGGGTTTGGTTGCACGGTCCCTATGGTGCTGATTACATGATCATTTCGAGCCCAGCTCGGACACAGATAGCACCAGCACAGGAGGACTGGCTTTCGGCGATGGATCTCCTGATCCCCGCCGCCTACATGCTTGAGGCCGAGGAGGTCGAGCAGGCTGAGTAGGCCCACGCTGCCCACGCTGACCCCGTGGCCCCTCAGCAGCCTGATATTTCTGCTGCTCCCAACACCTCTGTCCACACTTCTGCCGGTGTCGGGAGTACACTCGCTGAGACCACCTCCACTACCTCCACGCCCACCACCACTCCCACCACATCTGGCCCTCTGTCCGTTGAGCCCCTTTGCTCCGCGCTACCTGAGCGCCCACCTACTATAGTTGAGAGCGGAGAGCCCTCTTTTGCTGCCGTCGTGGAGACCGTGGTCGCCACCTCTGTCTTCACCGATGCCGTTTTTTCCGAGAGTGTCGTGACGTCTGTTCCCACGTCTGTGTCACTGACCTCTCTGGCCGTCTCGTTGCCACTTTTATACTCCACTTCCGTTGCTGCTGCTTCCACCTTGCACCAGCCTGCGCCCCAGCCTCGTACTGAGGCTAGGCCCACACTGATGAGCACAACACCCTTCCTCCACATGCCTGTTGATCCCATCCACTACACCACCCGAGTCCGCCAGCCCCGTCCTGCACAACACAGACAGGTGCGTCCCTCTGCACCACCTCCCCCCGACACTGTACTTCAGAGCATTCGTGCTCTCGAGGGGGCGGTGAGTGCCCTCAGAGGTGACCTCAGGACCATGTCTGCCACCGTCACTGCTATGGCTAGCCGCTTCGACCTACTTCCAGGCATTCACTATTGCCTCACTCAGATTCTCGAGCGGCTTCCTCGCGTACCCACACCCACCCAGCAGGTACCCACCCCCACTCCTACACACACCCAGCATGCTTCCACACCCACACCCACACCCACCCAGCAGACTGTTCCCCAGCCACCCCCACTACCTCCTCCGCCTCAGGACGGAGACGGCGCAGCCCCACCCTCTTAGGCACCCTTGATGCAATTGATCCTTTTTGCCGTCGTGCTGCCCGTCTCTGCTCGGTCCTGATGATTTTTTCCCACCCCCTCCCCTCACTGTTTTTAGGTCCACATTTTGTTCATATCTTTCTATATCATTTTTGGGAGAGGGGGAGAGTTTTTGGTGTCACACTTCTATATCTGATTCACTCCTATATCTGCATGCATCCTGTCCGCATCATATTTTCATTTCGTTATTTTTATTTTCTTTTTCATCATGCATGCATCCTCACCTTCCCCTCACATTACCCATCTCTCGGTGTGCCACACTTCGCACATTGAGGACACTGTGCACTTTAGCTTGGGGGAGTGAGTTCTCACGTTCTTTTCGATTTACCACCTTTATTTTTAGTTTTTTCACGCCATTTCCCGCATTTGCACTCACTTTCATCATTTTTTCTTTTTTTTCTTTTTTTACCATGCATCACGTTTTTCTTATTTTCTTTGTGTGCTGCATTGTAATTAGTTTCATTTTCCCTTTTCTATCTTTTACTTCTTTCATCTCATGCTAGAGATGATTTTTCTGTGATGAAGATGACGTGGAGTTAGCTTTCTCTATATGCATGCTATATTTGTCATGTCTTAGATTTTATTTCTGATATCATATGCTGTGATTTGCCTTGCATTTAGAGATAGTAGCCCACACTTTTTCCGGATGAAAATGGATGAAATTTTATTATTAGCTGAGTCTGAATATTCATATGTATGCTATCGCAGAGAACACACCAAGATTCACGCATTAAATACTTATATCTGGAGTACCGTTTTCTTTTCCTATATCACTTCTATTTGCATGACTTGTACATTTCACTTCAGGATGATTGAATGATGTTAGCTATGATAAATCTGGACTAGTTAGCTTTTTTGTGATCGAAACCGAGTAGATTAGATTACCCTGCTGAAGTTGTCGTGCACGTCTTATAGAGTGAACTGAGAGACATATTTATTTCTTTCTCCACATATCTTGAACATCAATTCTCTATTTTAAAATCATTGGTGAATCTCCCCTTAGTGATTCTAATATATGGCATTTCCCCCGTTATTAAATTCCTAGCTCCAAATTTCCCAAAACCAAAAAAAAGGGGAAAGAAAAAAATTCTTGTATATCCTTATTTCTCTTTGATTTGGGATCATTGTGTATATATGCTATTGATAAAAAAAGAGAAAAAGAAAAGAAAAAGAAAATAAAAGAGAGAGGAGTCTCAATAAACGATCCCATCTCATGTTCTCTCTTTCTTCCCTCTTTTTGTTTTTATTTTTATTACTTTTGGAGCTTTATAAAAATGGGGATGTAAATATTGTTTTTTATGCCACCACGCTTATAGATAAGCTTGGGGGAGAGAATCCAATGATGTGTGAGAGAGTGACTACTTGACGGTGCACGACAACCTAGGCTAAGTAATATTCTATACTCGGTGAGATTGTTTTAGCTTCACGAAATCCAGAAATCTATGCCTAGCACTCATTTCATGAAATCCACGCTTTTCTATTCTTTCTATTCTATTGCGTGATATTCTTATACTCCTCATAGAAAGCATTCAATTGAAAAGTGTGTGATCTGCGATATTGTATACCGCTTTAAATGATTCAGACGATGTTGATTTTAGAATTATTCCGTTTTTCATGCTATATCATTATTCTTGGGTTTTCCATCTCTATTTGCACCATTATACTATGATATCGAAATAAAAGTCTTTGACATGTGTTTTACGTTCGGTGCATGCTATATGAGTAAGCAAAACCCACGTCCTGAGAAAAATGATCTAGCAGCTTCCCTCTTCGCTTTCTTCTTTCTACTTCGTTTTTCGTTTTCCGTTTTTCGTCGTTTTCGTTTTCTGAATCCACCGGGTTCGCCTTTTACTTATCTTCCTCGAGGACGAGTAAGAGGTAAGCTTGGGGGATTTTGATCACTCCATATTTTACACCTTTTTTCCGCATGATTGCATGCCATTTAGATCGCTCAAATCACGTTTTTCACGATTTATCGACAATATTGCGATACTTTTCACGATTTGTTGTTTTTGTCGTATTTCAGGAGATTTGGAGCGATTTGGAGTGATTCCGAGATACACCTACTCCAGAGTGTCACCGACGACTTCCCTGAGGGGTATTTTCAGATTGGAGAGGAGTGGAAGAAGAAAGAACGTCGTAGGAGCGATGAGGAGGCAAAAACACTCAGAATGGGCATTTTTAGTGTCTCACTCGGCCGAGTGAAGGAGTCACTCGGCCGACCAGAAGACCCCGCTCGGCCGGCCAGATCGGACACTCTCCAAGCGTGCACTCGGCCGAGCATCAGAAGCCACATCGGCCGAGTGACGAAACCCCGTCCGCCCGAGTGGCACTCAGACGACGCCCGTCAAAAACTCCCAACTTACTATTTTTCGTCAGTCTGAGCATCAGAAGACCCACTCGGCTGAGTGGCAATTGCCGACCGCCCGAGTGAAGAGAAGCCCATCGGCCGAGTGACGACAACTCACTCGGCCGAGCGACCCCCGAAGTGAAGACCCCCAAGACCCCAGACTTACTGGAAATTCTCAGGGTCTCTCACTCGGCCGAGCGACTTTTGTCACGCGGCCGAATGAGCCGCGCTGCCTGTAGCGTAAATTGCGATTTTCAGGCTGCGCAGGGGCAATTTTGTCACAGTTTTTTGGACGATTTTAAGGGGTATTTAACCCCAGTTTTTAACCTAGGTTAGAGAGCTTTTTCCTTACTTTTTGGCAGCCTTTTAGATAAAACTTTTGAGCTTTTAATTCTTGTGATTGGAGAGGAGAGGAAAGGTTTATTTTGTTGGATTCTTGAAGAACTACATTGGTTTGCCTCCCTCTTCATTAAAAATCTCATTTTTATTGCTTATTTGAATATTGCCATGAATTCTATTGCTATTTTAATTGATTATTCTTTAATTTGTGAAATGATTTGTGAGTAGTCCTAACGTCTTGGGGCGTGGGGATGAACCCTACGAGCCCAATTTCTGATTTGTGATTATTTGGTAGAACTATTGCTAGAATTGCTATTAGGGTTAGTTTGGGATCAATATATTACGGATAGCTAGGTGTTCATATCGATTGGGATTTGCAAGAGATTGGATCCCAATTCGATAGGAAACCCTAGAAATCCGAATTGGGTTGAAATTGAGTTTCCGTAGTATCGGTTTGCAAGAGATTGGACCGATACTAGGGTTCTCGGTTGCAATTCCATACCGATACCCGTTTGCAAGAGATTGGACGGGTAGGAACCATCCCAACCGAGGTCGCGGCCCGAGTTTGCACGAGAGTGGGATCGGGACGCGATTGAACGATGATGTTGATCCTAATGCTAGCTTGCCTAGGCTAGGGTTTGCAAGAGATTGGACCCGAACCTAGGTTAGCTATAGACCGGCAACAGCGCGAGAGCGTGAGCTAGGTTTTACATTCAGTTGCAACTAGTTCATCCGAAATTCTACTCTAGCAATTGTGATACCAATGAATCATATTGACGAGATACGGTGTGTAGCGGGGATTCCATATTCCCTAGGCGTCTTTATTTGATTTGATATCTCTTTACTTTGCCTGACGATTGTGACAACATCGCCGAAAGGCAAATTCCACTTTTCTGTCCTTATAGCCAGGTTGTTCGGAGAAGGCACTGTCATACGTCCTCCCTGTGTTCAATACCCGCTCGCCGCTACACCGTGCGCTTGCTGTAAAACTACACGGTCGCTCTTTTGGGTGTACACCCGGAGCCGATCAATAAGTCACCCGATCAGTTGACTTTAGGTCGAAATTTTAAGCTGAAAAAGCGCTACAGGCGAACCGGTCGGGTGATAACTCACCCGATTGGTTGGCCGCTCCATAGATTTTCCCGAAAGTTTAGGGTTTCTCAACCGGTCCCTTAACCGGTCTTGCTTCTTGTCACCCGGTCGGGTGACAAAACCCTGAAATTTTCCCGAGAGTTTCCCCAGGTCACCCGGTCTGCCAACCGGTCTCATCTTTCCTCACCCGGTCGGTTCATTCAGTGGCAGACACGGCCGTTAGCTGATACATCCCAACCGATCGGTTGGGGCCTTGTTTTCTGCAAAAACACACAAGTCGCCTAAGTTCCACAACGGAATTTCTTGCGGCTGGATTTATTTATAAAATAGATAAAATTAAGGTAAAAAATAATCCTAAAAATTGAAACAAAAGTTTAGAGCATGGGTTGCCTCCCATGAAGCGCTTTTGTTTAACTTCGTTTAGCTCGACGCCCGTTGATGATGTTCATGGTGGGCGATACGGGTGATGCCCAAAATCCGGCATCTCTTCAACTCCAGAGCTTGTGGCTATTGGTGTAGTCAGCGGCTGTAAGGAGATTCGCTCAACTACCCTCCATTTGTCGATAGGATCCGGGGGCTTCTCCCTCAAATTGGCGTCTACCGCCGTATTTTTCAGGATCCGGACCTCATCACTGGTGAGGTCCATGGGTTCTTTCCCTTTTCTCCTCGTAGGAGGAGCCTTAGGGAATCTGGGAGGGATCACATGTCACGCGACCGCCTCATTAGCAACTTCATTCTTTGGGGAGCCAACTTGCTCTCCAAGGTCCCCCAAGCTATCGGGGGGATTCCTCGAGAGCACTTCCCAGGCACTTGTTTCAACAGCTCTATCTTCTTCATTCTTCAGCATACTTATACTAGGATCGTCCGGGGGGTTTGGGTGCTTCATCGACAAGCCTAAGTCAAATTCGACTCTTTCTTGGCCGACATTGAGGGAAAGCTTCCCATTCTTCACGTCTATCAAAAATCCGGCGGTTGCCATAAAGGGACGTCCCAGGATAATATGAGTGTGCTTGTCTTCCGGCATGTCCATCACCACAAAATCAACCGGTACTTGTACTCCTCTCACATCAACGGGGATGTCGTCCACTACTCCCACAGGGTACTTAACCGAACGGTCAGCAAGTTGTAATGTCATGCTGGTGGGCTCTAAGTCTCCCATCCCTATTCTCTTGTACAACGATAGGGGCATTAAGCTGACGCTCGCTCCTAGATCGACGAGCGCCCTCTGGATTTGCACTTCCCCAATAGAGCAAGGGATGGAGAAACTTCCTGGGTCTTTGAGCTTGGGCGGATTTGCGCGCTGAATGAGGGCGCTGCACTCCGCCGTTAACACGAACTTCTCTTTTCTAGATCCCCGTGTCACCAAGTCTTTCAGAAATTTGGCATATGAGGGAATTGTCTCGATGGCCTCGAGGAAGGGGATTTGTAAGCTCAGATCTTTCACCATGGCAAAGAATTTGCCATACTTCTCATCAATTTTGGCTTGGGCAAGCTGTTGTGGAAAAGGCACAACAGGCTTGAATACTCTTAGGCTCCCTTCCTCGTCCTTTTTCTTCTCCTCTCTATGAACTCCCTCCGGAGTAGTTGGCTTGGGCGACGAAGCACCGTCGTCATTTAATTTCTCAATTGGTCGTTCCACGACCAACGGTGCTTCCGGTCCTTTGGGGGGCATTCTCGTGGGTATTTGCGTTCTGCTCTCTAAGACGATGGCGGACACGTTCTCATGCTCATGCGTGAGCGCCAAGGTCCGATTTATCCCCCTCAGGTTCACCTCAGGCTGTGGCGGTAAAAGATTCTGCGGTCTCTGAAGGTTCGCCACTTGCAACCCCAGCTGGGTCACCTGATCAGTGAGGACTCTTTGTCCCATCTCCAGCTTCAGATTTATCTTCTCCTGGTTGGCGATGTATTGAGTCAAGAGGGACTCAACCGGAGAGATGGCCCGCTGCTGGCCGTATTGTTGCTGGGTGGGCTGCTGATTCCTAGGAGCATACTGTTGATACTGTTGTGGAGGTTGTTGCTGTTGAAATTGCTGCTGCTGAAACTGCTGCTGAGGCCTAGCCGGCTGATACATCTGCTGTTGTTGCTGAGCCGGCTGTTGATAAGGCGCTCGGTATCTAAGGTTGGGATGATTCCGGTTGTTGGGAGAGTAGATCGGATTGGAGTTGGTTCGTGGTGGAAAAGGCGCATTCCCTGTAGGATTGTAAAATAATGAGCTCGCCTGATCCAACGGTGGTGAGATGTCACCACCGTCGAACTCTCCAAAAACTTCGGACTCCACCGCAGCAATCTGTTGTGAACCGGCGCCACCGACGCCTACCATCAATGCGGAGATCTGGGTCGACAGCAAGTCAAACTTGCTTGACAATTTGTCGACGTCCTCGACCCTATGGATGCCCCCAGATCTAGGTGTGGCTCTCTCGTCACACCACCGTTCATTGTTGGATGCCATATTTTCCAGAATCTGTCCGGCATCTTCTTCGCTTCTCTACATAAAGGACCCTCCAGCCGCGGCGTCCATGGAAGATTTTAAATCGTCCCTCAACCCATTATAAAGCAGATTTATGATCTGCCACTTGGGGAGCTCATGGTGGGGATATCTTCTCTGCATCTCCTTGTATCTCGTCCAAGCTTCATGCAAGGACTCGTGGCTGGCCTGGGAGAAGGAGGAGATCTCACTCCTCAGCTTCATGGTCTTCCCCGGGGGAAAGAACTTCGTCAGGAAAGCATTTGAGAGCTTCTCCCATGTGTTGAATGTATTCGGGTCCTTCCCCCTAAGCCACAACTTGGCCTTATCTCGCAAGGAGAAGGGGTACAGCTTCAGTCGGATCGCCTCAGTTGTGACACCGTTTATCCGGAAGGTGTCACATTTCTCCAAGAAGGAGTCTAAATGCTCAATCGGGCTCTCCATGGGTGCACCCGAAAATTGATCCTGCTGGATCCACGTCATCAAAGATGGCTTAAGCTCGAAGCTTTGGGCCGTATTAGCTGGAGGACGGATGGCGGAGGTGGACTCGATGGAAGGCATCGAGTACTCCAATATGGACTTGTGAGGCGGGGTGTTCTCCCCCATGGCTTCAGGATCCTCTCTTCTTCGCTTCTCGGCGGCCAAATGCCTTAGGGTGGCATTTATCTGTGGATCAACGGGGATTAAGTCGTCGAGACTTCTTGAACTCCTGCGCATGAAAAACAACAAACACCCGTGAAGCAAAAAGTGGAAAAGAAAGTGATAAGATAAGAAATAAAAATAAAAATAAAAATAAGAAAATAAAAAGGGAAAAAGAAGACTGCGAAAATTATCACGAGGTAGGGATGAGAGCTAGACACTAGGGTTCATGAAATCCTAAAATAACATGCACGTTGCCTCCCCGGCAACGGCGCCATAAAGCGTGACGTCCCCCGCATGTGCGCGCTAGATGTGTGCAATAATACGATCGGGGGCGTGAGATTTAAATATTTGTCACCGCAAGCGCACGGTGTTGTAGTGTGGCTTGGGGGTCGAACTCAGGGAGGCGTGGATGTGCTTGTGTCAAAGAGGATTAAATTCACCCCATGGGCGAGCTTGCCCGGATCGAATGGTGGTTTGTCACGGTAAAAGGAATGCAAGGTATAGACAATATAAAGGAAAACCCCGGGACTCTGACTTCCACCCTATCGAGCGACTCTCGTCGATACGGCCTACGGGTAGGATACGATCAGAATTAGGGTCTAATAGTGAGACGTTACCTCTAAGAGTGGTACCGGCGTCCCATGGGCCCGATATTCCAGTCGGTGCCCAGGATGATACGTCGGACTTCCCAGGTTCGGTCAGTGGGCACTCCCGTGTCCATCAACACTGATCGACTCCGGGAACACTAAGCTCGCAACGATAACTCCCAACGTCTCATCCTGCCGCTCCCGTGCGCTAGGATTCGGCGTCTACGCTAAGGGCGTGAGCTATGGCTAGGGAGTCAACCGCCAAGTTTATTCCCCCTTGGTCCAACGGTCAAAGGCGGTCTTTTTCCCGTCGATGACAATAAAACACCCCACGTAACCGTTAGATTCCTAATCTCTATCGATATCCTAGTCCTATGGATGCATCGGGAAGAGCCCACGAATGGGGTTTCCGCCAAAATCCCAGATTTGGGAACTACTCACACATATTTAGTAAAAAGCGATCTAAACAGAAATCGACCGTAAAAATCATGATCAGACAATAGAAATGCAATGGTAATAAATCAATTAAGATAATACTAAAGTTTGACAAAGATATGAAAACTTACAAAAACTGGGAAATTACAGCCGTCACAAAATGAAGAAAACAGCAAAAAATAACCAACCCTCGTTTCTGGAAAACCTAGGGTTCTATATATAGGAAAAGATATCACCCGATCGGTTGACAAGTCAACCGATCGGGTGACATGCTTCAAACTTTGGCAGCGAGATGCGAAACTTCACCCGGTCAGGATGAACCGGTCGGTTGAACTGTGGATGTGACCGGTTGGATCTTGGCACCGACCGGGTGAGGAGACCGGTTGGATCTTCGTGTCTTGGCCTTGGAGATGCAGCTACAGATGAACCGATCGGGTGAAAGTCACCCGATCGGTTGGCAATCAGCTTCGAATTCCAGAGAGTTTGGGCTTTTGACCCGGTCACTGAACCGACCGGGTGACTTCTTGTGAGCTCCAAGCTGCGTCCGGGTGGTGCACGCGTGCATCACCCGATCGGTTGAAGATGACCAACCGACCGGGTGAGGGGCTGAAAGATGATATCATCGTCGTTTGACCCCCTGGATCATGCGTGACTCCTCTTGTTGCTCCGGGGACTTGCGATATCGTCGTTTTATGTCCCCTATGCCAGTAAACTCCTGTAAAATACGGAAAACACGGAAAAGTGAAAGAAAACAAGAAAACACGAGAAAACGAATATAAGACGGCGGTAAAATACGGAAAAACACGGAAGAAAACATGCGTGAATATATGAATTATAAACGCACGTCAACCTTCGATGACTCAAATGAGGACTTATCAAGCGATTCCGATGATGAGAAGGGTGAGAGCAACTACATGTGTTTCATGGCCCGAGAGGATCCACTCTCCGATGAGAGTGATTCCGACAGGGATGAAACCGAGGTAACAATGGATGAACTTCGTATTGCTAATGAATAATTATTTGCTAAATATCAATCTTTAATGCTAGATACACTAGCTTAAAGAAATCAAATGTTAGCAAGTCATCCATTCCATGCATTATCAACAATGACACCATTGTTGATACATTAACTCTTGAGAAAGCAAACTTAGCTTCTCAAAATGTCACCTTGAGAGATGAGGTGAAAAACCTCAAATCTCAACTAGATCAAACACATCCAACGGATAATAGTGATCTAGTCACACGTCATACACAATTGGGTTTAGAGAATGATTCTCTTAAAACCCAAGTGCACGAGCTCAAAGCACGGGTGTCCACCTTGGATACCAACATTTCTTCTCTAAAGGAGAAATATGAGCTCATGTCTTCCCGTATTGTGAGATTCAATAAGGGAAAAGGACACTTGGATGATTTGGTAGTAAACCAATTTCCGGCCACACATCGTGTTGGTCTTGGGTTTGTGAAAGCAAATGCATCCAATGATCGCACCTCCTATAGTGGTGTCACTATAGACTTTGTGAGGCCTTCTTCCGGTGCATCCGCAAGTGGTGTCAAAGACACTATAGGTAGCAAACCTACCAAGAAAGTCACCACTTCACCTTCTCTTCCTTTTGGCAAGAAACCCACTAAGTGTGGAAACCAAAAGCAAGGCCATGCTTACATATATACTGACACTCATCCACGT
This sequence comes from Scilla litardierei, assembly GCA_030789695.1. NCBI lineage: Eukaryota > Viridiplantae > Streptophyta > Magnoliopsida > Asparagales > Asparagaceae > Scilla > Scilla litardierei. The sequence goes on from CM061142.1 coordinate 44,184,006, forward strand.
AGGAAACCTCCTACTTCACAAGTGGATAATTATGACACTTTTTATGCTCCACACCCACGGACACATACACAACCACACATGAGAAATACTCATGTACGTGCTCCTATACACCCGTATGCACATACGCATCATTCTAACATGTATGCACCTCCTCCGCATGTCATGCATAACCCATATGCTTCATACAACATGCATGTTCCCAAGCATACATATCATTCTCGTATGTACAATGCATATCCACCACCTCATAATTATGCTAGAAACCATGTTCCCAAGAAGCATGCACCACATAGAAATTTAACAAATATGCATGCAACTAGGAAAAGGACTCCCAAAAGATACACCATTTGGGGTCCTAAGAACACTAGCCTAAATGATATGAATGCTTATGCTGATTCCTATTTTAATGATGTTATCAATAATGGTAATTATGTTGGGAAGCGGAAGTCCACTTGGACTTGGCTTCCAAAGGGCTAATCCCCTTGGACCCAACAAACATAGGGTACCATGAGCTTATGGCATATTATATATGTACCCAAGAGAAAGAAGAAAAGCAACAAAGGTTAAACTTGCTCTAAAGGGAAAGGATGGATTCTCTCTAGTGGTTGCTCCAAACATATGACGGGAGATCCCTCATTGCTCTCCGAAGTGATTAGCATCAAGGATGGTGCAACGGTCACTTTTGGAGGTAATCAAAAGGGAACCATCATAGGAGTAGGTATCGTTGGTAATCTTTCCAAACCCTTAATTACTAACGTTTATCTTGTTAGTTGTTTGTGTCACAATCTCATTTCCATTAGTCAACTTTGTGACAAAGGTTACAAGGTTAACTTTGGAGAAGGATTGTGTACTATTGTTGATTGTGATTCAAATGTTTTATTTTCCGGTATTAGGCGTAAAAATATTTATTATTTGAGCTTGCCTAAAACCGTAGAACATTGCTTAGTTGCTAACACAAGTGAACAACTATTATGGCATCGCCGTTTTGGTCATGTTCACTTCAAGTACTTATACAAGTTAGCTAAGCATGATCTAGTCAAAGGTTTTCCTAAAATTGTTTTTAATAAGAAAAACTTTTGCGATTCATGTCAAAGAGGTAAACTTAGTAAATCATCCTTTAAGCTTAAAGACGAGATTACTTCTAAGAGGCCCCTAGAACTTCTTCATCTAGATTTGTTTGGGCCAACTAGAACGGCTTCTTTAGGTAATGCTCATTATGGATAAGTTGTCATTGACGACTTATCTAGATTTAATTGGGTTTCATTCTTAACTAAAAAGAATAAAGCTTACAAAGAGTTTACCAAATTTGCCAAGAAGATTCAGAATTTCTTAGGATTCACCATTATCACTATCCGTAGTGATCATGGAGGAGAATTTGAGAATGAATCTTTTACTAAGTTTTGTGATGACAACAGGATAGCTCATAATTTTTTCTTCCCTCGGGCACCACCACAAAATGGTGTTGTAGAGAGAAAGAATAGGACTCTTATTGAGTGTGCACGTACTATGCTCCATGATAGTCATTTTGGACTATAATTTTGGGCAGAGGCGGTGCACACGACATGTTATATCTCAATAGGATCCTAGTGAGACCCCGAATGAACAAAACTTGTTTTGAGTTGTTTTATGACAAAAAGCCTCAAGTAAAATATTTTCGTGTTTTTGGTTCAAAATGTTTTATCAAGAACACTTTCGGCAATCTAGATAAATTTGAGCCAAGATCTGATGAAGGAATTTTTGTTGGATATTCCACACGTAGCAAAGCCTACCGGATATACAACAAAACTTCTTCAACGATTGAGGAATCACTACACGTTTCATTTAATAAAGATTTTGATTTTCCTCATGTTGATGATGATAGTGTAGATGTTATTTGTGATACTCTTAGTAATGTTAAGATCAATGATTCGGTTATTGAGACTAACACTACTAACGAAATTGTTGAAGATATTCCTAGTGATGCAGGTATACCCAAAGCTTATCCGACCGTTCACAATCATCCCCATAACGAAATTATTGGAGATTGGTGTGGGTGTCCAAACGAGGTCGAGGATTGAAGAGTTCTCTCATTGCACATTCGTCTCTACCATTGAGCCAAAGAACATCCAAGAAGCTTGTGAGGATAGCTCTTGGATAGTGGCAATGGAAGAAGAACTAATGCAATTCGAGAGAAATGAAGTTTGGGAACTCGTTCCTCTTCCAAGTGGTCACCAAGTCATTAGGAGCAAATAGATCTTCAAGAATAAGATGGATGAGAACGAGGTGATCACAAGGAACAAAGCAATGCAAGAGGAAGGTATTGATTTCGAAGAATCTTTTGCCCCCGTAGCTAGATTAGAAGCTATTAGGTTGCTTTTATCTTTTGCATCCCATAAGAATTTTAAACTATTTCAAATGGATGTTAAAAGTGCTTTTTTGAATGGGTTTGTCAATGAAGAAGTTTATGTTTCACAACCTCCCGGTTTTATTCATGAAAAATTTCCAAATCATGTTTTCAAACTTAAGAAAGCGTTGTACGGGTTGAAACAAGCTCCTTGAGCTTGGTATGATCGACTCAAGACCTTTCTTTTGAATTTAGGTTTTAAAATGGGAGAAGTTGATTCTACACTCTTCATTAAAGATTATGAAAATGACATTCTCTTGATTCAAGTTTATGTAGACGATATAATTTTTGGTTCTACTAACTTTAATCTTTGTCAAGAATTTTCTAAGTCAATGAAGGATGAATTCGAGATAAGCCACATGGGAGAGCTCACCTATTTCCTTGGACTGCAAATTCGACAAATGGAGAATGACACCTTCATACATCAGAAAAAGTACACTGATCACTCCATATTTTACACCCTTTTTCTGCATGTTTGCATGTCACTTTGATCGCTCATATCGCGTTTTTCACGATTATTCGACAATATTGTGATGCTTTTCACGATTTCTTGTTTTTGTCGTATTTCAGGAGATATGGAGCGATTCGAAGTGATTTTGAGATCAATAGGATTTGCACTCACTCCGGAGTGTCACCCAAGGCTCTTTTGAGGGCTATTCGGTGATGGAAAACGAGTGGAAGAAGAAGGAACTTCGTAGGAGCGACGAGGAGGCGAAATGATGAAGATTGGGTATCTACAGCATGTCACTCGGCCGAGTGAAGCAATCACTTGGCCGAGCAAGAAGACCACTCGGCCGACCAGACCGGACACGCACCACAGAAGGAAATCAGCGTGCACTCGGTCGAGTGACGATAGTCCACTCGGCCGAGTATGGAGATCCCCTCACCCGAGTGGCAAGGGAAAATCCACCCATCGAAGGAGCCGACTTACTGGAATCCGTCAGGTGATTGAGGGTTCCGACTCGGCCGAGTACCAAATGCCCCTCGGCCGAGTGAGTAAAGCCACTTGGCCGAGTCACCTCCGAAGACAGACCCCCGAAAATCCCCGACTTACTGGAAATGTACAGGGATTGTCACTCGGCCGAGTGACATTTGTCACTCGGCCGAGTGAGCCGCTCCGCCAGCTGCGTAAAGTGCGATTTCTGGGCTGCGCAGGGGCGTTTTGGTCACGATTTTCTGGGCGATTTTGAGGGGTATTTAAACCCAGTTTTTGCCCTAGTTTAGGAGGACTTTTTAGAGCTTTTTGGCAGCCTTTTTGAGAGCCTTTGGAGATGAATAGATTTAGCTTTTCTTTTAGAGATTAAAAGGCTACTGTTGTTGGATGCTTTTGGATTCTCATTGGTTTGTCTCTCTTCTTATCAAAAACCCTATTTTTATTGATAATTTCTCTATTGCAATGAATTGTGTTGATTTTGTTATTGACTTTCTTATGAATTGCATGACGATTAGTGAGTAGTTTTATCGTCTTAGGGCGTAGGGATGAACCCTATAGACCCTATTTCTAAATTGTGATGAATTGGTGAAATTCTTGCTATAATTGATTAGGGTTAGGTTGGGATCGATTAATTACGGATAGCTAGGGATTCATATTGATTGGGATTTGCAAGAGATTGGGTCCCAATTGATAGGAAGCCCTAGAAATTCGATTTAGATTTATGATTGGATTTCTCTAGAATTGGTTTGCAAGAGATTGGACCAAAGCTAGGATTTTTAGTCGTGTTTCTATACCAATATCCGTTTGCAAGAGATTGGACGGGTAGGAACTATCTCAACCTAGGTCGTAGTTCGAGTTTGCACAGAGTGGGCTCGAGATACGATTGAACGATGATGTCGTTCTTCACGCTAGCGGCCTAGGTTAGGGTTTGCAAGAGATTGGGCCCTACCCTAGGTTTGCTATAGACCGGCAATAGCACGAGAGCGTGAGCTTGGTTCTACATTTAGTTGCGACTAGTTCACCTAAAATTCAACTCTAGCAATGATGAGATATGGTCCGTAGCGGGGACCGTAGCGGGGAGATACGGTCCGTAGCGTGAAGATACGGTCCATAGCGGGGATTCCCTACCCCTAGGTGCTTTATTTTATTGATATTTCTATCGACATTCGAACGATTGTGACAATTTTACCCCAAATTATCCTCGACCATTTTGATAGCTAGGTGATTGGAAAGAGACACTGTCATTGTTCCTCCCTGTGTTCGATACCCGCTCGCCACTACACCTTGCGCTTGCGGTAAGACTACGAGTCGCTTGTCCTGGGTGTGTGTACTCCCGGGGCGCGATCAAGTTTTTGGCGCCGCTGCCGGGGAGGCGACAGTGTTTTATTCTCTTTACTTAGTATCTTCTTTTTCTTTTATTACTTTTATCTTTTTACTCCTTAACCGTGCTAACCATTCCTTTGAAACTCTGTTTTCCTTTGCATGTACACGAGATCTACGACGAACCCCGAGGAAATACTGTTTGATCCGGAGATCGAACGTACCGTGAGGAGGATCAGAGCCGAGAGAAGGCATGCTACGGAGAGGGATTGTATGAACCGTATGGAGACACCGGAGGAACTAGCGGCACGTATGGCGAGGATTATATTGTTGAGTATTGGACTCCCCGGATTTGGTTTTGGATGATGAGCAAACATAAATAATTCATGAACTAACAATTTGTGAACGCAGTTATGGAGATCGTCGCCAAATTCACGAGAACACTCAAAGCGACATCTCAAGACTTCTCAAAGCTCATATTCAATGCCTAAAGCTTCGTTGAAGCTTTTGGACCATTTTGGAAGTCAGGAAGATTTGATCGAAGCTCTCGAAGACCGTTCTTTAAGGTTTTATTTATAGTCTTTTAGTTTCGATCTATAGAATGTTAAGCCTTGAGTATATCTTACATTTCTATCTTCATTACGCTCATATCTTAGCTCTAGGATCTTAGTAGAAGTCTATTCTAACTTCCTCGAAGCATCGCGCTTCGATTCGGACTTTATTGTGCATGTTAGTTGGTTCAAGCAGAAGAACTGACCGACTAGATGGTGATCTAGTCGGTCGGCAAAGCTTCTTGGACCGACTAGTTTCAGTTAGTCTTTTCTTGCTCAGTACTGTTTACAGTTAGTCGGTCTACGTTGACTCACCGACCGACTAGTTTGTGAACTAGTCGGTCAGTAATACTTCTTTGACCGACTAGTTGAGCTTTACTGTACATGCCAATTTTTCTCCTAAGCTACTGTTTATCGTTAGTCGGTCTAAGAATGTTTGGCAACCGACTAGTTGATGATCTAGTCGGTCAACATTTGTTCTTGGACCGACTAAATCAATTTGTATTCAGACTAATAGTTTTTGACTCTTAGTCGGTCTAAGTTCACTGACCGACCGACTAGTTGTGAAACTAGTCGGTCAGACAGTCTTCTTGGACCGACTAGATTTCTAGTTCTGAAATTCAATCTCTTCACTGTTCATCACTTAGTCGGTCCATGTTGTTTGACCGACCGACTAGTTGATGAACTAGTCGGTCAGTGATTGTTCTTTGACCGAATAACTGCTTCAGATTTCTATCCGTTGGGATTTGACCTAGCTCGTTTTTATGGGACCCTATAATACGAAGCTTGGTCATTTCTTTCAAGGTAAGAGCTGACATTAAGAGATTCCTAGAGATTGAAAGAGTTAGAGATTCTCACTCATTTCCAAATCTCTCTTCCTCACAAGAAATCCATTCTCTCACATTCTAGATCTAGAATCCATCTTGAGAGAAGTTTGTTCTTGGTGAGCCATTCAAGCTCTAGCTTGATTCAAGTCTCCAAATCACTCCTAGGCACCCATTGCTGCTCATTTCAGTGGTGCTAGGTCTTGGTGACTTTCTCTTCCTCAAATCCCTCCTTGCACCTATTTGGTAAGAATACTCAAGGTATAGGGTTTGTGGTAAGTTGTTGTTTATTTCATTATAAACTCATTTATTGCTATTGATTCTCTCGGTTGTGAGAGAAGGTTGTGATCCCGGGTTGTGGGATTCACTATTGCCATTGCATGTATGATTTGATCTTGTGAAGGTTTTTCACAAGATATCATAGTGGAAATCTTGGGTTAGGGTTTTTCACAAGATATCATAGTGGAAATCTTGGGTTAGGGTTTCTAACCTAAGTATCCGGAGGGGATCCGGGTGGTTGGGACGTAGGATCACCGGGAATAAGTCGGGGAGACTTGGGTGGATCCGAACCCAGTAATATCAATTGTTAGCATTGTTAATTTTGTTGTTGTTATCAATTTAAGCTTCCGCAAATTGATTTGGTAGTTGTTTGCACGTTAAATAGGAATTATACTCCTCGTTATTTTTAAAGAACTATTCACCGCCCCTCTAGTACTTGTGCAGTAGCTTGTAGGGCATTACATTTGGTATCAGAGCCAGATACTTAGCTATGTCTGCCAACAACAACAAGACCGTGCGTCCACCTTCCGACTATGGCACCTTCAGGAACCGTGAAGGAGCATCTTTGGTGATGGAAGGACATTCCTCAACGAGACCTCCATTCTTCAACGATACCAACTACGGGTACTGGAAATGCCGGATGGAAACTTTCCTCCGGAGTGCATCTCTATGGAGGACCACGATGAAGGAATACGTCGAGCCCGTCGAAGAAGACTTTGAGAAATGGACAACCGCGGAGGTCGCCGCGGAGGTAAGCAATGCCAAGGAAATGAACGCCTTGCAATGCGCATTGGAGCCCGAGGACTTCAATAAGATATGCACATGTAAGAGTGCATATCAAATTTGGAACTCCCTCCTCATACTACATGAAGGGACGAGTAGGGTAAGAGACTCTAAACTCGTTGTTGTTAACAAAGATTACGAAATGTTTCATATGCAACAAGGTGAGAAGATGAAGGAGTATTATGCTCGCTTCGTCGACATCATAAACGAGTTGGAGGCTCTCGGCAAAACCTACACCCAAAAGAAGAAGTGTTCGAAGCTTATCGAAGGACTTCCTTCTTCTTGGGAAAAGCGTACCTTCGCCATCGAGGAAGGTAATGATATGAATAAGTACACCGTAGTTCAACTAATGGGTACTTTAATGTCATACGAGGTACGCAAGGATAGCAAGTTAAAATTGCAGGAAAAGATGAAGTCCTACCTAAAGCAAGACGATCCAAAGAAGAAGGCTATTGCTTTCAAGGCCGCTCCATCCACATCCACATCAACCGATGATGAAGACTCGGAAAACGAGTTGGACTTGGAGTCCATGGCACTCATGGCCAAGAAGTTCAACTGTTTCTTCCGAAAAGGTAACTATAAAAACAAAGCTAAATTTGGTTCTTCTAACGCCTCCTCCTCTCCTTTGTGTTTCAAGTGCAATAAGCCAGGACACATGAAAGCGGAGTGTCCTCTTAATAAGCAAAAGGAGAAGTGGAAGGCGCCGAAATTCGATAAGTCTAAGAAGTACAAAAAGGGGTACAAAAAGGGACTTGTCGGAGCAACATTCACTGACTCCGAGGATTCCTCAAGCAAAGAGTCGGACGATGAGAAAGTGGAGCAAGCGCACATGTGCTTCATGGCAAGAGAGGAGCATGATCAAGGATCCTCCTCTTCCAATGATAGTGACGACGAAGGCAATGAGGTAACTATGGATGACCTTAGGAATGCTAATTCTTAATTATGGTCTAAATACACTAAATTAGTAAATAGATATACTAAGGTAAAAGATGACCTAGCTAGCATTCAAACCTCGCCTAAGACTATCATCACCAACAACGACACCGTTGTTAAAGAGTTAAGAAATGAGATTGTTAATCTCAAATCTAAACTTGAACATGTTAGTGTTGAGGATTCGGAAGAACATAGGATAGCGGATTTGACTTCTCAAAACTCGACTTTGAGTATTGAGAATGAAAATCTCAAGTCTCGTGTTTATGTGCTCACATCGCAAATATCCACTTTGGGTGCTTCGATGCATTCTCTCACCGGGAAATATGAGTGCACGATAGGCCGAATTAATAAATTCAATAAGGGTAAAGACCATTTGGATAACATCCTAAATGATTTACTTCCGGGCAATCACCACATTGGCTTGGTGTATAAGATAGGGAGTTCATCCAAATCGCCCACTACGTTTGTTAGGCCTACTTCCGATGCCTCACCGAGTAGGAGCAAACACTCTATTGGTAGTTCATCTACCAATGGTGCTTCCACTTCGCACACACCCTCTTCATGGAAAGAAACCCACTTTGGGTGGACCTCCAAAGAAGGGTCATGCCTACATGTACACAAATACCATGCCACGTAGGAACACACGTCCTACTCCACCGGCTCACACATATGATGATTTTTATGCAACACATTCACGGGCATGTGCACACCATGTGAGACACCCTCACGCATGTGTTCCCTCACATGCATATGTTCACCCACAACATCATATGAATAATTATCCGCATGCACCATTCCATCATGTTCCTTATGCCTATCCACGACATGCATCACGTAAAAACCAACAATGCATGCATGCACCCAATAGGATGAGGGCTCCCAAGATTTTCACTATTTGGAGCCCAAAGGACACAAGCATGGATGAAAAATAAGTTTATATGAATGATTATTTTTCGAATGTTGTGCATAGTAGTGATTATGTGGGGAAGTCTAAGTCCAATTGGACTTGGCTTCCAAAGGTCTAATCTTTTGGACCCAATGACATTGGGTACCATGATACGACATTCCATATCTATAGGTACTCAAGAAAAAGGAACGGAGCAACAAATTTAAATTTAGCTCCAAAAGAAATTGGATACTCGATAGCGGGTGTTCAAAACACATGACGGGTGACGCTCAATTGCTCTCTGGAGTGGTTCCCATTGCAAATGGAAACCGCGTCGTATTTGGAGTTAACGAGAGCGGAACCATTATAGGTGTTGGTAAAGTGGGTAATCCTTCTAAACCCATTATATGTGATGTTTACCTTGTTAAAGGATTAAACCACAATCTTATTTCAATAAGTCAACTTTGTGACAAAGGTTACAAAGTTAACTTTGCGAAAGGAATGTGCCATATTTTAAGAAAAGATAATAATGAATTATTGTTTTCCGACACACGCCATAAGGATATATATCCTAGATCTTCCAAGATCACATGAACAATGTCTTATTGCCAACACAAGTGAACAACACTTATGGCATCAACGTTTTGGTCATGTGAACTTTGGAACACTTTTTAAGCTTTCCAAGTTAAATTCTATTAGAGGCTTCCCTAAGCTTGTTTTTCAAAAGAAAAGCTTTTGTGACTCGTGTCAACGAGGCAAGCTTCCAAAATCTTCATTTAAACCTAAGAAAAGCATTTCTTCTAAGCGGCCTCTAAAGCTATTACATCTAGATTTATTTGGGCCAACTAGAGTTGCTTCATTAGGTAATGCTAGATATGGACTTGTCATCGTTGATGACTTTTCTAGGTTTACTTGGGTATTTTCATTGTGTAATAAAAATGAAGCTTTTGAAAACTTCACAATTTTTGTTAACAAAGTACAAAATCTCATTGGAACCACCATTGTCACTATTCGTAGTGATCATGGAGGGGAATTTGAGAATGAGTCTTTTGAGACATTTTGTGATGAAGTTGGTATTACACACACCTTTTCATTCCCTCGTGCACCTCCTCAAAATGGTGTAGTTGAGAGAAAGAATAGGACGCTAGTGGAGTGTGCTCGCACTATGCTTGATGATAGCCAACTTGGCCATCAATTTTGGGCGGAAGCGGTACATACTGCTTGCTATGTGTTTAATAGAATACTTTTAAGGCCCGGCACTAAACAAACTTGTTATGAATTGTTGTTTGGTAGGTTGCCTCAAGTTAAACATTTTCGTGTTTTTGGTTCGAAATGTTTTATTAAGAACACGTATGGTAGTTTGGACAAATTCGATCCAAGATCCGATGAGGGGATTTTTGTTGGATATTCTTCACGTAGCAAAGCCTACCGGATATTCAACAAACGAACCTCAACGATCGAGGAGTCGCTTCATGTGTCATTTAATGAAGGATTTGTTCCAACTAGAATTACTAATGATGATGACTCTATGGATGTCTTATGTGATTCAATTGGTAATTCTAACTCTAATGATTCTATTTATTCTATTGAGACTAACCCGTCTAATGAAGTTGTTGAGAATGTTCCTAGTGACCAAGGTATTCCCAAACGGCTTCATACCGTTCGTGACCATCCTCATGAGCAAGTCATTGGCAATATCCATGACAGTGTCAAGACGAGATCGCAAGTGAACTACTTCGCTCATTGTGCCTTTGCCTCCTCGATAGAGCCAAAGAATGTTAATGAAGCATGCGAAGATAGCGCTTGGATCTTAGCCATGGAGGAGGAACTCATTCAATTCGAGAGGAATGAAGTTTGGGAGCTTGTTCCATTGCCATCGAAGAACCACACCGTCATAGGGACAAAGTGGATCTTCAAGAACAAAATCGACGAAAACCAAGTCGTTGTCCGGAACAAATCTCGGTTAGTAGCTCAAGGCTATCGACAAGAGGAAGGTATTGATTTCGAAGAATCCTTCGCTCCGGTAGCTAGATTAGAATCAATTATATTGTTATTGTCTTTTGCATGCCATAAAAATTTCAAATTATTTCAAATGGATGTTAAAAGTGCATTTTTAAACGGAGATGTTGTTGAGGAAGTTTACGTTTCTCAACCTCCGGGCTTCGTAAATGAAAAATTTCCAAATCATGTTTTTAAACTAAAGAAAGCTCTTTACGGTTTGAGACAAGCTCCTCAAGCTTGGTATGATCGCCTAAAGAATTTTCTTTTGGATTTGAATTTTAAAATGGGCGAAGCCGATTCAACACTTTTTGTTAAGCATTCGAATAATGATATAATTTTAGTTCAAATTTATGTTGATGATATCATTTTCGGTGCTACTAACTTTGCTCTTTGCGAAGAGTTTTCTAATGTGATGAAGGAACAATTTGAGATGAGCCACATGGGAGAGCTCAAGTATTTCTTAGGTCTCCAAATTCGCCAAATGGACGATGCAATCTTCATCCACCAAACGAAGTATACGATGGAGTTGCTAAAGCGATTTGGAATGGAGAGTGCCTCCGGGAAAAATACTCCTATGAGCACTACAACGCATCTTGATAAAGATACGGGCGGAAAAGATGTCGACATTCGTCTATATCGAGGTATGATAGGTAGTTTACTTTATCTTATCGTTAGTAGGCCCGATATCATGTTTGCCGTGTGTATTTGTGCTCATTATCAGTCTCAACCCAAGGATTCTCACTTAGTAGCGGTAAAACGTATTTTTCGCTATCTAAGTTACACTTTAGATTTTGGATTACTTTATCCGAAATCTAGCACATATGAGTTAGTCTCATATAGTGACGCTGATTATGCGGGATGCAAATCCGATAGGAAGAGTACTAGTGGCACTTGCCATTTTATAGGAAATTCCCTTGTCTCTTGGTTTTCCAAGAAGCAAAATTCGGTATCACTTTCAACCACCGAGGCGGAATATATTGCCGTCGGTGCCGCGTGTGCTCAAGTTCTTTGGATGAGACACACACTTAAAGACTTTGGTATAAATTGTGATACTTGCCCTATCATGGTTGACAACCAAAGTGCAATATGTCTTTCCCAGAACCCGGTACACCATTCCCGTTTGAAACACATAGATGTCCGACACCACTTTTTAGATGATCATGTTGCTAAAAAGGACATCATTTTAGTGTACGTTGAAACCCAAAAGCAAATCGCCGATATTTTCACGAAACCCCTAAAGGAGGACTCCTTTGTGCGGTTGCGTCGAGAATTGGGGATTATGGGTGAATCCGAGATATAGGATTCATGTTTCATTCAATAATCTTGCATGCTATTATATTTCGCTATATTTCGTTCATGCTAGACTTATTGGATTTTTCGGGATTTTATGTGATATTTTGAATTTTTGCTCGAATTCATGTTTGAATGTCGTATTTGAGATTTTGATGTTTAATGGGGTAGTTTAGATGATTTTTGAGAGGATTATGATGTTTCGTCCAAGTGTATTTAGGAGAGAACTTAATTATCAATTTTTGGACTCATCTAGTCGGTCTCAGTTCATCAACCAACCGACTAGATTCACATCTAGTCGGTCAGCTAATGAACTTAGACCGACTAGCTCTATCTCTAAACTTTTGGACTCATTTAGTCGGTATCAGTTCAATCACCAACCGACTAGATTCGTATCTAGTCGGTTAGTAAAAGAACTCAGACCGACTAACTCAAGCTATTAGGATTTCTTCTCCAGCTTAGATCTTTTAGTCGGTTCAAGTTTACTTACCGACCGACTAGATTTAGATCTAGTCTGTCAGTATTTGAACGTAGACCGACTAATTCTCATTCATGGAATCTTCGATTTGTCTCTGTTTCACTTTTAGTCGGTTCAAGCTCGTTAACCGACCGACTAGATCGTCATCTAGTCGGTCAGCGTTTGAACTTAGACCGACTAAGTGCTCAGGGGCAGTCACGTCATTTCGCGATTTCGACCGACTTAAGTTCAATCTAATCGATTCTTTTTTCATTTTAGTCGGTTGCTCCATCTTCTCCTGCTCGAAAAACCCCCAACCCCGCTCGAGTCTCTTCATCTTCCGATCAACTCCGGTCATCTTCCGATCATCCGCCACCGTCGATCACTCCTCCTAGGTATATCTCCTCCTCCTAGGTCTCGATTCCTATTCTAGGGTTTGATCTAGGTCGATTTCATCTCCTAGGGCTTGTTGATTTCGCATCTAGGGTTTGATCATTTTGATTTTTTTTCAGCTCTAGGGTTTGTGTTGCTTCGTTTGTTTGTACTCGTTGTGCCACGATAATGGCAAAAACGAGGATTCCTATCACTTCCTCTGGGGCATCCCCCATGACCGTAGGGCCTTCTAACCCTAGGAATCCGTCTAAACCTAAACGTCGTGCTAAATCAACCCAAGCTTCTCCGTCTTTGCCTCCTCTGAAGAAGCAGAGGACGGCAACCGTCAAACCCGGTAAACATTCTAAGTCTAGAAAGCCTATACTCCATACCCCCTCCACTCCTCCTGATTCTGACACTGAGTTTAGACCCGAGGATGAGTCTGGCCATAGGGAACCCACTCCTCCACCTCGCCCTAGGACTCGACACCCTAAGGGAAAGGCCGCAATGCCAGCAGGTGGTGTTGACATATCGTTGTGTCGCGATGACCCTATGTGTCTAGCGGCTTACAACCGTATTGAGCACTGCCTGATGCTATTGGAGCACTATGTTTAGTTTTTCGACTTCCTTGGCTTAGCTGATCTCCTATCCTATAGTGGGCTCCTAGACTACCTTCGCTTCGACCCTAAGGCGAACCCTCGACCCTATCCTCGCTTGGTCAAACTATTCTATGCAAATCGTGTCCGGGGCCACTACGATGAGAGCCACTCCATCGAGACTACTATCTTGGGGACTCCTATAGTCCTCACGGCAGAAATCTTGGGGGAATTGCTTGGCTGTTCGTCGTCTGGTCTCCTCCCGTCAGACATTTCTGTTGATGATATCTCCTCTTTGGATCAGTCTGTTCTAGCTGATATCTTCCATGTGATCCCTCCAGCTTTCATTGGTGTTCCATCTAAATCATTCAAGCCAAATGCATGGGTCCTCAATCTCATTCTGAAGTCGTGCTTGCTTCCCAAGTACGGCTCATCTTCTCTGCCATCCCAGCCGTTCCTAAAGTTGATTTACGCTCTATTCTTGGGTTGCGAGATTAATTGGGCTCACGTTATACTCGATAAGATGGACTCTTTCGAGTGTATTCGCAAGACCACTAAATCTGCGCATATCCCTTATCCTTGTCTGTTGACTTTGGTGTTCCGTCATTTTCGCGTGCCTTTGCCTCCTGACAATGAGCGTACCCTTGGTCCTCCACTGAACGTGACGGCCGTAAAGAAATCTCTTGCGACACTCCGTCACGTGCAGCGGACGACTCCTTCAGCTTCTCAGGGCACTTCTTCTGCAGCTGCTGCTTCCACACCTCCCACCACTCTTGAGAGTCTCGCTCGTGACATTCATCGTCTCGAGTCTCGGTACGCTCGTTCCGAGGAGATTCTGTGTCGCATTGCTCGTGTCATTGGTGTTGAGGTCCATCCTCCTATTTCTGAGGATGAGGAGATGGATGATGAGGATATCGATGACCTCCTTGATTCTCCTGCTCGTGGCACTGAGGCCACTCCTGCTGCTGCTACCACATCTGTTGCTGGGGCTGTCACTTCTTCAGGTCCTCCAGAGTCTACTGTTGCTCCAGTGACGTCTGCTCCTGTTGACGTGCCTGCTGATACTCCTGCCGTTGAGCCAGTCGTCGATGTCTCCACTCCTGCCCCTGACGATCCCTTCAGTTCACACACCACTCCTTGCAGCAGAGCCTGAGTCCACTCCCTCGACTGGACCCACGGAGACTGCTGATCCTGCCACTTCCTCCTGAGCGTCAGTTTCGAGGACTCTCCGGTGATCATTGGATGATACATCTTTTTGAGAGTGTTTTGGGTTAGGATGGAGTTTTGGTGGTGTTTTGATGTATTTTGGATTTTGGATGTCGGTGTTCTTGATGTTCTTTCTTTTTGTTGGATGTTGATGATGATATGTCGATGATGTTGTTGTATCTTTTTGTTGGTGATATAGATGTTGCACTATGTTTGTTGTAGTCGATGTATTTATGCTTGTACTCATGGTATTTATATATATATACATCGATGTTCTCTTTTACTTTGTTGTGCACATTTAATATTCATGCAATGTCTATAATATGTGATTTCCTCGCTCGACGCTTATAAACTTGGTTAAATAGATTATATTTCTATGATTGCATAGAATTGTTTTCCATGCAAAAATTTAACCAAGAATATTGAGTATTGAAGAGTACGTTTCTTTATTCAATAAGTGAATTTATATTTGGTATTTTGATGATTTTAATTTTCGTTTTACGAAAATGGACAATTTGGCACACTTTGATTCGTTTTCGACTATTTTCCTTGGTGTCAATTTGGTCCATCGTCATATTCTACGACTCCCGACGCTGGATTTTCTTTATCCTTGTTGTTGTCGTTGTATGCCCCCCATTTTTGGGATAATGCCAAAGGGGGAGAGATAATGATAATGATTAGGGCAAATGAAAATTTAACTCAATTTCCAAGAATCTAATTTGATATGTTAGATTCAGGGGGAGTTAAGATATATATAAGGATTTTCAAATCCGATATTTCAAAATTCGATTCTCATTATATATCTTACTCGTCTGATTGATGCAATTTATATATATTCAATTTGGAATTAACGTGTCATCAATGTAGGGGGAGTAAGTATTTTACATTTGAATCATTATTTTTTATTATTATTTATGTTGGTTTGTCATCACCAAAAAGGGGGAGAATGTTGAGTATTTGACTCCCCGGATTTGGTTTTGGATGATGAGCAAACATAAATAATTCATGAACTAACAATTTGTGAGCGCAGTTATGGAGATCGTCGCCAAATTCATGAGAACACTCAAAGCGACATCTCAAGACTTCTCAAAGCTCATATTCAATGCCTAAAGCTTCGTTGAAGCTTTTGGACCATTTTGGAAGTCAGGAAGATTTGATCGAAGCTCTCGAAGACCGTTCTTTAAGGTTTTATTTATAGTCTTTTAGTTTCGATCTATAGAATGTTAAGCCTTAAGTATATCTTACATTTCTATCTTCATTACGCTCATATCTTAGCTCTAGGATCTTAGTAGAAGTCCATTCTAACTTCCTCGAAGCATCGCGCTTCGATTCGGACTTTATTGTGCATGTAGTTGGTTCAAGAAGAAGAACTGACCGACTAGATGGTGATCTAGTCGGTCGACAAAGCTTCTAGGACCGACTAGTTTCAGTTAGTCTTTTCTTGCTCAGTACTGTTTACAGTTAGTTGGTCTACGTTGACTCACCGACCGACTAGTTTGTGAACTAGTCGGTCAGTGATGCTTCTTTGACCGACTAGTTGAGCTTTACTGTACATGCCAATTTTTCTCCTAAGCTACTGTTTATCGTTAGTCGGTCTAAGAACGTTTGGCGACTGACTAGTTGATGATCTAGTCGGTCAACATTTGTTCTTGGACCGACTAAATCAATTTCTATTCAGACTAATAGTTTTTGACTCTTAGTCGGTCTAAGTTCACTGACCGACCGACTAGTTGTGAAACTAGTCGGTCAGACAGTCTTCTTGGACCAACTAGATTTCTAGGTCTGAAATTCAATCTCTTCACTGTTCATCACTTAGTCGGTCCATGTTGTTTGACCGACCGACTAGTTGATGAACTAGTCGGTCAGTGGTTGTTCTTTGACCGACTAACTGCTTCAGATTTCTATCCGTTGGGATTTGACCTAGCTCGTTTTTATGGGACCCTATAAATACGAAGCTTGGTCATTTCTTTCAAGGTAAGAGCTGCCATTAAGAGATTCCTAGAGATTGAAAGAGTTAGAGATTCTCACTCATTTCCAAAGCTCTCTTCCTCACAAGAAATCCATTCTCTCACATTCTAGATCTAGAATCCATCTTGAGAGAAGTTTGTTCTTGGTGAGCCATTCAAGCTCTAGCTTGATTCAAGTCTCCAAATCACTCCTAGGCACCCATTGCTGCTCATTTCAGTGGTGCTAGGTCTTGGTGACTTTCTCTTCCTCAAATCCCTCCTTGCACCTATTTGGTAAGAATACTCAAGGTATAGGGTTTGTGGTAAGTTGTTGTTTATTTCATTATAAACTCATTTATTGCTATTGATTCTCTCGGTTATGAGAGAAGGTTGTGATCCCGGGTTGTGGGATTCACTATTGCCATTGCATGTATGATTTGATCTTGTGAAGGTTTTTCACAAGATATCATAGTGGAAATCTTGGGTTAGAGTTTCTAACCTAAGTATCCGGAGGGGATCCGGGTGGTTGGGACGTAGGATCACCGGGAACAAGTCGGGGAGACTTGGGTGGATCCGAACCCAGTAATATTAATTGTTAGCATTGTTAATTTTGTTGTAGTCATCAATTTAAGCTTCCGCAAATTGATTTGGTAGTTGTTTGCACGATAATTAGGAATTATACTCATCGTTATTTTTAAAGTACTATTCACCCCCCTCTAGTACTTGTGCAGTAGCTTGTAGGGCATTACATATATCCATCAGAGATAGGCTTCGGCCTAAGACTTCTTCCACCACATCATCCATCGCCATGTCGGAATTGGCAGCGGACAAGAATTTTGAGCCAAAGACGGGATTGGTAGTATTGATGCAACAAGACCCGTTTCATAGGAACTCCCATGAGAATCCGCATTATCACATCTATCTTTTCTTGTCCAAGTGTGCCACCTTCCAAATGCCAGGCGTTTCCGTTGATGCAATCCGACTGCGACTCTTCCCCTTTACACTCAAAGACAAAGCTCTATATTGGTTGAGGACACAGGCAGAAGGTACATTCACTACTTGGGATGAGTTGGCTAGCGACTTCGTTGACAAATTCTACCCGCCATCCAAGACGGTGAAGATACAGAGTGCTCTCATGTCCTTTAAGCAAGGACCGCAGGAGACCCTATACGAGGCATAGGAGCGCTTCAAGGATCTACAGCATCAATGCCCCCATCACAGTATAGAAGATTGGGAGCTTGTTCACAGTTTTTATAATGGACTCCAAAAGGGCACGAAACAAATTATAGATGCAACCTCCAATAGAGCCATACTATCGAAGACCCCGGATGAAGCTACAGCCTTATTAGAGGAGATGGCCTCTAATAACCAACAATGGGGTGACGAGCGAGGTCATTCTTCTTCTTCCTTGAAGCCCACTAGCATATATGAGGCCAAGGCCGTAGCAGAGCTTTCGAACAAATTTGACTCTCTCCACAAGGTAGTGGAGAGATTGGAGAAGTATATCACCGAGCCACATGGAGCATCCTCTACATCTACGCCGGTAAGCAATATGAGTGATTGGCAAGACCAATCTCAAGTAATGTATGTAGGAGGAGAGCATGGAGAGGGGGCCTTGGAACAAGTGCAATATGTTGAGGGGAACTCCGGATATTGGGCCAACCCGGCTGCTAGAAATCATCCGGGCTTTTCATATGCAAACAATGATGGTGCTTTGAACCCCCCGCCATAACAAATTCCTCAAGCTCGACCACCACCACCACAACCTCAGTACCAACCAAGGGGGCCACCGCAACAAAATTACCCGCCTAGGCAACAAGCGGGACCGTATAGACCACTCGGTTACAATCAAGGTTAGAGAGCTCCCAACCCACCTCAAGCTCAAACACGATCGGACCATGATAGGGTGGAGGAGTTCATGGTGGAGTAAAGAAAGATCAACGCTAAGTTGGCGACGGGACAAGATTCACTAAATACCGTCGTCGCTCAACTTGGAGAGCAACTTGCGTTGCTAAACAAGAACACCCAACAATTGCTGGCTCAACCCGAGCCCAATCCACGGAGCAACACCGGCCACATCAATGCGGTGGTGGTGGTTACAATAAGGGGCAGGAAGGATACCACTCCCGCTATGACCCAAAACAAAGAACAAGTGGTGGAGATTTTGGAAGAAAAAGAGCCGGCAATTGAAGAGGAGAGCCAAAAGGAGCCGCTAGGAGAAGGAAATTCTAAAGTGGTGGAGCCAATTGATGAGCGCCGCTACATGCCGCCGGTGCCGTTTCCACAACGGCTAGTTAGAGCCAAGATAGAGAAAAGGCTCGCCAAGTTCCTTGAATATTTGAGGGGAGTAAGCCTCAATATTCCTTTCTTAGATGCAATAGTGGAGATCCCGTCTTACGCGAAGTTCTTGAAGGACTTGATATTAGGAAAGAAAAGGAAGGAGAAAATCATGCTTGCGGAACAAGGAACTTGGTTTATCCGGAAGGAGAAGGAGCCCGTGAAATTCAAGGATCCCGGGAGTTTCCGCATCCCTTTCACACTAGGAGGCATCCCATTGCAAAAAGCTTTAGTTGACTTGCGCACGAGTGTGAGCCTTATGCCCCTTAGCATGTTCCGGAAATTGAACATGGGCACCGACTTGAAGCCGACCGACATGAGAATTCAACTTGCGGACGGTCGGATTACTAGGCCGGTAGGGATCACAGAGAACATTCCACTTCAAGTTCCAGGAGGGATATGCTTACCTTGTGATTTTGTCATCATGGACATCAAAGAAGAGGGCGACACTTCGCTCATACTTCGACGCCCGTTCATCGCAACCGTCGGTGTTATCGTCGACGTGCGAAAAGGAACTCTATCCTTGAATGTCAGGAACATCGAAGTCGAGCTCCAAATACCTAAAGCCATGAAGCATATGCCCTATCACGAGGAGTTGGACTATGTGTATCTCCTCGATGAGGTGATTGAAGAGGCTATCCCCCACTCTACTGGCGCTCTCCATGACGATGGATTCGAAGAAGGCCAAGCTTCGGGTGAAGAAGAGACGTTGGAGGACCCTCCAGATAGATCCACAGACGATGATGAAGGCGATACTGATGTCACAAGAATACGAGAGCTTTGCAAGCTCTCAACGGCCAAGAAACCAAAGAAAGCTCCACCGAATAGAAGATCGATGTCACTGGCCAAGAAGAAGATAGGAACAAGCTCTAGCTTGGGGGACTTATCCCCCAACATTACCCATGATGAGGGGGCACCGAGGAAGACCACGGATCATCATGACCCAAATCCAAGCGTCCTTCCCGGCAAATTTGACGGGCGTATCTCGTATGCGCCCAACATCACGAGCTAAACGAATATCTAAAGGGGTTGAGCTCATGACCTTAAACTAGCGCTTGTCGGGAGGCAACCCGACGGTTTTTGCATTGTTTTTTATTTTATTTTCATTTTTGGTTTAGACTTTTATTAGTGTTTAGAGTCTAGTGTCCATGAAAATCGTGACAACGGGTCCTGATTTTCATGAGAGGAGAAGGAGAAAGGGAGATCACTCATATGGAGGATGACCGAGGCAAGGAAAAGCACTCCAGGGACACGCCCAGGCCTTAGGAGGAGGAAGAAACAGACTGGAGGAAGAAAAACAGAGACTGGAACGAAAACAGAGAGCCGATGCAGAAAAAGGCACCTCACTCGGCCACTCGGCCGAGCAGCTTATGCCACTCGGCCGAGCAAAGACTCCACTCGGCCGAGTGGAGCACCAAACAGGGAAGTTTCTGCAGACTAACTCTCTATCACTTTCTGTAAGTTTTAGTCTTAATTGCCACTCGGGCGAGTGACTTGTCACTCGGCCGAGTGAAACAGATACCCTCCTAGCACAAGAATTGCTGAGTGGCAGAGCCACTAGGCCGAGTGGAGTTTCTCCCTTCGTCCGAGTGAATCAAAGCCACTCGGCCGAGTCGTAAGTGGCGAGGAGAATTTGAAATCTTTTTAGTTTACGCCACTCGGCCAGTGACATTGTCACTCGGCCGAGTCGTAACATTTCCTATATAAGCGGCAGCGGCAACGGGCGCGATTTACGATACTCAAATTTCCCAATTTTCACCCGAGCTGCTGCCGATTACGCTTCCCTCGCCCGCTGCGACCTTCCCTCGCCCGATTCACCCACACCGACACCCGAGCCGGCCACTACTCACCGGCAACCGACGCTTCGTCGACCACCGACGACCGGCCAACCTCCCCACCGCCGGCGCCGCCTCCGATCACCCCTCTTTTGCCCCAAAAACCCCATTTCTCCCCATTTCTCTTGATTTGTACGCCCGTAAGCCCCAAATTAAAATTAATTTCCATATCTATCTATTATCCCCTATCTCCCCCATATATATTGAATATTATTCGCTGATTTGATCGTTTGATTTGCAGGCTATCTTGGGGGAGCTTTGGGGAGTTTTTGGACGCGCTTTGAGCTTCGCAGCAGAGGCGTCTCTTTGCACACACTGTTGTTTACTCTCACGGCGTGTTCAGATACACTCGTTCCATTATTTTGCACGTCACATTACTTATTTGGGTGAGCACGCTTCGCGGTACACATGCCGCTGCGCACTAGGCCACGTACACAGGGAGCCTCTTCGAAGCGGAAGAGGACCGATGATCCTGGTCCCTCTTCCACTAGGGAGGAGTCCCCTCCACCTAGCCCACCACCACCTACACAGCCGATCCCTGCCGATCCCGTTCCACCGCCCGCTCCCGTCGTCGGGCCGATGGGGGTTACGTTTCGAAATGACGCACACCGTGCCAGATTCGAGCGTATCTGCCATCGCTCGATAGTACCCTCTAGGTTTGCACACCTAGCCGACCTAGACCGCCTAGGAGTACTTGAGGGGCTTCTCACGTTGTAAGACAACGTGGGATGGCGTGATTTTCTGTCGGTGTTGGTGGATACCAACATCCGTCCGACACTAGAGGTACTTAGTTCCATTGACCGGACCCCTGGAGGATGCTCCTTCCCTTTGATGGATTGAGAGTGCGAGATCACTCTCGACATGCTTAGAGCATTTTTCCAGTGGCCCGCCGTCCTTGACCCTGACCGCGCCTACGCTCCCACGCACATGCCACCCCCCTCGTTCGACACACGCACCTTCTGGACACGGATCACGGGATCCCCACTCGCCTTTGACCCTAGTAGGGCCAAGGCCTCAGCTATCCTCCACCCCTACCTCCGCATTGCACAACGCCTTATGGTGACTACTTTCCTCGCGAGGTACGAGCCCGGGACCATGTCTACGCCAGAGCTCTACATGCTCTATGCGATGACTCGCCTTAGGGTTCTAGATAGGGGTAGTGACGATTTGGTTCCCGCCGTCGAGATCGACATTGCCAGTTGGTTTTTGGACCGTATTATCATTTCGGTGATCGCTCGCTCGCCTATCTGTTGCGGCGGTCTGATCACCCTCTTGGCCCTTATGACCGACGTGGACCTACCTGATGACTTGCGTCGACCTCCGGGCCCCACCGCACTTTCTATAGATGTTATGGCCCGGATGAAGATGCTTCGTCCCCACGGTCGTCAGCACTGGGTTTGGTTGCACGGTCCCTTCAGCGCTGACTACATGGTTCTCCAGAGCCCTGCTCGGACACATATTGGACCGGCTCACGGGGACTGGATTCCAGCGATGGATCTCCTCATCCCCGCCGCCTACATGCTTGAGCCCGAGGATGCTGAGCAGGCACCTCCTGCACCACCTGTTGACCCCGTGATCCCTCAGCCTGCACCTGCACTGTCTGCACCTCCCGACACCTCTGTCCACACGTCTGTTAGTGTCGGGAGCACTTTAGCTGAGCCGTCCACCACCACCACCACCACTGATCTTATGCCCGTCGAGCCCATTACCACACCGAGCCCCGAGCGTCTACCCACCATTCTTGAGAGTGGCGAGTCTTCCTTTACCGATGCCGTGGAGACCCTCTCTCGATTGATGTTCTCGACTCCTGGGGAGTCATCTTTTGTGCCCTTCACAGCCCCCAGTCGTCGACCTTTCGGTCTCCACTGTCACTGTCTTTACCGAGAGCGTCATGACATCTGTCCCCACGTCTGTGTCACTGACCTCTTCCACCGCCTCGTCGCCTATTTTCACTTCCACCCCTTCTTTTGCTGCTGCTGCTTCCGCTTCGACACAGCCTGCGTCCCAACCTCACACCGAGGCTGGGCATCACATAGCGAACACAACACCACTCCCACCCTCCCTTGCTGCACCCATTCACTACACTGCCCGCTAGAGACAGCCCCACACTTCACCTGTTAGACCCGTGCGTCCCTCTGCTCCACCCCCAGACACTCTAGTTCAGAGCATTCATGCTCTTGAGGGGGCTGTTAGTGGACTTAGAGGGGACTTTAGGACTCTCTCCGCCACGGTCAGCGCCATGCAGACCCGCGTCGCCATCCTTGCCAGTATTCAGGATTGCCTGAATCAGATTCTGGCGCGTCTGCCTCCACCACCGACACCCACCCAGCAGCTACCACGCCCACCACCTTCACCACCACCTCCGCCACAGGACGGTGCTGGTGCACCACCACCAGCCTAGGCACACACCTGATGCCTTTTATATTTCTGCTGTTTTACGGGTTATTTTTGGAGCCTGATGATTTTTGCCCCCTCCTCCACATACTATTTTGGTATCTATTTGGTCATATCTTTTTATCTCTTTTTGGAGTGAGGGAGAGTCTTTTTGGGGACATTTTTATCTGCATCATTCTGATCTCTGCATGCATCATTCACATTCACATCATATTTTCTTTTTCTTTTTCTTTCTTTTTCATCATGCATGCATCCACACCCACCCCACCCATTTCACGTCTCTCGGTGTGCCACACTTTGCACATTGAGGACACTGTGCACTTTAGCTTGGGGGAGTGAGTTCTCACACCTTTTACTTTTTGTCACCTTTTATCTTTATTTTTTTTCCACATTTTCTTTGTTTTTACACCACTTTCACTCACTTTTTCATTATCATGCATCACGTTTTCTTATTTCCTTTGTGTGCTGCACTGTACATAGTAGTTTCTATTTTTTCTTTTATCTTTATTTCTTTCATCTTTTGGTAGAGATGACTTTTCTGTGATGATGATGACGCGGTGTTAACTTATCTATGTATGCATGCTATTTTGTCATGTCATAGCTTTTGTTTCAGATATCATATGCTATGTCCTTTGCATTTGAAATAGTAACCCACTCTTTTTCTATATAAATATGGATGAAATTCTGTTATTAGCTGATATCTGATGATTCATATGTATGCTTTTCATAGAAAACACACCAAGTTTCACGCATTGATTGCTTATATCTGGAGTACTGCTTTCCTTTCTCGTATCACTTCTTATTGCATGAATTGTACGCTTCACCTTCAGGTTGATTGAATGTTTGCTAGGATGATATATCTGGGCCAGTTTATTTTTTGAGATTAAACTGAGTAGATTATATTACTCTGCTGAAAGTTGTCGTGCATGTCCTATAGAGTAAACCGAGCGATACATTTATTTCTTTCTCCACATATCTTGAGCATTATTTCTTTATTTGAAATTCATTGGTGAATCCCCCCTTAGCAATTCTATTATCGGCATTTCCCTGCTATTACATCCCATGCTCAAATCCCCAAAATCAAAAAGAAAAAAAAATACATGTATATCCTTCTCTCTTTTGATTTGGGATCGCTTATGTATATATGTTTATTCAAAAAAAGAGAAAAAAAGAGAAAAATTGAGAAAAAGAAAAGAAAAGAAAAGAGAAGAAGTTTATAAACGATTCCATCTCATACTCTTTCTCTCTTTCTTCCCTCTTTTGTTTTTGTTTTTATTTTTTTAGAGCTTCAAAAGAAATGGGGAATGTACATGTTGATTTGTTTATGCCACCACGCTTATGGATAAGCTTGGGGGAGAGGATCCAATGATGCGTGAGAGAGTGACTACTTGACAGTGCATGACAACCTAGGCTAAGTAATCTTCTGTACTCGGTGAGATTGCTAAAGTTTTACGAAATCCAGAAATCGACACTTAGCATTCATTTCATGAAAACCATACTTTTCTATTCTTACTATTCCATATTGTGTGATATCTCTTATACTCCTTATAGAAGGCATTCAATTGAAAAGTGTGTGATCTATGATTATGCATACCGCTTTAGATGCTTCAGACGATGTTAATCGTAGAATGATTCCATATTTCATGCTATTTTGATATTTTGGGGTTTTCGATTTCGAATAAATCATTATACTATGATATCGAGATAAAAGTCTGTGACATGTGTTTTATATTCGATGTATGCCATATGAGTAAGCAAAACTCACGTCCTGAGAAAAATGATCTAGCAACCCCCTTCTTCGCTTTCTATTCTATTTTTATTTTTATTTTCCTTCTTTTCCATTATTTTGCCCGGCGGGTTCGCTTTTTACTCATCTTCCTCGAGGACGAGTAAGAGGTAAGCTTGGGGGATTTTGATCACTCCATATTTTACACCCTTTTTCTGAATGTTTGCATGCCACTTTGATCGCTCATATCGCGTTTTTCACGATTATTCGACAATATTGCGATGCTTTTCACGATTTCTTGTTTTTGTCGTATTTCAGGAGATATGGAGCGATTCGGAGTGATTTTGAGATCAATAGGATTTGCACCCACTCCGGAGTGTCACCCAAGGCTCTTTTGAGGGCTATTCGGCGATGGAAGACGAGTGGAAGAAGAAGGAACTTCGTAGGAGCGACGAGGAGGCGACATGATGAAGATTGGGCATCTACATCATGTCACTCGACCGAGCAAGAAGACCACTCGGCCGACCAGACCAGACACGCACCACAGAAGGAAATCAGCGTGCACTCGACCGAGTGACGATAGTCCACTCGGCCGAGTATGGAGATCCCCTCGCCCGAGTGGTAAGGGAAAATCCACCCATTGAAGGAGCCGACTTACTGGAATCCGTCAGGCGATTGAGAGTTCTGACTCGGCCGAGTACCGAATGCCCCTCGGCCGAGTGAGTAAAGCCACTCGGCCGAGTCACCTCCGAAGACAAACCCCCGAAAATCCCCGACTTACTGGAAATGTACAGGGTTTGTGACTCGGCCGAGTGACATTTGTCACTCGGCCGAGTGAGCCGCTCCGCCTGCTGCGTAAAGTGCGATTTCTGGGCTGCGCAGGGGCGTTTTGGTCACGATTTTCTGGGCGATTTTGAGGGGTATTTAAACCCAGTTTTTGCCCTAGTTTAGGAGGACTTTTTAGAGCTTTTTGGCAGCCTTTTTGAGAGCCTTTGGAGATGAATAGATTTAGCTTTTCTTTTGGAGATTAAAAGGCTACTTTTGTTGGATGCTATTGGATTCTCATTGGTTTGTCTCTCTTCTTATCAAAAAACCTATTTTTATTGATAATTTCTCTATTGCAATGAATTGTGTTGATTTTGTTATTGAGTTTCTTATGAATTGCATGACGATTAGTGAGTAGTTTTATCGTCTTAGGGCGTAGGGATGAACCCTATAGACCCTATTTCTAAATTGTGATGAATTGGTGAAATTCTTGCTAGAATTGATTAGGGTTAGGTTGGGATCGATTAATTACGGATAGCTAGGGATTCATATTGATTGGGATTTGCAAGAGATTGGGTCCCAATTGATAGGAAGCCCTAGAAATTCGATTTAGATTTACGATTGGATTTCTCTAGAATTGGTTTGCAAGAGATTGGACCAAAGCTAGGATTTTTAATAGTGTTTCTATACCAATATCCGTTTGCAAGAGATTGGACGGGTAGGAACTATCTCAGCCTAGGTCATAGTTCGAGTTTGCACGAGAGTGGGCTCGAGATACGATAGAACGATGATGTCGTTCTTCACGCTAACGGCCTAGGTTAGGGTTTGCAAGAGATTGGACCCTACCCTAGGTTTGCTATAGACCAGCAATAGCGCGAGAGCGTGAGCTTGGTTCTACATTTAGTTGCGACTAGTTCACCTAAAATTCAAGTCTAGCAATGATGAAACCTATGAATCACAACGATGAGATACGGTCCGTAGCGGGGATTCCCTACCCCTAGGTGCTTTATTTTATTGATATTTCTATCGACATTCGAACGATTGTGACAATTTTACCCCAAATTATCCTCGACCATTTTGATAGCTAGGTGATTGGAAAGAGACACTGTCATTGTTCCTCCCTGTGTTCGATACCCGCTCGCCGCTACACCGTGCACTTGCGGTAAGACTACGATTTGCTTGTCCCAGGTGTGTGTACTCCCGGGGCGCGATCATACACATGGGAGCTTATAAAGCGATTCGGGATGGAATCGTCGTCAAGCAAACGGACTCCCATGAGTACTACTACCCACCTTCACAAAGATGAAAACGGAAAAGATGTAGACGTTCGTCTATATCGAGGTATGATCGGTAGCTTACTTTACTTAACCACTAGTAGGACCGATATCATGTTTTCCATATGCTTGTGTGCTATATATCAAGCTAGACCTAAGGAGTCACACTTGATTGCAGTTAAACGAATATTTCGTTATCTCAATCAATCTCCAGATTATGGGTTACTTTACCCTAAATCTAGCACATATGAGTTAATCTCATATAATGATGCCGACTTTGCCGGATGCAAGTCCGACAGGAAAAGTACTAGTGGCACTTGACATTTTCTAGGAAATTCCTTAGTTTCTTGGTTTTCTAAGAAACAGATTTGATGTTATTGTCCACGACTGAAGCGGAATATATTACCATGGGTCTTGCATGTGCACACGTTCTTTGGATGAGACACACCCTTATGGACTATGGTGTCAACTGTGAGACTTGCTCGATCATGGTTGATAACCAAAGTGCCATATGTCTTTCCAAGAATCCGGTACACCACTCCCGTACTAAACACATAGACGTGAGACACCATTTTATAAATGATCATGTTGCTAAGAAGGACATCATCTTAGAGTACATTGAAACCCACAAACAAATTGCCGACATCTTCACAAAACCTCTTAAAGAAGATTCATTTGTGAGGTTGCGTGGAGAATTAGGAATTATGGGTGAATCTGAAATCTAGAAGCTCAACTATTCTTGTTATAACACTCCTTGAGCTCATATCATCTTGTTTCCTATTTTGATTTGATTTATTTCATATGTGTTTAAGAAAGGCAATTGCGATTTATATGATTTCATGATTTCTCTGAGATTGTCCTTAGAGATTTGTGTTTCGATCGATTTATCATATTATATTGTTTTTATGATGAGTTTGTGTTTAGAGTATAGGTCCTAGGGTGAGTGTTCTTATTCTCTAGATTTGTATCTCACTGTGCATTTTTGGACCAGGACAGACGACCGTCTTTCCTTCGACAGTCGACTGCCCTACTCTATCACCTCTGTCTGAGAATTCATATCTTTCGCACAGACGACTGATGACTGTTTTCCATTCGACTGTTATTTTAACAGGCGACTGAACTTTAGTCATCAGGCGACTGTTCTCTTTGTCGAAATTTTACAGAGCTCTCTATCTTTTTGATGAAGTTTTTTGATTCTCGGTCAGTCGACTTATGTGTATAGTACAGTCGACTGTCCATCGGACAGACGACTGTATGTTACTCAACAGTCGACTGTATGTCTTCCTGAGACTAATTCTTATCACTTCATCCAGTAGACTGACTTTTGTTCATCAGTCGACTGTCTACTGTTCGTGATGGTTCACTGCTTTGATCTGAGCAGTCGATTCTTTGATCCAACGGCCCAGATTTATTCCCTCTTTCGTATATACTTCGATACGGTTCATTTCGACACTTGCGTTTCTCTCTCCTCTGATTGAACCGCTTCGACTTCTCGCTCTTTTCCTCTGCCGTCGCAGTTGATCTCCTCCTCCCCGCTCGTCGATTGCTTCGTCTTTGCATCTTCGTGTCCTCTCGACTTGGTTTGTCTTTCCTTCTCAAGTCCGTCGTTCGATTTTTGTCTTTCGATTTCATCGCTTGTCATTTCTATCTCGTTTGATTGACTGACTCCATGGCACCCAAGACCAAGAGTAAGGGGAAGATCATGGCTTCTAACAAACCTAGGGCTCCTAGGAAACCTTTAGCCAAGAACAAAAAGCCCTACAAAGCTCGTACCAAACAAGCTGTTTCTCCCTCGTTTTCTGTTTCGCAGGAATATTCTCTTTCAGTGTCTTCTTCCGAAGCTCAACCCCTGATCAAGCGTCAGTGGAAGCCCATTGATGTTACCATCAATGAACCTACTGCTGCCGCTCCCCATCAGTTTTCTTCTGATTCGATCTTTGGAAACGAGTCTCCCGTTGTGCCCCCTACTGATCCCCTTGTTTCCCTTTGCCGAGATGATCTTTGCTTGGCAAAATTCCACTCTCTCTTAGGGATCAGCTTCTTAGGGAACGGTACATCGCTTTTCATGCCTTTACTGCTGAGAGACTTTCAGACATTCTATCTGCTACCCACTTGGCCGATCTTTTTCGCTTCTCTCAGAGCGAGTCCCCTCGAGCCTATCCTTTTTTGGTGAAGCTCTTCTATGCAAACCGCGTTCGTGGTGAGTATTCTACCACCGGAGTTCTTAACACCATTGTTCAGGGAACCCACATCCAGATTACTCCCACTCTATTAGGGACCATTCTTAGGTTTCCCTCTACCGATTCTCTTCCTTCAGATATTTCCATATCTGATATTGATGAGCTTGACCAGTCTGTCCTTCGAGATATGTTTCGTGAGATACCTTTAGCCCTGGATTCTGGTGTCGGGTCATCTATGTTTTCGGCTAGAGGTTGGGCAATTCACCTAGTGGTGAAGTCCAATATCCTGCCGAGGTATGGATCATCTGACCAGCCTTCTCAGGATATTCTGAAGTGTATGTATGCAATTTTCTCTGGGATGTCCATGAATTGGGCCGGTGTCCTCCTTGACAGGATGGACAAGGTCTAGTTTACTTCTTCCTCCGCTCACATTCCATACGGTGGTCTTTTGACTCTTGTCTTTCGTCATTTTGGTGTTGATTTGTCTCGCTACGAGCCCATGCCTTTTTCTCCTCTCCTCGATGCATCTGCAAAGTCAAAGTCTTCTTCGGCTCTGCAGTCTGCCTCGAAGAAGAGGAAATCCACATCTGCTCTGTCCTCCTCCACTGTTCCTCCAGCTGACCAGCCTTCCACCTCAGCTCCACCATCTCGTGATATTCTTTTTGATATGGTCTCTGGACTTTACAGGTTGATGTCTCTTTCATCTCTCCATCAGGGAATACCCTTCCCTGAGGATCTGAGACAGTTTGTTCCCCAGCCTCATGTGCCTCCTCAGCCCACTGATGTCGTTGAGCATCCTGGTGTAGCTTCTACTCAGGATGCTGATGATGATGCTGCTGTTACTCCTTCTGACCCTCCTCCAGAGGATACACTTGTTGTCACAGAGCATGCTTCTTCTTCTGCATCCCCTGGAGACGCTCACTCTTAGATAGGTGTTCATGTGGTGTTAGCTTGTTGATGGTTGTACTTTGATGTTGTGATGGATATTTTGATACTGATGTATGGTGATGTTATGATAGATACTTGATGTGATATGTACTTTTGGCATCATGATGTATTTTTTTGTGATCATGATGTATGTTTTTTTGGTTGGACATGGTGATGTCCATCTGCTATGTACTCACATCCTTTGTTATATGTATATATGATGTTGCTGATTAATCATGTGTCACACCTTGTATAATTGATTGTCTTATCTGTGTGATGTTTGCCATATTGTCTCCATGAATGCTTTATTCACTTATGATGTGCTTGTGAGACAATATAGGATTTGATATTGATTTATTCAAGCTATCTCTGATGTGATGAATTTTTGAAACTATTTTCGTTTCATCTATCTATAATGTTGATATTGGACTTCTATTCATCTATTCATATAAGTATATGATGTGCTTTTATGAGATTTTTGATTCCATATATCTTTATACTCCTTGATTATTGTTAGTTAGTATTTAGCACGATTACTGTTGTTGTTTTTTACTCCCACCTTTTTGGATAATGCCATAGGGGGAGAGAAATAAACATACAAGATTCATAATGAATGTGCTAAGTATGTTCTAACACTATGAATCTAAGATTGAACTTGCCTTAGATTCAGGGGGAGTAAGATTACATTGAATAGGGATTTTAATTCCTAGATTTTTTGATTTAAAATGATACGTATCTTACTCATTTTCTTCAATTGATATGTAGATGCCCTAATATTTGTTGACTAACTTGATTGGCATCTATGTAGGGGGAGTAAGTTTTCGTAAGCACAATTATTTATCTTTTTGTTTATGTTTGTTTGTCATCATCAAAAAGGGGGGAGAATATTGAGTATTGGACTTCTCCTTACTTGGTGTTAATGATGAGCAAACATAAATACTTGTAACTAATCCCCTATTTTACAGTTAATCCATTGCCTAATCTTATTATGAAGATCTACTTGCAATGGATGACATTCAAAGTTGATTGAAGGCAAATGACATGGATTGGATGATCGTAGATGATGATTGAAGCTCCATGAAGTCTTCAAGCTCATACGATGGATAGAAGAGAGATTCGTCAATGTAATTTTCTTTTATCTCTTCTAGTATGTAGCTTAGAAGTAGAACATTGATGGAGCACTCACACACATCATCATTTCTGTCTTAGGACTTTATTAGATCATTTGTTCTTTGACCCAAATCCATTTCTTTTGTGATTGTGCTTGGATTGTTTATAACAGTCGACTGCTGAACGTTTTACAGTCGTCTGTCTTAAAAAACAGTTGACTGTGTTTTGTTCTACAGTCGCCTGTTATGCAGAAGCTTTTAACAATATAGTTTTGGGCCTTTCTGTTTATTTCGCATAGGCTACTGATGAACAATTCACAGGCGCCTATCCTTGTGACAGTCGACTGTGTTTTGTAAATCAGTTGCATGTCTATCTTTTGCCCAAAACTTCGTTGATCTGACTTTTACGGCCAGTCGACTATTGTTGTATATACAGTCGACTGTACCTTGGATCAGTCGACTGTGTATGCTACAACAGTCGTCTGTCTGTTAGCCAGCTTATTGACTCTGCTCTCTGGAAATTCTCAGGGTATTTGACAGTCGTCTGTATAAGGATTTACAGTCGCCTGTTCTGATTAACAGTCGACTGTATTATCTGCATCAGTCGTCTGTCCTGTTATCTTACAGGATTTCCAGATTTCATTCTACTTACCATCTCTCGGCCAGTCACCTGTAGAAGGATTTACAGTCGCCTGTTGGTTTAACAGTAGACTGTCTTTGCTTCATCAGTCGACTGTCCACGTGGTAAGTTACCGTTATGAATTCTTTCCTACCCTTGCTGACTGTGCAACCGTCGACTGTGGTTTCTTCAACAGTCGACTGTCGCGAGTTCAGATTCCATCCGTTGAGAATTTTCTCACGGATTCCAAAAGAGTTTTTGCCTAAACTGTTTTGTGGATTTGAGAAACATATAAATAGGGCTTCTACTGTTCCATTGAGAGGTTACCAATTCTTCCAAGTTTTCATCTCAAGCTTTCATTCTAAAGTTTAAAGCTCTCAAATCCAAAGCCCTAAGAATTCCAAATCTTTGATCTCTTGCTCTCCAACCTAGAACCAA
Source organism: Scilla litardierei (assembly GCA_030789695.1). Taxonomy (NCBI): domain Eukaryota; kingdom Viridiplantae; phylum Streptophyta; class Magnoliopsida; order Asparagales; family Asparagaceae; genus Scilla; species Scilla litardierei. Next base: position 44,216,371 of record CM061142.1, read on the forward strand.
AGAGTGATCCTCTAGGCAATTGGTGCAGTCAAGAGAAAGGGCTTTCTCCTCTCTTCCAAGAGAGTCTTCAACACACAATACACCATTCTTTCAAGTTCTACTTCAAGGCATATGTGATTGTAAGTGTTGCTTTCATATTTCATTATTTTCGTATATTGAATTTGCTCTCGGGTTGTGAGAGCGGTTTGCTTGCTCCCAAGTTGTAGGAGTCAAGGACATCGATTGTATTCGATTTCACTTGTAGGGTTGCTACAAGTGGGGTTTTAAGGAAACCTCAAGTTAGGGTTCTAACTTGAGTATCCGGAGGTATCTGGGTGGAAGGGACGTATGATTATCGGGAACAAGTCGGGAAGTGACTTGGGTAATCCGAACCCTAGAAACATAATTGTATTTGCATTTGTTTCTTATTTGGGTTCAAATCTAATTCCGCACTTTATTGTTGGTTAGCATTTTAATTTGGTGTAACAATCGTTTTAAATTGCTTAAACACTATTCAATCCCCCTTCTAGTGTTTTCTCCATAGACAGTATCCATACATGCATATGTTCACCCTCATCATTATTTCATAAATGATTACCATCATGCACCGTATCATATGTTGCCACCACCATTTCATCATGTGCCGCATGCTTATCCACGTCATGCATACACTAGGCCACTTCCTCGTAGAACACATGCACCACGTAGAAATCAACAAAATGTGCATTTCCCAATAGGAATAGGGCTCCCAAGACATTCTCTGTTTGGGGCCCAAAGGACACTAGCATGCATGAGAAACAAGCATATATAAACTTGTATTTTATGAATGTTGTGCACAATGATGATTATATTGGGAAGTCTAAGTACAATTGGACTTGGCTTCCAAAGGTCTAATCTTTTAGGACCCAATGACCTTGGGTATCATGATACAATGTTTTTATCTTCAGGTACTCAAGAAAAAGAAAAGGAGCAACAAATCTAAATTTGGCTCCAAGAACGGTTGGATACTTGATAGCGGGTGCTCAAAACACATGACTAGTAAAGCTCTGTTGCTATCCGAAGTGGTATCCATTGAAAATGGAAACCGAGTGGTCTTTGGAGGCAAGAAGAGTGGAACCATCATAGGTGTTGGGAAAGTTGGTAACCCTTCTAAACCTCTTATAAATGATGTTTACCTTGTTAAAGGTTTAAATCACAATCTAATCTCTATAAGTCAACTTTGTGACACGGTTACAAAGTTAGCTTTGAGAAAGGAATGTGCCATATTTTAAGTACAGATAATAATAGTTTGTTGTTTTCTAGCACACTCCATAAGGACTTATATATCTTAGATATTCCAAATTCCCATGAACAATGTCTTATTGCCAACACAAGTGAGCAACACTTATGGCATAGACGTTTTGGTCATGCAAATTTTGGAACACTTTTCAAACTATCCAAGCTAGATTCTATAAAACGATTCCCTAATCTTTCTTTTAAAAAGAAAAGCTTTTGCGACTCGTGTCAACGAGGTAAACTTCCAAAATCGTCATTCAAACCTAAGAAAAGCATATCCTCTAAACGGCCTCTAGATCATTTACATCTATATCTTTTTGGGCCAACTAGAGTTGCTTCATTAGGGAATGTCCGATATGGACTTGTCATCGTTGATGACTTTTCTAGGTTTACTTGTGTATTTACTTTAGTTAATAAAAATGATGCTTTTGAAAACTTCACAGTATTTGCTAAGAAAGTACAAAATATCATTAGAACCAGCATTGTCACTATTCGTAGTGATCATGGCGGGGAATTTGAGAACGAGTCCTTCTCAAACTTTTGTGATGAGGTTGGTATTACTCACACCTTTTGTTTTTCTCGCGCACCCCCTCAAAATGGTGTTGTTGAGAGAAAGAATAGGACGCTAGTGGAATGTGCTCGCACTATGCTTGATGATAGCCACCTTGGCCATCAATTTTGGGCAGAAGCAGTACATACCGCTTGCTGTGTTTAATAGAATACTCTTGAGGCCCGACACTAAACAAACTTGTTATGAATTGTTGTTTGGTAGATTACCTCAAGTTAAACATTTTAGAGTTTTTGGTGCAAAATATTTTATCAAGAACACGTATGGTAGTTTGGACAAATTTGATCCAAGATCCGATGAGGAGATCTTTGTTGGATATTCCTCCCGTAGCAAAGCCTACCAGATATACAACAAGAGAACCTCAACGATCGAGGAATCACATCATGTATCATTTAATGAAGACGTTGTCTCTCCTAGAATTATCGATGACGATGACTCTATGGAAGTAGTTTATGATTCTGTTGATAAGTCTAATGCTATTGATTCTGTTGAAACTAACCTACTAATGAATCCCTTGAGAATGTTCCTGGTGACCAGGGTGTTCCCAGAAAGCTTCCAACTGTTCGTGACCATCCTCATGAGCAAGTTATTTGCAACATAGAAGATGATGTCAAAACAAGGTCTCAAGTCAACTTCTTCGCTCATTGTGCCTTTGTCTCTTCCGTGGAGCCAAGAATATCAACGAGGCATGCAAAGATAGTTCTTGGATCGTAGCCATGGAAGAGGAGCTCATTCAGTTTGAGAGGAATGAGGTCTGGGAGCTCGTTCCGTTGCCTTCGAAGAACCACAACGTTATAGGAACGAAGTGGATTTTCAAGAACAAGACAGACGAGAACAAAAATGTCATCCAGAACAAGGCTCGGTTAGTTGCTCAAAGCTACAGGCAAGAGGAAGGTATCGATTTCGAGGAATCCTTTGCACCTGTAGCTAGATTAGAATCTATTAGACTATTATTGTCATTTGCATGCCATAAAGATTTCAAACTTTTTCAAATGGACGTAAAGAGTGTGTTCTTAAACGGAGATGTCGTTGAGGAAGTATATGTTTCTCAACATCCGAGTTTTATAAACGAAAAATTTCCGAATCAAAATTTCAAACTTAAGAAAGCACTTTATGGTTTGAGACAAGATCTTAGATCTTGGTATGACTGCTTAAAGAACTTTCTTTTGGATTTGGGTTTCAAAATGGGTGAGATTGATTCAACGCTTTTTGTTAAGTATGCTAATCATGATATTATTCTAGTTCAAATTTACGTAGATGATATCATTTTTCGTGCTAGTAAATTCACTCTCTGCGAAGATTTTTCTAATGTCATGAAGGATCAGTTTGAGATGATTTACATGGGTGAGATCAAATACTTCCTAGGACTCCAAATTCGCCAAATGAACGATCGGATATTCTTCCACCAAACCAAGTACACGGTGGAACTGCTAAAGTGATTTGGAATGGAGAGTGCTTCTAACAAGAAGACTCCGATGAGCACCACAACACATCTTGAGAAAGATACGAGCGGTAAAGATGTAGACATTTGTCTATATCGAGGTATGATAGGTAGTCTATTATATCTTACTGCTAGTTGGCCAGATGTAATATTTGTTGTATGTGTTTTTGCTAGGTATCAGTCACAACCTAAGGAATCACACTTAATAGCGGTTAAACGTATTTTCTGTTATTTAAGTCACACGCTAGACTACGGATTATTCTATCCAAAGTCAAGCACATATGAGTTAATCTCATATAGTGATGTAGATTATGCTGGATGCAAATCCGATAGGAAAAGTACTAGTGGCACTTGCCATTTTATAGGAAATTCCCTCGTCTCTTGGTTTTCCAAGAAGCAGAATTCCGTATCACTTTCAACCACCGAGGCGGAATATATTGCCGCCGGTGCTGCATATGCACAGGTTCTTTGGATGAGACACACACTGAAAGACTTTGGTGTACACTGTGATACTTGCCCTATCATGGTGGACAACCTAAGTGCGATATGTCTCTCTAAGAATCCGGTACACCATTCCCGTACCAAACACATAGATGTATGTCACCATTTTCTAGATGATCACGTAGCTAAAAAGGACATCATATTAGTGTACGTTGAAACCCAGAAGCAAATCGTCGATATTTTCATGAAACCACTTAAGGAAGATTCCTTTGTGCGGTTACGTCGAGAATTGGGGATTATAAATGAATCCGAGATTTAGGACTCATACTGTTTATAAAGTTTGCATGATAGTGATTGTCATAGACTCATGCATATATCTATTATGATATTCTCTGTTCATACTGGATTTATGAGTGGTTTTCGATTTGCGCATCGTATTTATGGTTTTATGGTCTAATGTGATAATTAAGGTGATTAAGTGAGTGTTTAGATGTTTAGTCCAAGTGCTCGTAGGAAAGATCTCAAAATTTCTCTTTTATAAACTTGGACTCATTTAGTCGGTTCAAGTTCATCTTCTTGACTAGTTTATGCCTTTTTTTCTTGACTAACTTGCTGTTTGCCTCTTAGTCGGTCCAAGCACAATCACCGACCGGCTAGAATACGTTTTAGTCGGTCGGCTACTGAACTCAGACCGACTAGTTGGATAAGGGCAAAGTTGTCTTTGGCCGATTTCAATTGTTTTTAAAACTCATCTCACCGACTCATTTTCATATAAATCGATGCATCTCTTTCTTCCTCTCTAAGCCATCACCGTCCTACGCCGTCCTTTGCCGTCCTTCGTCGTTTCCGTCCGCCTCAGTCACCGCCGGCCATCCTCTTCCTCCTCTAGGGTATCTCCTCCTCTCCTCTCGTCTATTTTTGTGATCATTAGGGGTCGCTCTTAAAATTCCTTTCGAATTTGTTGTGTCTGTCTTCTCGATTTCATGGCGAGAATGAGAATTCCTATCCCCTCTTCCGGTCCCTCTGAGATGACCGTTGAGCCTCCCTCTAACCCTAATCCATCCAAACGTCGATCAAAATCAACTCGTCCGCCTCCTTTGTCGCCGGTTTCACCGTCGTCTTCTTCGCATCCACTCAAAAAGAAGAAGGCGACATTCCCTCGACCTAAGCCAACATATCAACCCCAGTCCCAGCCAAAATTCAAAAAGACGTTGACCTCTGGACCCTTATGGTTCTTCTTCAACGCACTCTGACTCCAACGAGGATTATATCCAAGAGTCTGAGGCTGTCGAGAAAGAACCTATCCTGACTGCTCGCACTACCCCGTGACAGTCCAAGGGGAATGGTCCTATGCCCTCTGGTGGGGTCGATATTTCTATGTGTCGCAATGATCCGTTATGTCTTGCCACTTATAATCGTATTGAGCATTGCCCCTTTATTCTCGAACACTACGTCAAGTTTGCTGATTTCCCTGAGCTTGTCGATCTTTTATCTTATAGCAGGCTTTCTGACTATCTTCACCACGATGCCAAGGCGAATCCTCATCCTTACCCACGACTCGTTAAGCTTTTCTATGCCAATCGAGTTAGGGGTGAGTATGATGAAAAGCACTGTATTGAGAGCACTGTTTTGGGGACGCCCATTGTCCTCACTGCAGAGGTCTTAGGACGGATTCTTGGGATTTCGTCTTCTGGTCTGATTCCTTCTGACATTTATGTGGAAAAGATCCATGATCTCGATCAATCTCTGTTGGCCGATATGTTTCATGTCGTTCCTCCCACCATGATAGGCGTTCCCTCCAAATCCTTCAAGCCGAATACATGGGTTCTCAATTTGATTCTAAAGTCGTGTCTACTTCCGAAGTACGGCTCTTCTAGTCTTCCATCCCAGCCCTTTCTGAAGCTCATCTATGCCCTGTTTGATGGGAGCAAAATAAATTGGGCTCGTATCATTCTGGACAAGATGGAATCTTTTGAGTGCATCAGGAAGTCGTCCAAGGCCGTGCATATTCCATATCCTTGCCTCTTGAATTTGGTCTTCCGTCATTTTGGAGTTCCCCTTCCTTCTGACGATCAGTGTCCTTTGGGTCCTCCCTTGAACGCGACCGCTATCAAAAAATCTCTTGCTGCCTTGAGACATGTTCAGTGGGCGAACCCTTCTGTCCCTCCTCCGTCGTCTAGCGCTGCCTCTTCAGTGTACCTAAGCAGTCAAGGAGCTCGTCTCTTGCGTTGTGAGGAGATGCTAGAGCGCCTCTGTGATCGCTTGGGTGTTGAGGTTCCTCCGTCTGTTTCTGATGAGGAAGTCATAGATGCTGCTGACGATGAGGAGCATACTACTGCCTCTCCTGTTCGTGCCCCCGAGGGCACTCCTGCTGCCACCATCCCTTCGGTAGATATTTTTGTTGCTTCAGAGTCTGCCATTCCAACTGCACAGCCTGACGCTGGTGCAGCTCCTGCCTCTGCCTCCTGAGCCTACCTTGGAGGACTCTCCTTTGAGCATATTGGATGATACATCTAGTTGTGAGAGAGCGAGGCTAGGATAGTTTGGTGGTTGTTCTATTTTCTTTTTGTATATGATATGATGTTGTATTGATATGTATTCCTGCACTTTATGCCACTTCCTGCTGTTGTCAGATATTTTTTGTTGCCTGTATGTATGCCTTTTGCTGGTTATATATATATACATCATGTTACAGTTCGTATCATTGTACATGATGTGATGTGTCTCTGCTGATTCTTTTCATCGCTCGTCGACTATGTTGTTCTCTAGCTTTGGATGTATGAAAACATGGATTGTTTTCCATGCACTCAATTCGCTAAAATGTTGATATTGGAGAAATTGTTCCTTTACTCAACCGTATGATTTAATATTGGTTTTGCTGTTTTCGCTTTCTGTTTTTAGACTATGGTCTAGTTGACACAGCTTATTTTGACTTTGATGTTTTCATTGGTGTCATTTGGACCATCGTCATATTTTTTGACACTCGTGTTTGAACTTCTGTTAGCCATTATTGTATGTCGTTGTTTTTTACTCCCGCTCTTTTTGGATAATGCCAAAGGGGGAGAGAACATATAAGGACTTCGTGCTAAATGATAATTTAAACATTACCGTGAATCTAATTTCATATGCTAGATTCAGGGGGAGTGAAGATATAAAAATCTATGGATTCTGATCCTATATTTCGATACTTGTTCCCGGTAATCCTACGTCCCTACCACCCGGATACCACCGGATACTCAAGTTAGAACACTAACTTGAGGTTTCCTTAAAGCCCACTTGTAGCAACCCTACAAGTGCAATCGAATACAATCAATGTCCTTGACTCCCACAACCAGGGAGCAAGCAAAAACCACTCTCACAACCGAGAGCACAATTCAAATAAAGAAGTTATGAAATCTGAAAGCAACACTTAGAATCACATATGCCTTGAAGTAGAACTTGAAGGAGAAGTGTGATGTGTGTTGAAGAACTCTCTTGGAAGAGAGGAAAAAGCCCTTTCTCTTGACTGCACCAATTGCCTAGAAGATGAATCTTTGTTTCTAGGTTGGAGAGCAAGAGAACAAGATTTGGAAATACTTAGGGCTTTGGATTTGAAAGCTTTGATCTTTGGAAATGAAAACTTGAAGGATTTTGTAATGAATGAGTAACCTTCCAATGAAACAGTAGAAGCTCTATTTATAGCTTTCTCAAATCCACAAAATAGCTTAGGCAAAAACCCAATCGAAATCCATGAGAAAAATCTCAACGGATATAATCTGAACTCGCGACAGTCGACTGTTGAACAATCCACAGTCGACTGTTGCACAGTCAGCAAGGGTAGGTGAGAAATCATAACTGTAACTTACCACGTGGACAGTCGACTGATGAAGCAAAGACAGTCGTCTGTTAAACCAACAGGCGATTGTAATTTCTTCGACAGGCGACTGGTCGAGAGAAGAGTAAGTTAGACAAATACTGGAAATCTCACAAGATACAGGAAAGACGACTGATGCAAGGAACACAGTCGACTGTTAATCAGAACAGAAAACTGTAAAAACTTGAATAGACGACTGTCAATATCAAGAGAAATTTCCATGGAGCTGAGTCAAAGAAATGACTTACAGACAGGCGACTGTTGCAGCATAGACAGTCGACTGATCTAATAGACAGTCAACTGTATATACAGCATAAGTCGACTGGCCGTAGAAATCAGATCAAACAGAGTTTGGGCAAGGAGAGACAGGCAACTGATTTACAACACACAGTCGACTGTCACTAGGACAGGCGCCTGTGAATCGTTCAACAGTAGCCTGTGTGAAATAATCAGAGAAGGCCCAAAACTATATTGTAATAGTCTGTGCATAACAGGCGACTGTAGAACAAAACACAGTCGCCTGTTTTTGAGACAGGCGACTGTAAACTGTTCAGCAGTCGGCTGTTATGAACAATCCTAGTACAAACAAAAGAGAATTGAATTGGGATCAAAGAACAAAGGTCTAGAGATGTCCTATGACAGAAAGTAGATATGTGTGAGTGCTCCATCAAAGTTCTATTTCTAAGCTGCATACTAGAAGAGATAAAAGAAAAATTACATTGACGAATAATCTCTTCTTTCCATCGTATGAACTTGAAGTCTTTACGGAGCTTCAATCATCAATCTACGATCATCCAATTCATATCATTTGCCTTCAATTATGTTTGTGAGTCATCCATTGCTAGTTGATCTTCATAATAAGCTTAGGCAATGGATTAACTGCAAAATAGGGATTAGTCACAAGTATTTATGTTTGCTCATCATTAACACCAAGTAGGAAGAAGTCCAATACTCGACATTCTCCCCCCTTTTTGATGATGACAAACAAACAGAAACAAAAAGATAAATAATTGTGCGTAATGAAAACTTACTCCCACTACATAGATGCCAATCAAGTTAGTCAACAAATATTAGAGCATCTACATAACAATTGAAGCAAGTGAGTGAGATATGAATGAATTCAATTCAAGAAATCTAGGAAATAAAATCCCTATTCATTGTAATCTTACTCCCCCGGAATCTAAGGCAACAAAAATCTTAGATTTAAGCGTTAGAACATACTTAGCACATCCATTATGAATCTTGTATGTTTATTTCTCTCCCCCTATGGCATTATCCAAAAAGGTGGGAGCAAATAACAACAACAATAATAGTGCTAAATACGAACTAACAACAATCAAGGAGTATAAAGATATATCAAATCGAAAACTCATAAAATCTCATCATATACACATGTGAGTAATGGAATTGAAATCCAATATCAACATTTTAGATATACGAAATGAAAATAATTTTCACAAATTCATCATATCAAAGTGAGCATGAATTGACCAATATCAAATTCGTATATTGTCTCAAAAGCACATCAAGGAGAGTGAAGCATACATGGAGACAACAAATCATACATCACACAGATAAGATATACAATATAACATAGTGACACAAGATGAACGACAACATCATATATAGATATAAAGCAACTGAGTACATCAACGGATGGTCATCTACATGGCCATCCCAACAAGATACATCATGATTAAAAAAACATACATCATCATGACGACATCAAAGTATATCACCATACATATATAAAAGAGTCACAGACAGCATCATCCATCATACAAAAAAATATATCAGAATCACTCAACCTAAACAAAAGCAGACCACACAAAATAAAAACGAGGTCTTCAGGTGAGTGAACAGAACAGCAGCAGCAGCCTCAGTCAATATGAATGACGGAGGGGTCCGACGGGCGGCCAGAAGATCGGAACAAAAGCCGAGCAGAGCGACGAGTAGGAAAAGTCGGAGTCTTCCTCTTCGAAGACGAAGCACGATCAGCAGATGAAACAGCAGGAACATGAAGTGGAGTCTGGGCATTGGAGGTCTGAACCACAGAGGGTTTGGTAGTGAAACCAGAAGGAGGAGATACACAAGAAGGAGTAGTGATCGCAGAGGTAGCAAACATAGCCTGAAGCTCGGGAGGAATGGGACAACCATGATGCTTAAAAGAGATTAGCTGAAGCTTAAGCAAACGAGAGAGCTTCTCATCCAGGGAAACAGAAAGAATTTCAAGAGCAGGACACGAGCGTCCAACTGACGAAGAAGGAACTCAGTGGACCTAGAAGGATGCACAGCAGGCTGAGAAGAGGGGATGGGATCACTGACCGAGACAGGAAGAGGTTCACCAGAATATTGAGGCTAGGAGGGAGTAGGATCAAGTTTTGGTGAGGGGACAGGCTCATTGAGGAAATCAAGAGAGACATTAGGGAAGAAATGATCGAAAAGAGCCATGGTCGAACACGAAGCTAGGGCACGATAGAAAGATGAACGAACCCTAACAGGAGATATCACGAGAAAGAGAGATCAGACCTAGTCCAGTGACAGAACAAAGGCAACGACACTCGAAATTGATGCACGAAAGGAGCGAGATCGACGGATTTGGTAGACCAATCGAGCGGGAAGATGAACGGTCGAAACGGAGGAGAGAGAGTCGACGAGGGGAAGTGGTCGTGTAGACTGAATATAAAATTGGGGGAATCAATCTGAGCCGTTGGATCAAGGAATCGACGGCTCGGATCAAATCACATGAACCGACACAACAAGAGTCAGTCGACTGATGAACAACAGTCAGTCGACTGGATGAAGTGATAAAATTAAAGGCTCGGATAGATGGGCAGTCGACTGGACAGTAACATACAGTCGCCTGTCCATTGGACAGTTGACTGACATATGCTCAACAGTCGGCTGGCCGAGAATTAATACAGTTCACAAAAAGAACAGAGAACACTGTAAAAATTCGACAGGGAGTACAGTCGCCTGATGACTAAAATGTAGTCACCTGTTACATTAACATTCGACTGTAAAACAGTCATCAGTCGGCTGTGCGAAAGATACAAATTCTCAGACTGAGGAGATAGAGTAGGGCAGTCGACTGTCAAAGGAAGGACAGTCATCTGTCCTGGTCCAAAAGAGCACAATGAGATAGAATTCCAGAGAATAAGAACACTCACCCTAGGACCTATACTCTAATCACACATACATCGTAAAATCATTATGAAAAATAATAAATCTATTGAAACACAAATTACTCCAATCAAACTCAAAACTCATGAAATCAAATAAGTCACAATTGCCTTTCTCAATCTCATAAAATGATAAAGCACATGAAGACAATCAAAAAGATATGAGCTCAATAGGAGTTATAGCATGAAAGGTTGAGCTTCTAGATTTCAGATTCACCCATAATTCCAATTCTCCATGCAACCTCACAAATGAATCTTCTTTAAGAGGTTTAGTGAAGATATCGGCAATTTGTTTTTGGGTTTCAATGTACTCTAAGATGATATCCTTCTTAGCTACATGATCATTTATACAATGGTGTCTCACGTCTATGTGTTTGGTACGGGAGTGGTGTACCGGATTCTTGGAAAGACAAATAGCACTTTGATTATCAACCATGATAGGGCAAATATCACAATTGACACCATAGTCACTAAGAGTGTGTCTCATCCAAAGAACTTGTGCACATGCAAGACCCGCGGCAATATATTCCGCTTCAGTCGTGGACAATGACACCGAATTCTGTTTCTTAGAAAACCAAGAAACTAAGGAATTTCCTAAGAAATGGCATGTGCCACTAGTACTTTTCCTGTCAGACTTGCATCCGGTAAAGTCGGCATCACTATATGAGATTAACTCATATGTGCTATACTTAGGGTAAAGTAACCTATAATCTAGGGAGTGATTGAGATAACGAAATATTCGTTTAACCGCAATCAAGTGTGACTCCTTTGGTCTTGCTTGATATCTAGCACAAATACATACAGAAAACATGATATCGGGCCTACTAGCGGTTAAGTAAAGCAAGCTACCGATCATACCTCGATATAGACGAACGTCTACATCTTTTCTGCTTTCTCCTTGTGTAGATGAGTATTAGTACTCATGTGAGTCCTTTTGCTCGAAGACGATTCCATCCCGAATCGCTTAATAAGCTCCCCTGTGTACTTTGTCTGATGAATGAAAGTGCCATTCTCCATTTGTCGAATTTGCAATCCAAGGAAGTAGGTCAGCTCTCCCATGTGGCTCATCTCAAATTCATCCTTCATAGACTTGGAAAATTCTTGACAAAGAGTAAAGTTAGTATAACCGAAAATAATATCGTCTACATAAACTTGAATCAAAAGAATGTCATTTTCATAATCTCTAATGAAGAGTGTAGAATCAACTTCTCCCATTTTAAAACCTAAATTCAAAAGAAAGGTCTTAAGACGATCATACCAAGCTCTAGGAGCTTGTCTCAATCCATACAACGCTTGCTTAAGTTTGAAAACATGGTTTGGAAAATTTTCATGAATAAACCCGGGAGGTTGAGAAACATAGACTTCTTCATTGACAAACCCATTTAAAAATGCACTTTTAACATCCATTTGAAATAATTTAAAATTCTTATGGGATGCAAAAGATAAAAGCAACCTAATAGCTTATAATCTAGCTACGGGGGCAAAAGATTCTTCGAAATCAATACCTTCCTCTTGCCGGTAACCTTGAGCTACTAACCTTGCTTTGTTCCGTGTGATTACCTCATTTTCATCCGTCTTGTTCTTGAAGATCCATTTGGTCCCAATAACTTGGTGACCACTTGGAAGAGGTACAAGTTCCCAAACTTCGTTTCTCTCGAATTGCGCTAGTTCTTCTTCCATTGCCACTATCCAAGAGCTATCCTCACAAGCTTCTTGAATGTTCTTTGGCTCAATGGTAGAAAAGAAAAAGAGACGAATGCGCAATGGGAGAATTCTTCAATTCTTGATCTCGTTCGAACACACACACCAATATCTCCAATAATTTGGTTATGGGGATGGTTGCGAACGGTTGGATAAGCTTTGGGTATACCTGGATCACTAGGAACAACTTCGTTAGAAGTGTTAGTCTCAACAATAGGATCATTAATCTTAACATTATTAAGAGAATCACAAAGAATATCTACATTATCATCATCAACATGAGGAAAGTCAAAATCTTCATAAAAAGATACGTGAAGTGATTCCTCAATCGTTGAAGAAGTTTTGTTGTATATCCGGTAGGCTTTGCTACGTGTGGAATATCCAACAAAAATTCCTTCATCGGATCTTGGCTCGAATTTGTCTAAATTATCAAAGGTGTTCTTTATAAAACATTTCGAACCAAAGACACGAAAATATTTCACTAGAGGCTTTTTATCATAAAACAACTCAAAACAAGTTTTGTTTGTTCGGGGTCTCACTAGGATCCTATTGAGCACATAACATGCCGTGTGCACCGCTTCTGCCCAAAATTGTAGTCCTAAATGACTATCATGGAGCATAGTGCGAGCACACTCAATAAGAGTCCTATTCTTTCTTTCTACAACACCATTTTGTGGTGGTGCACGAGGAAAGGAAAAGTTATGAGTTATCCCGGAGTCATCACAAAACTTAGTAAAAGACTCATTCTCAAATTCTCCTCCATGATCACTACGAATAGTAATAATGGTGGATCCTAAAAGATTCTGAATCTTCTTTGCAAATTTGGTAAACTCTTCATGAGCTTCATTCTTACTAGTTAAGAATGAAACCCAAGTAAATCTAGAAAAGTCGTCAACGACAACTAGTCCATAATGAGCATTACCTAAAGAAGCGGTTCTAGTTGGCCCAAATAAATCTAGATGTAGAAGTTCTAGGGGCCTCTTAGAAGTAATCCCTTCTTTAAGCTTAAATGAAGATTTACTTAGTTTACCTCTTTGACATGAATCACAAAAGTTTTTCTTATTAAAAACAATCTTAGGAAAACCGTTGACTAGATCATGCTTAGCTAACTTATATAAGTGCTTGAAATGAACATGACCAAAACGGCGATGCCACAATAGTTGTTCACTTGTGTTAGCAACTAAGCAATGTTCTACGGTTTTAGGCAAGCTCAAATAATAAATATTTTTACGCATAATACCGGAAAATAAAGCATTTGAATCACAATCAACAATAGTACACAATCCTTCTCCAAAGTTAACCTTGTAACCTTTGTCACAAAGTTGACTAATGGAAATGAGATTGTGACATAAACCACTAACAAGATAAACATTAGTAATTAGGGGTTTGGAAGGATTACCAACGATACCTACTCCAATGATGGTTCCCTTTTGATTACCTCCAAAAGTGATGGTTGCACCATCCTTGATGCTAATCACTGCGGAGAGCAATGAGGGATCTCCCGTCATGTGTTTGGAGCAACCGCTATCAAGAATCCATCCTTTCCCTTTAGAGCTAATAAGGCATTTATTGCTCTTCTTCTTTCTCTTGGGTACCTATATAATATACCATAAGCTTATGGTACCCAATGTTTGTTGGGTCCAAGGGGATTAGCCCTTTGGAAGCCAAGTCCAAGTGGACTTCCGCTTTCCAACATAGTTACTATTTCTAATTACATCATGAAAGTAGGAGTCAACATAAGCATTCCTAACATTTAGACTAGTGTTCTTAGGACCCCAAATAGTGTACATCTTGGGAGTCCTATTCCTAGTTGCATGCATATGTGTTGGATTTCTATGTGGTGCATGCTTCTTAGGAACATGATTTCTAGCATAGAGATGTGGTGGAGGATATGCATTGTACATTCTAGAATGATATGTATTCTTGGGAACATGCATATTATATGAAGCATATTGATCATGCATGACATGTGGAGGATTAGCATACATGAAAGAATGATGCGTATGAGCATATGGGTGTGTGGGAGCACGTACATGAGTATTTCTCATGTGTGGTTGTGTATGTGTCCGTGGGTGCGGAGCATAAAATGTGTCATGATTATCCACTTGTGAAGTAGGATGTTTTCTACGTGGATGAGTGTTAGTGTACATATAAGCATGGCCTTGCTTTTGGTTTCCACTCTTAGTGGGTTTCTTGCCAAAAGAAAGAGAAAGTGATGTGGTGACATTCTTGGTAGGATTGCTACCTATAGTGTCTTTGACACCACTAGTGATACACCGGAGGAAGGCCTCACAAAATCCATAATGACACCACTATAGGAGGTGCGATCATTAGATGCATTTGCTTTAACAAATCCAAGGCCAACACGATGTGTGGCCGGAAATTGATTTGCAAGCAAATCATCCAATTGTCCTTGTCCCTTATTAAATCTCACAATACGGGAGGACATGAGCTCATATTTCTCCTTTAAAGAAGAAATGTTGGTATCCAAGGTGGACACCCGTGCTTTGAGCTCGTGCACTTGGGTTTTAAGAGAATCATTCTCTAATCCCAATTGTGTGTGGCGTGTAACTAGATCACTATCATCCATGGGATGTGTTTGATCTAGTTGAGATTTGAGGGAATTCATCTCATTTCTCAATGTGACATTTTGAGAAGCTAAGTTTGCTTTCTCAAGGGTTAAAGTATCAACAATGGTGTCATTGTTGATAATGCATGGAATGGATGACTTGCTAACTTTTGATTTCTTTAAGCTAGAATATCTAAGCATTAAAGATTGGTATTTAGCAAATAGTTCTTCATTAGCTATGCGAAGTTCATCCATTGTTACCTCGGTGTTATCTGTATCGGAATCACTCTCATCCGAGAGTGGGTCTTCAAGTGCCATGAAGCACATGTGGGCACTCTCACCCTTCTCATCATCGGAATCGCTTGATGAGTCATCACTTGAATCATCAAAGGTACCGACGAGTCCTTTCTTCTTGTCTCTCTTGTTCTTGTCGGACTTGTGGTACTTTGGTGCCTTCCACTTTTCTTTGTTGTTTAGCATTGGGCAATCCCTCTTGATGTGCCCTGGCTTATTACACTTATAACAAAGAGAGGAAGTAGCATTAGTGGACTCAAAATGTTTGTTGGAGGGAAATTTACCTTTGCGGAAGAAGCGTTGGAACTTCTTCGCCATTTGGGCCATGTCACCCAAATCCATCTCGTTCTCGGATTCTTCACTTTCGAAGGATGACGAATTGGCGTTGAACGCCAAAACTTTCTTCTTGGCCTCTGAGGGATTCATCAATGCTTGAATCTTCAATCGGTTATCCCGTCTTACTTCGTAAGACATAAGAGTCCCGATGAGATTCACCACGGTGTAGTTCTTCAAGTCATTGACCTCCTCAATGGCGATTGCTCTTCTTTCCCATTTGGAGGTCATCCCCATGATGATCTTCCTTACCTTTTCAGGTTCGGTGTAGATTTTTCCAAGGGCTTCCAATTCATTTTTGATGTCGGTAAAGCGTCGGTACATCGACGCAATGCTCTCATTTTCCTACATGTGAAACAAGTCGAAGTTTTGCACGGCAACATATAACTTTGAAAGCTTTACCTTATTTGTTCCCTCGTGGGTAACGATGAGATGGTTCCAAATTTGATATGCACTCTTACATGTGCATATCTTATTGAACTCGTTCGGATCCAACGCACAATGAAGAGCGTTCATTGCATTAGTGTTGTTGACTTCGGCAGACTTCTCGGAAGTCGTCCATTTCTCGAAATCCTCTTCGGCGGGCTCGACGTACTCCTTGTGGAGAGTTCTCCAAAGAGAAGCAATCCTAAGGAATGTCTCCATCTTACACTTCCAATAGCCAAAATTAGTACCATTGAAACGTGGAGGACGTACCGTAGATTGACCTTCGAAAAGTGTGGACGCTCCATCACGGTCGTGATTGTTGTACGAAGCCGGCGGAGGAACGTTGTTGTTGTTGGATGCCATAGATGAAACCTTGCGCTCTGATACCAATTATAAGGACCCTGTCTATGGGGAAAACACTAGAAGGGGGTTGAATAGTGTTTATGCAAATTTAAATGGAATTTACGCCAAATAAAATGCAATCCAACAAATAGTGTGGAATAGAAAAATGACCCAAAGAGAAACACAAGTAAACACAGATATGTTTCAAGGGTTCGGATTACCCAAGTCAACTCCCGACTTGTTCCCGGTAATCCTACGTCCCTACCACCCAGATACCACCGGATACTCAAGTTAGAACCCTAACTTGAAGTTTCCTTAAAGCCCACTTGTAGCAACCCTACAAGTGCAATCGAATACAATCGATGTCCTTGACTCCCACAACTAGGGAGCAAGCAAAAACCACTGTCACAACCGAGAGCACAAGTCAAATAAAGAAGTTATGAAATCTGAAAGAAGCACTTACAATCACCTATGCCTTGAAGTAGAACTTGAAGGAGAAGTGTGATGTGTGTTGAAGAACTCTCTTGGAAGAGAGGAGAAAGCCCTTTCTCTTGACTGCACCAATTGCCTAGAAGATGAATCTTTGGTTCTAGGTTGGAGAGCAAGAGAACAAGATTTGGAAATACGTAGGGCTTTGGATTTGAAAGCTTTGATCTTTGGAAATGAAAGCTTGAAGGATTTTGCAATGAATGAGTAACCTTCCAATGAAACAGTAGAAGCTCTATTTATAGCTTTCTCAAATCCACAAAATAGTTTAGGCAAAAACCCAATCGAAATCCGTGAGAAAAATCTCAACGGATATAATCTGAACTCGCGACAGTCGACTGTTGAACAATCCACAGTCACAGTCAGTAAGGGTAGGTGAGAAATCATAACGGTAACTTACCACGTGGACAGTCGACTGTAATTTCTTTGAGAGGCGACTGGCCGAGAGAAGATTAAGTTAGACAAATACTGGAAATCTCACAAGATACATGACAGACGACTGATGCAAGGAACACAGTCGACTGTTAATCAGAACAGGCGACTGTAAAAACTTGAACAGACGACTGTCAATATCAAGAGAAATTTCCAGAGAGCTGAGTCAAAGAAATGACTTACAGACAGGAGACTATTGCAGCATAGACAGTCGACTGATCTAATAGACAGTCAACTGTATATACAGTATAAGTCGACTGGCCGTAGAAATCAGATCAAACAGAGTTTGGGCAAGGAGAGACAGGCGACTGATTTACAACACACAGTCGACTGTCACTAGGACAGGCGCCTGTGAATCGTTCAACAGTAGCCTGTGCGAAATAATCAGAGAGGGCCCAAAACTACATTGTAATAGTCTGTGCATAACAGGCGACTGTAGAACAAAACACAGTCGACTGTTTTTGAGACATGCGAGTGTAAACTGTTCAGCAGTCGGCTGTTATGAACAATCCTAGCACAAACAAAAGAGAATTGAATTAGGATCAAAGGACAAAGGTCTAGAGATGTCCTATGACAGAAAGTAGATGTGTGTGAGTGCTCCATCAAAGTTCTATTTCTAAGCTACATACTAGAAGAGATAAAAGAAAAATTACATTGACGAATAATCTCTTCTTTCCATCGTATTCGCTTGAAGTCTTTACGGAGCTTCAATCATCAATCTACGATCATCCAATTCATATCATTTGCCTTCAATTACGTTTGTGAGTCATCCATTGCTAGTTGATCTTCATAATAAGCTTAGGCAATGGATTAACTGCAAAATAGGGGATTAGTCACAAGTATTTATGTTTGCTCATCATTAACACCAAGTAGGGAGAAGTCCAATACTCAACATTATCAGTTTCAAAGGAACAATTGCTCTCGAAAAAGAAGGCTCTCTCTCTCTCTCTCTCTCTCTCTCTCTCTCTCTCTCTCTCTCTCTCTCTCTCTCTCTCTCTCTTCGACCTAATCCTTTCTAGAGATCGTTTGATTCTCGTGTGTTTAATCTCCTGAAGGATTCAAGGATCACGATCATCATCCTAGCCATCTCCATCTATTCAACTCAGTGGTGCTAGGTTTTTTCATTCATCTTTCGTGATCTCTTCTCATCATCCTTCCTTGCCCTAATACTATAAGTATCTCTCAAGGCATATGAATTTGTGGTGAGTATTTCATATTTCAGTAATCTTGTTATTTGAGTTTTGCTCTCGGTTTGTGAGAGGTTCGTGATCCCGGTTTGTGGGAGTCATGGTTCAATCTTTATATTGTTTTGTCTTGTAGTATTTTCTATAAGAGGGGTTTTAGTGAAAACTTGAGTTAGTGGATTCTAACTCAAGTAGCCAGAAGGGATCCGAGTGTCTGGGACGTAGCATCACCGAGAACAAGTCGGGGAGACTTGGGTGGATCCGAACACATTACATCACTTGTTTGCATTGTGATCTTCTTGTTGTTACTTCTATTCTGCATTCTTGTTTGTGTTTGCAAAATAATTAGGAATTATCCTCTTAGTTATTTTAAATTACTATTCACCCCCCTCTAGTACTTGTGCAGTAGCTTTCAGGGTATTACAAAGCGCGAGCGAGTGAGGTCGTGAGCTAGCAGACAGTGTAACTATCTAAATTTTGCAATAAAGCTCCATATACACATACGCAAGGAATGACCCAAATATCGTTTCAATTCGAATTAGCGGTGAATAATAGATCAGGCATGCATGAGAATAGAGTAGGAATATAAGCATATCATGTGTCAGGGACTCTACTGCTAGAAACTAGGAATTCACCACACGCTCGCCTAGGTGAGCGCTAGAAAGCTCCTATGCCAAGTGTGATCGAAAACGAAGGGGGTTGAGTAGGTGTGGAGTAGAGCACTTGGTGCAAATTCTCGCCTTCCCTTTATTCATGGCGATAGGAATAATATTCACTTCATGAATTTTTTTTGGGTTTTGGGTATTTGCATATATATATTATGGATTTTTGCTATACATATATTTTTTTCTTTTTCCTTTTTTTCTTTTTTGGAAGTGGGATAATGAAAAGTGTGCACTCCCCCAAATGGGAGAATGATGCACGACGAGGGGATCTGCACCAAGTAAAACAAAAAGAATTCCAATTCTAAACACTTGGCGAAAGAAAAAAATTTCGCAGATCGGAACATAAGCAAAATGGGTTATCCTAGTCCTATGGGTAGAGTCCTGACACATGCGATTTGAAGCGTAATATATATAGATTATTCATGCATAAAGAAGCAGACAGTGGAGCCATATACCGCATATTCGAAATTGAAGCATGATAGTCTAGGGGTCATCCAAGGACAGGCATATAAAAAAATCACAACGTTGAAGCACACCAACTATCTAGTCACGACACACAACTCACACAAAAGCAAAGTGAACCCACGGAGCGTAAAATGCAATAGGACTCGGCTTCCTAGGGTTAGTGAAAGTGATTATCTTAGCTAAGCTAAGTGTGTGTGTGTGTGTGTGGAGTTCCGTGGCAGTTCATCATGTGGGGTCATCTCTAGGAGAGGGAGAATAAAAAGAAGAAAAAAAGAAAAACACGATGAAAACGACTCAAAAATAACGGGAAAAAGACAAGACTGACGCACAAAGTGCGACTCCCCCAAGCTGAACGTTGCATTGCCCTCAATGCAATAGGAGTAAATACAGGAGGGCAATGAAAATAGGAGGGAAGTACGCACCAACAAATAAACTGGAAAAACGTGAAAAACACACAAGACGAGATATGGAAAAAATAAAGAAAATAAACATCCAAACCAGCCATACAAACACATACAAACGACTCACAAAACAAGCACATGACAAACATGACACGACAACAATCACAGAAAAATTTTGATTTCCCCCAAGCTAATCATGACAATGCCAGAAAAGAGATGCGATCATGGTGAATCAGAAAAAGCTGGCTAAGGGGAAAATCAGAAAAAAAGAAATCAAAGTGCAGGAGCGGTGGGCTCCTCATCCTTTACGGAAGAGGATAGAGGGGTGTGGGCGGGAGAGGTGATGGGTGTGCAAAGAAGTGGAGAAAGGGTTGGAGATGGTGGACGGATGGGTGCGGTGGTAGTGTGAACGATGGGTGGAGTGTCGGTGGTAATGGGAGGTGGGATGGATACGGCGACCAATGCGGTGGGTGTGGGTAATGATCTCGCGCGCAGAGCGGGCTTCTTGTGACGTGAGTAAGCGGTGGTGATAGAGGTGAAGGGTGGTGGTGGTGTAGGATTAATGGTAGTGGTGGTGGGATGGGAAGAAGTGTTGGGAGGAGGGGATGATCACCTAGGGGTGATGGAGGAGGTGATGTGAGTGGAGTGGGTGGTGGGGGACCGTGAATGTGTGTAAGAAGGCAGAGAATGGCGGCAACGTTTTGCTCGAGAGCAAGGAAATGAGGATGCGATAAGAAGTAAGTGGATGGGTCTGATGAGGTGGAGTAGGATGCGCCAGCGTGCAGAGCAGCCAGCTCAGCCTTAAGAGCGAGGCAAGCAGAGGTGGCCTGTCGGACAGCAGAAGTGGTGCCGGTGGTAGTGGTCGTGTCGGTACCAGAGGCTAGGCCAAAGAGGGACGTAGTAAGTGCCTCAGAAGAAACAGGGATATCACCTAGGGTGGTGACACCAGGTCCAGCCCCATGGTCCTCTCTGAACACAGGGATGTTCTGCTCGCCCAAGTGGACGGCAGGGGAAGGTGGTCGAGGTGCGTCAGGGAGAGGAAACTGTAGATGTAACCCCCTACAAACTCAGGATCAGGAGGAAACGACCAATCTGTCTCAAGGTGAATAAACATGTGGCCAGGATTTGGCAGAATGGTATATGGTGCAGGGGGTGGCCATAGTAAAAAGCGAATCGACCGTTGCCTCGCGGTCGGATCATATGGGTGTGCCTCAAGACATCAAGATCAAGATATGTAGATCCTGGGGCACGAGGCAAATGGGCTGGGATCACGATGCTGAATGGAGGGTGTAAGGCAATGAGAGTAATGAGGCCGCAGCAGTAATATTTACCCTTGTTTGCACGGCTAATATCAATGAGCTTTTGAATTAGCCACGCACCGGCATTTATGCGTACGCGCGGGGCCTCAAAAGAAATCCCGTCAACACCAGGAATGAAGGGAAAAGTCATCGCCCAAAGGATGAATAAATCTGGGATGGTCATCGTACCGGACTCATCCCTAGGAAAGAAAGTGCTCGATATGGTACGGTGGGCGAGACGGAAGATTGGGTGGATGATGAAAGAGGCCTTGGCCTTGCCTCTAGGAAAATGATCGTGAAGAGTGAGGCGTCCCCAAAATTGGTCGACATCGAAGTCGACATGTAATTCATAGGGGAGGATACTGCCTTCTAGATTGGGAAAACCGAAAATATTGTTGATTGTGGTCACGGGGGCACGAAAGTTTCGGTTTCGAAGGCGAAAATCGATAATTGACACCTCCTCAGTTTTGAGAGTTGAGAGAAATTCTAGTGTGAGGGAGGGATAGGATGATGCATGGGAGTGTAAGAAACCTAGCCAACGTAAGTTTGCAAATATGGACTCGACTCCAGAGAAAATCCCGAGATTGAGTAGGGTTTGATTGTGTGAAAATTGGGTGGCTATGTGAGATCTTTGGCTGAGTCGAAGATAGAAGTCTTTGTGTTCATGTCTTATGAAACAGACTCTCTGCAGTCCCATCAGTGGGTCCACCACAGGTATGATAGGTTGGGGTGGTGGTTGGGTAGGCGGAGGAGGAGGAGCACGTCCATGTGTGGAACGTGTGGATCTGTGTCTCTTGTGAGACGGCTCCTCTTCCATTATGATGCGCTTACCCTTGTCCTTATCTTTTACCATGATTGTGTGACGATATATTGTGATATGCAAGATTATATGAGTGTGCACACAACCAAAGACAAAGGAGCAAAATAATAATACTTAGGCAATGTAAAAATCAAGCTAAGGAGCGAGTGTACCCAGTAATGAAGCGAGTCCAAGCTCCCAAAAGATCCCACGCTTTATGAAGGAGGGATTTGGGGAACCGCCGCACGCCAATCCAACAAGAACTGAAATTTCAAAAATTTTGGGGGTTAGGGCTAGGGTTTGGGTGATTTGCGGTTGAATGTGGTTGATGAGAGGGGATTGAGGGTGGGGAAGTAGTGGAGGAAGTGGGGAAAAGCGATTGGGAGTAGTGGGAGTGAGGAGGAGTTCGATTGTGAAGGAGGGAAAATGAACCGCTCGAATCAGAGAAGTTGAAGTCGGATGGAATGAAGTCGGTTGGGGGTATTTATAGGGTTAGGCGAACCGATCGGGTGAAAGTTCACCGGATCAGTTGGGTCGATTTTCGAAAAATCACTGTTGGATAGCAGCTACAGGTGAACCGATCGGGTGAGATTTCACTCAATCGGTTGACCGTTCCCAAAAATTTCCGAGACTTCTGTTATCGTCACCCGGTCAGCGACCCGATCGCCGCTTCTCTCAACCGGTCGGTTGAACTTTCACCAAAAATTCCCGAGGCTTCTGTCATCTCCACTCGATCAGTGACCCGATCGCCACTTCTGTCAACCGATCGGTTCGCTCGTGTGTTGAAGTTGGGCACTTTCTGATACTGACCACCCGATCGGTTGATGCATGAACCGATCGAGTGGGGCAATCCATGCACAAATACGAAAAAATCATCTAAGTATCCCAACGAAAATCCCCGTAGTAGTATTTATTTACAAAAACTAGTAAATTAATCCTATAAAAACCGACAAAAGTTCAGAACATAGGTTGCCTCCCATGAAGCACTGTTGTTTATAGTCGTTTGCTCGACTCCTGATATATGATATTCATGGAGGTTTGTACGGGTGATGCCCAATGATCGGCATCCTCTCAGCTGTTTGGGCGGGGTCTTTTGTTGTTGACAGCGGAAACAGGTGAATGGTCTCAACGACTCTCCCGCTGGTGATGTCCGGGGGGGGGGGGTTTTCCCTCATGTTGGCGTCAATCGCCACTCATCTCAGAACTCTGACTTCATCAGCTGTGAGCTCCAAAGGCTCTTTTCCTTTGCTCTTTGTCAGAGCAACCTTCCTAAATCCGGAGGGAGTCGACGGTGAGACACATTGCTGCTCAAAAACCTTCTCTCCATTCAGACTAGTCTGCTCCTCTATTTCCTCCAAGCCTTCAGGGGGGTTCCTTGAAAGAACCTCCCATGATCCTGTTTCAACAATTCTCTCTTCCTCTACCTCCAGCAGGTTACATCTAGGTTCATACGGTGGCAACTACATCGACAATGCCAAGTCAAACTCTACTTTTTGATCTCCCATGTTTAGGGACAGTTTCCATTTCTTGACGTCTATGAATATGCATGCGGTTGTCATAGAGGGTCTTCCGGGGATAATCGGGGTGTGATTATCCTCAGGCATGTCCATAACTACGAAATCGACTGGCATATGCACACCGCTGACATTGACTGGCAAGTCATCGACTACCCCCATCGGGTACTTTGCTGATCTGTCTGCCAGCGGCAGAGTCATTCCTGTGGATTCAAGCTCACCAATATTTATCCTCTTGTAAAGCGATAGGGGCATCAGACTATTGCTTGCACCCAAGTCGACAAGCACTCGATTGATTGATACCTTCCCTATTGAGCATGTGATAGAAAAACTCCCGGGGTCTTTGAGCTTTGCCAGATTGGCTCGTTGAATTAGAGCGCTGCATTCCGTCGTGAGGACAACTTTCTCTTTTCTCATCTCCTTCGTAACTAAGTCCTTCAGGAATTTTGCATACGCGGGGATGGTCTAGATTGCTTCCAGAAAGGGGATCTACAGAATCAAGTCCTTCACCATTTCGAAGAACTTGCCATACTTTTCATCGATTTTTTCTTTGGCAAGCCTTTATGGGAATGGCACTGTAGGCTTGAAGACCCTTGAGTTGTCGCCCTCATTTTTCTTCTTCTCTTCAGAAACTCCCTCCGGAGTCACGGGGTTTGACGTCGAAGCTCCATTGTCATTTACTTCCAGATTTGGTCTCTCATTGACCAATGGAGCTTCGGGTTCTTTCACGGCCTCCCACGCCGGAATCTGTGTACCACTCCTCAAGACTATGGCAGAGACATTTGATTGACCATGCGTCAAGGCTAGAGTTTGATTGGGTCCCCTTGGATTCACCTCTGGCTGCCCGGCAGCTGCCCTTGTGCCTTCTGAAGATTGGCCACTTGTAACCCCAGCTGGGTCACTTGATCGGCCAAAGACTTATGCCCAATCTGCAGCTGTAGGTTGATCTTCTCCTGGTTTGATATATACTGATTCAGTAGGTTCTCAATAGGAGAGACCACCCGTTGTTGATTGTATTGTTGCTGCTGCGACGGCGGTTGCTGATTTCTATGAGGGTACAGATGATATATCTGATGTTGAGGTGGAGGGGGCTGATATAGCTGCTGCTGCTGCTGAGGTTGCTGATACGGTGCCTTGTAGCTGAAGTTTGGGTGGTTCCGATTGTTAGGAGAATATGCGGGATTGGAACTTGTCCTCGGTGGATAGGGTGCATTACCCGTGGGGTTATAAAAGAGGGCATTCGCTTGATCCACTGGTGCCGAGATATCTCCACCATCAAAGTCTCCCAAGACTTCAGTTTCTACCACTGCCACATGCTGAGTGTTGGTGCCACCGGCCCCTACCATGAATGTCGAGATCTTGGTGGAAAGCAAATCAAATTTGCTCGACAGTTTATCTACTTCTTCCACCCGGTGCATTCCTCCATATTTTGGTGTGGCGCGTTCATCACTCCACCTTTCATTGTTCGATGCTATATTTTCCAGAATATTTCCGGCATCTACTTCATTCCTTTCCATGAAGGATCCTCCCGTCGCGGTATCTATTGAGGACTTTAAGTCGTCCCTCAGCCCATTGTAAAACAATTTTATAATCTGCCAGCGGGGGAGCTCATGGTGAGGGCATTTTCTTTGCATTTCCTTAAACCTCATCCATGCTTCATGCAATGATTCATGGTTGTCCTGGGAGGACGAGGAGAATTAGCTCCTTAGCTTCATTGTCTTCCCCGGAGGAAAGAACTTATTCAGGAATGCATTTGAAAGCTTCTCCCAGGTTGTAAATGTATTGGGGCCCTTCCCCTTCAACCATTGCTTTGCCTTGTCCCGCAAAGAGAAGGGGAACAATCTCAACCGGATAGCTTCGGTTGACATGACATTGATTCTAAAAGTCTCGTACTTCTCCAGAAATGAGTCCAGATGCTTGATCGGGTTCTCCATAGGAGCCCCAGAAAACTGGTCCTACTGGATCCAAGCCACCAGCGATGGCTTCAGCTCGAAATTTCCGGTCGTGATGGCCAGAGGTCGGATGCTAGCTGTGGACCCAATGGACGGCATTGAGTACTCAACCAAGGACTTCTGGGAAGTGATATTTTCTCCCATGGTGAATTCTTCTCTTCTTCTTCTCTCAGCGTTGATATGCCTTAGAGTGGCGTTGATATCAGGATCAAGAGGAACTAAGTCGTCAAGACTTCTTGAGTTCCTACGCATCAAAAATCAGATACCTGTGAAGCGCGTATGGTATAACGCCAAATGAAAACAGAAAATAAAGAATAAAGAATAATAAATAAAAATGTAGAATGTGAAAATTATCACGAGGTAGGGATATGAACTAGTCTCAGGGGTTAACAGGGTCCTATATGAAACAAGCACGTTGCCTCCTCGGCAACGGCGCCATAAAGCTTGATGTCCCCACGGTTTGGCACTATGTGTAGGCGGAACATGGATACCAAAATTAAAATTTGTAACCGCAAGCGCATGGTGTTGTAGTGTGGCTTAGGGGTCGAACACGGGGAGACGTATGATGTGCTTGTGATCAAACATGAACCGGATCACTCGGTGGGTGAGCTAGCCCTATCGCTTGGTGGGTTGTCACGATATGAAACTACGAAAAGGTGTAAGATATAAAAAGTAACCCAGGACTTTTGTTTTCACCCTATCATGAGTTCTCTCTATTACAACAGACGGATAGGAATACGATCAGATTCTAGGGTTTAGTGGTGAGACGTTGCCTCTAATAGCGGTACCTAGCGTCCCATGAGCCTGATATTCCGATCGATGCCCAAGATGATACGCTAGGTCTACCCGGGTTTGGACAGTGGGCATTCTCATGTCCAACACTAACTGACTCCGGGAGTACTAAGCTCGCAACGATTGCTCCCAACATTTCATCCTGACGTTCCCACACGTTAGGAATCAATGTCTACGCCAGGGGTGTGAGCTGTGGCTAGAGGATCAAACTCCCGTTTTATTTCCCCTTGGCCCGACGGTCAGAGGCTGTCTTTATCCCACCAATGACAATAAAACGCCCCGCATAACCATCTAAATCCCTATATCTTGTCGAAACCCTAATCTTATGGTCGTTCTAGGAAGAACCCACGAAGGGACTTCCACCAATGTCCCAGATTAGGAAACTACTCACTAAACATTGCAAACGATTCAATGCAACAAAATATATCAATCAAAATTATAATCAAGCAATAGATTAGAGAAGCAAACGATAGTATTAACGCAATATTAAAGTATCAAAGCGATCAAGAAACTTACAAAGCAAAATAAATTCTCAGCAGCCAAAATCCCTAAAAACAGTTAAGAAAATAGGGATCCTCGTTTTCTGGAAAACCTAGGGCTATATATACATTTTGGCAAGATGCCAGGGAATATTCCCACAAGAAGACAAAAATAAGCATCCAACCGATCGGTTGAAACATCAACCGATCGGTTGAAACATCAACCGATCGGTTTAAACGACCATTTGAGTGGGCTTCAGCTTCTGAGATACTTCACCCGATCACTAAACCGATCGGATGAAGTCATTGGTCGTTGAGCTTGCGAAGAAATGCTACAGTTGACCCGATCGGTTGACAAGTCAACCGATCGTGTGGAGTTCAGCTTCTAAAACAGAGAAGACTGTCGTGACCACCCGATCACTGAACCGATCGGATGGGATCTGCTTCATCCGTGCCTTCTGCTCGGGTCTGATACGCATGCACGAACCGATCGGGTGGGTCTGTCCACCTGATCGGTTGAGGGCAGATACATGCTCTAACTTGAAGTTTGGCCCTCAGGTTCTTGTGTGACACCTCCGTTGATCTGGGGACTCATGATATTTGCTTTATATGTCCCTTGTGCTGGCAATCTCCTGCAAGTATACACAAACATAAAGAAAGTGAAAAGAAACTAAAAATCACAAAAGAATACATACGAAATAACGAAAAATAATGGAAAACGACGGGAAATCATGGAGAAGATGTGCGTGAATATATAAAATATAAACGCATGTCAATGTGGCACTGGATGTTCAATTTATATCCCAGTTGCAAGGCAATACTCTTGAAATGACCGGGAGGTAAATTCCACAGCATTATCCAAACGTATTTTCTTTCTTTGGTTGTCTGGAAAATGCGCTGCAACATTATTATTTGTGCCAATAGATTTGGAAAAGCTAGGTTGTGGGTCGATAGTAGACACACATACGAATATTTTGATGATACATTTATCAGTACCATAAAGTACCGAAATGGCCCACTATGAGTGGTGGATTTGTCCATATATATCTCCTTGTATTCTTTCGAGGAAGCATGTAGATTTTTTTGTCAACATTTAGTAGAGATGGCATTGTAATTAGTTTTCACTGAAGGGATGCAATGGGCACGTAGCTAACGTAATCTGTGCACAAAAACTGTGGGCAAATGCTATCGGCCACGGACTTTGCTGTGTCCATAAGTATCTATCCGTCACGGATTTCACAGATTTTTTCGTGGCCATTACGTAATGTCCACTGATTATGTGCACGAAATCCTCAATTTTGTGCACATAATCCGTGGCCGATACGTGTCGGCCACGAACAATTCTGTGGCTGTATTGTGCTATCGGCCACGGATTTGTCCGTGGCTGATAGTACTTATAATATACAATTTTTTATAACAATTAAATATGTACATGTATACAACAAAATAAAGCAAGCAACTAATAAAAAAGAAATGCATAAATAATCGAAAAAATCGATCAAATAAAGTATATTATACATAGCCAACGACCGTAGTTTAAAAAATAAACATATGACAACAATAAAACATAAAATCCTGACACCCTACACCGCCAACGTCCCCATCCCCATGCCCGCACCATCGCCATCGAACGCCTTGCCATCACCATCATCGAACGCCACCATCGCCATCGTCGCCATCGCCATCAAGCCCGCTAAAGACTGCCATCGCCGCCATTGTCACCATCGCCCCCAAGCTAGCTATCGAATGCCATCGCCATAGCCACCGTCACCATCGCCCCCAATCCCGCTCCCCTCGCCAAGACCGCTACCACCCTGAGGTCCTTAAGGACCTCCATCGCCAATACCGCCCTTGCCATGTTGACCCTACCAAAAAATAATTAGTTAGACAATAAAACAAATAAAATAATAAACGAGTATAAAAAGAAACACTTATAAAAATTGAATTTAACCAAAAACGCTTCAAAATTTGAATTTGCCTAGAAACCAAGCGTGCAATTGAGTGCACGTGTGACCCGGCTGAAAGCGAAGGTCGCGCGCTCTGGGCAGAGTCTGCCTAGATTACTGGGAAGACTTCTGCCCAGTTTATGGGCAGAATCTTCCCAGAAAATTGGGCAGACTTGTGCCCAGTTTTCTGGGTAGAAGTCTGCCCAGTTCTGGGCAGATCACGCCCTCCATCCCTCCCTCCATCCCTCCATCCCTTCTTCTCACGCTCTCTAAAACCCTAACCCTAGGGTTCAAAACGATCGGATGAGGAGATAGAACCCTAACCCTAGGGTCAAAATGATTGGAGGAGGATACGGGACCCTAACCCTACTTTCCTAAAGTTTACACCTTGGAATTGTATTATGAAACTTGGAATCTTAATGCACTACATTTTATAATGTAGTATCATCTATTGCCTATTAAGTATATGTAATATGATAACGTATTTAATTAAAATTACTTGACATGCTTCATAGCTATGCAAATAATGAATATTTTCTTTTTACAAAGCATGTCATATGTTTATTGAAAATTTTAATGAACCAAATTTACTATATTGATAAGATCAATAAGACGACGCATATAAAGAGCAATTTTTTAATTTTTTAAAATTATGATGTTTAAAAATATTTTTAATGCATATTTATTCATTGGTTCATAATTGTTCTAGCAAATAAGTAATAATTTATTGTTATCACTAGGAATGAATTGCAACATTTCTTAATTTCCTACAATTTTCGCATTCACACGTGCACGTTTGGCACGAATCAAGGGGAAACTCCACTCCGCGACTCATTCTAACATTAACACTAAACCTAAACCTAACCCTAAAGAGTAGCCCATCAAGATATTTATCAATGTGTGTTTTGACTTTGATCCATGTGCACTATGTGCACGGGTACTTTCTAGTTATCAATATATATACGCATACCCAAAAACAAAGTGTTATAGGTGATATGTTATATGGTTATATATATAGAAATGAGTTCCGCATCTCACGGAGAACCCCTCTTGGGCGATCTTGGAGATGACGGCGCCCACAAATTCAGATCTCGCATTGGCAATTTTGCGCAGTTGCGGGGGCTCGAGGTTGGCCAGAACAGCGGCGTCCGCACTTCTTCGCAACCTGGAGGAGAAGGGGCGACAGCCGACGGCTGGACTTTGGTTGATCGCCGTCGGAAGAACGGATTAGGTGGCATCAGGAACTCCCAACCTCAGCGTCGCTTTGGTAGAAGCTACTGCACTGGGAATCTTCACCCAAGAGGTACTGTCTCTCCTCATTTTAGGAGAAATCAACCTGCGCCTCAGGTGTTTGATAGAAGGCCTGTTAGACCTCCTGTTGATATCAAGATTGCTACCTCTGGCAATAAACACTCGTGGGTAGATGTTTGTTCAAATATAAGACAATACGATGCTGATACTGGGATGTCCTTCGTGGCACCCCACGCTTTGGATGATGGCACTGTAATGGCAATGGTGGCTAAATCAGCATTGGAGAGGGGGGCTGAGCAATGGAAATTCACCCTAGTAGGTTACGTATTGGGTGACGTGCCATACTATGGCCAGATGTGTTCTTGGGTCGATCGACTCTGGAAGCCAAAGAAGGGGCTTAAAATCTATAGTCGGGAGAATGGATTTTTTTGCTTTAAATTTGCCGATGAAGGGGATTGTGAAAGGATCTTACACGGGGGTCCCTGGATGTTTGATGGGAGGTTAGTGGTTTTACAGAGATGGAGCTCGGCTCTTAAGCTCGAAAGGGATATCCTGTCGTCGGTGTCGGTGTAGGTCCAACTCCACGGTGTCCCCCTAGGCATGTGGACTCTAGAAATTTTTAATGCCATAGCTTCAGTAATTGGAAAGCCGATATGCCTAGACAAATTAACTGCAAAGAAAGAGCGTATCTCTTACGCACGATGTCTTCTCGAAATTCATGCTGGCACTTCAGTCCCTAAGTCAGTTCTGGTTGGCACGGAGGATGGGCCTGCTATAACTATTGAGGTGAAGGTGGAAGGAGAGCCGCCAAGGTGTACCAACTGCATTTGCTTCGGGCACCCTATTGGACAATGCCCCTTAGCCAAAGAGCTACCTTCAATCCAAGTAGCTGCGACAGATATTGTTACCCCTGAAGATAAAGATACTATACCCCCGTCATTCCCTAGTGATAGCGCTGCTCATCTGGGGGATGTACTGCTTGCTACTGCTACTGCTACTGCTATAGGATCGCCTGCTAGGGGGAGTGGCAAGGGGCAATTGGAGACTGCAGGCAACACGGAGACCCATCAGGCCACAGCTGCGGGTGAAGATCCACGTATGGTGAGGAGCCCAGGGCCGGAGAAGGAGCAAAGTGTACAAGGTCTTGATCGAAAGCAGAAAGGACACGTTTTGCAACATGTACATGGGGCTGGGGAGAATAAGGAACTCTTGGTAGCTAACAATCTCCCAGAGGGCGATTTGCCTGATACAACCCCTGTAGGGCCTTCCAGTAAGGCGAATGAAGGTGAGGGACTTGTTACAGGTAGCCAAGCTACTGAAGAGAGGGTATTGGCAGGCTGCGATGCTCCCAATACAAAGCTCAGGGCCTTTCCATCGCTGCTAGAGGAGTCTGTGCAGGACATAGACAGAGTACCTGAGGGCATAGCTACAGATAATCCGGAGTGGGACTTAGAGATGGAGGAGCAGCTGCGGAATATTGACACAAGCAAACAATCAAAGAAGAAATTGGACGCTCTTCCTTTAGCCTCCAGGAAGAGCTCACGGCTACAGGAGACCGGCCAAGGGAGGAAGAACATTGTTTATCCATGACTATCGTATTTTGGAATACCAGGGGGCTTAATAATTTGGGAAGGCGATGTGATTTGCGCCACATTATGAAGAAGGCTAGTCCGACGGCGGTCATCTTGATTGAGACAAAGCTAAGATCAGATACTAAGTTGGTGAAGTATATAATTCCTAAGACTTGGGTTTCCTTCAATAACTTTGATCTTTCCCCTAGTGGCCGTATTTTGCTGGGGTTCGATCCCTCTATTTGGAGCACCAGGCTTATGTCTGGGTCTCCCCAACATATCTCCATTTCCTGTACCAACGTAGGAGGGTTCCAGTGTATGATCACGGGTGTATATGGCCGCAACACCATTATAGAGAGGAGGGAATTGTGGAATAACCTTGAGTCTGACTTCATTCTAGTGGGTAATGTGCCCTGGTTGGTGGGGGGCGACTTCAACAGTGTCTTGTATACTAGAGATAAGATTGGTGGTCGGAAGCTTGAGGAGAATATGGTACATGACTTCTTGGATTGCGTTAGCAATTGCTCGCTACATGAACTTAAGAGTACAGGAAATAGGCTCAGCTGGTGCAACAATCGAGTTGGTGTCTCCCGGATCTCTGCTCGCCTTGATCGGGTTTTTGGTAGTGCAGAGTGGATAAACAAACTACCTCAATCTTATGTTGACTACCTGGAGGCCTCTTCGAGCGACCACTCTCCCATGGTGGTTCATTTCCATGACCAGGTACCTACTGACCCTAAGCCCTTCAAAGCTTTTAACTATTGGTACTCTTGCCCAGGCTACAAGGATATCATTTCTTCCAGTCTATCCCTATATGTAGAGGGAACACCTATGTTCCGCCTTGTTCAGAAGCTCGGAAGGCTAAAGCCAGCACTCAGAGAATGGGCAAAGAAGCACCACGCTAATAAGGTAGTGGAGAATTGCAGGGCCAGGCTCGCTGAGATTAGAAATCATCCCAATATTAATACAGATGCAGCTCTTCAAGAACAGGAATCTCGTCTTTTCAATGATTTGGCACGGGCTCTAAAGCAGGAAGAGGATATGTTTAGGCAGAAGAGCAGGCAAGAGTGGCTTACCCTTGGTGATAGAAACACAAAGTTCTTCTTCAACTCCATGAAAGCTAGAACTGGCCGCAACAATCTGAATCATCTGATTGACATGAGTGGGAGACGTAACACGGCGTATGGTGAGTTGAAGGTAGAGGCGCCTGCTTTTTACAAAGATCTTTATAATCAGGACAATTACCCCAAATCATTTTCTAAGCTTGTGCCGAAACGCATCCTGACTAGTGAGTCATCTGCATGGCTTGCAAGAAGGGTCTCAAGTGAGGAGATCAAGACAGCAGTTTTTCAAGTAGGGCCAGACAAAGCACCAGGCCCAGATGGATATAATGCATTCTTCTTTCAGCGCAACTGGGAACTTTTTGGAGAGGAGGTAACTATTGCAATTAAATCTTTCTTCAATTCGGGCACACTCCTGAAGCAGATTAACCATACATTTCTAACTCTAGTGCCGAAGAATTCCAATGCATCTGGTCTTGGAGATTATAGGCCTATTGCCTGCTGCAACGTCATCTATAAATTCATCAGTAAAATCATCTGCAACAGGTTGAAGGTTGTGGTCCATGATTTGATATCCCCGAATCAGTCTGCCTTCCTTAAGGGGAGACTATTATCAGATTGCACACTGATTGCGCATGAACAAATTAGAGATTTCAATAACCCTATGGGGGTAGAGCATGCTTGAAGCTGGATCTTAGGAAGGCGTTCGACAATGTGAACCGGGACTTTATTTTCTATTTTATGCACCAGCTTGGGTTCCCAGCTACATTTATTTCATGGGTTAGAGAATGCATTACATCCCCTACATTTTCAGTGATGGTGAATGGCTCGCCGTGTGGTTTCTTTGGAAGTAACAGGGACCTTCGCCAAGGTGATCCATTATCCCCGTATATTTTTGTTATCATTATGGAGACTTTCTCTATCCTGGTGGAAAGAGCCATCATTTCCCGTAAAATCACTCCGATGAGACGAGCAGGCTCTATTTCACATCTTCTGTTCGCAAATGATCTGTTGGTGTTTTGCAGGGCAAATGAGCCTTCCTTTCATGGCATCAAAAACTTGCTTGAAGAGTTTGCCAGTTACACGGGGCTGCAGGTAAACTGGGATAAGAGTGCGTGTTTATTTAGCAAAGGGGCAAGGCGAAAAGATGGTCTGGCTGATATTTTGGGAATCAAATCGGTTACCTCTATCACTACCTATCTGGGGCTCCCGTTGTCGTTGAAATACCCATCATCCCCTAATTACAAAAAACTGGTGGATAAATGCAAGAAGAAGATGAATGGTTGGGCTGCGTCTACCCTTTCAATCTCTGGGCGTATAGAGCTTGTTAGATCAGTCATCCATGGTATGGTCTCCTTTTGGTTGCAATTCTTTCGCATTCCAGTCAGTGTCCTTAGAGCTATCACAATGGCATGTAGAAAATTTGTTTTGTGGAACTCTAAGGCTTGGTCGTGGGACGATATTTGCAAACCTAGAAATGAAGGCGGGGTTGGAATTCGTATGTTGGGGGAGCTTAACGAGGCAGCGGGTGTTGGACTTTGCTGGAGATATCTAACATCGGACGGGCTATGGGCCAACTTGATGAGGAGAAGATATGGTCGAACTGGAGGTTTGTTTTCCGCAAAAGGAGCTCTCAGCGACTCAGGTACCTGGAAACGTATATTGAAAAGTCATAGTATTTCACATCAGCTTATCAAGAGGACTATCCGCGATGGAGCTTCGACCAGGTTCTGGAGTGATGCATGGCTCGATGGTGGACCGCTGTAGGACCGGTTCGCTGTGCCACCTGGAGATGAGGATGCGTGGGTGGCAGACTACTGGGGACCTAACGGATGGAGGGCTATCACCGCAATTGACCATGTCCGACACTTGCTAGGGGGTATTAAACTGAAGGCCGGTGTTGATGGATGGCAATGGCTGGCGGGGGATACTTACAGGTTCAAGCATGCCTGGGAGGCTAGCCGGTGCAAAAGGCCATTATTTAACCTACACAAGCTTGTATGGTACCCGAATCACATCCCGAAGATGTCCATTGCCCTTCTCAGAGCGGTGAGGGGAAAATTGCTAACCAGAGACAAGATGGCCAGATGGGGATATACTTACTCTGCATCTACAGAATGTGTCTTGTGCGTCGATAATGAGGTCGAATCAGTGGATCACTTATTTTTTGATTGCAACTACACTAGATACTTGCTGAGCAGGGCCTTGCTGAAAATAGGGCTGGTACCACAACCTGCCCCCTCCCTAGCAGATGTTGGCAAGCTCCTTCTTGCAAAGTTTGGGAGTAAGGGGTGTATGAGTTTACTTGCTAGAATCTCCTTGGCGGCGATTGTTTGGCACACTTGGCGAGAGAGGAATAGAAGAATATTTGAGGGAGTGAAGAGAAATCAGACCACCGTGTTTGAAGAGATAGCGGCGGATATACGGGTCGCATTGCATGACCAAGACCCCTCAGACGCAGAGGAAAGAGAAGCTTTTGGCAACTGGGACATCAAGGATAATGGTTAGGTTGGTGGATGGATTTGGCTACATGTGTATGGTCATTCCACACTTTATGTGGTAGTGCTATGTATGGTTATTGTATGGGTTCTTGTATGGTAGGGGATCTACTAGTAGGGAGTGACGGCGCTTGTGCCCTATCCTCTCTCTGGTAAAACCCCTGGCCATTGCAAAACCCATTGTATATTTGACATTTGAAATACAAAAACGCTAAATTTTCATATATATATATATATATATATATATATATATATATATCTATTCTATAAAACATGAATAATTTGAATTTTGTCCTCTTTCGGTAATCAAAGTTCTGGAAATATCTTTTAGTGATGAATTTAGCTACACGGGTTATTACTAGTATATATATATATATATATATATATATATATATATATATATATATATATATATATATATATATATATATATATATATATATATATGAAAATTTTCAAATGAGAACATTTCGCACCGTGCGAAAATGTTTTTATCTTTTTTTTGAAATTTTTTGTTTCAAAAATTCTTTTTTCCACCCTCATTATATGTTGTTATACCCCCCTCAAAAAATAATGGTTGAGAAATAATGTCATTTGGCCTTCGATCAAGCCATTTCATCAAATTCGCACGTTTTGAGACCGTTAAATTTGTAACGGGTGGATGGGTGCTCTAATGCCCAACGGGTTCACCCATTATTTTCACTGGGGTATATATTTGTATGGATTAAACATCAAAAAAAGAATTTTTGAAAAAAAAATTTCAAAAAAATAAAAAAAAGTTTTCGCACGGGCTTTCGCACGGGATTTTTCGCAACCGAAGATCACTATATATATATATATATATATATATATATATATATATATATATATATATATATATATATATATATATATATATATATATATATATATATATATATATATATATATGGGGGTGAGTAAAGATAGATAATGTCATGTATATATCATAATCTTAACTAATCCAAACACATCAAAGTTTGGATATAATTAAGTTGTAGAATGGTATCATATTTGAAGTCCATGGACAGATAAACTACGTCATAATCAAAGAGCGTCTATCCTTCGCTCTTAGAACTGCTGTTCTATGTAGTGCAGTGCTAATCCAACAAAGTAATCAACAAATCTAGAATACAACAAAAGACTAGATCAAAATTAGATAGACGTGCATGCATTAAGTAAGATATATAGGTTAAAGATGACACTGGGATACAAACCAAAACGTGGCTGGTTGGGTATGATATTAGTCATGACAATTGTACAAAGCATAAAGCTAAGGCAACAACGACTGCTACCAAACCCAACCCCCTCATGCCATGTTACTACGACTACTACTCTCAGCCTCTGTTACCTCACCTCAACCATATTAATCACCATCTTGACTTGGCAATGCCAGTCACTCACCCTCATTGTGGTCGCCAGTGAGGTGGTGATCGACGAAGTACTAGAGGAGCAGAGGCAAAGAGTGAAGAGGAGCTCTCTAACCAACCCCCGCATGGACAGTGAGAATTCCAAGGTGGGTGTTGAAATTCGGTCTCCTGTCATGAGCAAGAAAAGGGTTAGGTAGTAATAAGAATTTTGCGGAGATAATGCGACGATGGGTTGGATCAGAAGGAAACAGTGTGCAGTAAGGTTGCGGTTGTATGTGCAGTAGCAATAACTTTGGGGTCGAAAACAACTAATAGTTGGAAGTGGTGGGCGATGAGTGACATAGTAGTAGTGCAGTGGTTGTTAAAGTACTAATGGTTCCTCCACCAGACAAGGGTGTGATGAAAGGGGAGCCGTAAGGCTAAGGTTACAGTAATCCATGGATACTATGCTGCTAAAGAATGGGGGCGTTATGGGTTTTCATGGAAGATGTAGCCCAAGGAAGAACCACGAAGAAGATATGTAGTCTCGGGTCTACCATCATCGCATCAGGTACCGTGACTAATGTTCTAGCACATCAACACTTCAACACTTACGTCCTCAGCCATCATGCAGAATGACATCATGGAACTATCTTGATTAACATAACAGTATCGCGGATTTACAACCGAGATGGATAAAAATGTATCAACTTTGGTAGAAATGGGGTTCCTTGCCGAGGAGGCATCTGCAGCCACCGGTAGGTGGAGTATGTTGCGCAAAAATTAAAGGAGGACGTCCTTCAATTTTTGCGCAACATACTCCACCTACAGATGGCTGCATAAGCCTCCTCGATACGAAAACCCATTTCTACCAAAGTTGATAGGGGTTTGTCCATCCCAGCTGCAGCATCCGTGATACTGTTATGTTAATCAAGATAGTTCCATGACGTCGCTCTGTATGATGGCCGAGGACGTAAGTGTTGAAGTGATATGTTCTAGAACATTAGTCACATTACCTAATGCGATGATGCTAGACCTGAGACTACATATCTTCTTCCTGGTTCTTCCTCGAGCTACATCTTCTATGAAAACCCATAACGCCCTCGTTCTTTTACCGGCATAGTATCCATGGATTACTGTAACCTTAGCCCTAAGGCTCCCCCTTCATCACACCATCGTCTGGTGGAGGAACCATTAGTACTTTAACAACCTTTGCACTACTACCCTGAGCCTCGGACTATATCCTTTCACTATTTTTGCGATCATTTTAAGCCATAATAATGAACGATTTATTTAAATTAAATCAATGGAAAAGAGATCCAACCACCCTGAGCCTCACAACCGTGAGTGTGCTCAACAAATTGCTTGGCTCTGCGATTGGTAGATGACTCTTCATCAATCATATCATACATGATTCTCTTATTGGTTTTTACCCATAGCCAATTATGATCATGAGTGTGATCATCCAAATCACAATGACTAGTCTAGTCGGACCCTTGTTTTCGTGTCTAGCTTAACTTACGCCGGCACTCGGTGTATTCACGACACTATGATTTGGGTCAAGTCTAGACTACATCTCATGTATTGAGAAGTTGGTTTCCATAAAGGGTCTATGTCATAGCTTGAGTGTGCTCAACAACTATAACAAAGAACCTATAGTTGCCAAGCTCTAAAACAAGGAGGGCTACAGCTAATCTTGAAAAAGATTTTTAACGTAATTTACTTAGATATAATCGACGATGTCATCATAATCATAATTCGCATCCTTGCGGTCCAGGGGAACACGGCCAGGGAATTGACTAAGCCAGGATCATTTATCCCCAGTCTAGCTAGGGTGATCTAACAAACTTAGCCAAGCACATTGACCGGATCATGGTCCATTGAAGGAAACCTATCATTCATATGTGTCTTGTACGATTATTAATGGCTTCATTAAAACTAGTTAATCCTATCAACCAGTTGAATTCTAAAATTCGAAATTATTAGGATTGGTTAGTAACTTTTATTAAGTCCTTATCAACTATAAGGAATGATTTTTATGGCGCTATCCTAATCGTGTATTAGGCATTTAAAACAATTTTAAATCATAGAAAATAAATCTAAAATTATCTCATAATAATTAGATGGATTTTAATGGCTAACCTAAAAGGCTTCCTTGAATTATCATATAATAAGCAAGAATTTAGAATAACCATTTAAAACCATAAACTAACTTTATTGCATAAAATCAGCATGCATCTTATCCACTTAAATATCGCATCAAAAGTTTCTAACCATTTAACAATTATCAAATAATTATTAAACATGAACAACAGATTAAAATTTATCCTATAAATAATAATATGCAACATAAAATTTAACACTTAAATTATATGTATGATTTTAAAATATAAAATTGTTTATCTAATAAAAATCAATAGTTTCATAAAAATTATCACATAATTTTTATTTCAAAAACATTTGTTTTAAAATCATCACATAAAATTAGCATGATACTAAAAGGATTTTATCACATAAAATAATTTTTAAAGCATCCAATAACAAGTGGTATCATTTTAACTTTATCATTTATAAATATTGCAGTCCTTAGATCAGAAGTAGACCTAAAGCTCTGATACCGCTGATGGGTTTTGAGGGACCCGTAGGATACATTTCTATGCACGTCCTATGTCGGACGGACGATAGAGGCAGACAGAAAAGCAAGCAGCGGAAAATGTTAAACTATTTAACAAACAGGCCCTAAGATTTCAAGACCCTAATCATGATCTCTACTATCTTGAGGTGGCTCTGACCACCCCCAAGATAGATCTAAGCTATTGCAATATAATAAATGAAATGCTTAATTAAACTGCATACCCGGAACTTTGCTTGCACCGGCAAAGTGTACCGAACCGTGTCCGGAGCCGCTCCTCGTCCATGGCTGAACCACTTTTTGAAACGCACCGCGTCCCGAGGCGAGCAACCCCCTTGTCGTTGAGCCAACCACGTGCCAAAGAAAGCTTCACCTTGAGTGGATCCTTCGCCAAGACTCCGGATCGAATCCGAGCCCCTTCGTGGCTTTGCTAGAGCCCTTCAGGAGCAAGGGAGAAATATAGGGAAAGAGAATATTTATTTTAAGCTTAGATCCGAATGTGCTCCAAACTTTTGGGAGATGCTCAGATTTAGAGCTTGGTACGAGTTATGAGGTGGTGGCAGGCCCCTATTTATATAGGCAGCTGACCCCTCCCCTTTACTCCACTTCCGATGTGTGAATAATAAACTTGGAGTAAAAAATTCAAGTTAGTTTGCCTTAAAGAAAGGCCAAACTTCAATGAATTTTAACTCATTAACCGTTGAGCTTCGCATTTGATACAACATATCAAATCGAAAAGTGATGAACGGTGAACGTGTAGGAAAGAACGACGA
Organism: Scilla litardierei; assembly: GCA_030789695.1. NCBI lineage: Eukaryota > Viridiplantae > Streptophyta > Magnoliopsida > Asparagales > Asparagaceae > Scilla > Scilla litardierei. Next base: position 44,256,341 of record CM061142.1, read on the forward strand.
GTCATCCCGAGTCCGTTTGACCCCTCAAACGTGTGCTCAAAATCAACCCAAAATGTTGTTTTTCGCAAAGACTGCAGCCACCAAAAGGATCTAGGGTTTCAAAAACCTGTGGGCCCTAGAATGGGGTCCACAGATTAATTTTCCTGTTGTGCAGGGGCCTGCCTGCTCGGGCCTGGGAGCCTGGGCCCTGCACCCGGGCCCCGCCTATGCCCTGGGTGCTTGGGCCCTACGCCCGGGCCCCGCCTGGGCCCTAGGCGCCTAGGCCCAGTGCGCCCGGGCGCCTGGGCCCATTTTCCGGGCACCCGTGCCCATTGTCCGGGCCAGGGCGCCTGGGCCCTGGGTTCCTGGGTCAGCCCAGTGCCTGGGCAGGCCCAGTGCCAGGACTGGCTTAAGCCCATCTAGCTATATGCCATTTTCTTTTGGTGTTTTGGCTAATTTTGAGCATTTGGACTCCGTTTTTGACACGGTTTGAACTTGCTTTAGAATGGGACGATCCCGTCATCCAGGTAACCATTTCAATGCGTTTATTATATTAAATATGTACGTAAAAAGTTTACGACATATTTAACTCCTTTTGCATCATATGCAAAAATGTCCACATCTAATATGCAAAAAAATCATTTTCATCAAATACAAATGATTTGAGGATATATATTCCTCAACATCTCCCACTAGCACTCAGGATCATTTATCCTGAATGCAGAAGATAACTACAAACTCTTTGCAGTATTTTATCTCTTGCATCAAATGCTTATTCTCCCTAATTTACCTATTACTTGACGAAGGACGCATTCTGTGTGAGACACTACAACCTGACCCTACTACATGTGGGGTTCGAAGCCCCAAACGACAGTAAGCGCAAGCAGCAGATACCAGGTTAACTCATTGACATGAGTATTGTCGGGACCACCTTGACTGTGTCTGTGATGAATACCGTAGTTTTAGTCTCTTCGTCAAAACTATGCCGTTTAATTCAAGCCTATAGTACGGTCAAACTGTCAACCCCAATAGCTCGAAGCCAGTTAGTCTCCATCGATCTTTAGTCAAATAATGTTGAACTTCTTCCAACATACTCTGGCCAGAGTTTTCACCATAGCTCGAACTAACACTACGACACTAACTCCCATTGACTGGGAGAGACGAATAATATCTTGGTCATTACTCTCCTCGCACATTTCAAATGTCACCAAACCAAAGACCTTTTAACGGGGCTTACCCGAGGCTAGATCAGTGATTTAAGTGACACCGTTCACGCACATGTTCGTACAATGACCTCAAGTAAAAAACCAAATTGTTTATCATCACTAAGAGTTATCATTGACAGATTGGTCAATCATAACAATATGATAACCCTTGTTGGGTCGTTCAGTGAACTCATTCTCCAATGAGCACATGTGTCTCGTCTTCGACTTCGCCAAGTCAAACGATCATGAGATCATCGTCACCGCTACACTGTAAAGACTAAGACACAATGGTCTATCCGATGTTTCGATATCCTTTTCTCGAAACATATACGACCACGAACCTTTTTAGACTTATGCTACTAACGGTCAAGCACTTCTCCATGATCGAGATCCTCATCTCGATACATGTTTGACCTTGCATTAAGTCTCAGGACTTTACCTAAGTTTCTAATGATTACAACATTTCTATTAACTTAGATAAATACTTACCAAATAGCTTACTGTTATTTTGAACAAGATGTCTGTATAGATACATAGGGATGAATTTGCCTCGATGGTATACTCATCTCTCAACAGCACCAACCCATACCCTAGACTCATCCCCAACACCAACTCTAACCGAACCCTAACCCATCCTAACTATTCCCTAACCATAACCATAACCCTAACCCTAACCACAACCCTCAACCTTGTTAGTTCGTGGGTTCAAGACTAACGTTGTTTTGATGATGATCAATACATTATGTTAGTGTGCTAATCAATCTTATGTTTTAGTCTAATTTTATCTAAATGATTATATGTTGATGAGACAAAGCATAATGCTTGGAGGATATTACAAGGGATATCTTAAAGACCTCCAAGAGTGATGGGGTGCCAAAGTTTGGAGATGATTGGGAGCATCAAGGTATCAGGATCTTGAAGACTTAGACTCTAGGAGATGCAATATGTAATCCATGTAATATTTCATTTATTGATTTTCTCCTTTTTGGGTGTAGGTTTAATGTAATGCCTTGATAGATGGTTTACTCATTCATGTATATGCATTTAACCATCTTAGTGAGCCTTAGGATTATCATAGAATCCAACCCAATAGGTTCATCTTGCCCAAAGACTCATTTGGAGTCTCTGCCTCTCCAACAGTCACCTGCTGAAGGTTTTACAGTTGACTGGGTGATTCCAGTCGCTTGTCAAGCCTTCTACAGTCGATTGTGGTGCACTGCTCAAGTCAACTTTTTATTGACTCTATTTGAGCTTTTCGTATTAGTCGGCTGATGTTCAATTTATAGTCGCATGTGTTTCTACAGTCGCCTGTGAATTGCTCAACAGTCATTTCTACGCAACTTGCATTTTCTGGGTTTCATCCCAATTTGCAAAACAGTCTACTAATGAAGTATTTACAGTCGTCTATGTATTTACAGTGGCCTGTGAAATGGTCAATAGTCATCTGAAAGGTGTAAGTACGAAAATTACATCTATATGTTTTTCTCCATCCACTACAGCAGTCGCCTGATAAAGGATATACAGTCGACTGTCTGTTTTACAGTCGACTGTCTGTTTACAGTCGACTGTCTGTTTACAGTCGACTGTGTAGTCTTCTACAGTCGACTGTCCTGGCTCAGATTATAGCCCTTGGGATTTATTTAGCCGTTGGATAGTCGACTATAATTTGTTCATTAGTCGACTGTCGGTGACGTTTCAACCCAAAATCTAGCCGTTGCAGATTTCTTCCCTTTGGGGTTTTGGCTGGTTTTATGGCGGTCTTCTTGGCTTCATATATATAGGAGATGGCTTAGTTCATTTAGAACTCTTGGTTCATATTGAATATCTTTGAGAATCAATAGCCCTCCTAATCTCTCCCATTTCCCCCTCATGAGCACATTCCTCTTCATGCATTGAAGCTAGCTCATATGGAAATTCTCCAAGTGATCTAATTCTCATTCCTTTCTTGGAGATTATATTTCTTCTCTTCATTTTCATACACTCAAGTGAGAAGTGTTAGGATTCATTCCTAGAAGAGAGAAAGATCAAGTGCAATCAAAGCTAATCTCAAGCACTTGGTCATTCACTTGCATGCATTCTTCTTCACATTGATAAGATCATATCAAGGCATAGGTAAGTGTGGTTTCGTTTTGTTTTATATTCGAAATCCCTAATTCTCTTTGTGGGAATTAGATACTCTCTTTGTGTGAGTTATTCTCTTTGTAGGAGTTTGGTATCCTAGTGTAGGGCTAACCCTAATTCTCTGTGTGGGAGTTAGTAATTCTTTGTGTGGGAGTTTGACCCCTGTGTTGGGTTTGTTAAGTTCTTGTGTAGGACAAAATCCTCTGTGTGAGGTATCTCTATGTGAGATTGTATTCACTTCTCCGCGTGGGAATTATAGTGAATATTGGTGTGGCTGGACGTACCCAAGTTTTGGGGGAACCAGGGTAAAATCCTTGTGTTTGCGATTGTTGTTGTTGAGCACTCTGTTTAATTTCCGCTGCTTATTGTGCTTTAATTTCAGTAACTTTTAATTAATTAAGCAATTTGCTTTCTATTACACTATTCACCCCTAGTGTGTGTAGCCCCGCAGGGTCGCTTACAATTGGTATCAGAGCCTTGGTTTGGTGGCTTTTGCAAGCATGACTTCTAAGTCTCAACAACCCCTCTCACTTCCTCCCGTCTTCAAAGGCAAACACTTCTCAAAATGGAGGAAGAACATGTTCCACGGGCTTCATATGCATGAGGAGTCAGGGTATATTACCTCGGATTCTCTAGTGTGGAATGTATTGCTCAATGCCTTCTCTCCGAAAATTGCAAAGAAAGTATGTGATTTAGAGACGACAGATGAGATATGGAATTATCTTGATGAAGAATATGGTGGAGAGGAATCATGTGATAATGAGAGCATTGTTGGTAATGAAGTACTTCATAACTCTCTCGTTCAATGTAGTGATTTTATTGAAAATTGTAATGCGTTGTTTATGGACTCTCCCAAATCAAAAAATAACAAGCTTGAGAGAGATGCACACACGCATACTTCTTTATCATCCAAATCTTATGATGATACACAAACCATTGCATTGAATCAAGAAAAGATTGCTCTTGATTCACGTGTGTGCATGTTGAGCAAAGAGAATGAGTCTCTTAAAGCTTAAGTAGTGTATGTCAATGAATTTCATAGATTATTAAAGGAGAGTGCATATGCTACTCATAAAAAGGAAATTCAATGTCTGCATACCGAGAAAGATACTCTTCTTTCTCAATTGAGTGCCTTGAGGGATGAGAACGCTTCTCTCAAACTCCAAATGGAGAAGATTCACTCAAAGAGTGATTACAACATTTTGAGAGATAAGACATTGGCTCTCAAGTCAAAATGTTGTGAGCTAAGCTCATGTCTATCCAAGAGGGATAACAACATTTCTTCACTTTTGAAGAAATTTGAGCTATTGTCTACTCAAATTGAGTAAGGACACGGTTTTGGGATCCTCTTCATTGAAGGTGAACAAGCCAAGCTCTGCTCTTAGAAGCACCCAAATAAATTTTATGGTGGTCATTCTAATAAGAAAGTCACATCCAACTCTTTTGGCCTAAAATCAACTATTATTTCTAAGCCAAAGAGAAATCTAGCATTTTTGTATTCTGGCCTTACATATATTAAGAAGCCTATTCAAAAACATGTTGATATGAATGCTTCTTCTTTGAATGATATGCATGATGTTTCTACTCATAGGAAATCTTATTATTGCTTGCATCCTAGAATTAAATATGATAAAACTTTGCATGCTTCACATGTTCCTATGCATGGTAGAATTGCTTGTGCGAATGCTTCCAATGCTAAATTGCATGTTTCACACACGGGGCATGCCAATGCTTATGTTCCACCTTATAAGCATGCACCCTCACCTCCTACTCATGCATTAACCAAACCTCTTCTTAAGAATCCCAAATCACTTTCTTTGTGGATTCCTAAGAATGTTTCTAAGCTTGATAGGAATGCGTATATAGAATCATATGTTCGTCATGTTATATTTTCATATGATTATATACGGAAACCAAACACTTGTGTTTGGTTTCCAACTTGCTAGCTCACTCACTTTGTTATTTATTGATTGGGTACCATGCTTGTATGTTTACATTTTGTATCCATATTTGTGTAAGTGTGTCCATTACTCCCATATTTGCATGTTTTGAATGATTTTAGGGGAGTATGGTAATTTTGCTTGCTGGCATTATTTTTTTCGTCCATATATCACATTGTATGTCATTCACATTATGTTTGTGCATATGGGATGGTTATTTCTCTTGCCCTTGGTTTTTCTATTGGCTATTACCCATCTTTTTTATATGCCAATGGGGAGAGAAGTAGGCTATGTAAAAATATACCGTGTGCTTGTTTATGCATTATTATCATAACAAACATTAATATGATTTGTGCTTTACATGTTTATATTTTATGCACATTTGCATATTGATTGGGGGAGTTTGTTAGCACACATTGTTTATTTCAATGTTTATTACATTTTGACATAATGAATTGTCATCATCAAAAGGGGGAGATTGTTAGTTCTTGGGTTCAAGACTAACGTTGTTTTGATGATGATCAATACATTATATTAGTGTACTAATCAATCTTATGTTTTAGTCTCAGTTTATCTAAATAATTATATGTTGATGAGACAAAGCATAATGCTTGAAGATATTACAAGGGATATCTTAAAGACCTTCAAGAGTGATGGGGTGCCAAAGCTTGGAGATGATTGGAAGCATCAAGGTATCATGAGCTTGAAGCTTAGACTCTAGGAGATGCAATATGTAATCCATGTAATATTTCTTTTATTGCTTTTCTCCTTTTTGAGTCTAGTTTTAATATAATGCCTTGATAGATGGTCTACTCATTTATGTATATGTATTTAACCATCTTAGTGAGACTTAGGATTATCATAGAATCCAATCCAATAGGTTCATCTTGCCTAAAGACTCATTTGGAGTCTCTGGCTCTCCAACAGTCGCCTGTTGAAGGTTTTATAGTCGACTGGGTGATTCCAGTCGCATGTTGATCCTTCTATAGTCGAATGTGGTGCACTGCTCAAGTCAAATTTTTATTGACTCTACTGAGATTTTCTCATCAGTCGGCCGATGTTCAATTTACAGTCGCCTGTGTTTCTACAGTCGCCTGTGAATTGCTCAACAGTCGTTTGTGCTTAACTTGCATTTTCTGGGCTTCATCCCAATTTGTAAGAAAATCGACCGATGAAGTATTTACAGTCGCCTGTATATTTACAGTTGCCTGTGAAATGGTCAACAGCCGTCTGAAAGGCAGTAGTCGCCTGATGAAGTATATACAGTCGACTGTCTATTTTACAGTCGACTGTCTGTTTTACAGTCGACTGTGTAGTCTTTTATAGTCGACTGTCCTGGCTCAGATTATAGCCGTTGGGATTTTTTTAGTCGTTGGACGGTCGACTGTCATTTGTTCATCATTCGACTGTCTGTGACGTTTCAACCCAAAATCTAGTCGTTGCAGATTTCTTCCCTTTGGGGTTTTGGCTAGTTTTATGGGGTCTTCATGGCTTCATATATATATAAGATGGCTTAGTTCATTTAGAACTCTTGGTTAATATTGAATATCTTTGAGAATCAATATCCACTCCTAATCTCTCCCATTTTCCTCTCATGAGCACATTCCTCTTTATGCATTGAAGCTAGCTCATAAGGAAATTCTCCAAGGGATCTAATTCTCATTCCTTTCTTGGAGATCATCTTTCTTCTCTTCATTTCATACACTCAAGTGAGAAGTGTTAGGATTCATTCCTAGAAGAGAGAAAGATCATCAAGTGCAATCAAAGCTAATCTCAAGCACTTGGTCATTCACTTGAATGCCTTCTTCTTCACATTGGTAAGATCATATCAAGGCATAAGTAAGTGTTGTTTCGTTTTGTTTTATGTTCGAAACTCCTAATTCTCTTTGTGGGAATTAGATACTCTCTTTGTGGGAGTTACTCTCTTTGTGGGAGTTTGGTGTCCTAGTGTAGGGCTAATCCTAATTCTCTGTGTGGGAGTTAGTAATTCTCTGTGTGGGAGTTTGACCCCTGTGTAGGGTTGTTAGGTCCGTCTGTAAGACAAATCCTCTGTGTGAGGTATCTCTGTGTGAGATTGTATTCACTTCTCTGTGTGGGAATTATAGTGAATATTGGTGTGGCTGGACGTACCCAAGTTTTGGGGAACCCGGGTAAAATCCTTGTGTTTGTGATTTTTGTTGTGGAGCACTCTGTTTAATTTCTGATGCTTATTGTGCTTTAATTTCAGTAAATTTTAATTAAGCACTTTGCTTGCCATTACACTATTCACCCCCCTTTAGTGTGTGTAGCCCGCAGGGTCCCTTACAAACCTTCCCCCAACTCCTATCCGACACCTAACCCTTTACCCTAAACTCAACCCTACCCTCAACCCTAATCCTAGCCCTGACTCCAACCCTAACACTAACCGAACCCTACCCCAAAACCATTTTAAACCCCCACCCTGCCCCAACACCGAAACCGAACCCAAACCCTAAACCCTCACCTTAATCCGAACCCCTTCCCATATCTTAATCCTAGCCCCAACCCCTTCCCTAGACTCAACCCCAACCCCAACCCCAACCCAAAACTCTAACCCAAAACCCTAACCCTAACCCTAACCCTAACCCTAACCCTAACCCTAACCCTATCAAATAACACGTTTCTCCAGGGGGTCGCCGATGAGGGATGGGTCGAGGGGGGTCGGGTCCGGGATTGGGGGAGTAGGAGAGAGGGGTCGGAGGGGGCGTCGGCACCCGCTGTCGCCCCAGCTCCCGCTCTCCTCCTTCAGATTAGAAGGAGGCGAAGGGAGCTGGGGCAACATCGGGGTCGATGCCCCCTCCGACACCCTCGTCGCCCATTCTAGCGAATAATTGAAAATTTAGGGTGAAATTTAGTGTACCTTGCACGTCGGCGTCGGCTGCCTCCTTCATCGTTGTCGTCCTCCCTCTCACTCCCACTCCCACTCTCTCTTGGATGAAAAGTGAAATCGATTACCCAAATTGGGGGGGCGCATGCTCCCCCAATTTGGGTAAATTTTTTTTACTGGCAACAGACCTTTAGCCACGGACATATCCGTGGCCGTTACTATTATTGGCCACGAAAATATACATGGCTAAAACGTAATAGCCACTGCAACTTTCTTCACCCCTTTTCCATTGCTGATAGTTATCGGCCACGGACAATTCCGTGGCTGAAAGTCCACTAACGCCTACAGAAAAGTCCGTGGGCAATACTCCATGGGCCAATATTTTATACAGCCGTGGATATTTGGTCGCGGAAAAATCCGTGGCTGATAGCCTACTATCAGCCACGGAATTGTCCGTGGCCAAATATCTGTGGCTGTAGACCCTTTTTCACCAGTGATAACCGATCTAGGGTGGCCAAATCTGTCATGACAAAGTAGAAACTTGGCTGGTATCTGGCACTTCAGGTGCTCCGTCAAATTTTGCTTCCTCTCTCCGAATCATTGTATGATAGGGGCCTGATGAAATGCTCTCAAAACGTTCAAGTATAGATTTTACTCCTTTTTCTTGAGACGTTACATACATATGTTTATTATTCGTTCACATTTGTAGTTATAAGTGGAATGCGTTAAAACGGATGTCCTTGAAATTTAGTAAGTTTCTTTTTGAATTCGGAGATAATAATGCATCCTTTATTATTAATTTCTACGTCATTTGGGAGCAACAGACATGAGTTTCTAGAACCTTCAATAATATTTGATGGCCCTAATTTTTATTGGGCTTTCATATTCTATGAAAATAGCATTTATATTGAAGGATCATATGTGTTACTGTCTAGTAAGTAGTCATGAGAGCAGTTCATCTATAAAAAGAAGAATCATATAAGAATATATGATTTTATAAAAACATTTTTACATTTATTCATACTTCATTCAATCATTCAGATAGTTCTCATAACATTATTTTTCAAATCAAAGATAAAAACATCTAATCAAGTAAGTCATCTCTTTCGAAGTCGTCAGCTGTGAACTGAACTGGAGCATTTGTGGTCACCAGATTTGTTTCATTTTTTTCTTAAAGCTTTCTGTGTACAAATCTTGTAGGTGCCGCGAAGTTTTGCACACACTAGACCAGTGTCCTTTCATGCCACATCTATGGCACTGGTTTTCCCATTCTCTTTGAGGTGGGGGTGCATCATTTTTATTATTGTCATTTTTACGGCAAGTGAACTTCTGCCTCCCTTCATTTCTATGCTGGTGGACTTTTCCTCTGGCCTTTTTATTTGTTTCCCTCTTCTGTGGTCTTTCTTTCCTTTTATTATCTTTCTTCTTTTTAGAAGAAGATGCATTGTGAGCTTCTGGAAGGGGAGCAGTGCCAGGGGCACATATTATGAGTGGCGAGGAGAAGCTCTCTGTTTTGTTCAGCCATGAGTAAACATGACAGTAGCTCAGAATACTTGGTTAATTTTCGTTCATGGTATTACTGCATCAGTATTGCATCCTTTTCATGGAAAGACGTGTATGTCTTTTCCAGCATGCGATCTTCTGAGACTTTTTCAGCACACAACTTCAGGCGTGAGGTGATACTAAAAGAGCTGAGTTGTACTCAACTATGGACTTAAAGTCACGTAGTCTCAGATTCTCCCACTCATATCGTGCCCTTGGAATTATAACATCTTTCTTATGTTTATATCTCCACAGCTCAAGTAGATCTTCGACCGTAAGGTATTCAGCCTTTAGGGTCTTGCCCATATGGCGACGAATATAAATAATGGCTTGTGCCTTTTCAATGTCAGTCGCATTTCCATCTTTTGTCACAACAGAAATAAGGGACTTTGCCTGCAGGTGAAATTTAACATCAAGCTACCAGCTCAAGTAATTTATCCCTAATGATCCAGCACTTCGAAATCAACGCTTGCGATTTTTGCCATTTTATCAAGCAGAGCACAAATTTGCTTGAATTAATAATACATAAAACATTTTCATGCGGAGGTAATTTTTTAATGAATAAGCTATTTGTGTGGATCGGTGACCGGCACCCCCACGTTTGCGGTATGGGCGCGGTGTCGGTTTACCGCAAGTGCACGGTTAGTGTAGGGTGCGGGTATATCGAACTCAGGGAGGCGAGGTTGTGCTTGAGTCAGGTAGGACCTAAATCACCCCGAGGGGCGAGCTAGCCCGAATCGGTAAATGGTTGTCACAGAAAGAAATGAAGGGTATGAACAACCAGAAAGAAAACCCAGGACTTTGGTTTCCACTCCAACGAGAGACTCTCACCGATACGGCCTACGGGTATGGGTAGCGATCGAAATTAGGGTCTAATGGTGAGACGTTGCCTCTGAAAGTGATACTGGCATCCCATGGGCCCGATATTCCGGTCGGTGCCCAGGATGATACGCCGGACTTCCCGGATTCGATCAGTGGGCACTCCCGTGTCCATTAACACTGATCGATCCTGGGAGCACTAAGCCCGCAACGATAACTCCCAACGTCTCATCCTACCGCTCCCGCGTGCTAGGATTCGACGTCTACGCTATGGGTGTGAGCTATGGCTAGGGAGTCAACCGCCAAGTTTATTCCCCCTTGGCCCAACGGTCAAAGGCGGTCTTTTCCCATCGATGACAATGAAACACCCCGCGTAACCATTAGATTCCTAATCCCTATCGATTTTCTAACCCTATGGACGCATCGGGAAGAGCCCCCCGAAGGGGTTTCCACCAAAATCCCAGATTTGGGAACTACTCACAAAAATCCATTGAAAAGCGATCTAAACAAAAATTAACCGTTGGAATCATAATCGGACAATTGCAATGCGGAAGTAATAGAGTAGATAAGACAATACTAAAATTTGAGAAAGATCTGAAAACTTACAAAAGAGTAACAATTACAGCCGTCACAATGTGAGAAAACAGTAAAAAACTAGCAGCTCCCGTTTCTGGAACCCTAGGGGTTCTATTTATAGACTCTCGCATCAACCGATCGGTTGACAAGTCAACCGATCGGTTGATCCGTTACAAAATAATAACAGAAAACGGCGAGCTTTCACCCGATCACATGAACCGGTCGGGTGAGTTCTTGAGTGACCGGTTGGATCTTGGAGCCGTCGGGTGAAGCGATCGGTTTGGTGCCCGTGTCTTCAGCTCCTCATCTTCAGCTACAGATGAACCGATCGGGTGAGAGTCACCCGATCGGTTGGCATTTTGCTCGAAAAAACAGAGAACAGGCCCCCACAGAACCGGTCTGCGAACCGGTCGGGTGACTTCCATGTGAGCTCCGGCTGAGACCGGGTGGTGCACGCGTGCATCACCCGATCGGTTGGAGATGACCAACCGACCGGGTGAGGGGCTGAAAGATGTATTCTTTGGCGTATGACCCCCTGGATCACGCGTGACTCCTCCCGTTGCTCCGGGGACTTGGGATATCATCGTTAAACGTCCCCTACGTGGTCAATCCCCTGCAATCATGGATAAACAAAGAAAAGTGAAAGAAAACGAGAAAATACAAGAAAACGAATAAAAGACGGCGGAAAAACACAGAGAAACACAAAAGAAAATGTGCGTGAATATATGAAATATAAACGCACGTCAAAATCCCCCAAGCTGAACTCTTCCTCGTCCTCGAGGAAGACGAGTGAGAGTAGGAGCTCGGAAGGGAAAAATAGAGAGGAAGAAAGAAAAAGAAAACTCTAAATCCTAGATCGTCCGTCAAAGCCACCAAAATCAAAAACGACACACCAAGCAAGCAAACGCCAAATCACACCACTAAACCTAGGAAAACGAGTCCAAATAAGTGTCGTGGGCCCACGCGGTGAAGCGCGAGTGAGTGTGGTCGTGTGCTAGCAAATGGTGTCGCTTCCTACAATGTGCTATGAGGCTCGATATACACAAATCCAAGATATGACCCAAATATCGATTCGAATTGAATTAAGCGGCGAATATAAGTTCAAGCATGCATGAGAAGAGTAAGAATAGAAGCGTATCATGCATCGGGGACTCCATAACTAGGGTTAAGGAAATCACGCCACTATAGCTTAGATACTAGCTAAAAAGTTCCTAAGCCAAGTGTTTTCGATAACGATGGGGGTTGAGATGATGTGGAGTAGAACACTCGGTGCAAATTCTCGTCTTCCCTTTATTCTCGGTAAGTAGGAAAAAATATTCACACGGAAATTTTTTTGGGTTTTGGGCATTTGTATTTTTTTTTTGCTTTTTGGCTATACAAAATTTTTCTTTTCCTCTCTTTTTGGGTTTTTCTTTTTCCTTTTTTCTATATTTTTTTTTGGATTTTTGGGTTTTTGGCTATACACATGTGCACTCCCCCAAGTGGGAGAACGGTACACGAAGAGGGGATTTGCACCAAGTAAAACAAAAAAGAAGTCGAAATCTAAACACTCGGGCAAAGGAAACTATTCTCGCTAAATAGAGCATAGGCTAAATGGGTTATCCTAGTCCTTAATTGTGGAATCCCGACGCATGCGAATTGAAATATACGATATAAATATAGCATGCATATAGTAGAAACAAATACCGCATATTCAAATCGAAGCATGATAATCTAGGGGTCATTCCTGGACAGGTATATAAAGTAAAATCACAAAGCAGAAGCACACCAAATAGATAGGCACGACGCACGACTCACAAGAAAGCTAAGTGGACCCACAATGCGTGAAATGCAAGAGGACTCGAAATCCTAGGGTTAGTGAGTGTGATTATCGATGCAATGCTAGGTGTGTGTGACTTTGTGGCGATTCATCATAGGATTCATCTCTAGGAGAAAGAGCTAAAAAGAAAAAAATAAAAAAAATAAAAACACGATGAAAACGACACAAAAAAACGAAAAAGAAGGACTCAAACGACGCACACAGTGCGACTCCCCCAAGCTGAAGTTTGCATTGCCCTCAATGCAATATGAGTGAGTACGGGAGGGCAATGAAAATGGGGGGGAATACGCACTGACACAAAAAGAAATGAAAACGAGGAAAACACATAGATGAAACTGAAAAAGAAAGAAAGATCAAAATCAAAATCAAACAACACGAAAATAAAAATAAAACCACACGACACGACACTCAAAAAGTGAAAAACAAGCACACACACAAAAATGGGAAAAACAAACAAAACACGACAGCACACCAAAATAGACGTCCCCCAAGCTAGACCAGACAGTGCTAGCGAAATGATATGATCAATGAAATCCAGAGATATGCAAGGGGGAGTCAAAAACAAACAAGGAGAAATCAAAAAGCAGGAGAAGGTGAGTCCTCGTCCTCCTCGGAAGAGGGTGTGCATGGGTGGTCGGGGGAGGCTGGGGGTGTGCGGAGAAGTGGGGAACGAGGCGGAGGAATAGGGGTAGCGGTGGTGTGAACAATGGGAGGAGTGTCGGTGGTGGTGGGTGGTGGTGGTAGGAAGGCGATCAAGGCGGTGGTGAGAGGAATAGAAATGGAGGAAGAAGATGCGGTGGTGACGGTAGTGGGAGGTGGTGGGAGGTGTTGAATATTGGACTCCCCGGATTTGGTTTTGATGATGAGCAAACATAAATAATCCATGAACTAACAATTTGTGAGCGCAGTATTGGAGATCGTCGCCAAATTCTCGAGAACATTCAAAGCGACATCTCAACACTTCCCAAAGCTCGTATTCATGCCTAAAGCTTCGTTGAAGCTCTTGCGCCGTTTTGGAAGTTATGAAGAATCAATCGAAGCTCTCGAAGACCGTTTATTAAGGTTTTATTTATAGTCTTTTTAGCTTCGATATATAGAATGTTAAGCCTTGAGTATATCTTACCATTCTAACTTCATAACGCTCATATCGTAGCTCTAGGATCTTAGTACAAGTTCATTCTAACTTCCTCGAAGCGTCGCGCTTCGATTCAGACTTGTATGTGCATGTTAGTTGGTACAAGAACAAGTATTGACCGACTAGATGGTGATCTAGTCGGTCAGCAACTCTTCTTGGACCGACTAGTTTGATTCCTTAATTTCTTGGACTTTACTGTTTACAGTTAGTCGGTCTACATTGACTCACCGACCGACTAGTTTGTGAACTAGTCGGTCAGTGATGCTTCTTTGACCGACTAGTTGTGACTTACTGTTCATGCTAAATTTCTCCTAAGCTACTGTTTATCGTTAGTCGGTCTAAGAACGTTTGATGACCGACTAGTTGACAATCTAGTCGGTCAACTTTTGTTCTTGGACCGACTAAGTCAACTTGTGTTCAGACTATTTCATTTTGCCTCTTAGTCGGTCTACGTTCACTGACTGACCGACTAGTTGTGAAACTAGTCGGTTAGAAAGTCTTCTTGGACCGACTAGATTTCTAGGTCTGAAATTCTCTTTCTTCTCAGTTCCTCTCTTAGTCGGTCCATGCTGTTTGACTGACCGACTAGTTGATGAACTAGTCGGTCAGTGATTGTTCTTTGACCGACTAATTCTCACAGATTTCTATCCGTTGGAGAATGACCTAAGTTGTTTTTATGGGACCCTATAAATACGAACCTAGGTCATTTCTATCTAGGTTAGAGCTTCCATTCAGAGATTCATTGAGATCAAAAGAGATAGCCATTCTCACTCAAATCAAAAGCTCTCTTCCTAACAAGAAACCCATTCTCTCTCATTTCTAGATCTAGAATCCATCTAGAGAGAAGCTTGTTCTTGGTGAGCTCTTCAAGCTATTGCTTGATCCAAGTCTCCAAATCATCTCTAGGCACCGATTGCTGGTCATTTCCTTGGTGCTAGGTCTTGGTGACTTCATCTTCCTCAAATCCTCCATTTCACCTATTGGGTAAGAAAAACTCAAGGTATAGGATTTTATGGTAAGTTTGCTTATTTCAATATAACTCATTTATATTGCTTGTTGATTCTCTCGGTTGTGAGAGAAGGTTGTGATCCCGGGTTGTGGGATTCACTATTGCCGTTGTTGTATGATTTGATCTTGTGAAGGTTTTTCACAAGATATTCATAGTGGAAATCTTGAGTTAGGGTTTCTAACTCAAGTATCCGGAGGGGATCCGGGTGGTTGGGACGTAGGATCACCGGGAACAAGTCGGGGAGACTTGGGTGGATCCGAACCCATTAACATCATTTGTTTGCATTGTTAATTTTGTTGTTGTCATTCAATTTAAGCTTCCGTAAATTGATTTGGTAGTTGTTTGCAATTTAATTTGGAATTATACTCCTTATTATTTTAAAGTACTATTCACACACCCCCCCCCCCCTCTAGTACTTGTGCAGTAGCTGGTAGGGCATTACATTTGGTATCAGAGCCAGATACTTAGCTATGTCTGCCAACGACAACAAGACCGTGCGTCCACCTTCCAACTATGACACCTTCAGGAACCGAGAAGGAGCATCTTCGGTGATGGAAGGACATTCCTCTATGAGGCCTCCATTCTTCAACGGTACCAACTACGGGTACTGGAAATGCCGGATGGAAACCTTCCTCCGGAGTGCATCCTTATGGAGGACCACAATGAAGGAATACATAGAGCCCAAAGAAGAAGACTTTGAGAAATGGACTACCGAGGAGATCGCCGCGGAGGTAAGCAATGCCAAGGCAATGAACGCCTTGCAATGCGCATTGGAGCCCGAGGACTTCAATAAGATATGCACATGTAAGAGTGCATATCAAATTTGGAACTCCCTCCTCATTCTTCATGAAGGGACGAGTAGGGTAAGAGACTCTAAACTCGTAGTCGTAAACAAAGATTACGAAATGTTTCATATGCAACAGGGCGAGAAGATGAAAGAATATTACGCTCGCTTCGTTGACATAATAAACGAGTTAGAGGCCCTCGGCAAGTCCTACACTCAAAAGGAGAAGTGCTCAAAGCTTATTGAAGGACTTCCCTCTTCTTGGGAAAAACGTACCTTCGCCATCGAGGAAGGTAATGACATGATAAATATACCGTAGTTCAACTAATGGGTACTTTGATGTCATACGAGGTACGTAAAGATAGCAAGGTGAAGTTACAAGAAAAGATGAAGTCCTATTTGAACCAAGATGCGCCTAAGAAAAAGGCGATTGCATTCAAGGCGGCTTCATCCACCTCTACCGATGATGAGGACTCGGAAGAAGAAATGGACATGGAATCCATTGCACTCATGGCAAAGAAGTTCAATCGCTTCTTCCGAAAGGGTAACTTCAAACAAAAATCTAAATTTACTTCTACTAACGCCTCTCCACCTTTGTGCTTTAAATGCAATAAGCCAGGACACATCAAAGCAGATTGTCCTCAAAACAAGCAAAAGGAGAAGTGGAAGGCGCCGAAGTTCGACAAGTCAAAGAAGTACAAAAAGGGGTACAAAAAGGGACTTGTTGGAGCAACATTCACCGACTCCGAGGATTCCTCAAGCGGAGAGTTGGATGATGAGAAAGTGGAGCAAGCGCACATGTGCTTCATGGCAAGAGAGGAGCATGATCAAGGATCTTCCTCCTCCGATGATAGCGACGACGAAGGCGATGAGGTAACTATGGATGATCTTAGGGATGCTAACTCTCATTTATGGTCTAAATACACTAAGTTAGTAAATAGATATACTAAAGTAAAAGATGACCTAGCTAGCATTCAAACCTCGCCTAAGACTATCATCACCAACAACGACACCGTTGTTGAAGAGTTAAGAAATGAGATTGTTAATCTCAAATCTAAACTTGAACATGTTAGCATTGATGATCCGGAAGAACATAGGATAGCGGATTTAACTTCTCAAAACTCGACTTTGAGTATTGAGAACGAGAATCTTAAATCTCGTGTTTATGTGCTCACATCGCAAGTATCCACATTAGATACTTCTATGCGTTCTCTCAAAGAGAAATATGAGAACACATTAGGCCGAATCAATAGATTCAATAAGGGTAAGGACCATTTGGATAAAATCCTAAGTGACTTACTTCCGGCCAATCACCACATTGGTTTGGGGTATACGATGGGATGTCCATCCAAAGCGGACACTACCTTTGTTAGGCCAACTTCCGATGACTCTACGAGTGGTAGCAAACACTCTATTGGTAGTTCATCTACCAATGGTGCTTCCACCTCGTCCACACCCTCTTTTGGAAAGAAACCCACTTTGGGTGGACCTCCAAAGAAGGGGCATGCTTATATGTACACAAATACCATGCCACGTAAGAACACACGTCCTACTCCACCATCTCACACATATGATGATTTCTATGCTACACGTTCACGGGCACGTGCACACCATGTGAGACACCCTCACGCACGTGTTCCCACACATGCATATGTTCACCACCTCATCATATGAATAATTCTCGTCGTGCACCATTCCATCATGTTCCGTATGCCTATCCACGACATGCATCACGTAGAAACCAACAACGCATGCATGCACCCAATAGGATGATGGCTCCCAAAATTTTCACTATTTGGAGCCCAAAGGACACAAGCATGGATGAAAAACAAGTATATATGAATGCTTATTTTTCGGATGTTGTGCATAGTAGAAATTATATGGGGAAGTCAAAGTCCAATTGGACTTGGCTTCCAAAGGTCTAACTTTTGAGGACCCAATGACCTTGGGTACCATGATATGAAAGTTTCTATCTTTAGGTACTCAAGGAAAAGAAAAAGAAGAGGAGTAACAAATTTAAATTTAGCTCCAAAGGGAATTGGATACTCGATAGCGGGTGTTCAAAACACATGACGGGTGACGCTCAATTGCTCTCCGGAGTGGTTCCCATTGCAAATGGAAATCGCGTCGTATTTGGAGGCAACGAGAGCGGAACCATCGTCGGTGTTGGTAAAGTGGGTAACCCTTCTAAACCCTTAATTAGTGATGTCTATCTAGTTAATGGTTTAAATCATAATCTTATTTCAATAAGCCAACTTTGTGACAAAGGTTACAAAGTTAGCTTTGCGAAAGGATTGTGTCATATTTCAAATGATAATAATAAATTATTATTTTCCGGCACACGTCATAAAGATATTTATATTTTGGATCTTCCTAAGTCATATGAACAATGTCTCGTTGCCAACACAAGTGAACAACACTTATGGCATCGACGCTTTGGACATGTGAACTTTGGAACACTTTATAAGCTTTCGAAATTAAATTCCATTAAAGGTTTTCCGAAGCTCGTTTTCGAAAAGAAAAGTTTTTGTGATTCTTGTCAACGTGGCAAGCTTCCTAAATCTTCATTTAAACCTAAGAAAAGCATTTCTACGAAACGGCCACTAGAGCTATTACATCTAGATTTATTCGGGCCAACTAGAGTTGCTTCCTTAGGAAATGCAAGATATGGACTAGTCATCGTTGATGATTATTCAAGATTTACATGGGTATTTTTCTTATGTAATAAAAATGAAGCTTTTGAAAACTTCACAATATTTGTGAAGAAAGTACAAAATCTCATCGGAACCACCATTGTCACTATTCGTAGTGATCATGGGGGTGAATTTGAGAATGAGTCTTTCTCAAATTTTTGTGATGATCTTGGAATTACTCACACGTTTTCTTTCCCTCGCGCACCTCCTCAAAATGGTGTTGTTGAGAGGAAGAATAGAACGCTTGTGGAGTGTGCTCGCACTATGCTCGAAGATAGTCAACTTGGTTATCAATTTTGAGCGGAAGCGGTACACACCGCTTGTTATGTGTTTAATAGAATACTTTTGAGGCCCGGCACCAAACAAAATTGCTATGAATTGTTGTTTGGTAGATTGCCTCAAGTTAAACATTTTCGTGTTTTCGGCGCAAAATGTTTTATTAAAAACACATATGATAATTTGGACAAGTTTGATCCGAGATCGGATGAGGGGATATTTGTTGGGTATTCCTCACGTAGCAAATCCTACCGGATATACAACAAAAGATCCTCTACGATCGAGGAATCACTTCATGTCTCTTTTAATGAGAATTTTACTACTTCTAGAATTTCAAATGATAATGATTCTATGGATGTTTTATGTGATTCGTTTGAAAATTCTAAGTCTATTGATTCAATTGATTCTATTGATACTAACCCGACTAATGAAGTTGTTGAGAATGTGCCTATTGATCAAGGTATTCCCAAGCGGCTTCATACCGTTCGCGACCATCCCCATGAGCAAGTCATTGGCAATATTAATGATAGTGTCAAGACGAGATCTCAAGTTCACCACTTCGCCAATTGTGCCTTTGCCTCATCGATAGAGCCAAAGAATATCGTTGAAGCGTGCGAAGATAGTGCTTGGATCCTTGCCATGGAGGAGGAACTCATTCAATTCGAGAGGAATGAGGTATGGGAGCTTGTTCCTTTTCCATCAAAGAACCACACCGTCATAGGGACAAAGTGGATCTTCAAGAACAAAACCGACGAAAATCAAGTCGTCATCCGGAACAAAGCTCGGTTAGTTGCTCAAGGCTATCGCCAAGAGGAAGGTATCGATTTCGAAGAATCCTTCGCTCCGGTAGCTAGATTAGAATCAATTAGACTTTTATTGTCTTATGCATGCCATAAAAATTTTAAGTTATTTCAAATGGATGTTAAAAGTGCATTTTTAAACGGAGATGTTGTTGAGGAAGTTTACGTTTCTCAACCTCCGGGCTTCATAAATGAAAAATTTCCAAACCATGTTTTTAAACTAAAGAAAGCTCTTTATGGTTTGAGACAAGCTCCTCGAGCTTGGTATGATCGCCTAAAGAATTTTCTTTTGGATTTGAATTTTAAAATGGGCGAAGCCGATTCTACACTTTTTGTTAAGCATGCGAATAATGATATTTTATTAGTTCAAATTTATGTTGATGATATCATTTTCGGTGCTACTAACTTCACTCTTTGCGAAGAGTTTTCTAATGTTATGAAGGACCAATTTGAGATGAGCCACATGGGCAAACTCAAATATTTCTTAGGTCTCCAAATTTGCCAATTGAACGATGCAATCTTCATCCACCAAACGAAGTATACGGTGGAGTTGCTTAAGCGATTTGGAATGGAAAGTGCTTCCGGGAAAAAGACTCCAATGAGCACGACTACGCATCTTGACAAGGATACGGGCGGTAAGGATGTAGACATTCGTCTATATCGAGGTATGATAGGAAGTTTACTTTATCTTACCGCAAGTAGGCCCGATATTATGTTTGCCGTATGCATATGTGCTCGTTATCAGTCTCAACCTAAGGAGTCTCACTTAGTAGCGGTAAAGCGTATTTTCCGTTATCTAAGTTATACACTTGATTTTGGATTACTTTATCCAAAATCTAGCACGTATGAGTTAGTCTCATACAGTGATGCCGATTATGCGGGATGCAAATCTGACAGGAAAAGTACTAGTGGCACTTGCCATTTTCTAGGAAATTCTCTTGTCTCTTGGTTTTCCAAGAAGCAAAATTCCGTATCACTTTCAACCACCGAGGCGGAATATATTGCCGCCGGTGCCGCTTGTGCCCAGGTTCTTTGGATGAGACACACTTTGAAGGATTTTGGTATTCACTGTGATACTAGCCCTATCATGGTGGATAACCAAAGTGCTATTTGTCTTTCAAAGAATCTGGTGCACCATTCCCGATCAAAACACATAGATGTCCGACACCACTTTTTAGATGATCATGTTGCTAAAAAGGACATCATTTTAGTGTACGTTGACGGCGACCAAAAGATGTGGACTGACGCGAGGCAGAGGTGGTGCCGCCAGGTAAGGTCGAAGAGGTGCCGGTGGCAGTGGTCATGCCGGCACCGGAGACAAGGCCAGAAATGGCCGTAAAGAGGTGCTCAGACGTGATCGGTCCCGGAGCAGAAACAGGACGACTCGGGCCAGCCCCTAAATCTCCCCCAGACGCAGGGATATCCTGCTTGCCTAAGTGGGCGGCAGGGGACGGTGGTCTGCGTGCGTCTGCGGGAAGGAAAGGAAGATTCAACCCCGCTAAGAAGTTGGGATCAGGTGGGAAGGTCCAATCTCCCACAAGAGCAATGGTCATGCGAGCGGGGTTGGGCAGAATGGTGTAAGGGGCTGGAGGTGGCCATAATTGAAGATGAAGCGGCCATCAGAGTGGGGTCTAATCATGTGGATGTGCCGCAGGACATCAATGTCAAGCTGTGAGGGTCCTGCGGCAGCTGGAAGATTATTGGGGATGACAATATTAAATTGGTGGTAAGAGCAGATAATAGTTATGATGCCCCCATAACAAAACTTCCCCTTACCGGCCCGGCTGATCTCGAGTAGCTTGTAAACAAGCCAATCGTTGCCATGGATGGGGACGGTAGGGGCCCTGAAGCTAATTCCATCATCGTCCCGGACATAAGGGAAATTCATGGCCCAAAGGATAAAAAGGTCAGGGATAGTCACGGTGCCGGACTCGTCCCTAGGAAAAAAATGCAGATGAAATGATCATGTGGGCCAAACGAAACACGGGATGAATGACGGAGGAGGCCTTGGCCCTTCCTCGGGGATAATCACGGAACATTGTGAGGCGGAACCAGAATTGATCGACATCAAACTCGGGCGTGTACCCGTAGTGTCGGATGGAATCACCCCCAAGATTGGGGAAACCAAATATATCGTTAATTGTGTTCAGATTTGTGGTGACACTACGGTTACGCACCCGGAATGTAATGATTGACCCGGACTCCCAAACAAGTGTAGAAAGAAATTCGAGTGTGAGTGCCGGGTAGGATATGGCAGATGCATTAAGAAAGGCCAACCATCCTAAGTTAGCGAAAAGAGATTCGACCTCGGTGTAAACACCGAGATCGACAAGTGTTTGTGTGTGCGGGAACTTAGTAGATAGATGCCCTCGAGCATCGAGCCTACGGTAAAAATCCTTGTGCTCCTGGTTCCTAAAGATATACCCATGTGGGCCCAACATTGGGTCCACAGGGGGGATAACAGGCGGGGGAGGGCCAAGTGTAAGTGCTCGTGTACGGGAAGGGGGGCGTGTTTGTTTTCGTCTCTTTCGAGAAGGCTCCTCCTCCCGCATAATTCCCTTCCCCTTGTCCTTATCCTTAGCCATGCATGAGTGTGCGTGTATGAATGAGTGCAAAAAGCAATGGATGCACACCAACTCAAGCAAAACGAGCAAGCACAATTTATAGGGCAAAAATAGAGTATGAGCTTAGGAGTGAGTGTACCTAAGCGAAATGGCGGAGCTTGCTCGTAGATGTCCCCACACTGTGCAACGAGAGTAGCGTGGAGCCGCGGCGATCTCTTCCGGCAAGAATTTTCGAAATGGGGCTGTTTGGGGGGAATTAGGTCAGAAATTTGAGGTGAAAGGAGAGAGAGGTTGAAGATGATGGAGGGATTGATGGAGGAGGTGGAGAGAAGGAGCAATGGAGGGGTCGAGGGCGTGGGGGAGTGAGAATCGGTCGTTGGGGAGGAGAGGAAGGCGAAACGACGACGATTTTGGCGATCGGGCGAAGATGAAAACGAGCGGGTGGTCGGGGGGTTTATATAGGGTTTTAAGTCGAACCGATCGGGTGACTTGTCACCCGATCGGTTGACGGTTAGGTCAAAAATTCTTGCCGAAGAAGTGCTACAGGCGAACCGGTCGGTTGACTTGTCAACCGATCGGTTGGCCACTCCACTCATTTTCCCGAGAATTGAGGGCTGCTCACCCGGTCGCGTCAACCGATCACGCTCGAACTCAACCGATCGGTTGATATTCCCCAAAAATTTCCGAGAGTTCTCCCCAGCTCACCCGGTCTGTCACCCGGTCTCTTCATTCCTCAACCGATCGGGTCATTTGGGGACAGATCTCGGCATGTATCTGATACATCCCAACCGATCGGGTGAGTTATCAACCGATCGGTTGGGGCTTTGTTTCCTGCAAAAACCAACAGATTTGTGTAAGTCCCCGAACAGATGTTCTCGCGGCTGATTTTATTTATAAAAATAGATAAAATAAAGTCAAAAATAACGCTAAAATGGGGAAAAAGTTTAGAACATGGGTTGCCTCCCATG
The DNA here is from genome assembly GCA_030789695.1 of Scilla litardierei. Classification (NCBI taxonomy): domain Eukaryota; kingdom Viridiplantae; phylum Streptophyta; class Magnoliopsida; order Asparagales; family Asparagaceae; genus Scilla; species Scilla litardierei. Next base: position 44,279,416 of record CM061142.1, read on the forward strand.
AAGCGCACTTGTTTAACGTCGTTGGCTCGACGCCCGTAAGAGATGTTCACGGTGGTTGATACGGGTGATGCCCGAAGTTCGGCATCTCTTCTTCATTGGAGCTGAAGGCCTTTGGAGTAGTCAGCGGCTGGAGAAATATTTGCTCGACTACCCTCTCCTTGTTCTTGGGATTTGGGGGCTTTTCTTTCGTATTGGCGCTTCCCGCCATCTTCTTTAGGATCCGGACCTCGTCTTTAGTGAGGTCCATGGGCACTTTCCCCGTTCTCCTCGCAGGAGGAGCCTTGGGGAACCCGGGAGGGGTCGTTCTTGCTGCACTCGCTTTTTCAACAGCATCTTTGTTCTTGGGGCCGTCTTGGTCTTCTAAATCCCCCAAGTCATCGGGGGGGGTTCTTAAGAGAATCTCCCAGGAGCTCTCTTCAGCAGCTTTTTCCTCTTCTACCTCCAGCAAATTACACCGAGGGTCATCTGGGGGATCGGGGTACTTCATGGATAACCCCAGATCAAACTCAACTTTTTCTCCGCTGACGTTTAAAGAGAGTTTTCCGTTCTTCACATCTATTAAAACGCCAGCAGTGGCCATGAAAGGCCGTCCCAAGATGATGGGGGTGTGTGCGTCTTCAGGCATGTCCATGACTACAAAGTCCACTGGCACATGCACCCCTCTTACATTTACGGGGAGGCCATCCACAATTCCCACCGGATATTTGACCGACCGGTCAGCTAGTTGTAGGGTCATACCGGTGGGCTCCAAATCTCCCATTCCTATCCTTCTATACATTGACAAGGGCATCAAACTTACACTCGCTCCGAGATCGACGAGTGCACGATGAATCTTTACTGCCCCGATCGTGCAAGGAATTGAGAAGCTCCCCAGGTCCTTGAGTTTCGACGGATTTGCCCTCTGGATGAGAGCGCTACATTCCGCCGTCAACACTACTTTCTCCTTTCTAGACCCTCTAGTCACCAAATCTTTCAGGAATTTCGCATAGGAGGGGATTGTTTCGATTGCTTCTAGGAAGGGGATTTGCAGGCTCAGGTCCTTTACCATGGCGAAGAACTTGCCATATTTCTCATCAATTTTGGCCTGAGCTAACCGTTGTGGAAATGGCACAACGGGTTTGAACACTTTCGGGCTCCCTTCCTCCTTCTTTTTCTCTTCTTCAGAGACTCCCTCCGGAGTCATAGGATTTGATGACGAAGCACCGGCGTCGTTTGATTTTTCGATCGGTCTCTCAACGACCAATGGTGCTTCTGGTTTGCTAGGGGGCACTCTAGTAGGAATTTGTGTCCCGCTTCTCAGAACGATAGCGGACACATTTGCGTGCTCGTGCACGAGTGCCGATGTTTGGGTTGCTCCCCTCGGGTTCACCTCCGGTTGTGGCGGCAATTGGTTTTGTGACCTCGAAAGGTTCGCCACTTGTAACCCCAGCTGGGTTACTTGGTCCGTGAGGGTCCGCTGACCCATTTCCAGCTTTTGATTGATCTTCTCCTGGTTGGTAATATATTGAGTCAAGAGAGACTCAACCGGAGAGACGGCCCTCTGTTGGCCATACTGCTGCTGCTGCTGGAATGGCTGCTGATTCCTGGGGGCATAAAATTGTTGTTGAAATGGTTGCTGCTGAAATGGTTGCTGCTGAACCTGGCTCTGCTGTGGCCTAGCCGGCTGATATGTTTGTTGCTGCGGCTGCTGAGGCGGAGAGGGCTGAAATGGTGGCCGGTAACTGAAGTTTGGGTGGTTTCGGTTGTTTGGAGAGTAGGCCGGGTTGGAATTGGTCCTTGGCGGATACGGCGCATTTCCCGTGGGGTTGTAAAATAGTGCGCTCGCCTGATCCAACGGTGGTGAGATGTCACCACCGTCAAATTCCCCAAAGAATTCGGATTCTACCGCTGAAATTTGCTGTGTACCTGCCCCACCGGCTCCTCCCATTAGTGCGGAGATCTGGGTCGAAAGCAAGTCAAACTTGCTTGAAAGTTTGTCGACGTCCTCGACTCTGTGTATACCCCCGGATTTTGGTGTGGCTCTCTCGTCACACCACCGCTCATTGTTGGACGTCATATTTTCCAGAATATGTCCGGCATCTTCCTCGCTCCTAGACATGAAGGAACCCCCAGCCGCGGCGTCCATAGAAGATTTCAGGTTATCCCTCAACCCATTGTAGAACAGATTAATAATCTACCACTTCGGAAGCTCATGGTGAGGGCATCTTCTTTGCATTTCCTTATATCTCGTCCAAGCTTCATGCAAGGACTCGTGGCTGGCCTGGGAGAAGGAGGAGATCTCACTCCTCAACTTCATGGTCTTCCCCGGAGGAAAGAACTTCGTCAGAAAAGCATTGGAGAGCTTCTCCCAGGTGTTGAAAGTGTTGGGGTCCTTCCCCCTAAGCCATTGCTTGGCTTTATCTCGCAAAGAGAAGGGGAACAGCTTCAGACGGATAGCCTCTGTCGTGACACCATTAATCCGGAAGGTGTCACATTTCTCCAAGAAGGAGTCTAGGTGCTCGATCGGGCTCTCCATGGGTGCACCTGCAAACTGGTCCTGCTGGATCCATGTCACTAAAGACGGCTTCAGCTCGAAGCTTTGGGTCGCAATAGCTGGAGAACGGATGGCGGAAGTCGACTCGATGGATGGCATCGAGTACTCCAACAGAGACTTGTGCGGCGGGGTGTTCTCCTCCATGGATTCGGGATCCTCTCTTCTTCGCTTCTCAGCGGCCAAACGCCTAAGGGTGGCGTTAATCTCTGGATCGAGGGGAATCAAGTCGTCAAGACTCCTTGAACTCCAGCGCATGAAAAACAACAAACACCCGTGAAGCGACAAGTGGGAAAGAAACAGATAAAATAAGAAATAAAAATAAGAAAAATAAAAAGAAAAAGGAGAATGCAAAAATTATCGCGAGGTAGGGATGAGAGCTAGACACGAGGGTTCAAGAGATCCTAAAATAACAAGCACGTTGCCTCCCCGGCAACGGCGCCATAAACTTGACCGTGACCCCCGCGTTTGCGGTATGGGCGCGGTGTCGGTTTACCGCAAGTGCACGGTTAGTGTAGGGTGCGGGTATATCGAACTCAGGGAGGCGAGGTTGTGCTTGAGTCAGGTAGGACCTAAATCACCCCGAGGGGCGAGCTAGCCCGAATCGGTAAATGGTTGTCACGGAAAGAAATGAAGGGTATGAACAACAAGAAAGAAAACCCGGGACTTTGGTTTCCACTCCAACGAGAGACTCTCGCCGATACGGCCTACGGGTATGGGTAGCGATCGGAATTAGGATCTAATGGTGAGACGTTGCCTCTGAAAGTGATACCGGCATCCCATGGGCCCGATATTCCGGTCGGTGCCCAGGATGATACGCCGGACTTCCCGGATTCGATCAGTGGGCACTCCCGTGTCCATTAACACTGATCGATCCCGGGAGCACTAAGCCCGCAACGATAACTCCCAACGTCTCATCCTTCCGCTCCCGTGTGCTAGGATTCGACATCTACGCTATGGGTGTGAGCTATGGCTAGGGAGTCAACCGCCAAGTTTATTCCCCCTTGGCCCAACGGTCAAAGGCGGTCTTTTTCCCGCCGATGACAATGAAACACCCCGCGTAACCGTTAGATTCCTAATCCCTATCGATTTCCTAACCCTATGGACGCATCGGGAAGAGCCCCCGAAGGGGTTTCCACCAAAATCCCAGATTTGAGAACTACTCACAAAAATCCATTGAAAAGCGATCTAAACAAAAATTAACCGTTGGAATCATAATCGGACAATTGCAATGCGGAAGTAATAGAGTAGATAAGACAATACTAAAATTTGAGAAAGATCTGAAAACTTACAAAAGAGTAACAATTACAGCCGTCACAATGTGAGAAAACAGTAAAAAACTAGCAGCTCCCGTTTCTGGAACCCTAGGGGTTCTATTTATAGACTCTCGCATCAACCGATCGGTTGATAAGTCAACCGATCGGTTGATCCGTTACAAAATAATAACAGAAAACGGCGAGCTTTCACCCGATCACATGAACCGGTCGGGTGAGTTCTTGAGTGACCGGTTGGATCTTGGAGCCGTCGGGTGAAGCGATCGGTTTGGTGCCCGTGTCTTCAGCTCCTCATCTTCAGCTACAGATGAACCGATCGGGTGAGAGTCACCCGATCGGTTGGCATTTTGCTCGAAAAAACAGAGAACAGGCCCCCGCAGAACCGGTCTGCGAACCGGTCGGGTGACTTCCATGTGAGCTCCGGCTGAGACCGGGTGGTGCACGCGTGCATCACCCGATCGGTTGGAGATGACCAACCGACCGGGTGAGGGGCTGAAAGATGTATTCTTTGGCGTATGACCCCCTGGATCACGCGTGACTCCTCCCGTTGCTCCGGGGACTTGGGATATCATCGTTAAACGTCCCCTACGTGGTCAATCCCCTGCAATCATGGATAAACAAAGAAAAGTGAAAGAAAACGAGAAAATACAAGAAAACGAATAAAAGACGACGGAAAAACACGGAGAAACACAAAAGAAAACGTGCGTGAATATATGAAATATAAACGCATGTCAATCGGCCAGTCCCACATAAAATAAAAATGTCCAGAGTACATATTACAGTCCATATTACACAAATGAAAGCGAAAAATTACAACTTTGAAAACCTCAGTGTCCCATTTTTAAATTCTTTAGCTTCAAGAGTGGCCTCTGCCTCCATGGAAAGTAGTCATCGGTCTTAGACATTACATAATTTCTGCACTACAATTACTCTCAAAAAGAAAAGAAAAATGCAAGAAAAGTAAAATGTGGGACTAAACAGCCGATCCAAAACCACATTTTCCCATTCATTTAAAAATTTGTGCTCATTCAACATTTTCATAACACATCACAAGCATCACAGATTCAGAATAGGATAAACATAATAATTTAAAATACTTAATAATTATTCAGAACACGGGGCAATGTCATATACCGTTAGGTTAGGTGATTAACATAAGAGTGGCCGCAGGATCTTTATAATTATTAAGTTAATGCCGCACAACTTAGAATAAGTGTATCCCAGTAAATGAGCCATAAAAAGTGATGTAATGCATACAAATATGATCCTAAAAGGATATCATATATAGAAAATATATGCAATTCGTTGTGCATTAGGGGCTAGTTCAAATAAATTTGAATGATGCCCAAATTATTTATTCATTGTAAAGGAAGTAAGTATTCCTTTATACCCCTAAATAATCTCCATAAGCCCCAAGTTTCCCCCACAAAGTCCCCATTTTCATCACATATTTTTATCAAATTTTTCTGGAATTTTTAGGGCCTCAAAGACCCTTTTTATTAATATATTCGCTTCACATTTTCCTTTTTCCCTCTTTTTTCAAAATAGTTTCGGCCTACAGGCCTGAGGCCCGCAACCACACTACGGGCCAAGGCCGGCAGCTTATATATATATATATATATATATATATATATATATATATATATATATATATATATATATATATATATATATATATATATATATATATATATATATATATATATATATATATATATATATATATATATATATATGAGGAGGGATCAAATGACCCCCAAAAATAACCCCCTAAAATGACCCCCTATCAAAAATCATATGCCCCCCATTTTTTCGGAAGATCCGAACCGTTCATCTTGATCTCCACCCTCTAAATACCTTACCCACCAATTTTCAACCCGATCCCATGTGTTTTGCCCCTTCATCCATCCGACCCAAATTTAACGGTTTCGCATGAATAGAACTTTTGCGAATGGTTGATGAACGGGCAAAACACATGGGATCGGGTTGAAAATTGGTGGGTAAGGTATTTAGAGGGTGGAGATCAAGATGAACGGTTCGGATCTTCCAAAAAAATGGGGGGCATAGGATTTTTGATAGTGGGTCATTTTTGGGGGTTATTTTTGGGGGTCATTTGATCCCTCATATATATATATATATATATATATATATATATATATATATATATATATATATATATATATATATATATATATAAGCGCGGGCCTGAGGCCCGCAGCATGGGCTGCGGGCGTCAGGCCCGCATCCGCCACCCCTTTTTCGTTTTTTTGTACTAATAAATTCGTGGGCCGAAGCCTACGAGATGATATGGGCATCGGCCCACATCATGGCGGCTTATTTTTTTTATTGGGATTGGGCCTTCAGCCCAAAGTTTTTGAGAGGAAGGGGGTAGGGCGACGGCTAGGGTTTACCGCCGCCGCCCCCTTCGGCACCGCTACATGGCGGTGGGAGGGAAATGCCCGGTGGAGGGGCGGGGCTGCTTACGGCGGTCATGTGGGAAGGGGGCACCACCTACAGGGCAGATCTAGGGGGACGACATCGCCGTGGAGGCGGGCAGGGGGAAAAACCGCCTTCGGGGCGGTTCGCATGGTTGGTGCCGCCGTCGAGGCATGAGAAGGGGGCAGAAAACCGCCTTCGGGGCGGATTGCGAGGTTGGCACCATCGTCGAGGCAGATGAGGAGGGGCAGATCTGCCTTCGAGGCGGATAATGGGGGTCAGCGCTGCCATCGAGGTATGTGATCGGTCACGGCTATGGTGCCGAGATGGGCAGCCCATAGTGTCGTGAGCGGGGGGGCTGTATAATAATTTTTATTCATTTCGTTATCATATACCATGTAAAAAAGATGAACCCTAAAATAGGGTTATATGATACGAAAACAAGTATCGACGATTAAAAATCGTCGTTTTAAGACTATTAACCTGTTTACTAATCCGATCTTTCGAGATCGATGAACAATAGTATCATAATCATGATAAAAATATCATTTTTGAAGATAGTACCTCTAGATCCATCATCCAGATCTAGCGATAGTTGACGAAGCTCGCACATGGAAGACGAAGCCCGCGCATGGAAGACGAAATCCGAGTATGTTAGACAAAGCCGCACACATGGATCTGTGCCTTCTCCTTCACTTTCGCAACGAACAGATTTTTGGGACTTTTAGAGGCTCGTACTGAAAATGTGTTGTGAAGCATCAAATCTGGGGGAAGGCCCCAGTCCTTTATTTATAATAGAGGTAAGAGCGTTTATAGATGAGATACAATGATATGACCTTATCCTATGCATAAGATATAATCCCCAATACAAACTCCAATTCATTATCTGTTTACAACACTATCATATTCTTCAACAAATATATCATAAATGAAATAGGAAATACATTTTTTATTTTATATAAATTAATTAAAATTCAACATTTTTATGGTTTGAGGCGGTGAGTAATGTGATGCGCAACAAAGAGTACATTAAGGTTAAAATTTGTTATTTGGTTATCAAATAATTATGTAATTAGTTAATGCTTTGAGACTAGAAATTTTGTATACAATGTGATGCAGAGAGGTGGATATCAATGATGATGAGGGATGAAAGAGAATAGAATAGAAACAAGATGAGGATGAACATCAAGAAGTAGGTTATTATCGACTTTGGTTAGGATAAGGAGAAGGAAGAAGAATAATAATAAGAATGGGATATGAAGACTAATATGAAGAATTACATGGTAATTTGATAAGATTCAGAACAATTTCATGAGCTCTACCCGTAAAAAAGAATATTCTAACAATATAATATCTCCGACGAACGGTAGCTAACGATCTTTCTCGTCACAACTTAACATATTTGAAGTGGTTATTTGGAAATAAGAAGATCTAGGATGTTAATATGAAATATAAATAATTTTGGGCATCACTATAAAAAACTAATTTACAAAGCTCAAATTCTTGGCATACTTCAATAGTATTGGTAACGAAGAAATGGATTAAAAAGATGAACCCTATCATTTCTTGTAAAGACAACACTCTATTTGCATCTTTCATAAAAAAAGGCAAAGTGCACTAAATATTCAGCTAATTTGGGTTCTTTTATGTAAATATCCTATCATTTTAAGTTATATATGTTAATATCCTAACGTTACAAACGGATTTATTTTAGTATACTCTGTTAATTTTCCATCAAGATCTATTGATATAAGGACAAATGGCACGTTGTCATTTAAAAATACCTTCTTCTTCTCCTCTTGATCTTCTTTATCTATTCTTCAACTTTTTCCTCTTCCTCTTTTCTTTCTGTCTATCCTTCTTTCTTCAATCTTCTTGATTTTGGGATTTTTTTTAAAAGTTTTTGTACAGTTTTAAGAAGAAAAGAGGAAGTAAACTTTTGGCTGTATGTAGGGTTAGAACAGAAGAAAAGAATACGTAAATTTATCAGTCAAATTTGCTAATTTCTTGGGACAGTTTGGTAGAAGTATCATACCATCCTCCCTAAATCTCGTACTCTTAACCTCGATTCTTACTCATGATTCATTTTAATACAGTTTTCCTATAGAAACAAAGAAAAACGTTGGAAATGTTATGAATACATTATATTGTAGAGAGGAGGAGTTTGTATTCTATCCAAACATTGTATCCTATCATTGTATTAACTCTTCCTATCCCCTATAAATAAAGGTCTTGGGTCTCCCCAGAAAACACTTCACAATACGTTATCTGCACGCTCTTCCTGAGAGAGATACCCAGGACGTTGCGAAAGCTTTGAAGGACGACAGAGGATTGCCCGCGCACGGATGAGAAATCAATGCACCATGTCCGTCTTCTTCGATCTTGAGGTAAACCTAAAACTCAGCAAATTTTTAATCATGATCATGATGCATATAGTATTAAATATCCAAGATCAAACACAGATATATATATATATATATATATATATATATATATATATATATATATATATATATATATATATATGGCTTTCGACCGGCTGGTGCTACCCACCTCGCCGGCGCCCCCTAACCCCTTCCCTCCAATGGAGGGGGCGACGTCCTCAGGTCGTTAGCCCCCTGCGAATCTGGGGGGTGGCGGTGACCAGATCCGGCTGCCTGCCCCCCATGGCCAGGCGGCCAAATTTGGCCACCTGCAAACAAAATAAAAAAATTATTTGTTGCGGGTCGTGGGCTTCAGGCCCACAGGTCTTACAAAAAAGAGGGATGAAATGGGGGTGGTACTGCGGGCCTCAGCCCACGGTACTCACATATACAGATCAAGGGTTGAGGGCTAAAAAACCCCTAGCCTCATATATATGGATTTCTTATTGGATACAATGTGGGTGGATAACCAATATGCCCATTGGGCCCTATTCATAACACTTTCCCTTATCCAACCATCGTTGTATACTCAACATATGAATACTGCAGTATCCATAGTGCTTATGAGTATCATAAGGAGTGGATACTTCCAGATCCTAAGTTAGGGATAACTGCCTCATTAAAACTTTTAGCTATGGAAAATCCAGTGGGAAAAACCTAGCCAAGGAAAAAGAGTAGAGTTCTCCGTAACTTCTCCTGATGTGTAGAAAGTATTTAGTGGTGGATACTTCTGGATCCAGAGTCAATGAGGTTGCCTCGTTAAAATCTTTAGCTATGAAAAGCCCAGTGGAAAAAACCAATAGCCAAGGAAAAAGAGTATAATACTACATTTGACTCCTCTTAATCTGTACAAGCTTCAGGCTTACAGATCTCCTAGGCATATATACATCAATCTCATCTTACAACATTCCGAGAATGAAAAAATACAAAGCATGGCTCATCTATACAAGTATTGCTCATATATGACAGCTATTGAATCGAAGAGATCTCTTCTGAAGAGGGGTGGTCTACAAACTCGGTAGATTGCCCCACGTCTCTAGTCACTGACCGAGTCCTTACTGTGTCTGCGAGATACTTCAGTGCATATCTATACATACGCTTGATTTGCTTCTTCAATGATGAGCTTATCAGAATGGTAGGATTGATGTTGCCTTAGTAGCACACTTTACAAGTCTTCAGGAGTTGGTCGTTCTTTGGTGGTAGTCATCGCGATGATCTGTAACCTGCATCTACAAATACATTTAACTTGGAGGATGATCCTTGACCCTTAGAGGTAGTGTAGAAGCTACATATCTTCGATCCAGTGATGTGATGTAGGAGCTGCAATGTATCTGGCTAATAGATTTACTTCCAACGCTCTCCAGAGACGCGTGCAATTGGCCAGATAAAGGAGTGTACCAAAAACACTCAAGTAAGGCCCTTCAGGACCTAGTGTATCTTTCCCTCTTCCAGCGAACGGAAGGGGTCTTAATGTGCATCCATACAACCAGGACTTGTATTTAGTGGATTGCAATTATCCATGTTTCTTCATCAACTTCGGGTGTATAAAGTTTAATATCACATGTTTTTCATCTTCGAGATGATAATTTCATCTTCTGGATGATGTTTTCTTCTTCTGGATGATTATTCATCTTCTAGATGACCATTCATCTTCTGGATGATGGTTTCATCTTCTAGATGATTATTCATCTTCTATAAGACCATTCATCTTCTGGATGATGGTTTCATCTTCTGGATGATTATTCATCTTCTGGATGATGGTTTCATCTTCTGGATGATGTTTTCATCTTTTGGATGATAATCAATTTTTGGATGACCATTCATCTTCTGGATGATTATTCATCTTCTGGATGACCATGATTCTTCTGGATGATGGTTTCATCTTCTGGATGATGTTTTCATCTTCAGGATGATAATTCTGTTAGCCAAGATTTTTACCTATGTCTTACATATCATATTTGATAGTTAGGCTTAAACAGATATTTCGGTTTTCTCTTCAGAAGATTCGATGAGATTTGAGTCGTTTGCAAATATAACTTCAAATCATTTTTTTTGCTCTTTTTAAAGATGTAAAAGCAACCTTTATCAAAGACAACCTTTTGATAAGGAACTTTCTTGGTTTTTATTTTATATAATTCATAAAATGGACGTCTCAAAATCTATTTAGGCAAGGAAATAAATTAGGAATAAATCCATAAGATTATGCTGTCACAACTTCCATATCAGCAAAAACCAAATTTTTCTTTACGCATCGCAGGAATTTCGCAAACATAACCAGGGAGCCCGATGCATCAGTTTTATTTATTTTGTAAGTGAGTCAAGCTCATCTTACTTGATTACTTCCTGGTTTTAGCAAAATAAGCCTTTAAGCTATAGCATGTTGTTTATAGCTTACAATTTTATTTATTTATATTTGTGTTTATACAATACTCGTTTAGCCCACAGGTTTGATATCTTTTGATATCAGGACTTCAGGTCCAAACACTTCACATTTCATAAGCGAGTCCAGCTCAACTTATTATTGCCTCGTTCCACATTATTGGTCAATCTCTACGTTTGCTTCAGGAAACGGAGTGTGGAACGATATTTATAATTATCATTTAAACGGCAAAATGAAATGTGAGTAATTGTCGACAAGTGTGTTTTTTTATCCAAACACCTCCCCATGTACATACATTATTCAATAATATTTCAATTTATTCCAGATTCATCTCTTCTAGAGGTTATGGAAAGGGAGAGGATATGTAGACGAGCTCACTTTCCTGTGGTGGTATTGTTTAAAGGTCTCCAGGAGTTTTTCTCTTTGGAGACTCGTGGTATGCCCTTTTATTTTAATTTAGGAACCTCCACTTCTTCTGCTGGTGGATTTCATCCATTATTTTTGGTATGTCAATCCTAGCTGGATTTTTAGCAGTAGGGATGTGTGATTTTGACAATATTCGGTTTGTCAAATATATGTATGAGAACTGTTTAACAGTTTCATAAGTGTGGATCTTCAGGATCTCATCACGAATCATGTTATTTGAAATGGTCAACTGAGCTTCAGGCTCAGAGATGATGGTAATAACCATGTTGGACCTAATACTGGGAATTTAAAGAGATTTGAATGTGAATGATCTTCAGGATCAAATCTTCACTATCTGTTCTTTATATGATTACCCATCAAGGCACAATATATGAGATATGCTCTAAATGCTTCTCCTGTTCGGAGTGCTCGGTATCTATTTATCTGGGGTAATTACTTCTGATAAATAGTTCTAAGACGGCATTTTGATGGTTTATAGTGGTGCTATGGGGATGTGTACACATCATGGCACAATCTGTAAGATGTGCTCTAAATGCTTCCCCCGTTAGGGGTTCTCGAAAACTGTTTGTATGATGTGATCAGGCTCGTATAAATAGGTTCGAAAGAGGGATTTTGATGGTATGCAGTGTAATTGCATGTCCCCATGCAGTCACTAACAGCTGGATTTTTAACGGACGAGTAATCCATTTATATCATTTTAATGATTTATTTATATAACCCATTTTTGGGTGTGAACACAAACTTCAAGGTGTTCGACATTATTCCAGTTGCAACTACTGTTTGATTTCCCAGTGTTATCCAATATTCTCGCCATTTAGTAATGTAATGTGACCCATTTGCTTTGGAAAAGCTGGACTGCGGTTGGATAATAGGTTTGATAATGACCATTTTTACAGGATATATGGATGAGTACTCTAAGGTACATCATCCTCCCTATGTAGGGAGTGGATAAGTCCACTTTAATCCATCAAATACTCTCAAGAGACATAAAGGTCTTTTATGATAGATTTTGTAAACAATTATATTTGAGGACGTCTTGAGAGTCAATATCCACACGTAATGGAGATGATCTCGTAATCATTTTTCCCTTTTGAATGGAACAATGAACACTTCACCCTTTTGAAGAATCTTTGGGTTCTTCAGTTTTATAGAATTGGTTAATGATGTCTTGCATCATTAATCCAGGGGTGACCAAATATGACGTACCAAAGTTTAAAAACTTGGTCGTTTCTGGGCACTTTAGGTGCTCCAGTATATATGCTTCCTCTTTTTATTTTTCTTTGTATATCATATAACTTTTGAAAGTCTATTTGAAGTCTCAAGTATGGTCTTCATGTCATTTTTCTTGAGTTATGCTATTAAGGATTTCGTTTTGACGAATATCCTTTGAAACTTTATAAGTTTCAGAGAGTACATGGCATCCTCATTTTATTTTTAGGAGTATTCAGGTTTGCAATTCCTGATCCTCAATTTCAGACGTCCCAAATAGATCTTTTTGACTATCATAAGGGTAAAAATACTTTCTATAGCATACGTCATGAGGTATAATTGGATAATTAAAAATATCCATGATCGTTTGTCAAATATTATAGCAAACCATTCGCAGTAAAATAAAATGCACAAAAAGCATGATATTCATTAATAAGAAATATTGTGATAATGCATTTAAATGCATATATACTGCAGGAAAATACTCCTGATAATTATGTTATGGCAATAAGTTTTATAGTTTGATGTGTGCTCGAGAATAGCTAAGTAAACAATAGCTAGGTTTGTACCAATTTTTATATTTGACTAGCTTTGTCAAGTGGACACATGGTATGAGTTGCAGGGAGAAGTTCTATTGTTTTACTGACATGAATAGGTAGGCAAACAGCTCAGAATACTTAGTAAAATTTCGTTCACAGTATTACTGCATCAGTATCGCATTTTTTACATGGAAATACGTGTATGTCATTTTCAGCGTGAGATCTTCTGAGACTTTTTCACCACACAACTTCATGCATGAGGTGATGCTAAAAAAGGCTGAGTTGTACTAAACTAGGGACTTAAAGTCCTGCAGTCTCAGGTTCTCCCACTCATAACGTGCTCTTGATGTTTATACCATCCAAGGCCACCTATAACTTGTATGTGTCCTTAATAGTGAGGTTCTCTGATTTCAGAGTTTTGTCCATGTGGCGGTGGATGTCTTTTTCCATTACTATTCCTCTTCGAACTATGTCACATCTTCCCTTTCCTTTTGTATTAGACCTTGTTTTTATTCTTTCACTTTTCCTCTCAACATTTATTTCGTTATATAGCTTCAAACTTTTGACTGTCTATTTAAGTGCTCAAGTATGGCTTTAATGCCATTTTTCTTTCTCTTGAGTATGCTATACAAACATTAAGGATTTCGAGTAAACGAATATCCTTTGAAACTTTGTAAGTTTCTTTAAGTATTTGTGGAAGAATAAACATAGGTCAGTTGAGCAATTACGTGTGTGCGAATATATTTCTCACTTAAGTCACGACTTCGGGCGTGATCTTATAATTATTATGCGCAAGGTCAGATATAAGAATAATGTCTTGTAGTGAGATAACTCTTAAAGAGTTAGAGGTGTTATGGCATTCTTTTTGGTGTCCATATTGGACCATATAGACCATAAATTCTCAAGATCTATTTATCGCGTGTTGCTCATCTTTAAGATGACATAAATGATGTTCGCATGATTCTGACGATTTATTATTTTTGGGAATAAGGGGTATTGGCGTATTATTTGAACTTCAGGTTCAATTTTACCATTTTGAAAACTATATGCATGCCATAAACATAAACATAATTAGCTCTATGAACACATATGCATGGAAATATTATTATTATCATCACAAGCATAATCACAGAGACATAAGGAAATTTGCTTCACAGATATGCTTCAAGTATTAAAAGTTTCACCACATATATGCTGCAGGCATTAAAATTTTCAACATAGATATGCTTCAGGCATTTAAAATTTTCATCACATATATGCTGCAGGCATTAAAATTTTCATCACTCACATGCTTAAGGCATTTAAAATTTTCATCGCATATTTGCTTCAGGCATTAAAAATTTTCATCACAGATATACTCCAAGCAAATAAATTTTTCATCACATATATGCTTCAGGCATTAAAAATTTTCATCACAGATATGCTCCAGGCAATTAAAATTTTCATCACATATATGCTTCAGGCATTAAAATTTTTTATCACAGATATGCTCCAGGCATATAAAATTTTGGAGTCCGAGGGTGTGGGAGTATTAATTAATGTCCCAAAAAGGCACATATAAAATTTTGGAGTCCCGGCATCCATGACCATCCCAAGACCCTAATTAGGGTTTGGGTTAGTATTCGCGTAATTAGCGCAGCAGCGGCCTTCAGGGCCGCCGAGGTGCGCAAGGATACGGTGACGGTTTTCAGGACCGCGAAAACTCCCCGGCTAAGGTTTTGAGCACGGGGGGGCACGACGGTGGTCTTCAGAACCGCAAAAAATCCCTCTGATATAATATCTCTTTTTCATATTCTTTTCGTCGTAGTTTATACGGGGCAAAAATTGTTGCATCTCAGCTTATGCACATGCCACATTTAATAATTAGCTAATTATATGCAAACTCCCTCTAATCATGGCATGTAATTATCATTGTGGTTTATATTGTGACATCTCATGTCAGCTGAAAAATAAATAACGCCAAGATGCGTTATTTCATCCGTGGGATACAAATAACGCATGAAATACAAATTGGATTTTTATTGTGACATCTCATGTCACACATGAAATACAAATAATACCAGGAGATCTTATTTCATGCATGGGATACATTTTTTTAATTGTAAAAATCCAATTTTTATCTATGTAATCAATGTTTTTGTCATAAAAAATTAATCTTTATCATAAAAACATCGATTTTTAATCCTAGATATAGCAGATCTAAACATATTCTACGAAAAATTTGTTTAGATCGAGTTTTTGTATGATTACCTCTAGATCCGTCCTTCAGATCTAACGACGTTCGATAAAGGATGTCCGAAAAAATCTGTGTCATCTCGCGCGCATCGTGAAACAAAATCGTCGGAGCTTCCGCGGGTCGCCTCCCTCTCACGAGCCGTCGCCTTTTTCACAAGCCGTCGTGCTGATAACGTGTTGTCAATGATTGAGGGCTAGAAAACCTCTAGCCTCATTTATATAGACTTCTTATTGGATACAATGTGGGTGGAAACCCAATATGCCCATTGGGCACTATTCATAACAATAAGAAATTGTTTTCTCGTGAATAAATAATATAGGGGCATATATTTGAAATTTTTTCTGAACTAGACCTCGTTGACCCCAACGGCCTGAACCCGTAGCCCATCACTAACCTCCAAAAAAATTCTATTTTTAGGTTGTATTCCTAAGAAATTTTGGGGGTGGGTCACATAATACAACAAATATTATTAGCGGGAAACAACCCTGATTATAATATAAGTGCATGATTATTAAATCTGATGCATATTACTTTAGAATTATATATATGCTTCATATCATGTACCACCTGACATGTATTCTGGGATAATTTTATCTTATTTTCGTAAGCGTTCGCTTAATAATTATGAAGATAATGCGACCGCTCTGCCGTTAGTTACCTAACCTAACGGTTTATGACATCGTTCCATGGTCCAAGCACAAAATATTTAAACACTATGAATCTACGATGTTTGTGGTATGTGATTAATGATGGAAATTGAATTCCAACCCAAGTGATTTTGATGATGAGCACACCAAATGAAGCTTAATGTACTAACTACACTACAATTAAGTGTGCAGAATTTGCGAAGCTTTACTCATACTCAAAGAAGCACAAATCTACGCTCAAAGACAAGGACGAACATGGCTAAGATCAAATGATGAAGCTCAAAGCTCAAATAGAATAAGAAGCTCAAGTGAAGCTCACATCTACTTCATCAAACTGATCAAGCTTCCGAAGACGTGTCCTAGTCTATAGTGAGTGTGTTGTGTCTTTTTTAGGGTATTGTTAAAGCCAAATCATATAGACAATCTCACACACACAAACGATTTTAAAATGATTTTAAATATTTCTTAAATCGTCTTCAAAATGATTTTGAGAGCTTTCTCTAGTCGTCTTATAAATTCCGTAGTGAAACTCCACACACCCTGGAGTTAGCTACTTGTCTGACTAGCTGTGTCGCAGGAAAAACTCCTCTGGGAGTCGACTACCAGCTGAGAATCAAGATTTCCTGAAACACACTGGGAGCGACTATCACTCCTAGGAGTCGACTACCAGCTGTCAAAGTTTGACGTTTTTGACTTGAATTTTGAAATATTGTTGAGCGATTTTCTCCTTGATTTTTGGGACAAAAGTCAAAGTATTTTGAATTTCGAATTCTCAGATTTGTCCTATAAATAGAGGACCATTTTCATTGAGAAAATTACAACAACTATTGAATTCAAAATCTCTCGTGCAAACGCTCTAAAGTTCTAAGCTCTCATTCTCTCTTTAGCCAATTCTATTTTATTTGTGATCTTGCAAATTCTGTTATTATTTTTAAAGATCATAATCTCGTTTTATTGGCTAACTGTTTTTCAAATCCGTATTACTTTTCTCTTGATTTTTTGTTTAAAGGATTTTTGAAAAACATTAGATCTAGATCACAAAGAATTCATTCGTATCTTTGTGTGATCTAACATCTCATTCTATCAAGCCACTACACTCAATTTTATCTATCATTGTTTGGCTATAGAATCTGGGTGTAAAACCAATCTCCACCAATTTATTGTGGTGAATTGGGTATCTATTTTATTGTGTTGTTGTTGGAACACTAGACAAGTCTAGGTGTTGCCAGTTGGAAATCCTGGTCAAGACTAGGTAGTTGGAAATCCTAACGAGTGGAGTTAGGTACTTGTATTTGCCAAGGCAGACAGTGGAAAATCTCGTACCGGATTGGTCGGGGACTGGACGTACCCAAAAGTTGTGGGGAACCAGGATAAAAATCCTTGTGTTTGCGATTGCTTATCTGTGTTTGTTTATCTTTGCTCTTACTTTATAATTTGCTAATTGTTGTTCATCTATTGCAAAGATCAACTTACTTTTATCCGCTGTGAATATAATATTTGTATTACTTGCAATCTTATCTGTGCTTATAAATACTCTGGGAGTTGACTACTGATCATAGGGAGTCGACTACCTGCTGTGAAATTACCTGTGATTTTTAGATTACTTTGTTGATTAAGAACGAAGCGGAGATCGTTCTACTTGGTTTCTTAGGCAACATTAGAAGGACGTTTATTAACAATCGAAAAAGTTTACTATTTGAACAACACTATTCAACCCCCCTTCTAGTGTTGTTTGCCATCCACAGGATCCAACACTTGGTATCAGAGCAAGGCTACAAAGGTGATGGCGTCAACATCTTTTCACTCTGAAGGACTGAATACCATGCGACCACCACTGTTCAACGGAACCAACTACGCTAGCTGGAAGATCCGAATGAAGACTCACCTAGAGTCATTAGACATTGAAGCTTGGACCATTACTAAAGTCCCGTATATCGCACCTACCGACGTTGAGTTTGGGAAATGGTCCGTCGACGACAAGAAGAGAGATAATCTCAATGCAAAAGCAATGAATGCACTATTTTGCGCTGTTACAGGAAATGAGTTCAATCGAGTCTCCCAATGTGAGACAGTACACCAAATATGGCATACTCTTCAAGTAAGTCACGAAGGAACCGAAAAGGTAAAAGAATCTCGTAAAAATGTTTTACATTCAAAATTCGAATCTTTTAAAATGGAAGAAGGAGAGAGTATCACCGATGTGAATACTCATTTTACTAATATTACAAATGAGCTCATAGGATTAGGGAAGAAACTTTCCGAATATGAGCAGGTAATGAAGATACTAAGATCCCTCCGACCCGAGTGGAAGGGAAAGACAACTGTCATTCGAGAAGCTCATAATGTAAAAGACCTTACCATCGAAGAACTAATGGGAAATCTCATGGCATATGAGATTGAGCTTGAAGAAGATAAGAATATCGAAGAAAAACCAAAGAAGAAGAATCTCACGTTCAAAGTCCAAGAAGAAGATTCCGATTACACGGACAAAGAAGACCATATCGCATTCATCTCAAAGAACTTCAAAGAATTCATCACAAGTAAGTATGGAAAACGCTCTTTTAGACCCACTAATGGTATTATTTGTTTTGGTTGCAATAAACCAGGGCACGTCAAGAGAGACTGTCCATTGGTGAGAAACAATCGTGATACCAGAGATCGTGGGAAGAACAGAGACAATAATGAAAATCGAAACAATGGAAGAAACAAATTCCTACGACCCAAGAAGGAAGCTTACGCAGCCTTCGACCAGATCGATGATTCCTCCTTCGATGATTCCTCTGCAGAAGATAACGATGAAAGAAGAGAAACAGCACACATGTGCTTCATGGCATCCACATCCTCCAAGGTAAGCTCGCATCATGATTCATCTAGCGACAATGATTCGTCATCAAGTGATGATGAAGACATGGATTATAGGGGAGCATATAAGGAGCTATGCAAAATGCATGAAAAGCTCATAAAAGAACATAGAAGAACACTTAGAAATACTAAAAAGGATACTAAAGAAAAAGAAGAAATCATTAAAGAAAATAATCTCCTTAAAGAAAAGAATGATTTTCTGCAAAAAGATATTTCATTGGTAAATGAAAAAGTTGAGAATCTGAATAATCTTCTCGTATTTGTGAAAGATAAATACGACGCTACGATGAAAATTATTGAGAATTTCAACAAAGGAAAAGGGAAGCTAGATAGTATAATAAAAGATCAAAAAGCCTCATCTAGCAAAACCAGACTCAGTTATGATTCACATCATACCAAGAAACGGGTTAAGCATACTAGGATGCATCATTCTAACGATAATTTTTTGAGCATCTGGATACCAAAGAAATTATCTGATCAACGAAGGAAAAGGTACGCTACCGACTTTGTTCAACAAATTCATTTAAACAAAAATTATAAATATGTTGTTCATGAAGGAACTAAACCATACTGGGTTTGGCTTCCTAAAGACTAACTCCTCAGACTCAAAAGCAAAAGAGTACCATAAACGTTTATTTTTTTAGGTACTCTAAAGAAACAAAGAGGAGAAATCAGGATCCAAACGACTGATAACTGGATCAGAACAAAAGCGCTCTTTTACAACTTAATCATTTTTTTTGCAAAATATACATGCGTAAATTTATTTAAATAAGTTAATGACTTTTATATGTTTACGTTATACTCTTAAAAACTTTTCGTGTTCAGAAAACACACTCGAACTTGGATCAAAAACCCCTCGGGATGAGAAAACGACTCAACCCAGTAGGGAGTCGACTACCTACATGAGGGAGTCGACTACCAGCGTGTATGCGGATTTCTGGGTTTGTTTTTTTGACTAACTCCTATTGGGTTCTATAGAGTTAATGGGTTCATATCCACAAAGGCAACTTATACCCAATAAGCTAAAACTCTATCCTAACCATCCAACACTTGATCCTAAGGCCCTCATTCTTCACTATCTTTCATCCTATGTTAAAAACCCCCCAAGAGAAACCCTAGGGTAGCCGACTACCCCCTTTCCTCTCTCTCTCTCTCCCCTCTCTCTCTCTCTCTCTCTCTCTCTCTCTCTCTCTCTCTCTCATAAAATTTCATCTTGGTGCTTGGGTTGCTTGGAGCTCTTTCAACTTCATCTCCTTCTCAAATTACTCAAGGTAAAAAAATTTTTACTTCATGATTTTTACTTCATCATTTATTCTTTCTTTCTTATCTAGTATTGTAAAAATCTTGTTTTTACTCTATCTAGATGCCTCTCAAGGGAATATTTTTCAAGAAGAGAAAAACCTCATCTGAAATTGACTCTGAGAAAGAAACCATTTTACCATATCTGTTCAAGAACACTACATATGAACACTTCATTAAAATCTCTAAGAAACCCATCCTCCATGAACGTTTTGTTAAGCTTGATGATGTTGTAAACTATGGCATTGATAGCTTACTAGATTTTCATAACTTGGCCAACCTATTTTCCTCTGAAAACACTTATCTTTGCTATCCCAGGCTTGTGCACTTGTTCTATGCTAATATGGATTACGATCTTGCTAAAAGCCGCTTTATAACCAAAGTTCTTGATACAAAACTTGCCATTACTGTTAAATCTCTTAGAGAAGCCCTAGGAATTCCATATTCTGGCACGTTGCTTGATAAAATAGAAATGACTGAAGGAAGTATTCTAGAGAGAATGTATTTGCCAGGAAGACATTTTCAGACTAAACTTCCATGTAGCGATCTTCGCTATCCGGCCAGAATTTTGGCAAATATATTATCCTATAATATTACTCAAAAATCTGGAAGTCATTCTATCCTATCTGTGAAGCAGGCCAAATGTATCTATGCTATACTAGGTAACATCCGCATCAATTGGGCCAAAGTTATCATGGATTCTATTCTTGCTTCAGCTTCTTCTGATAGACCCTCATCCACCTTAGCTCATGGGCACTATCTCACAATCTTGTTTATTAGCTATAATGTGCCTTTGGATCATGAAACCTCAATTCTAGAACCGGCTCGAGTTTTTGATGTTCATTCACTTGGAAGAATGAATCTACACCATGATCTTGATGAGAACATTCCCAAAGAAAAACTTGCAGCTGAAGGAGGATCATCATCCTCCAGGAGAGGTAAGAAAATTGTTGTTTCAGATTCTGAGGAGGAAGAACAAGGAGAAGAAGAAAAAGGAAGCGAAGAAGAAGAAGAAGCAGCACAGGCGTATATTCTTGAACTTCAAAAGATGCTTCTGAAGAAAATTGGGAAATTGAAGATATCACAAGAGAAAGGCTTTGAAGACCTTAACCGAAAGGTGGACGACCTTAAGGAGCTCGTCGTGAAAAGCAACAAAATGACGGAGGACATGCTTGTCAGGATCCTTGATGAGATCAAGGAACTAAAGAAGAACGGCAGTCACCCTTAGCTTTTCTTAAAAACAATGGCTTTCAAAACAATGGTTCTCAAAAACTTTGTCTTTAAAACTTATGGTTTGTAATAACTCTTTAATTGTGTGATGCTTGCTACTATGAACTTATCCATCATGCAATATATTAGTTGCTCTTATAAACTAACATCTCTCTTACAGGAATAGGAAATTGAATTCCCCTCCTAATCATATTATGATTCATATGTTATAATACTTTGTCATTGAAATATTTTTTTTGTTGATGACAAGGGGGAGAAAAATATGAAATGCAAAAATGAAATCATATGTATTATATTGTTTTGCTAACGGCTTCGATGCAGGGGGAGAACCGCATCAAAGCAGGGGGAGTAAGTATACTTTCATGTATTTTCAAATTTCAACTTACTTCATTTTTCATTTGGATGTCATCATCAAAAAGGGGGAGAGTGATGGAAATTGAATTCCACCCCCAAGTGATTTTGATGATGAGCACACCAAATGAAGTTTAGTGTACTAACTACACTACAATTAAGTGTGCAGAATCTGCGAAGCTTTACTCATACTCAAAGAAGCGCAAATCTATGCTCAAAGACAAGGACGAACATGGCTAAGATCAAATGATGAAGCTCAAAGATCAAATAGAACAAGAAGCTCAAGTGAAGCTCACATCTACTTCATCAAACTGATCAAGCTTCCGAAGACGTGTCCTAGTCTATAGTGAGTGTGTTGTGTCTTTTTAGGGTATTGTTAAAGCCAAATCATATAGACAATCACACACACAAACGATTTTAAAATGATTTTAAATATTTCTTAAAACGTCTTCAAAATGATTTTGAGAGCTTTCTCTAGTCGTCTTATAAATTCCGTAGTGAAACTCCACACACCCTGGAGTTAGCTACTTGTCTGACTAGCTGTGTCGCAGGAAAAACTCCTCTGGGAGTCGACTACCAAAGGTAGGGAGTCGACTACCAGCTGAGAATCAAGATTTCCTGAAACACACTGGGAGTCGACTACCACTCCTAGGGAGTCGACTACCAGCTGTCAAAGTTTGACGTTTTGACTTAAATTTTGAAATATCGTTGAGCGATTTTCTCCTTGATTTTTGGGACAAAAGTCAAATTATTTTGAATTTCGAATTCTCAGATTTGTCCTATAAATAGAGGACCATTTTCATTGAGAAAATTACAACAACTATTGAATTCAAAATCTCTCGTGCAAACGCTCTAAAGTTCTAAGCTCGCATTCTCTCTTTAGCCAATTCTATTTTATTTGTGATCTTGCAAATTCTGTTATTATTTTAAAGATCATAATCTCATTTTATTGGCTAACTGTTTTTCAAATCCGTATTACTTTTCTCTTGATTTTTTGTTTAAAGGATTTTTGAAAAACATTAGATCTAGATCACAAAGAATTCATTCGTATTTTTGTGTGATCTAGCATCTCATTCTATCAAGCCACTACACGCAATTTTGTCTATCATTGTTTGGCTATAGAATCTGGGTGTAAAACCAATCTCCACCAATTTATTGTGGTGAATTGGGTATCTATTTTATTGTGTTGTTGTTGGAACACTAGACAAGTCTAGGTGTTGCCAGTTGGAAATCCTAGTCAAGACTAGGTCGTTGGAAATCCTAACGAGTGGAGTTAGGTACTTGTATTTGCCAAGGCAGATAGTGGAAAATCTCGTACCGGATTGGTCGGGGACTGGACGTACCCAGAAGTTGTGGGGAACCAGGATAAAAATCCTTGTGTCTGCGATTGCTTATCTGTGTTTGTTTATCTTTACTCTTACTTTATTATTTACTAATTGTTGTTCATCTATTGCAAAGATCAACTTACTTTTATCCACTGTGAATATAATATTTGTATTACTTGCAATCTTATCTGTGCTTATAAATACTCTGGGAGTCAACTACTGATCATAGGGAGTCGACTACCTACTGTGAAATTACTCTGTGATTTTTAGATTACTTTGTTGATTAAGAACCAAGCGTAGATCGCTCTACTTGGTTTCTTAGGCAACATTAGAAGGACGTTTATTAACAATCGAAAAAGTTTACTATTTGAACAACACTATTCAACCCCCCTTCTAGTGGTGTTTGCCATCCACAGGATCCAACAATTAAATGTGATGAACATATGTCTGAGAACAAATTTGCATGGATGACTATATTGTGGTTTTGGATCGGCCTTTTTTAGTCACACACTAATTTTCCCACACTTTTCTTTTCTTCTTGATAGAGATTGTAATGAGGAATATTATGTAATGCCCAAGACCGATGGCCATTTCCATGGAGGTGAAGGCCACCCTTGATAAAGAAGAATTCTTATGGGACCCATGAGGTTTCTAAAGTTGTATTCTTTTTTTCATTTATGTAAAAGGGACTGTATAATTTGTACTTTGGACATTATTGCGGTGACTGGTCGATCCACACAATTAGCCTATTCATTTTATAATTTCCTCTGCATGATATAACTTACCGTTGTATATCAATTCATGCAATTGTGCTTATAAATAATTATGTAAAATCGCCAATGTCGCACTTATAGTTTTCAAATTTTTGAATAATAATTATTAGCAATTGGACTCGAAGTTCAACTAAACTGCCAATACCCTTCTTCCCTTATAAACAAATAAATGAATGCAAAGGGATAAATGTGAAAGTCATTAGTATCATCTCGTAGACACAAGTCTTAAAAGATGAGCACTCCTGCGGTAAATAGATCCAACAAGATCTATGGTCTAATTACAGACCAATATGGACACCAAAAGGATGTCATATCACTGCTAAGTGATCTCACCTCACGGGGCATGATTTTTAAATCTAGCCCTGAGCAATAATTTTTTCATGAAAAATAAAAAATAATAAGATCACGACTGAAGTCGTGACTTGACAGAATAAGTGAGAGGTATACGATAATGCATGAGAATCGCACACTTGCATTCCCCCTGAGTCATGTTTACTCTTCCACAACTGAAAAAATGTAAGAAAAGAAACATGTGGAGCTCACACCCTAATAACTGTCTCACTAGTGAGACCAATGTTTCTTCTTCCTGAAAAAATTTATAAAAACTGGAAGAAAGAAATCGGGATATCTACCTCCTAAGTGAGGCTAATGCTTCCTCTCTCCAAGAAATTTATAAAAGTGGAAAAATGAAAACACGAGTAGCACAGAAATTACAAGGAACAACAAAAGAAAAGGGAAGGGAAGATAGAGTATACCTCGAAAAGAAATAGCAATGGCTAACCAAGGCCAATAAGGTATGGAAAGATCTATATAAATCGTTGGTTTACGATATGTCAAAACAATTTCAAGATTTATATAAAGCTAGTCTAAAGACGAAGCTGAAATAAATCTAGGTATTGTATACTTAGCTATTCTTCGAGCACATAAAGATTTTGAAAACAATAATTTGCTTGATTAGTTGCCAAAGTACAATTGTCAAGAGTATTTATCATTACATATCTAAATTGCAATAAAATAGTTATACTTCTATGCACTGAATCATATGAAATGTTTTTCTTACATGCCACAGTTTAATATAAAATGGTTATGTTTTGCATTAAAGTATATGTTGCAACGGTTATGCTTGTTATAAGTTTGACTAAACTTGTCAAACAAACTGTGGATAATTTATACAGTCCACATGATCACTCATGACGCCTGTTAACAAAAGCATCACACTCTAATGATAGTCCTAAAGTACTATCTTGGGACGTCTGAATTGAGGATTAAACATTGCAAGTATGTAACTCCTGAACAAAATATGAGGATGCCTAGTACTCTCAGAAAATATGAAAACAGAAAAGTTGAAGGATATTCGACGATATGAAATCCATAGTGAAACCAACAAAATAAATAAATATTGAATATTCGTATATAACGACTCAAGAAAATGAATGGCCTGAAGACCATACTTGAGCATTTGAATGTACCCTGAAACTGTCCATACAATACGAAATTTGAAGAATGGAGCAAAATTAACGGAGCAGTGATGATGCATTCCATCATATCCTAATCCCATGAAAATAATCTGAAGAACACGAAGATTCTTTAGAGGGGTGAATCTCCATTTTATGGAGTGAAACTGTTGAGTATTGGACTTCTCCCTACTTGGTGTTGATGATGAGAAAACATAAATACTTGTGATATAATCCCCTATTTGCAGTTAATCCATTGCCTAAGCATATCATGAAGATCAATTAGCAATGGATGTCACTCAAGTATCAATCAAAGCATGAAAAGTGGATTGGATGATCAAAGATGGTGATTGAAGCTCCTAGAAGACTTCAAGCTCATTCTTTAGATAGAAGATAGGCTTCTACAAAATGTAATAATTTTATTTTCTTCTAGTATGTAGCTTAGAAGCACACATACACACATCTTTATTTCTGTCCTAGGAAATCATTAGATCATATTTCCTTTGGCTTCAATTCACATTTCTCAAGCATGTGCATTTTGGGATTTCAACAGGCGACTGCTGAACGTTTTACAGGTGCCTGTCTCCAAACAGTCGTTTGTGATTTGTTCTACAGTTACCTGTTATGCACATACTTTATCAATTAGTTTTTGGGCTTTTGTACAAAAACCAATTGATAAAAGACAGGTGACTGATGTACAAAAGACAGGCGACTGTCCAATCTACAGGCGCATGTGATTTGTTAATCAGACGTCTATCTTTTTCCTGCCCATTTTCTTCTTCATACGGCCAGACGACTGATTTGGATTGACAGTTGCCTGTACAAGGCACAGTCGACTGCTAATGCTTCAACGTCGCTGTCGATTCTTTCTCTGCAACTCTACTCTCTGGAATGTTTCACTTATTAGTGACAGACGATTGATGTTGGTTTCACAGTCGCATTCCCATGGCACATGCACATGTGTGTTCCACATCAGTCTCTTATCCTGTCTTTCCAAAACTTTCTGATTTTTCTCAACTTACTCATGTTGCGGCCAGTCGCATGTAGAAGGGTTTACAGACGCCTGTTAGGTTTACAGGCGCCTATCATTCCTTCATCAGTCGACTGTCCTACTTGGTAAGTTACCGTTTAAATTCTCACCTACCCTCTGACACAGTGCAGCAGTCGACTGTGATTTCTTCACTAGTCGACTGTCGAGTGTGTAAATTCTATGACCACAATCTGCTACCCCTTTCCCCATCATTTTAAGAAGGCCATTCCTCGCCACATGTGATGCCACCATTAATTGTAGGAATGGTCAACTTAAGATTTCTTTCGACAACATGACCATAGATTTGATTATTTTTAATAAATGACATTTTCCAAAAGAGATGGAGGAGAGTAAGGTAAACATGGTACACATTTTTGGTGATGAAAATTTTGAGCTTGTTCATGAGCATTTCGTGAATAATTTTGATTCTATTGTTGCAAATGTTGATCATATTTCTTTTATGCATGAGATTGGAGATGCCCATCACCTTGGCAAAGGAAGCTTCATTGAAATTGATGTGCTCTCCAATGAAATTGATCCTATTTGGGGCTGGTTCGAGGAGAGAGTTATAGCCCGTCACTTTCAAGAAGGCGCCCATTTCCGGAGGCCAAAGGATAAGATGGATGGATTGGCCAGGAAAGACAAGAACCATTTCTATGGGCCATTGCAGGGAGACTCCATTAATCTTAATTCCATTTTGCTCATGGCTTGTGGAGCATTTCTGAAGATTTTGAAGGAGCTTGGGAAGTGGAGTTTTCCAATTGATCTGGGCAAAGCTTAAATTACCATCCAAAGCCTTGGTTTGGGGAGGAACACCATGATGATTATGGACTCACTTCCGGGTGACAATAACATGGTGTATTCCTTCCATCACTTAGTATAATTAGCAATAAATAAATCTTTGCTTTAGTATCTTTCTTTTTGCATATCCTAATAATTTTCCATATTCCTTGTCCCCTTTTCAAACATTGAGGACAATGTCCATTGCAAGTTGGGGGGTGTGATTAGGATATGCAAAGTTTTTAAATTTTTTTTGCAAGTATTTAGTTTTTCATATATATATATATATATATAATAAATGAGACAAATTGAAAATTTTCATCTTTAGAGATTATCATACAAAAATAATAATTTTTGTCTCCCTCCATTCCATATTAGCGTTTTGCTTAGTCCTATAATATCAATGTAGTGAGATTTTCCAAAACACCATATTTGACATCTACTTTTGAAATGGATTGTGGCATCCTTTGGTGTGTTGTAAGTTCATGTGGTAGGGCAATTAACTGTCTTTTCACTAGTTTTGCATTCAACCCTTTAGCTAGAAGCGCATGATGTCTACTACCCATATGAGACCTCTTTGGGATGTAAAGGCCTTAGTATTTGCAACCAAGTGGTTAGGTCTTAGAAGTTTTAAAAATTCAAGCTAGGTTCATACCCATTAATCCCTATAGAGTGAATTGATTTTTGGAGTTGCTCAAATGAATGCTATTAAATCCTATAATAATAGATGCACTTGTGCATATTTGAATAAGGCATAAACTCTTATTTTTCCATGATACTTCAATAAGGCATTTAGAGCCATGGAATTTGAGTATCAGCATGGAATTGAATCACAACTCATTATCATAAGCTTTAGAAGGATTGAATGTTTATTAGCCACAAGCTTGAGAATTTCAAGATTGTTATCATGAGATTGCCAATCCTAAGACTTTACAAAGCTTAGAGGTGGATTGTAGGATGTGCATGAGAATTGCGAAGAAGGTTTTAGGGATGAGTGCATAGGCTTGAAAATTTTTCCATTCTATATCGGTCTTCAACACACTTGAGATATGCCAACAATCCATGGAAAATGTTATCTTTGTTTTGGAATTTATCGTTAATTTTGCTAGAGACTAGTAAACAGCTAGTTGGGGGTGTGATTCGGATTGAATATTGTATATTTACTCCCTCTAACTATTGGTGCTTTGTGTAGATACTATGCATAATTATACTCTAATATGCACTTTGACATATAATTCATGAAGTCTTGAGTATGTATTTTTATTTTTGAACAGAACCATGTTTTAAAGGCTTATTTGTGCATTTTATTATTTTACATATTTTTCTATATTTTCAGGAGAAAGAAAAATGGAGAAATCAAGTTTGAAGAAGAAGACATGGAGCTAGGATAGGCGACTGCCTATTTGAAGCAACTACTTGGGGGCATAATGGAGTGCAACACAGGCACCCGCAGAAGGATTTGCATGCACCTGGGCGACTGCATAGGCACCTGGGCGACTGCACAGGCACCTGGGCGACTGCACAGGCGCTTGCCATTTTAACTACATGCCCCTGATTTTCCCTACTTCTAAGGGTTGGTAAAACCAACTTTCTGTTGGATTCGGCTATCTGGACAGTAGGAGCCTGAAGCACAAAATGCAGGCACATGTACTCCCACATGCGCCTGTGTATTGTAAGGCAATAGCCTGTCTTGATCATCCCAAATTCTTGTAAATTTTTTGCAATCCGCCATCCAGGCGCCTGAATGACCAACAACAGGCCCCTGTCGTCTGGTCAGCAGGCACCAGTCGCGGGTTTTTTCTGTGCGACTTGGGCTGCTATTGTTTCATTGATTGGGGCCCGATTTTTGATGTAATGGATCTCGGCCGTTGATGCATAGTATTGGATGACCAAGATCGACCTGGGGGATACTATTTGACCCCAAGAGATGGAAGAGAGAGGGGATCCTCCACCATTAGCTTCAAACTATTTTCATTTTAGGGTTTCTCTCTTTTAGTTTAGATTAGATTTTTGTATAGGTTTTGGGGGGATTTTTGCCCCCATTTTCTGGGATCTGATAGAGGAGGAGAAGAGCTTCTATTTGGTGATATCTTTCTTAGCCCTTGTCTTATATTTCATTTTGTCTCTTTCTTTGTGTATGAACTTATGAATATGAATGCAATGGTAAATATTTTTGCTCCTATGTGTAGATAATCTCTTTGTATGTTGGATTGTGGTGTAGTTAGGATTTGTATGATTATCTTTCAATCATCCATATCATAAGATTGTGTAGCTATTGTATTGGTTGATTTCATACCCTTTTTTATCATGCATTATCTGTAGAGGGATCCAATGAGGGTGATGTGCCGCGAGGCATTATCTATGTGCATATACCCGTAGAGTGGCCCAAAAGGTGTTGAATTGCAAGGTTTATCTAATCATGCTTCATGCTTGAAATAATAAATCCAATAACTACACTTGATGCTAACATGTTGATTTAAGCTTCAAGATGACGCCATTCGGTCTTATGGCCTGAAAGCCTCATAATTGAGCTAAACGTGTTTGGTTTTATTCCCAATAGGGAAATCTTCTGATTCCACATGCCTTGACCTGGATGTGGAGTTGAGTTATCAATTGGAGATTGAATAGCTAATCAATACTCCCTAATGAAACCACAACCCACACGCTCTCTTCTCATTTGCACCCCAACCTTTATTTTGCTAGTTTGGTTTTGTTCTTTTGATAACCATCACACACTCCATTTGATAGAAATCATCGCCTCTGAAAGGTGGTTTTGTCTCTCACCTTCTTACATCCTCGTTGACCAAAGGTAGCATGAACATAGACGAATTTTCCATATGGATTCGACCCCGTTCTCACCGGGTTTATATTGCAATTGACACTCCTACACTTGGGAGGAGAGAGTGTGCATCCTATTTGGATTGTGCACGTTCCAGAGTCAATCAATAGACTTTGGAATATTAATGATGTGGGATTATTACATATGATGCAAAAAGAATAAAATATAACGTAAAACATTTACGAATATTTTTTTCAATAAACGCATGAAACAAGCTCAATTAGAAGTCTAGGGATGTCCTAGACTAATTTTTGTGTTTTGGTCCAAGCCCAGTTGGGCTAAAGAAACACCTAAAACAAAAATAAAAAGACAAAAAAAGGGAGCTTTAAAAAGGGGGCTGGGCATTGCCCAGCCCTGTGCTGGGCAAAAGCCTAGCGCTCACTGGGCTTGTGCCCAGTTACATGGGGCCAAAGCCAATCGCTCGCCGGGAAAAAGCCCAGCTGCCACTGGCCCGGGCCAGCGGGTCGGGTGCCTGCACCAAGTGGTCGCTTAATTCGACCTTGCATCCAAGTGTACGCAACACGTGGCGTGCTCGCACACAGGTGGGCCCTGTGGGTGAGGCCCACACTGTTGTTGAGAAACTGTTCTGGCGGCTGTAAATTTTTCAGCAAAAGTGATTTTTGGCTAACTTTGGAGCTTCGTTTGAGGGGTCAAACGAACTCAGAATTGAGCGTTGTTTGTTCCTATGCGTTCACCGTTCAATTCTATTTGATTTGATATATGATATCGCTTGCGAAGCTCAATTGTGAGGAGGAAAAAGTCGTTAAGTTTGGTCTTCGTAGAAGGCAAACTAATAATTGTTTTTTCCTCTAAACTATTAGTCCCACATCGAAAATTGAGAGATGATGAGGGGTGAGCTCCCTATATAAATAGGGGCTATCTCCCCTCCTTGAAACTTACAGCAAGCTTCAAATCCGAGTAGCTCCATTAAACATGAGCAAGCCCAGATCCAAGCTTAATAAACATTCCATCTTTCTCCCTAATTCTTCCTTGCTCCTGCTCGGGCTCTAGTAAAGCTACAAAGGAGTTCGGATCAGATCCGAAGCCTTGACGGAGGATCACTCAAGGTGAAACTTTCTGGAGCATGTGGTTGGCTCGGTGACAAGGGGATTGCTCGCCTCGGGACGCGATTCGATTCAAAAGAAGCGATTCAGCACCAATGAGGGGCACTGGTTCGTGGAATTCTACATCTTGCTAACGTGCGAGGCAAAGGTTGGGATTTTAATTTATGCGTATTAAATTGCAGTTAATATTATAGATCTATCCTTAGGGGTTGGTCAGACCCACCCCATGATAGTAGAGATTCTGGATAGGGTTCATTATTCCTTAGGGTTTGACTTAAATAGTTTTAAGTGTTTCTTTCTGCTGCTTTTATGATTTCGTCGTCTGCCCGACTTAGTCCAGACGTCGATTTAGAGCCCTAAGGGTCACTGAAAACCCTTCAGCCTATAGCTCAAGGATTTTTTTCGATGAAACTTGGGAATAAACAAATTAAGATGCGCATGACTCACTTATACAAATGACGCATTAGATTTCCTAGTTATAAATTGCAAAGACCTTACGATTTTGGCAAAGGAAATTTTAAATATGATGCTATTGGATGTTGTGACAACATACCTCTACGGATATCTTGATAAAGATACTCTCCTCATTTCCTTAAATGTCTGAATAGACTTCGGGATGTATATTCTATTGAAGAAACAATAAAATATTGTACAAGCAAGTGAATCCATTAACAAAGCAAGGGTTCATACTAATGGTTATCTTTGCATCTTTATAAAGAGCAAAGAACAGGATTTGAGACCACAGTTATAAACAACATAAAATCTCATCCGATCTCCTGAAGAGAAAATCAAAATATCTGTTCAAGCCTGACTATCAAATATGACATGAAAGACCTAGGCAAAATAAAAATATGTCATGTCTCACAGATTTATTATCTAAAAAGATAAAATCATGTTACATTAAAACTTCATACACCTTGAGTGTGTTGAAGAAATCACAATAAGGACCATTGTCATCTAATAAGTACACATATACTAGTACGTTCATGGATGTATATAAAGACCCATTCTGCCAACTGGAAGAGGTGGATGATATTCTAGGACCTTAAGTCGCTTATCTAAGTGCAATCAGAGCATTTTTGGCTAGCTGCACGCGTCCCAGTATAGCAATTGCAGTAAATTCACTAGCCAGATATAGTGCAACGCCTACAAATCACTACTGGACCGGAGTTTAGCACCTTCTGCGCTACCTCCAAGGGTTGATGGATTTGGGCTTCCATTATAAAGAATTATCATCCATGCTTATGCAGATGCATGTTACATGTCCAACCCCCATAATGAGAACTCACAAACTAGGTACCTACGGTGGGATGGCCATTTACTAGATCTGCAAAGCAAACTAGGAAGGCAACATCATCCTATCATTCTGAGATCCTCACCATTCCAGAAACAAACCAAGTGTGTGTTTGGGTGAGTCTAGTGGTACATCACATCCCGGTGACAACTGGATAAAAGGCTAGTGGTTTGGAGCTGACCACATAATCTGAAGACCAAGTCACATACCCCAACTTTGAGGAGACCACATCAAAGGCGACACAACAAAACACAACTCTCTAGAATTTTTGGATTCAACAGCTGCTTAATGATGGTGATATTTGTAATCTGTATATACATTAGGAATGTTGTAAATAGGAGTGATGAAAAATGCCTAAGAGATCTGAAAGCCTAAAGGCTTACACAAATTATTGGGGGTTAAAGGAGAATTGTACTTTTTTTCCTTAGCGATGGTTTTTTCCACAGGGTTTTCTTTTGCCAAAGGTTTTAATGAGGCAAATCCCATCAACTCAAGATTCCGAAGTATCCATCCCTTGTGATAGTCATATGATACTCAGAATCCCGAAGTATTCATGAGCAGAGTTCACATTTATGGCAGGATAAGGGGGAGTGGTATGAATACATTATCTTGTAGAGATGGAGAGTTTGTATTATACTCAAACATTTTATCCTACCATTGTATGAACTCTTCATATCCCCTATAAATAAAGGCATGTGGTCTCCTAAGAAAGCACTTCACAACAGGAAAACATATTCCCTAGTTCTGTCTAAATGGCAATAGTTGGCACGTTTTTTGCAATTAGTTGTGTGCGTGTGTTTTTTACGAGACATGATGTTGTTAAAATTTTTATTTAAAAAATTCTTTATAAATAACTAAAAATGAGTGAAGATTGTCCTTGTACGGCTTGACCTTTTCATAATTAAAATTTTAAAAAGATATTGAGGTTTTACCTCTTAATTATTATTGTCATCATAGTACTTTTAGTCGTAATTTTTCATTTCAGATTAATACTCAAATATATTCATTCAACAATGCGCTACACTATGTATGCCATATATGTGAAATGTTAGTTCTACTTAAATCGGGTAAATTAGATTAAATACCCAAGTACTTTTTCCAATTCTAGCTTAATGTCATATATACTATCATTTTCTAGAATAATATCCATACTTAATAATTTTGTTATTTTTTCTATAAATTTAGGTTGCATTTTGTGATTAATTGTCCAAGTGAGTTTTTACATAGTTAAATCTAAATTAATCCAAGATAAATAAGTGTTAAGTATTGAACTTCTCCCTACTTGGTGTTAATGATGAGCAAACATAAATACTTGTGACTAATCCCCTATTTGCAGTTAATCCATTGGCTAAACATTTCATAAAGATCATTTAGCAATGGATGTAACTCAAAGATCAATGAAAGCAAGAAAAATGGATTGGATGATCAAAGATGGTGATTGAAGCTCCTAGAAGCTTTCTAGCTCATACTTTGGAAAGAAGAGAGAGTTCTATAAATGTAATCTTCTTTTTCTCTTCTAGTATGTAGCTTAGAAGTAGAACTATGATGGAGCACACACACATCTTCATTTCTGTCATAGGAAATCATTAGATCAATTTTCCTTTGACACCAATTCATATTCTCTCTAGAATGTGCATAGTGTGATCTCAACAGTCGGCTGCTGAATGTTTTACAGTCGTCTGTCTAAAAACAGTCGACTGTGTTTTGTTCTACATTCGCATGTTATGCACATATCAAATCAGTTGATTTTTGGGCTTCTAAGCTTTAACTCTATCAGGCGACTGCTGTACATTTCACAGGTGCTTGTCCAAGAGACAGTCGACTGTGATTTGTAAATCAGACGCATGTCTATCATCTGCCCAATGATCATTCCATTTGATCTGGCCAGTTGACTGATGTTATATTTACAGTCGCATGTCCAAGGACCAGGTGACTATAAATGCTGCAACAGTCGCATGTCCATGATTCTTCTGCAGGACTTGCTCTCTGGAATGTTTCTTATTCTAGTGACAGTCGACTGATGTTGCTATAACATTCGACTGTCCAATGCCACAGTCGACTGTCAATGCTTCAACAGTCGTCTGTCTTTGAGCCTCTCTGCAGACTCAAATCTCTGGAAAATGTCAGGGTTTGTGACAGTCGTCTGTAGAAGGAACTACAATCGCCTATTGGATTTACAGTCATCTGTCTTCTCTTCATCAGTCACCTGTCCTGTATTCCCAGACTTTTCTGAGACTTTCTCAACTTACCCAGATTACGACCAGTTGCCTGTAGAAGTATTTACAGTTGCCTGTTGGTTTAACAGTCGACTGTCTACTCCTCATCAGTCGACTGTCCACATTGTAAGTTACCGTTTGAATTCTCACCTACCCTCTGACACAGTGCAGCAGTCTACTGTGTTTTGTTCAACAGTCGACTGTCGCGTGTGCAGATTCTATCCGTTGGCTGTTTCTCAATGGATTTCAAAGGGGCTTTTGGGGATTTTGTATGAAAGCTTTAGGGAAACTATAAATGCAGCATCTACTGTTCCATTGAGAGGTTACTCACTACTAAGAAACTTACTCATTTATTCAAGCTTTCATTCTTCCAAGATCAAAGCTTTCAAAATCCTAAAGCCCTAGAATTCCAATTTTTAATCTCTTGCTCTCCAACCTAGAACCAACGAGATATCTTCTAGGCATTTGGTGCAGTCAAGAGAAGGGGCTTTTCTCTCTTCCAAGAGAGTCATTCAACACACAACATACTCTCCATCAAGTTCTACTTCAAGGCATAGGTGATTGTAAGTGTTGTTTATTTCATATTTCATAACTTTCGTTATTTTATTTACTCCCGGGTTGTGAGAGTGGTTTGCTTCCTCCCAAGTTGTGGAAGTCAAGGACATCGACTGTATTTCGATTTCACTTGTAGGGTTGCTATAAGTGGGTTTTAAAGAAACCTCAAGTTAGGGTTCTAACTTGAGTATCCGGTTGTAACCGGATGGAAGGGACGTAAGATTACCGGGAACAAGTCGGGAAGTGACTTGGGTAATCCAAACCCTTGAAAAAATCCATGTGTTTGCATTGTTTCATTTTATAGTTTATTTTCATTCCGCATTAATTGTTAGTTAGGAATTTAATTTAGTGTTACTATCATTTTAAATTGCATAAACACTATTCAACCCCCCTTCTAGTGTTTTCCTCATAGCCAGGGACCCTACAATTGGTATCAGAGCACTGGTTTTAAAGCTATGGCATCCAACAACAACAACGTTCCTCCATCGACTTCGTACAACAATCACGATCGTGATGGTACGTCCACAGTCTTTGAAGGACAACCAACGGTGCGTCCTCCGCGTTTCAATGGCACAAATTTCGGCTATTGGAAATGCCAGATGGAGACGTTCTTAAGGAGTGCTTCCCTTTGGAGAACCCTCCATAAGGAATATGCCGAGCCCATCGAAGAGGTTTTCAACAAATGGACGCCCTCGAGAAATCCGTCGAAGTCAACAACGTAAAGGCAATGAATGCTCTTCATTGTGCGTTAGATCTGGATGAGTTCAACGAGATATGCACATGTAAGAGTGCATATCAAATTTGGAACCATCTCGTTGTTCCCAATGAGGAAACGAATAAGGTAAAACTTTCTAACTGTATGTTGCTGTACAAAATTTCGATATGTTCCACATGCAGGAAAATGAGAACATAGCAACAATGTATGGAAGATTTACCGACATCACCAATGAGCTCGAAGCTCTTGGGCAAGTCTACTCCCAACAAGATAAAGTAAGGAAGATCAATATGAGAATGACCTCCAAATAGGAAAGAAGAGCTATCACCATCGAGGATATCAACGACATGAAGAATTACAATGTGGTTAATCTCATCAGGACTCTCATGTCTTACGAAGTAAGACGGGAGAACTGATTGAAGATTCAAGCTATGATGAATCCAACGGAGGCGAAGAAGAAGGCATTAGCATTCAAAGCTAATTCTTCATCCTTCGAAAGTGAAGAATTAGAAAAAGAGATGGACTTGGAGGAAATGGCGCAAATGGCGAAGAAGTTCCAACGCTTCTTTCACAAAGGTAAATTTCCCTCTAAGAATAAATTTGACTCTACTAATAACTCTACATCTCTTTGTTTTAAGTGTAACAAGCCAGGGCACATCAAGAAGGATTGCCAAATTCTCCGAAACAAAGAGAAGTGGAAGGCACCAAAGTACCACAAGTCAGACAAATTCAAAAAAGACAAGGAGAAAGGACTTATCGGTACGTTTGATGACTCAAGCGAGGATTCCTCAAGCAAATCCGAGGATGAGAAGGGTGAAAGCATCCACATGTGTTTCATGGCAAAAGAAGACCCACTCTCCGATGAGAGTGATAGCGACATGGATGAACCCGAGGTAACTATGGATGAACTTCAAATAGCTAACGAAGAATTATTTTCTAAGTATCAATCTCTCATGCTTAGATTTACTAGTTTAAAGAAATTATCTGTTAGCAAACTATACGTACCATACATTATCAACAATGACACCATTGTTGATACACTAACTCTTGAGAAAGCAAATTTGGCTTCTCAAAATGTCACTTTGAGAAATGAGGTGAATACCCTCAAATCTCAACTAGATCAAATGTATCCTAAGGATAATAGTGATCTAGCTTCACGACACACAATTGGGTTTAGAGAATGATTCTCTTAAAACACAAGTGCATGAGCTCAAAGCACGGGTATCTACCTTAGACACCAATATTTCTTCTCTTAAGGAGAAATATGAGCTCATGTCCTCCCGTGTTAAGAGATTTAACAAGGGAAAATGACAATTGGATGATTTGCTCGCAAATCAATTTCTGGCCACACATCGTGTCGGACTTGGTTATGTGGAAGCAAATGCATCCAATGCTTGCACCTTCTATAGTGGTATTACTAAATATTTCGTGAGGCCAACCTCCGTGCGTCCACAAGTAGTGTCAACGACACTATGGGTAACAAACCTACCAAGAGAGCCACCACTTCACCATTGCTTCCTTTTGGCAAGAAACCCGCTAAGGGTGGAAACCAAAAGAGAGGCCATGCTTACATGTACACCAACCTTCATCCACGTAGGAAATCTCATACTTCACAGGTGGACACACATGACACATTTTATGCTCCACACACACGGATACATGCAAATCCACATATGAGAAATACTCATGCACGTGACCCTACACATTCATATGCTCATGCGCATCATTCTTACATATATTCACATCCACCATATGTTTCATACAGCATGCATATTCCTAAGCAAGCATACAACCCACATATGTCTAATGCATATCCACCTCCTTATTCTTATGCTAGAACTCATGTTCCTAAGAGGCATGCACCACATAGATATCAAACAATTGTGCAATAGGACTCCCAAAACTTACACAATTTGGGGTCCCAAGAACACTAGTTTAAATGTTAGGAATGCGTATTTTGATTCCTATTTTAATGATGTAAGTAATAGTGATAACTATGTTGGGAAGCGGAAGTCCGCTTAGACTTGGCTTCCAAAGGGCTAATCCCCTTGGACCCAACAAACATTGGGTACCATGAGCTTATGGTATACTATGTAGGTACCCAAGAGAAAGAAAGAGAGCAATAAAGGTCAAATTATCTCTAAAATAAAAGGATGAATACTCAACAGTGGTTTCTCCAAACACATGACGGGAGATCCCTCATTGCTCTCCGAAGTGATTAGCATCAAGGATGGTGCAACGGTCACTTTTGGAGGTAATCAAAAGGGAACCATCATTGGAGTAGGTATAGTCGGTAATTCCTCCAAACCTTTAATTACAAATGTATATTTAGTTAGTGGTTTGTGTCATAACCTCATCTCCATTAGTCAACTTTGTGACAAAGGTTACAAGGTTAACTTTGGAGAAGGTTTGTGTAAAATTGTTGATTCTAATTCACATATTTTATTTACCAGTATTAGGCGTAAAAATATTTATTATTTGAGCTTGCCTAAAACCGTAGAACATTGCTTAGTTGCTAATACAAATGAACAACTATTATGGCATCGTCGTTTTGGTCATGTTCATTTTAAGCACTTATATAAGCTAAGCATGATCTTGTCAAAGGTTTTCCAAATATTCTTTTAATAAGAAAAACTTTTGTGATTCATGTCAAAGAGGTAAACTCAGTAAATCATCTTTCAAACTTAAAGAAGGCATAACTTCTAAGAGGCCCCTAGAATTACTTCATCTAGATCTGTTTGGGCCAACTAGAAACGCTTCTTTAGGTAATGCTCATTATGGATTAGTTGTCGTTGATGACTTCTCTAGATTTACTTGGGTCTCATTTTTAACTAATAAGAATGAAGACTTTGAAGAGTTTACCATATTTGAAAAGAAGATTCAAAATTTCTTAGGATCCACCATTATCACTATTTATAGTGATCATGGAGGATAATTTGAGAATGAGTCTTTTACAAAATTTTGTGATGACACCTGGATAGCTCACAATTTTTCTTTTCCTCACGCACCACCTCAAAATGGTGTTGTAGAGAGAAAGAATAGGACCTTAATTGAGTGTGCCCGTACCATGCTCCATGATAGTCATCTTGGACTACAATTTTGGGCAGAGGCGGTGCACACAGCATGTTATGTGCTCAATAGGATCCTAGTAAGACCCTGAACAAACAAAACTTGTTTTGAGCTATTTTATGACAAAAAGACTCAAGTTAAATATTTTCTTGTTTTTGGTTCAAAATGTTTTATCAAGCACACCTTTGGTAACTTAGATAAATTTGAGCCAAGATCCGATGACGGACTCTTTGTTGGATATTCCACACGTAGCAAAGCCTACCGGATATATAACAAATCCTCTTCAAAGATCGAGGAATCACTACATGTATCATTTTATAAAGATTTTAATTTTCCTCATGTGATTGATGATAGTGTAGATGTTTTATGTGATTCTCTTAGTAATGTCAAGATTAATGATTCTATTATTGAGACTAACCCTACTAATGAGATTGTTGAAGATGTTAAGTGATGCAGTGATGCAGTGATTCCCAAAGCTTACCCAACCGTTCGCAATCACCCCCATGACCAAATTATTGGAGATATTGGTGTGGGTGTTTGAACGAGGTCAAGAATTGAAGAATTCTCTCATTGCGCATTCGTCTCTACCGTTGATCTAAAGAACATCCCAGAAGCATGTGAGGATAGCTCTTGGATAGTGGCAATTGAAGAAGAACTCATGCAATTCGAGAGAAATGAAGTTTGGGAGCTCGTTCCTCTTTTCAAGTGGTCCCCAAGTGATTGGGACCAAGTGGATCTTCAAGAACAAGACCGATGAGAACGAGGTCATCACAAGGAACAAAGCAAGGTTAGTAGCTCAAGGCTACCGGCAAGAAGCAGGTATTGATTTCGAGGAATCTTTTGCCCACGTAGCTAGATTAGAAGCTATTAGATTGCTTTTATCTTTTGCATCTAATAAGAATTTTAAACTATTTCAAATGGATGTCAAAAATGCATTTTTAAATGGTATAGTTAATGAAGAAGTGTATGTTTTTCAACCACCCGATTTTATACATGAAAAATTTCCAAACCATGTTTTCAAACTTAATAAAGCCTTATATAGGTTGAGACAAGCTCCTAGAGCTTGGTATGATCGACTTAAAACCTTTCTTTTGGATTTAGGTTTTAAAATGGGTGAAGTGGATTCAACACTTTTTATTAAGGGTTATGAAACTGACATCCTATTGATTCAAGTTTATGTAGACGATATTATATTTAGATCGACTAATTTTAATCTTTGCCAAGAATTTTATAAGTCAATGAAGGATGAATTCGAGATGAGCCATATGGGTGAGCTCAACTATTTCCTTGGACGGCAAATTCGGCAAATGAAGGATGAGACTTTCATACATCAAACCAAGTACATAAGGGAGCTTATCAAGCGATTCGGGATGGAATCATCTTCAAGCAAAAGGACTCACATGAGTACGACAACCCATTTACATAAGGATGAGAACGAAAAAGATGTAGACGTTTGTCTATATCGAGGTATGATCGGTCGCTTACTCTATTTAACTGCTAGTAAGCCCGATATCATGTTTTCTGTATGCCTTTGTGCTAGATATCAATCTAGACGCAAGGAGTCACACTTGATTGCGGTTAAACGAATTTTTCGTTACCTCAGTTATTCACTAGACTATGGGTTACTTTACCCGAAATCTAGCATATATGAGTTAATCTCATATAGTGATGTCGAATTTGCCGGATGCAAATCCAATAGGAAGAGTACTAGTGGCACTTGCCATTTTTTAGGAAATTCCCTAGTTTCTTAGTTCTTCAAGAAACAGAGCTCGGTATCATTGTCCATGACTGAAGCGAAATATATTGTTGCGGGTCTTGCAGGTGCACAAGTTCT
Organism: Scilla litardierei; assembly: GCA_030789695.1. Taxonomy (NCBI): domain Eukaryota; kingdom Viridiplantae; phylum Streptophyta; class Magnoliopsida; order Asparagales; family Asparagaceae; genus Scilla; species Scilla litardierei. The sequence continues at coordinate 44,320,206 of CM061142.1, forward strand.
TTGGATGAGACACACTCTTAAGGACTATAGTGTCAATTGTGATACGTGCCCTATCATGGTTGATAACCAAAGTGCTATATGTCTTTCCAAGAATCCGGTACATCACTCCCGTACCAAACACATAGATGTGAGACACCATTTTATTATTATCATGTAGCTAAGAAGGACATCATCTTAAAGTACATTGAAACCCAAAAACAAATCGCCGACATCTTCACTAAACCTCTTAAAGAAGATTCGTTTGTGAGTTTGCGTGGAGAATTAGGGATTATAGGTGAATATGAAATTTAGGTGTTCAACCTTCATGTTATATCATATTTGAACTCATATCATCATTTTACTTCTCTTCTTTTGATAGATTATATGTTTCACATATATTTGTTTTAAGAGATATAATTGAGTTTTTGAGAATTTCGATTGTCTGGTTAGTTTTTACGAGATTTATGATTCGGGATATAAATTGCATATTCCCCCCCCCCCCATTTCTGGGCATTTTATGTGTATATCACGTTAATTTTGGCTTGATATGGGCGTATTTGTGATATCGTGGATTATTAACGCATAATCTCTTTTTATACATAAAATGCGATTTCTATGAGCTAATTGTTGCTCCCCTTATTTTCAGGTACTCCAGGGATTTTTCTGGATTTTCTGGAATTATTCCAGAAATTTTCTGGAGCTCGGAGCTATTTTCGGGGATTTTTAGAGCAAGAGAAGGAGATTTTGGAATTTATAAAACAAAAAAATAAAAAAAATAAATTGGGCCTTCAGCCCGTGGCCCGCTGACTAAGCAGGCCTTATGATTTAAAAAAAAATAAAAAAACACAATGTATATGCTGGGCCGGCCCGCTTGGCCGGCCCAGATCGCCAAACATCTGGCGCGGGCACGCGGCCTGCGCGTGCCCGTGCCTGCAGGTCGGGCACCCCAGTGCCCGACCCGCCCCGCTTGCCCAGGCGTGCGCTAAATGGATTTGGGCGGGTCGGGAAGCCCTAGACCCGACCCGCAATCACGTATTTGATGGCCTGTGCGATTTTGGGAGTGCAGCTTCGGCTGTTTTCAGTTTTTTTTTTTTTGAGTTTTTTTGGGGTTTTTGGGAGCCCTCTTCTTCCCCAAGAGGCTAGGACTAGAGTTGGAGGCCAAGGGGGGAGGATGATGAAGTTTGGAGCTTGGAGGACCACTTGAGTATGAGGATTCCATCTTTGAGTGACACATTGGTGAACTCTTTCTTAACTCTTGTGTAATTTTGGTTTAGCTACTTGCGTTGTATTGGATGATTATCTTTAGAGATATAGATGTCTTCTTTTTCATCATGAATAGCTAGATCTTGCTTGTGTGATTGTTGTTGTTTGGGTTGTGAATTTCATCTCTACATATTTCTATTTTCTATTTGGTGGATGAAACTTTGAGATGTTGGTTGTTGATGGAACCCTAGTGGGTAATCCATAGAGAGGAACTATCGTAGTCGACCCTCTCTTCTTTGCTCAAAGTATTTCTCTTTGTTTCATACACTACTTTTATTGCACCCCACAGGTTCGATGAAATGCCACATCTACCGATTGTTCGTCCCTTAGCCGAGAAAACAATTGAGTTATATTTGAGATAAATTCCTACTCCCACAACCTCACACACACACACCACATAAGTCCTCCTCGTTGCACGCCGATTCGGCTCTCCACCCTTAGTGCGTAGGCTAGGAAGATAGATTCACTACACATTTTCTGACACTCATCCACCGTTAACGAGGTGGTTGTTTCACGCTTTATTTTTCTTTATCGATCAATTTTGTGAATATAGAACGACTTGTCACTATGATCCAACCAGGTACTCACCGGTTATTTTTATTGCATTGACACTCCTATGCTTGGGAGTGGAGGGCGTGCTCCTTGTGCGTCCTCCGGTTCAACCAATTGGCGTCGTTGCCGGGGACAATGGTTTCTATTATTTGCATTTTTTTGATTGATTATGAAAGTTTTAGTGTGATACTTCTATCTCTTAGTGTTGTGCCTTTCCATTTTATTTATTTTCTGCTTTTTGAGTCTTTTTGATTGTTTGTTTTTGTTTTTGTTTTTCAAACATGGCAAGTACTTCAAACTCTCTTGGGTTTGACATGCGGGTGACCAAATCCCTACCGACATTCCTTGGTAAGGATGCGGAGAGCCCTTACCTACATATTAAGAAGTTTGAGAGTGCTTGCAAGCTTCATTTTGATGGGAACACGTGTGATGAAAAGTTTTATCTTAAATTCTTTCCCTATTCGTTGGATGGTAGTGCATTAAATTGGTTTAAAGTTTATATCCCTCATCTTAGTCCATCTTGGCTTGTACTAAAGCACAAATTTTGTATGAAGTTTTTTCCATCTTACAGGACCAAAACATGGCAAGGAAGAATGGTTAACTTTGCTCAGCACATCGGTGAGACATTTTTTCAGGCTTGGACGTGTTTTTCAGAGTTAGTGTATGGTTGTCCACATCATGGATTTGACCGTGTGCGTCTTCTTGGATTCTTCTTGGAGGGTTTTCTTTCGGAGACGCGGGATTTTACGGATATGTTGGACAACGGCCACTTTTGGGACATGGATGAGAATGCGGTTTGGCGTTATTTGGAGTCCTACAGGGAGGAAGATCACACATTGGTTGTGACTCCAAATAAGCCAAGCCATGAAGTTTTGGTCCACCAAGCCCCCAATGAAGTATGTGTGGATCTCACCCCACCGGTAGTTGAAGAATTGAGTACCCCATGCCAAGTAGTATTTGAGGAACCAAGTGTTGGCATGAAGGAGTTGGTTGATCCGGTGGAGGAAATTGTCTTGTCTGTACCTATTATTTCTGTTGTGCCGTGTCAATTAGTTGTTGAGGAATTGGTTGTTGACATGTTGGAGATAGAGGAGCTGATCACGCGTACACTTAGGAGCGAAGTGGGCGATGAAGATTGTTCTTGTATTGATGAGCCCGAAGAAGAGGCAAGCGAGGATGAGTTTATACTACATGCTATCATGGATCCCGAGCTTCCCTCTCCTTCGGTAGTTACTATGGAGATCGCACTTCCTCCCCCGATTGATATTGAATGCTGCTGGGATGAGCTTCAAACCACATCATATTCAACCATCCAGGGAGTTTTATCACATATTCATCATACTTTTCATTCCGTACTTTATATTGATGATTATGTGTTGATGTCATTTTTTAGGAACGTGTCCCCATCTCTCACTTACACAACCCGTCTCCTTTCTTATATAGGTACACACTTTAAGGAGATGCTTGGGGTTGTGTACGTGGCCGCCATTGCCACGTTTGGCCGAGGAACATTGGCGGAAGAAATAAAAGGAGCGTTGGAACAATTGCCGCCTCCGATGGAAATTTTGGATCCGCCATTTACTAAGGTATATTCTTTCCAATAGTGTAAATAAATAAATGTTTTATTTTAGTACTTTCGTATGCTTTTCTTTTCTTTTCTAGGATTTTTTGTGAGATCTAATACTCTTCCAACATTGCAGACAATGTTTATTTTAAGTTGGGGGGAGAGTGTTAGAATCTTTAGGATTGTTAGGATTTTGTTGGTAGCTTAAAATTTTTTTTTGAGACTCCTCCATCTTGCTCTCATCCAATGAACTTCATTGCATATCATATTTGGCCTCCTTGTCCATACGTCGTTTGCTTTGTGCTTGTCCCTACAAGCTTAAGACATGCAATTTTTTCAGATTATCATTTTGGTATCAAATTCATAAATGTTTGATTGGCATGGTTTAATTCTTTTCTAATTTGGATTCATATGCGAATATGCCATGTATGGAACTACATTATACGTCGTGATATCTCTTTGAAATAATTTGGGAATAGTTTGGTGTAAGTGATTGCATGATTTGGGATGAATGGCTTGGTTTTTGATTGGATTGGTGTGGCCATTTTGGTTATGTTTGGTTTCCTCCTAAGGAGTGGGTGGATGAGTTGATAATTCAAGTTTAGAATGAGAAAGAGAGCGATAATATAAGTGAATGGTTTTCCTAATCAAATTGAGTAGCCGGTGCCCCACAAAACATTGGGGAGGACGCCAAAGATGAGATTTAGTGGATCATTCCATCCCTTTGCCGATATAGCGTTATTGCGTGTATGCAAAAGGGGGCGGTGTTTGCATTTCATAGCGTTATCGTGTGAATGCAAAACATAAACATCCAAAAAAAGAGAATACAAAAAAAGAAGGAAAAAGAAAAGAAAAGAAAAATGAATGAATAAATGAAAGAATAAGCAACATGAGTGATGCAATCTCATCTCCCACCACTTAGAGAAATTTCTTTTGTTTTGGCCATTTCCATGGAAGTTAGAAACTTTGCCATTTGTGATATATCCTAATGAATGTGATACGGTGCATATTACCTTATTTTTCTTTGAATTGGATTGAGGGGAGTATCATTTGTTGTTTATTTTTATACATTGGGTATATTGGCTTTGAAATCATTTGGAAATATCATTTGGGGTATACCATGAGGATATTATGATTTTGGTGCATGTTTTCACTTGAATCCGAATTTATCGCATATTTTGCTAGGGAGTAGCAAAAAGCTAGTTGGAGTGTGTGATTCGGGATATAAATTGCATATTTTTTCCTCCATTTCTGGGCATTTTATGTGTATATCATATTAATTTTAGCTTGATACAGGCGTATTTGTGATATCGTGGATTATTAACGCCTAATCTCTTTTTATACATAAAATACGATTTCTATGAGCTAATTTTTGCTCACCTTATTTTTTAGATACTCCTGGGATTTTTCTGAATTTTCTGGAATTTTTGCAGAAATTTTCTGGAGCTCGGAGCTATTTTCGGGGATTTCTGAAGCAAGAGAAGGAGATTCTGGAATTTGTAAAACAAGAAAAAGAAAAAAAAATAAATTGGGCCTTCAGCCCGTGGCCCGCTGACTGAGCGGGCCGCATGATTTTAAAAAAATAAAAATAAAAAACACAACGTATATGCTTGGTCGGCCCGCTTGGCCGGCCCAGATCGCCAAACATCTGGCGCGGGCACGCGGCCCGCGCGTGCCCGCGCCTGCAGGTCGGGCGCCCCAGCGCCTGACCCGACCCGCTTGCCCAGGTGCGCGCTAAATGGATTTGGGCGGGTCGGGGAGCCCTAGACCCGACCCGCAATCACTTATTTGATGGCCTGTGCGATTTTGGGAGTGCAGCTTCGGCTGTTTTCAGTTTTTTTGAGTTTTTTGGGGGTTTTAGGAGCCCTCTTCTTCCCCAAGAGGCTAGGACTAGGGTTGGAGTCTAGGGGAGGATGATTGACGTGCATTTATATTTCATATATTCACGCACGTCTTCGTTTGTGTTTTTCCGTTATTTTCTGCCGTCTTGTATCCGTTTTCTCGTATTTTCTTGTTTTCTTTCACTTCTCCATGTTTTTTGCGTGTTTGCAGGAGTTTGCCAGCATAGGGGACACATAACGAAGATATCACATGTCCCCGGAGCAACGGGAGGAGTCACGCGTGATCCAGGGGTCAAACGACCAAGATCGCTATCTTTTAGCCCCCACCTGATCGGTTGGATAGAGCCAACCGATCGGGTGATGCACGCGTGCACGACCCGGACAGCAGCTGAAGCACGCAAGTGTCAACCGATCGGGTCGGAGACCGGTTCAGCCCGACTGTCTTCTCTGGAAATTGAAGCTGAATTCCAACCGATCGGGTGACCTTCACCCGATCGGTTCATCTGTAGCTGATTCCCCAAAGACACGACCCGGAGAGCTCACCCGACCGCCAGCTGACCGTGCGAAAACGTCTGAAGTTTCTGTTTATTTGGGCGACGTTTTCAACCGATCGGTTGATATATCAACCGATCGGTTCACCTGATGAGCTCAAGATCCAAACGACCTGAAGCTTCCGCCAACTGATCGTGTCGAGTGACCGGGTGATGTTTTTGAAAATCGCTGCCGAAGTTCGCAGCAGGTCACCCGATCGGTTGATTTTTCACCCGATCGGGTGACGTCATTTTCTATATATATTAGCCCTAGGTTTTCAGAAACGGGGTGGTTTTTTGGGCTGTTGTATTTTTCTGTTTTCTCTTCATTTTGTGATGGCTGGAATTTATTTGATATTTGTAAGTTGTTTGATCTTTACCAAACTTTAATATAGTGTTATTTGCATTGCTTTTACTACTTTTCAATCGCCGGATTATGTTTACAACGGTCGATTTTCATTTAGATTGCTTTTTACCCAAACTGTGTGAGTAGTTCCCAAATCTGGGATTTTGGTGGAAACCCCTTCGTGGGTTCTCCCTAATGCATCCATAGGACTAGGAAATCGATAGGGATTAGGAATCTATTGGTTACGCGGGGCGTTTCATTGTCATCGGCGGGAAAAAGACCACCTTTGACCGTTGGGCCAAGGGGGAATAAACTTGGCGGTTGACTCCCTAGCCATAGCTCACGCCCTTAGCGTATACATCGAATCCTAGTACGCAGGAGCGGCAGGACGAGATGTTGGGAGTTATCGTTGCGAGCTTAGTGCTCCTAGAGTCGGTCAGTGTTAATGGACATAGGAATGCCCACTGACCGAACCCGGGTAGTCCGGCATATCATCCTGGACACCGACAGGAATATCGGGCCCATGGGATGCTGGTATCACTCTTAGAATCAACATCTCACCACTAAACCCTAATCCGGATCGTTGTTATCCACCGGTCGTATTAGCGAGAATCACATGATAGGGTGGAAACCGAAGTCCCGGGTTTCCCTTTATATTGTTCAACCCCGTTTTTACATACCGTGACAACCCATCCATTGATTCGGGCTAGCTCACCCATAGGGTGAATTCGGTCCTTTCTGACACAAGCACAACCACGCCTCCCTGTGTTCGACCCCCAAGCCACGCTACAACACCATGCGCTTGCGGTTATAAATATTTAAATCTCACGTCCCCAATCTCATATTGCACTCTTATGCCATAAAACTAGGGGACGTCAAGCTTTATGGCACCGTTACCGGGGAGGCAACGTGCTTGTTTATTTTTGGATCTTTTGACCCCTTGAGTCTAGCTCACATCTCTATCTCGCGATAATTTTCGCATTCCTCTTTTTTGTTTTTATTCTCTTATTTTTATTTTCTATTTTTATCTGTTTTTTCCCACTTTTGCTTCACGGGTGTTTGTTGCTTTTAATGCGCATGAACACAAGGAGTCTTGACGACTTGATTCCTGTTGATCCTGAGATAAACGCCCCCCTAAGGCGCCTGGCCGCAGCGAAGAGAAGAAGAGAAGAGTCTGAAGCCATGGGGGAGAATACCCCACCGCATAAGTCCCTGCTGGAGTACTCGATGCCATCCATCGAGTCCACCTCCGCCATCCGACCTCCTGCTATTACGGCACAGAGCTTCGAGCTTAAACCGTCCTTAGTGACGTGGATCCAGCAGGATCAATTCTCTGGGGCACCTATGGAGATCCCCATCGAACATCTGGACTCCTTCCTCGAGAAATGTGACACCTTCCGGATAAATGGTGTCACAGCTGAAGCAATCTGTCTGAAGCTATTCCCCTTCTCTCTGCAGAATAAGGCCAAGCAGTGGCTAAGGGGAAAGGACCCGAATACTTTCAACACTTGGGAGAAGCTTTCAAATGTGTTCTTGACGAAGTTCTTTCCTCCGGGGAAGACTATGAAGTTGAGGAGTGAGATCTCCTCCTTCTCCCAGGCCAGCCACGAGTCCCTGCATGAAACTTGGACCAGATATAAAGAAATGCAACGGAGGTGCCCTCATCACGAGCTTCCCAAGTGGCAGATAATTAATCTGTTCTATAACGGACTGAGGGATGATTTAAAATCTTCAATGGATGCCACGGCTGGAGGGTCCTTTATGTCTAGGAGTGAAGAAGATGCCGGACAAATTCTTGAAAACATGGCATCGAACAATGAGCGGTGGTGTGACAAGAGAGCCACACCCAGATCTGGGGTATCCACAGGGTTGAGGACGTCGACAAATTATCCAGCAAGTTTGACTTGTTGTCGACCCAGATCTCGGCGCTGATGGTAGGAGCCGGTGGTGCCGGTACACAACAAATTGCGGCGGTGGAAGAAGAAGTCATGGGGGACTTCGAGCGTGGTGACATCTCACCACCGTTGGACAAAGCGAGCGCACTATTCTACAATCCTACGGGAAATGAGCCGTATCCACCACGGACTAGCTCCAATCCGGTTTACTCTCCAAATAACCGGAATCACCCCAATCTTAGCTACCAAGCACCTTATCAGCAACTGCAACCACAAGTATATCAGCCGCCTAGGAAACAGCAGCAGCATTTTCAGCAGCAACAGTGTCAACAGCAGCAGCCCCCACAAACATACCAACAGTACCCCCCAAGGAACCAGCAGCCCATGCAGCAGCAGCAGCGGCTGTACGGCCAGCAGCGTGCTATCTCTCCGGTTGAGTCCCTCTTGACTCAGTACATCTCGAGCCAGGAGAAGATAAATTTGAAGCTGGAAATGGGGCAGAGGGCTCTCACTGACCAAGTGCCCCAGCTGGGGTTACAGGTGGCAAACCTTCAAAGGTCGCAAAATCTATTGCCACCACAACTGGAAGTGAACCCAAGGGGAGTGAACAAGACTTTGGCACTCACTCATGAGCATGCGAATGTGTCCGCTATCGTCTTGAGGAGCAGAACACAAATCCCCACAAGAGTGCCCACCAAGGAACCGAAAGCACCGTTGGTCGTAGAGCGACCAATTGAAAAAGCCAACAACAACAGTGTTTCGTCGCCAAAGACTACGACTCCGGAGGGAGTCCCTGAAGAAGAGAAGAAGAAGGACGAGGAAGGGAGCCTCAAAGTATTTAAGCCCGTTGTGTCTTTTCCACGACGTCTGGCCCAAGCAAAGATCGACGAAAAGTATGGCAAATTCTTTGCCATGGTCAAGGATTTGAGCCTTCAAATCCCCTTTCTTGGAGCTATAGAGACCATACCCTCCTACACGAAATTCCTCAAGGATTTGGTGACGAAGGGTTCCAGGAAAGAGAAGGTAGTCCTCACGGTGGAGTGTAGTGCTCTCATCCAGCGAGCAAATCCGCCTAAGCTTAAAGAACCGGGGAGCTTCTCTATCCCTTGTGCGATCGGGGAGGTAAATATCCATTGCGCGCTCGTGGATCTTGGAGCGAGCATCAGTTTAATGCCCCTGTCGCTATATAGGAGGATATGGATGGGCGACCTGGAGCCCACCGGTATTACCCTACAGCTTGCAGACCGATTGGTCAAATATCCGATGGGGGTTGTAGATGACCTACCTGTCAACATAAGTGGGGTGCATGTGCCAGTGGACTTCGTCATTATCGACATGCCTGAAGATACGCATACCCCCCATCATCCTTGGACGGCCTTTCATGGCCACTGCCAGCGTTTTAATAGATGTGAAGAAAGGGAAGCTTTCCCTTAACGTCGGTAACGAAAAAGTCGAGTTTGACTTGGGGTTGTCAATGAAGCACCCCAAACACCCGGAAGATCCAAGTTGCAATATGCTGGACATAGAAGAAGAAAGAGTTGTGGAAGCAGGCGCCTGGGAAATACTTTCGAGGAATCCCCCCGACAGCTTGGGGGACTTAGAAGAACATGACGGCCTGAAGAAAGATGATGTTGCTGGGAAAGTGGATGTGGCACATACGGTTTCCCCCGGATTCCAAAAGTCTCCTCCGACGAGGAGGAAAGGGAAAGAGCCCATGGGTCTAACATGAGATGAGATCCGGATCATGAAACGAGTGGCGGTAGACGCCAATATAAGGGAGAAGCCCCCGGATCCCGTCAACGAAGGGAGGGTCATTGAGCAAGTCTTCTTGTCACTGCCGATGACACCAAAAGCCACCAACTCCAAATCTGAAGCGATGTCGATCTTAGGGCATCACCCACGTCCACTTTGAATATCATCTACGGGCGTCGAGCAAACGACGTTAAACAAAAGCGCTTCATGGGAGGCAACCCATGCTCTAAACCTTCATCTTAGTTTTTAGGATTATTTTTAGCTTTATTTTTCTTATTTTAATAAATAAATCCATCCGCGGGAACTTCCGTCGAGGGACTTAGGCCATTTGTGAATTTTTGCAGGAAACAAGGCCTCACCCGATCGGATGACCAATCAACCGATCGGGTGAGACGTATCAGACAATGGTCATATCTGTTCTCAAGCGAACCGGTCGGGTGATGCAATGTGAGATCGGGTGGCAGACCGTGTGAGTTGGGCCGAAGTCTCGGAAAACTTTGGCAGTTGATCAACCGATCGGGTGATACGAAGCGTGGTCGGGTGACCGACCGGGTGAGCAGCACTCAATTCTCGGGAAAATATGTGAAGAGGCCAACCGTCAACCTATCGGTTCACCTATAGCATCTTTTCAGCAAAAATTTTCGACCTAATAGTCAACCGATCGGGTGAAAACTCACCCGATCGGTTCGACTTAAACCCTATATAAACCCAACGCCCTCACCCGTTCATCTCCCTCGCCCGACTTCGAATCTCCATCGCTGTTTCACCTTCTCCAAGCTCCAACCGGCCTCAATCTCCCCTCAACCGACCACAAACCCATTTAGATCCTTCCCTCCATCGATTTCCCTCTCTCCATTTTCATTTTTACCCCCACAAAAACCCTAATTTTCGCACTCCCCCCTCCCATTTTCGAAATTTGCTGGAAAGAAGCGCCACGGCTTCACACTCCTTCCCATTGCGTTGCGTTGGGTCATCTACGAGTAAAGATCTTCGACTCTACTGGGTAACTTCGCTCCTTAGCTCAATTTTAAATTTTGCCCAAGTTTAACTATTTTTCTTGATCGCATGTGTTAGTGTGCATTCATCGCATTTTGCATACACACACACACACCCCCCCCCCACACCCACATGTCCCGGGATCAGGATAGGGGTAAGGGTATCATGCGAGAGGAGGGGTCGTCTCACAAGATACATAAGACTACACGTCCACCTCACTCACGCCCTCCTCCTGCACAACCTGCACAACCCCAACCCCAATCCCAACCCCAACCCCAACCTATCATCTCAGCTGAGGACCCACTGATGGGCCCGCGTGGCTACCGCTTTAGGAACCAAGAACAAAAAGATTTTTATTATAGACTTGATGCGCGGGGGCATCTATCGACCAAATTTGCCCACACCTAAACGCTTATCGATCTCGGTGTCTTCACCGAGGTCGAGACTCTCTTCGTAAATTTAGGTTGGTTAGCTTTCCTAAACGTCACCGCGGTGTCCTACCCCTCCCTCACACTCGAATTTTTATCCACCCTTGTCTGTGAGTCGGGATCGACCGTCATCTTCCGCCTCCATAACAAAACCATTCGTACTCATCTGAACACCATTAATAACATCGTTGGTTTCCCCATCCTTGGGGACGACGCTATCTGTCCCTACGGGTATCCCCCCGAATTTGACGTCGCTCAGTTTTGGTTCCGCCTCACCCTACACGCTCACTATCCCCGAAGTAAGGCCAAGGCCTCCTCCATCATTCACCTCATCTTCCGTCTGGCCCACCGAATCATTTCTTGCATGTTTTTTCCCAGGGATGAGTTAGGTACTGTGACCATCCCTGATCTCTTCATTTTGTGGGCCATGACCTTTCCTTTTATCCGCAGGGATGACGGGATTTCTTTTAGGGCCCCTATCATTCCTGTCCATGCCGGTGCTTGGCTTGTTTCCAAGCTTCTTGAGATTAGCTGTACCGACAAGGGCAAGCTTTGTTGCGGGGGCCTTATAACGATCATTGCTTCTGCTCCCCAGTTCAACATTGTCATCCCCTAAGATTTATCCACTGCCGCAGGACCCTCACGTCTAGATCTCGACGTCCTGCGGCATATTCACATGATTAAGCCCCGCCCCGATGGCCGTTTCACCTTCCATTACGGACACCCCCAGCTAATTATACCATTCTGCCCAACCCCGCTCGCATGACCATCCAGCTTGTGGCAGATTGCACTTTCCCACCTGATCCTGAGTTTCTTGGGGGTTGCATCTTCCATTTATCCCGGGCGCACCCAGACCACCTTCCTCTGCCGCCCACTTAGGCGAGCAGGACATCCCTACGCACCGTGGAGACCCTGGGGCTGGGCCTAGTAGTGCCGTCCCTGCTTCTATCCCCACCACCACTGTCTCCACCCCTCCAGTCCGTACTACCTCCTCCTCCTCCTTTCGTCGAGCCACATCTGCTCGCCTCGGTCTCGAGACTGAGCTGGCTTCACTTCGTGCTGTCATTTCGTCCTCCGCCCCCTCAGACCCATCCTCATCGATCTTCATTCACCCATGTTTCCTCGCGCTTGAGAGGGACGTGGCAACCATCCTCCGCATTCTCACTCACGTCCACGGACCACCTCCTTCCACACCACACCCCTCACCCACACCTTCACCCCCTCGATGATTTTCCCCTCCACCATCACATTCTTCACCTCCACCATCACCCCCTAGGCGACCATCCCCTTCTATCACCACTTCCATTCCCACCACCTCATCTACTCCCACCGTTTCCATTCCCTCCTCTGTCGCCCCCATAGATCCACCACCCTCCACTTCCGTCACTCCATATGTGCGCCGCAAGAAATTGCAGGTGCGATCACGATCACTTCCCCCACCATCCTCTTCCGTCGCCGTATCCACCCCCTCTACCTCCGTATCCACCCCATCTACAACCACATTGGTCGCCCTTTCACTCCCACTCACCATCACCACCACCACTCCACCCATCATTCACACGTCCACACCCACCGATCCATCACCCCGACCACTTTCTCCACTTCTCCGCACACCAGTCACCTCTCCCGCCCACTCCATCGCATCCCCCACATCTTCCACCGAGGAGGACGAGGACGATTCCTCTCCTACTTTTTAATTCCTTTTTGTTTTCTGACCTACCTCTTGCATATCTCTGCATTTTCATGATCATATCATATCGCTAGCTTTGTCCATCTAGCTTGGGGGAAGTCAATTTTTCTGTGTGCTGTCGTGTGATGTTTTTCTATGTGTGTTTGTTTTTATATGTCGTGTTGTGTGATTTTTTTTTATTTTTTCCCTTTTTCGTAGGTGTGTTTTTCTTGTTTTTCATTTCTTTTTGGGTCAGTACGTATTCCCCCCATTTTCATTGCCCTCCCGTATTTACTCTTACTGCATTAGGGGTAATGCAAGTGTTAGCTTGGGGGAGTCACACTTCGTGCGTCATTTGCGTCTTTCTCTTCATTTTTGAGTCGTTTTCATCGTGTTTTTATTTTTTTCTTTTTTTTTCTTTTTATCTCTTTCTCCTAGAGATGAACCCTATGATGAATTGCCACAAAAATCACACACACACCTAGCATGGCTTAGATAATCACGTTCACTAATCCTAGGAAGCTGAGTCCTCCTGCATTTCATGCATCGTGGGTCCATTTTGCTTTTGTGTGAGTCGTGTGTCGTGTCTAGCTTGCGGTGTGCTTCTACTTTGTGATTGTGTTTTATATACCTGTCCAGGAATGACCCCTAGATTATCATGCTTCGATTTGAATATGCGGTATTTGCCTCTCTTATATGTTTCTGTATGCATGATATATATATATATATATATATATATATATATATATATATATATATATATATATATATCGTATGCTTCATTTCGCATGTGTCGGGATTCCACAATTAGGACTAGGATAACCCATTTTGGCCTACGCTCTGATTAGCGAAAAATCTCCTTTGCCCAAGTGTTTAGAATCCGATTTCTTTTTTATTTTACTTGGTGCAAATCCCCTCGTCGTGTACCGTTCTCCCGCTTGGGAGAGTACACACGTGTATATACCCCAAAAATCCAAAATTCAAAAAAAGAGAAAAGAAATATATATATATATATGTATGTATAGCCAAAAATCCAAAAAATACATATATCCAAAACCAAAAAAATATGTGCGAATATTTTCCTACCTACCGAGAATAAAGGGAAGGCGAGAATTTACACCGAGTGTTCTACTCCACATCATCTCAACCCACATCGCTTTCGAAAACACTTGGAATATGGAATTTCTAACTATTATCTAGGCCATAGTGTGGTGATGTCCAAGTCCCAAGCTGTGGAGTCCCTGACACATGATACGTTTCGATTCTCACTTTCCTCTCATGCATGCTTGAGCTATATATTCACCGCTTATTTCAAATCGAATCGATATTTGGGTCTTTTCTTGTGTTTGTGTATATGGAGCTTATAGCACAATGTAGATAGTGACACTGTATGCTAGCACACGACCACACTCACTCGCGCTTCACCGCGTGGGCCCACGGCACTTGTCTGGACTCGTTTCCTCTGGTTTAGTGTTGTGATTTGGCGTTTGCTTGCTTGGTGTGTCGTTTTTGATTTTGTTGGCCCTGACTGGTGATTTAGGATTTAGAGTTCTCTTTCTCCTCTCTTCCTCTCTATTTTCTCCCTCCGAGCTCCTACTCTCACTCGTCTTCCTCGAGGACGAGGAAGGGTTCAGCTTGGGGGATTTTGACGTGCGTATATATTTCATATATACATGCACGTCTTCTTTTGTGTTTTTCCGTTATTTTCCGCCGTCTCGTATCCGTTTTCTCGTATTTTCTTGTTTTCTTTCACTTCTCCATGTTTTTTACGTGTTTACAGGAGTTTGCCAGCATAGGGGACATATAACGAAGATATCACATGTCCCCAGAGCAACGGTAGGAGTCACGCGTGATCCAGGGGGTCAAACGACCAAGATCGCTATCTTTTAGCCCCCACCTGATCGGTTGGATAGAGCCAACCGATCGGGTGATGCACGCGTGCACGACCCGGACAGCAGCTGAAGCAACGCAAGTGTCAACCGACCGGGTCGGAGACCGGTTCAGCCCGACTGTCTTCTCTGGAAATTGAAGCTGAATTCTAACCGATCGGGTGACCTTCACCCGATCGGTTCATCTGTAGCCGATTCCCCAAAGACACGACCCGGAGAGCTCACCCGACCGCCAGCTGACCGTGCGAAAACGTCTGAAGTTTTTGTTTATTTGGGCGACGTTTCCAACCGATCGGTTGATATATCAACCGATCGGTTCACCTGATGAGCTCAAGATCCAAACGACCAGAAGCTTCCGCCAATCGATCGTGTCGAGTGACCGGGTGATGTCTCTGAAAATCGCTGCCGAAGTTCGCAACAGGTCACCCGATCGGTTGATTTTTCACCCGATCAGGTGACGTCGTTTTCTATATATATTAGCCCTAGGTTTTCAGAAACGGGGTGGTTTTTTGGGCTGTTGTATTTTTCTGTTTTCTCTCCATTTTGTGACGGCTGGAATTTATTTGATATTTGTAAGTTGTCTGATCTTTACCAAACTTTAATATAGTGTTATTTGCATTGCTTTTACTACTTTTCAATCGCCGGATTATGTTTACAACGGTCCACTTTCATTTAGATTGCTTTTTACCCAAACTGTGTGAGTAGTTCCCAAATCTGGGATTTTGGTGGAAACCCCTTCGTGGGTTCTCCCTAATGCGTCCATAGGACTAGGAAATCGATAGGGATTAGGAATCTATTGGTTATGCGGGGTGTTTTATTGTCATCGGCGGGAAAAAGACCGTCTTTGACCGTTGGGCCAAGGGGGAATAAACTTGGCGGTTGACTCCCTAGCTATAGCTCACGCCCTTAGCGTAGACATCGAATCCTAGCGCGCGGTAGCGGCAGGACGAGATGTTGGGAGTTATCGTTGCGAGCTTAGTGCTCCCGGAGTCGGTCAGTGTTAATGGACATGGGAATGCCCACTGACTGAACCCGGGTAGTCCGGCGTATCATCCTGGGCACCGACAGGAATATCGGGCCCATGGGACACTGGTATCACTCTTAGAGGAAAATCTCACCACTAAACCCTAATCCCGATCGTTGTCCTATCCGCCGGTCGTATTAGCGAGAATCATATGATAGGGTGGAAACCGAAGTCCCGGGTTTCCCTTTATATTGTTCAACCCCGTTTTTACATACCGTGACAACCCATCCATCGATTCGGGCTAGCTCACCCATAGGGTGAATTCGGTCCTTTCTGACACAAGCACAACCACGCCTCCCTGTGTTCGACCCCCAAGCCACGCTACAACACCGTGCGCTTGCGGTTATAAATATTTAAATCTCATGCCCCCAATCTCATATTGCACTCTTATGCCACAAAACTAGGGGACGTCAATGATGAAGCTTGGAGCTTGGATGACCACTTGAGTATGAGGATTCCATCTTTGAGTGACACATTGGTGAACTCTTTCTTAACTCTTGTGTAATTTTGGTTTAGCTACTTGTATTGTATTGGATGATTATCTCTAGAGATATAGATGTTTTCTTTTTCATCATGAATAGCTAGATCTTGCTTGTGTGATTGTTGTTGTTTGGGTTGTGAATTTCATCTCTAGCATGTTTCTATTTTTTATTTTGTGGATGAAACTTTGAGATGTTGGTTGTTGATGGAACCCTAGTGGGTAATCCATAGAGAGGAACCATCATAGTCGACCCTCTCTTCTTTGCTCAAAGTATTTCTCTTTATTTCATACACTACTTTTATTGCACCCCCACATGTTCGATGAAATGACACATCCACCGATTGTTCGTCCCTTAGCCAGGAAAACAATTGAGTTATATTTGAGATAAATTCCTGCTCCCACAACCTCACTCACTCACACACACACCACATAAGTCCTCCTCGTTGCTCGCCGATTCGGCTCTCCACCCTTAGTGCGTAGGCTAGAAAGATAGATTCACTACACATTTTCCGACACTCATCCACCATTAGCGAAGTGGTTGTTTCACGCTTTATTTTTCTTTATCGATCAATTTTGTGAATATAGAATGACATGTCCCTGTGATCCGACCCGATACTCACTGGTTATTTTTATTACATTGACACTCCTATGCTTGGGAGTGGAGGGCGTGCTCCTTGCGCGTCTTCCGGTTCAACCAATTTATACGCAAATCTATTATATTTTGATATTGATTTCATGATTAGATTTGTGTTAGAGTATAGCTCCTACGGTGAGTTGTCTCTATTCTCTGGATTCTAATCTCTCTATGCATTTCTGGACCAGGACAGACGACTGTCATCCCTTCAACAGTCGACTGCCCAACTCAAGTTTATCAAACAATAGACTGTATTTTTGCACAGGCGACTGATGAATATTTTACAGTCGACTTTCCATGTTACAGGCGACTGCAATTTGGTCATCAGGCGCATGTCCAAATTTTCAGAAGTCTCTGTTTTTATCATCGAATTTTTGATTGTATGTCAGTCGACTGATGTGTATGTTACAGTCGACTGTCTATCCGAGAGGCGACTGTGAATTACTCACCAGTCGACTGTCTGTCAACCTAAGCCCATCTTTATCCCTTCAACCAGTCGACTGATGATTGTTCATCAGTCGACTGTCAACTATTGTGGCGGTTCGTCAACTTAATATGAGCCGTCGTTTTTTGATCCAACGGCCCAAATTCTTTGGACCCCTCTTTATATCTTAGAGAGTTGTCGATTCGATCGTCTGTTTTCTCTCTCATCCGACAAAAACTTCCTCGTCTTCCTCGCTTCAAAATCCATTGTAACCGTCGTTTTGCACTCTGATTCAAAGCTTCACTCCTCCGTTCTGTCGAGTTCTTGGTCGTGTGTCTCCCTCTCAGTCGTTCTTCACCGTTTAGGTATCGTTCTCTCTCGTGTTGATTCATTCGTACGGTTTGTTATTTCACTCTTTTCGGTTGATTGCACAATGGCACCCAAAACCAAGGGGAAGGCTGTTGCTCCTAAACGTACTAGGATTTCTAAGCCAACCATTGTCAAAACCAAACGACCCCACAAAGCCCGCACCTAGAAGCTGATCCTCCCTCTCAGTCTTCGAGTGGCTATTCCCCTTCGTCTTCTTCCTCCTCCGAAGCTGAGCCTTTCGTGAAGCGTCTGCATTAGCCCGTTGGTGTTCACATCAATGAGCCTGCCGCTGAGGCCGAACCTACTCACCCTGAGTCTAGTCCCGATTCTCCTCAAGACCAAAAATCCTGCATTGCCTCCTGCTGATCATTTAGTTCCTATTTGTCGAGACGATTCTTGTTTGGCAAAGTTCCACTCCATGCTAGGGATCAGGCTCCTTCGTGAGTGCTTTATTGTTTATCAGGCTTTTACTGCTGAGAGACTCTCCGAGATTCTCTCGACTACCCGCTTGGGTGATCTGTTTCGATACATACATATTGACTCCCTACGTGCATATCCCTTCTTGGTCAAATAATTCTATGCCAACCGCATTCGTGGTGAATATGCTGACACTGGAGAGATTGACACTGTGGTTCAGGGGACCTGTATCCGTCTTGACCCTACTCTCTTAGGGACCATTCTTAGGATCCCTTCTACTGGCTCCCTTCCTGCTGAAATCTCTATTTCTGATGTTGGTGATCTCGATCAGGATGTCCTTCAGGACATGTTCCGTGTGATCCCCTCTTTCCTTTCTTCTGGAGTCAGGGTGTTCGCTGCTAGGGGTTGGGATGTTCACCTTGTGGTGAAGTCCAACGTCCTGTCGAAGTATGGCTCCTCTGACCGATCTTCTCAGGAGATCCTCAGCTGCATTTATGCTATCTTCTCGGGTATGGCAGTAAACTGGGCCGGTGTCCTTGATCGGATGGACAAGATCGAGTTTACTTCTTCCTCCGCTCATATCCCTTATGGAGGTCTCCTTACCCTTGTTGTCCTTCATTTTGGTATTGATTTGACTTCCTTCGAGGCTTTGCCTCTTGGTCCTCTCCAAGATGCTTCTGCGAAGTCGAAGTCCTCTTCGGCTCTGCAGTAAGCATCTAAGAAGATGCAACCTACCTCTGCTTCTTCGTCATCCACCATTCCTCCAGCTGATCAACCATCTACCTCAGCTGCACCCTCTCATGACCTTTTGGACGAGAGGATTTTTGGTCTATATGAGTTGCTCTTTATGTCATTCCAGCATCAGGGAGTTCCTTTCCCTGAGCACCTCAGATGCTTTGTTCCACCTTAGCCTACTCAGCCTCCTTTGCCAACTGTCACTAAGATTGTTGAGCATCCTGGTGTTGCTGCTCCTCAGGATGTTGCTGCTGCTCCTCCTCCTCCTCCTCCAGAGGATTCCACGGTTGATCCAGAGACTCAGGAGTTCCAGATTGTTTTTGCCTCCTCCTCTGCTGCTGATATGGACACTCACCCTTAGACTTAGATTTTGTGTTAGGGTTGAGATTTTTTTTGGTTTCAGTATGTATGGATCATGTACTTTTGATTTGTGATGTTGTCTAGATGATGTATGTATTTTGATCACTTTTTGTGGATGTACATGAGTTTTTGAATGTATTTTGTGCTTATGTATCTTTGATCATATATATATAATACATTTGACAGTGTTTTTTGAATTTTAGGGCTGACTAGGACAAGATAAAGAGTGGCTGAGATTTGATCTCGGCAAATCAATGGTTGAGATTGGAAAACTTAAATTTTAGTGGGAAAAGTGTCTTGGAAAAGATTATGGAGATTAAATTTGGGGGAAAAGTGCCTTGGGAACCTAAAATTTGAAATTAGCAGTGCCTTGGAAAAGATTGTGGAGATTAAATTTGGTGGGGAAAAGTGCATTGGGAACTTAAACTTTGAAACTAAAAGTGCATTGGGAAAGATTATGGAGAAGCATGATCCATTAAATTAAACAAAATAAAAAATTTAGTGTAAAACAATTTAGCGGAACAACAAATTAGCGTAAAAATACCCAGAGGTTCGTCGAAGGCTCCCGCGCCAAAGGCTCCCGCGCCGAAGTTTTTACGCTAATTTGTTGTTCCGCGCCTAAGGCGCCCGCATCGAACTTGTTGTTCCGCTCCGAAGGTATCTGTGCCGCTAAATATTTTTACGCTAATTTATTGTTATGTTAATTTTGTCTGTGGAAATAATTTTTCGGGGAACAAAGATTTTGCTGAGAAAATCTTAAATGAATCGTGCCCGCGGGCACGGGTTATGACTAGTATATATATGAAAATACAGTTACTTCATTTTCTGTTTCACACATTGTCTCATTGTTTATCTTATATGCGTGAATCTTGTAAAATTATTTCCTTGTATGCGATATCATTTGTCTGATGTAATTTGAGACGTTTTTAAATCTTTAGGCTTGAAATGTTGATATTGGATTCTCGTTCCTTTAGTCAACTTATATTTCTTGTGTTTTATGAGTTTTTGGTATGTATGTCAAGAAGATGTCCCTTTGTGATTATTTTTTCTCCCCGAAGATTTGTTGGCATCAAATTGATTGTACATCCTTTCTTTATACTCTCACGATAGTTTTAGTACTTATTTAGCATTATTGTTGTTGTTATTTTACTCCCACCTTTTGGATAATGCCATAGGGGGAGAGAAATAAACAGATTCATAATGAATGTGCTAAGTAAATTCTAATTCTAAACTTGAATCTAAGATTGAAGTTGCTTTAGATTCAGGGAGAGTAAGATATAATGAACATGGATTATAAAATCCTAGATTTCATGGATTCAAGCAAATCATTCCATTCATGCATATCCTACTCATTTGTTCCATTTGATATATAGATGCCCCAATATTTATTGACTAACTTGATTGGCATCTATGTAGGGGGAGCAAGTTTTCTTTAAACACAATTATTTATCTTTTTGTTTATGTTTGTTTGTCATCATCAAAAGGGGGGAGAATGTTGAGTATTGGATTTCTACCTACTTGGTGTTAATGATGAACAAACATAAATACTTGTGACTAATCCCCTATTTGCAGTTAATCCATTGCCTAAGCATTTCATGAAGATCATTTAACAATGGATGTCACTCAAAGATCAATGAAAGCAAGAAAAATGGATTGGATGATCAAAGATGGTGATTGAAGCTCCTAGAAGCTTTCAAGCTCATACTTTGAAAAGAAGAGAGAGTTCTACAAATGTAATCTTCTTTTTCTCATCTAGTATGTAGCTTAGAAGTAGAGCACACACACATCTTCATTCCTGTCATAGAAAATAATTAGATCAATTTTCCTTTGACACCAATTCATATTCTTTCTAGAATATGCATAGTGTGATCTCAACAGTCAACTGCTGAATGTTTTACAGTCGCTTGTCTAAAAACAGTCGACTGTGTTTTGTTCTACAGTCGCATTTTATGCATATATCTAATCAGTTGAATTTTGGGCTTCTAAGCTTTAACTCTATCAGGCGACTGTTGTACGTTTCACAGGCGCCTGTCCAAGAGACAGTCGACTATGATTTGTAAATCAGTCGCCTATCTATCATCTGTTCAATGATCATTCCATTTGATCTGGCCAGTCGACTGATGTTATATTTACATTCGCCTGTCCAAGGACCAATCGACTATAAATACTACAACAGTCGTCTGTCTATGATTCTTCTGCAGGACTTGCTCTCTGGAACATTTCTTATTCTAGTTCCAGTCGACTGATGTTGCTATTACAGTCGACTGTCCAATGGCACAGTCAACTGTCAATACTTCCACAGTCGTCTGTCTTTTAGCCTCTCTGCAGACTCAACTCTCTGGAAAAATGGCAGGGTTTGTGACAATCGTCTGTAGAAGGAACTACAGTCGCCTGTTGGATTTACAGTCGACTGTCTTCTCTTCATCAGTCGCATGTCCTGTATTCCCAGACTTTTCTGAGACTTTCTTAACTTACCCTGATTACGGCCAGTCGCCTATAGAAGGATTTACATTCGCATGTTGGTTTAACAGTCGAATGTCTACTCCTCATCAGTCGACTGTCCACGTGGTAAATTACCGTTTGAATTCTCCCCTACCCTCTGACACAGTGCAGCATTCAACTGTGTTTTGTTCAACAGTCGACTGTCACGTGTGCAGATTCTATCCGTTGGCTGTTTCTCAACGGATTTCAAAGGGGCTTTTAGGGATTTTGTTTGAGGGCTTTAGGAAAACTATAAAGGCAGCCTCTACTGTTCCATTGAGAGGTTACTCACTACTAAGCAACTTACTCATTCATTCAAGCTTTCATTCTTCCAAGATCAAAGCTCTAAAAATCCTAAAGCCCTAGAATTACTATATTTAATCTCTTGCTCTCTAACTTAAAACCAAAGAGATATCTTCTAGGCATTTGGTGCAGTCAAGAGAGGGAGCTTTCCTCTCTTCCAAGAGAGTCATTCAATACACAACACACTCTCCTTCAAGTTCTACTTCAAGGCATAGGTGATTGTACGCGTTGTTTATTTCATATTTCATAACTTTCGTTATTTGAATTACTCTCGGGTTGTGAGAGTGGTTTGTTTGCTCCCAAATTGTGGAAGTCAAGGACATCGAGTGTATTTCGATTTCACTTGTAGGGTTGCTACAAGTGGGTTTCAAGGAAACCTCAAGTTAGGGTTCTAACTTGAGTATGTGGATGTAACCGGGTGGAAGGGACGTAGGATTACCGGGAACAAGTCGGGAAGCGACTTGGGTAATCCATACCCTTGAAACATCCGTGTGTTTGCATTGTTTCATTGTAGGGTTTATTTTCATTCCGCATTAATTGTTGGTTAGTAATTTAATTTGGTGTTACTATCATTTTAAATTGCATAAACACTATTCAACTTCCTTCTAGTGTTTTCCTCATAGCCAGGGACCCTGCAATAAGGTCCAAGTAAACTATAAATATGATCGAAACTAACTGAAAACTAGTAAAATAGTCAGCGAGTATGTCTTATTAAAAATGGTATTACATTGAAGCCCCGTTTAGCAACATGGGTTGGGGCTAGTGTTGACCGCAAAATCCTGTTAACTCTCGCCAAATTGGCAATTTTTATCTGATGTTAGCTAGGACGATGTAACCTTGAACCAGGTGCAAACCCACCTTTTTGATGTTTTTACAGGGTTAGCAACCCTAGCTCGTAGTTGGGGATTGTTTGATTATTTTTAGCATAATTATTTATAAATTGGAATTATACACCAATTAAGTATAATTTTGTCCATAAATTAAAATTACTAGCATGTTTGTCCCAACATCAAACTTCCTAACAGGACCATTGTGTTAAACATGAATAGAATACATATGTGTTTAATTTAATTTAACTAAAAAGATTAAGAAAAAAGAAGCATGTGTTTTAAGCAACAGGAGGAGAAGAATAGAAAAGAAAGAAGAAATCTATTATTGTTATGAATCAACTACTGTGGGAGGAACCCCCAGCCCTTTATTTATAGGCAGGATAGGAGAGTAGGAAGATAAGATACATAGATATGGGTGTATATCTAAGATACCCGTAATCCTAACCGACTCTGGTATTTCCATTCACAACACTCCCCCTTATCCAGCTATATGTGTGGACTCTGCTCATGAATACTTCTGGATTCTGAGCGTAATAGGAGTCTCATATGGGGTGGATACTTCAGGATCATGAGTTGGTGATGTTTGCCTCGTTAAAACCTTTAGCTATGGAAAACCCTGTGGGAGAAACCATAGTTAGGAAAAAAAGAGTACAAACGCTCTTTAACTCCCCCTGATTTGTACAAGTGACTCTGCTCATGAATACTTCTGGATTCTGAGCGTCACAGAGGGGTGGATACTTCAGGATCCAGAGTTGATGTGATTTGCCTCGTTAAAACCTTTGGCTATGGAAAACCCAGTGGGAAACCCCATAGCTAAGGAAAAAGAGTACAAATTCCCTCAACTCCCCCTAATCTGTAAAAGCTCTTAGGCTTTCAAATCTCTTAGGCTTATCTCATCACTTATAATAGTACATTCCGAAAATATACACAGATTACAAATATTATCACCATTAAGCAGATGCTGAATCTAGAAACTCTGAAGAGGTGTGCTAAGTTCCATCGCCTCTGATGTGGTCTTCAGACTATGTGGTCAGCTCCACAATACCAGCCTCTATCACAGTCGTCACTAGGATGTGATGTACCACTAGGCACCCTTAAAATACACCATTGGTGTGATTCTGGAATGGTGAGGAACTCGAAATGATAGGATAATGTTGCCTTCATAAGTTGCTTTGCAGATCTGCAGTAGATGGCCATCCCACTGTGGATACCTTGTCTGTGATTTCTCAGTATAGGGATCGGACCAGTAACCTGCATTGCATAAACTTGGAGGCTGATACTTTATAATGTAAGTCCAAATCTTTCGACCCTTGGAGGAAGCGCAGAAGGCTTAGCTCCGGTCAAATGGCCCTTGTTAGGTGCCTAACTATCTCTAGCTAATGAGTTTACTGTAACTGCTATATCGGGACACATGCGGTTAGCTAGGAGTGCCTGATTGCACTTAGATAATGGACTTTAGGACCAATTATATCCTCCCCCTCTTCCAGCGATCGGAAGGGGTCTTATTGTACATCCATAGAGTGTACTACCATAGGTGTACTTTGGATGACAATGGTCCTTTTAGTTTCTTCAACGCACTTCTGGGCGTATGTAACAGGATTTTATCAAGATAATAAATTTGTGAGCCATGACTTAATTTATTTTTGCCTAGGTCTTTCATTTCATAGTCAGGCTTGAACAGATATTTCGGTTTTCTCTTCAGGCGATCCGATGAGATTTAAGTTGTTTACAACTATGATCTCAAATCATGTTCTTTGCTTAGATGCAAAGATAACCCTCAATAGGAATAATTGCGTTGTCAAGTGAATCTCTTGGTAGTACATTTATTATTCTTATTGTTTTTCTTCAATAGGATAGACGTCCCGAAGTCTAATCATGCATTTAAGGAAATGTGGAATTTATCTTTACCAAGATATCCACAAGGGTATGCTGTCACAACATCCAATAACAGCATATCCAAAATTTCCTCTGCCAAATCGTAAGGTATTCGCATCTGATAACTTAGGGAGACTAATGCATCATTTATGAGTCATGCTCATTTTAATTTGTTCAATCCCTAGTTTCAGCAAAATTTTCCATAAGCTATAGGTTGTACCTTATAGCATACGATTTTGTATTTATTTTTTCTTATGTGTGCAATACTTATTTTATCTGCAGGTTTGACGCCTTTTAGTGTCTGGACTTCAGGTCCGAACATTTCACGTTTCATGAGTGAGTCCAGCTCATCTTTTATTGTCTCGTTCCACATTTGGCCAATCTCTATGTTTGCATGTTAGCAACAGAGTATGGAACGATATATTATAAACATCATCGCTTTTGCGATGTATATGGCAATATGATACGTGAATACATTGTCGACAATTATGTTCTTTCTGTCCAACACCTCCCGAGTACGTACAATATTTACTTTCAATTTCAGTTTTTCCCGGCATTTCCTCTGCAGTGGATTCCGGGAAGGGGTGAGGGTGTGGACATGAGCTCATTGTCCTGTGGTAGTATTGTCTCAAGGTCTACAGGTATTTTTCTTTGTTCTTTTATTTTCATCCTTGGAGCCTGGTGGTCTGCCTCTTTTCTGTTGAGGAGCAGCCACTTCTACCGCTGGTGGATTGCATCCCTTCTTGGGGATGTCAATCTTAGCTGGAGTATTTGCATCAGGGATGTGTGATCTGACAATCTTCTGGTTGTCAGTAAATGAGTTCGGTAATTGGTGAACATTGTTCTGTATGTGGAGGATCTTCAGGATCTCATCTTCACATTGTTTCATTACCGAATCATAGTGGGTCAGACTTTTTGTATCCCATATTATAATTGCTTTGCGCCAGATTTTCCAATATCTGGGCCTATTTTGGGGAAACTCGTCTCATTAAAATCACAGTCTTCAAGATGTGCCTTAAATGCGTCCCCCCGTTTGGGGTTCTAGGTATCTTATAATTGAGGGTGAGTTAAACCCTGCAAAGATATCTAGGTGACATTGAGGACCCATTTTGTCCTCTGTGGTGGTGCGATGCGTATTTAAACTGCGTGACCGAAGATTCTTAAGTGAGAAATGTTCGGTAGCATTCCATATGCAAGTTGCATTGGAAACTCTGACCTCCAGAGGGTCTTATTTTTATTTACGATGCAGCTTGCAGAATTTGCATGTCCCTATGCATCCACCGGCAATCGGGATTTCATTAACAATGGACGTGCAATCCATTGGAGTCTATTTATCGGTGACTCTGCCGACCCATTTTGGGTATGAACATGCGGCATTGTATGTTTATTTTCTATTCCCGTTGCTTGGCAGTACTCTTGAAATGACCGGGAGGCAAATTCCCCAACATTAACCAGACTTATTTTCTTTATTTGACTGTCTAGAAAATGTGCCCGCAACATTATTATTTTTGCCAATAGCTTTGAAAAAGCTAGGTTGCAGGTTATTAGTAGACACACATACGAGTATTTGAGGATGCAATTATCAGTACAATAAAGTACCAAAATAGCCTACTAGGGGGTTGATTTGTCCACATTAATCTCCTTATTTTTCTTGCGTGGAGATTATTTTGTCAGATTTTAATAGAGATGTCCTTGTAATTTGTTTTTCCCTTATAAGGGATGCGAGGGAATTCTCCCTTCTGAAGAATCTTCTGGTTCTTTAAGTCATACCCATAGGATAAGATGCGGTGCATTACTGATCCAGGGTGGCCAAGTCTATCATGCCTAAGTAAAAACTTGGCTGATGTAGGCACTTCAGGTGCTCCGTTTAATTCCACTTCCTTTCTCCGAATCTTTGTATGGTAGAGGCCTGTAAGGCTCTCAAAACGTTCAAGTATGGATTTTACTCCTTTTTCTTGAGACGTTACATACAGTAATTTGTTTTTCATTTACATTTGTTGTTTCCAAATGGAATTCGTTGAAACGGATGTCCTTGAAACTTAGAAAGTTTCTTTTGGAATTCGGAGAGATTAGTTCTTCCTTTATTTTTGTTTATGTGTTATTTGGGGGCAACAGTGTTGCGTTCCCTGGATCTTCAATATGGCCCTAATGTTGGGCTTTGTATTGAAAGATCGTATGTGTTTATTGTCTACTAATCAGTTATGAGAGCAGTTCATCTATTAAAAGATGAATCATATAGGCACATGCATTTTCAGATAAACAT
The DNA here is from genome assembly GCA_030789695.1 of Scilla litardierei. NCBI lineage: Eukaryota > Viridiplantae > Streptophyta > Magnoliopsida > Asparagales > Asparagaceae > Scilla > Scilla litardierei. The sequence continues at coordinate 44,347,106 of CM061142.1, forward strand.
TTTCATTCAAAACAAATTACATAATTCCAATGCTCTCATAACATAGATTATTCTCAAAACAAATTGCTAATATAAAAATAGATGCTAATTAAGCAGGTCATCATTTTCGAAGTCGTCAGCTGTAAACTTGACTGGAGCATCAGAGGTCATCAGGTTTGTTTCAGCTTTATTTTTCTTGTTCTCTTTATACAAATCCTGGAGATGCTACGGAGTTCGGCACACTCTGGATCAGTGGTCTTTCATGCCACAGCTACGGCACTGGTCTTCCCATTCCCTCTTGGGTGGGGGTGCATTATCTCTATTTTTGTCATTTCTGTGCCAGGTGAACTTCCGCTTACTTTCATTTCTTTGTTGCTGGACTTGGCCTCTAGCACTTTTATTCTATCCACCCTTTTTTGGTCTTTCTTTTCTTTTGTTGTCCCTCTTCTTTCGAGAAGAAGATGTATTATGAGCTTCTGGGAGGGGGGCAATACCAGGGGCGCATGTTGTGAGTGGCAAGGAGAAGCTCTCTGTTTTGTTCAGCCATGAGTAAACATGACAGCAGCTCAGAATACTTGGGGAACTTGCGTTCACGATATTGCTGCATTAGTATCGCATCTTTTTCATGGTTTCCAACATGCGATCTTCTAAGACTTTTTCACCACACAACTTCAGGCGTGAGGTGATGCTAAAAAGTGCTGAGTTGAACTCAACAATGGACTTAAAGTCCTGCAGTCTCAGATTCTCCCACTCATATCGTGCCATTGGGAGTATAACATCTTTTTGATGTTTATACCTATCCTCAAGGGCAGTCCATAGCTCAAGTGGATCTTCGACCGTAAGGTATTCAGCCTTTAAGGTCTTGTCCAAATGGCGACGAATATAGATAATGGCTTGCACCTTTTCTATATCGCTTACATTTTCATTATTAGTTACAGCAGAAATGAGGGAATTTGCCCGTAGATGAAACTTCACATCGAGCTACCAGCTCAGATAGTTTCTTCCTGATGCATTCAGCACTTCAAAATCGACACTGATGATTTTAGCCATTTTATCTAGCAGAGCACAAATAAGCATGAATTAATAATTTAAACATAAACACTTTCATGTGGAGGCAATTTTAATATGAAGGGCTAATTGCGTGGATCGGCCAGTCCCACATAAATAAGAGTCCAAAGTCCCATTACAGTCCATATTACGCAAATGAAAGCTTTAAAAAGAAATTACAACTTTGAAAACCCCCGTGGGTCCCATATAAGATCTTCAGCATCAATTGTGGCCTCCGTCTCCATGGAAAATGGTCTTCGGTCTTGGACATTTACATAATTTTCTCACTTCAATTTCTCTCAAAAGTAAAAGAAAAGTTCAAGAAAATAAAATGTGGGACTTAAACAGCCGATCCAAAACCGCAATTAGACATCCATGCATAAATTTTGTGCTCATCAAACATTTTCACCAGACATTTTCATTACAGGCATCACAGGCATTAATATTCGCAGAGATGGATAAACAATTTAATTACTTAATAATTATTGGACCACTGGGCAACGTCATACACCGTTAGGTTAGATGACTAACAGCAGAGCGGTCGCAGGATCTTCCTAATTATTAAGCTTAAATATAATGCACAACCACGCATAAAATATCCACAGAATAAGCCAAAATGATGCAAAGCATGTATTAATAACTTTACAGAAGAAATCATTTAATGCAAGGGTTGAGCTAGTTGGGTTTGTCCAAAAATTGGAAAAGAGCCCAACAATTAAACATGTTCTTCGTAAAAGGAAGAAGTTTTCCTTTTTAATTCATCTCCAAAGAATCCCAAAGGTCCCCTTATTGCCCCATGATATATCATGATATTACATGAATTTTTTGTAATGCCCTGCTAAGCTACTGCACAAGTACTAAGGGGGGTGAATAGTACTTTAAAATAATTAAGAGGCTAATTCCTAATTACCGTGCAAACTCTACCAATTAATGCGGAAATGCAGAATAGTAAATAATCGACAACAAATAAACAATCGCAAACAAACGATATTACTGGGTTCGGATCCACCCAAGTCTCCCCGACTTGTTCCCGGTGATCCTACGTCCCAAACACCCGGATCCCCTCCGGATACTTGAGTTAGAAACCCTAACTCAAGATTTCCACTATGAAATACTTGTGAAGAACCTTCACCAAGTCAAATCATACACAAAGTAATTTGTGACTCCCACAACCCGGGATCACAATCACAACTCTCACACCGAGAGATAAACACTTACAAAATGAAAGTAAATGAAATAGAATAACTAACCACAAAATACCTATGCCTTGAGTATACTTACGAATTAGAGCAAGGATGATTTTGAGGAAGAAGAAGGCACCAAACCCTAGCTCCAAGATGTAGATCTGTGATGGAGAGCTATGAGGTTGTTGGTGACCTAGGATCAAGCACTTGCCTTGGAAGGCTTCACACTCAATGAATCTCTCTTTGGAAGTAAGAGTGAGGAGAGATTATTGAATGGAATGAAAGAGCTTTGAATGAGCTTGGAATGATTTCTCTTGATCTCTAAACTAGCAATAATATCAGCCTTTTGTGCAATGAATGCTGCTCATCAAGTATATATAGGATAGAGGAGAGAGAGAAAGAAATTTGAGTCATTAAATGCTCCAACGGCTCTTTTCTGAACCCAACTAGTCGGTCAAAGAACAGCCACTGACCGACTAGTTCATCAACTAGTCGGTCGGTCATTTAACGTAGACCGACTAATGGAAGAACATCCAAAAGGTCGAAGCACAGACAAAAGGAACTAGTCGGTCCAAGAAGAGTAGCTGACCGACTAGTTTCACAACTAGTCGGTCGGTTACTCAACAGAGACCGACTAAGAGATAAAACTGAAGTCTGAGCACAAATTCATTTAGTCGGTCCAAGAACAAATGTTAACCGACTAGTTCATCAACTAGTCGATCGCCAAATGTGCATAGACCGACTAACGATAAACAGTAAGTCAGGTGAAAATTGGCATGTACAGTAAAGCTAAACTAGTCGGGCCAAGAAGGAAAGTTGACCGACTAGTTTATCAACTAGTCGGTCGATCAATGAACACAGACCGACTAATTATAAACAGTAGCTCAGGCTCAAATTTGCATGTACAGGAAAAGCTCAACTAGTCGGTCACAGAAGCATCACTGACCGACTAGTTCACAAACTAGTCGGTCGGTGAGTCAACTTAGACCGACTAACTGTAAACAGTAAAGAGCTTGGAATTGACTGACTGAAACTACTCGGTCCAAGAAGCTTTGCCGACCGACTAGATCACCATCTAGTCGGTCAGTTCTTCTTCTTGAACCAACTAACATGCACAAGAAGTCGCGAATCGAAGCGCGAAGCTTCGGGAAAGTTTGTATGGACTTCTACTAAGATCCTAGAGCTAAGATATGAGCGTTATGAAGATTTAAACCGTAAGACCTACTCAAGGCTTAACATTCTACGAAAGAAGCTTAAAGACAATAAATATAACTTGACGATACCATCTTCAAAAGCTTCAATCGAATCTTCATGACTTCTAAAATGGTCCATAAGCTTCAACGAAGCTTTAGGCATACGATCACGTGCTTTGAGAAGTCTCGAGACGTCGTAATTGATATTCATATGAATTTGGCGACGATCTCCATAACTGCTCTCACAAGGTGTTAGTTCACGATATATTTATGTTTGTTCATCATCCAAAACCAAATCCGGGGAGTCCAATATCCAACATTCTCCCCCTCTTTGGTGATGACAAACCAACATAAATAATAATCAAAAATAATAATTCAAATGAAATTTACTTACTCCCCCTGCATTGATGACACGTTAATTCCAAATTAAACTATAATAATACGCATCAAGCAGACGAGTAAAGTATATAAATGAGAATCGATTATTGAAATATCGAATACCAAATGTTGGTTATTAAAATATCGGATTTGAAAATCCATTTATATATCTTAACTCCCCCTGAATGTAACATATCAAATTAGATTCTTGGAATAATGCTTTAAATTATCATTTAGCACATCGTTATTATTATATCTCTCCCCCTTTGGCATAAGCAAAAAGAGCGGGAGGAGATCAACGACAACAACAATGGCTTCAAATAAAAGCACGGGAGTCGAAGAATACGACCATGGTTCAAATGACACCAAAGGAAAATACGAAATAAAATCAAGGTGTGCCAATGAAACCAAAGTCGAAAAACGATAAATAAAATCATCAGAAACTCAAATCAATTTTACGGATTGAGTTATGGAATATACTCTCCAATATCAACATTCTTGGTTAATTTAGTGCATGGAAAACAATTCAATGTTTTCATAAAGTGAAATCTATTTAACCAAGTTAATATCGTCGAGCGACGAAATCAAACATCAGAGACATAAAAAAATTATATAATGTGCACAATAGAATGAAATGTCAACTGCGATGTATATATATAAAAGTATGAACCAGAGTACATCAAAAATATACATCACTGATATCCAAAAAGCGATCCAACGATCGGCGATCAAAATACAACATCATATATCTCAGAATACAGCATATATGGAAGTATCACAAAAACATATCGACATCCATCCAACGTACAGCAAAATACATCAAAACATCAAAAATATCCAGAACCACACTCTATCCTACCCAAACTCTCTCACACCAGATGTATCATCCAAGGAGCATCGGAGAGTCCTCAAAGAAGCTCAAGAGGAAGTGGCAGGATCTGCAGTAGCAACAGGCTCTGCAGGAGTGGAGGTGGTCACAGGGTCGTCAGTAGTGTCCACAGGAGCGACGGAAGTGGTAACCTCTGGAGCAGCAACAGTAGTGGCCTCGGGAGCACCAGTCGGAGCATCCACCGCAGGTGCGGTGGCAACAGGTGTGCTCTCGGGGGCACCAGCAGACAAAGCAGCAGCAGCATCACCAGAAGTGCCCTCGGGGGCACGAGTAGAAGCACGGGCAAGCTCCTCAATATCCTCCTCATCCAACTCATCCTCGTCAGAAAAAGACGGAGGGACCTCATTAACAAGGTGACGAGCGATACGGCAGAGAATCTCCTCAGAACGAGCCTGTCGAGACTCCAAACGACGCACAGCACGAACAAGCTCGGCAAGAGTGGAAGAGGGAGCAGCTGAGGCAGAAGCAGAGACTGACGCTGAAGGTGTCGTCCTCTGAATGTGACGGAGCACCGTAAGAGACTTCTTGACGGCTGTCGCGTTCAGGGGAGGACCAAGTGGACGCTCATCGTCAGGAGGAAGTGTGACACGGAAGTGACAAAATACCAGAGTCAACAAGCACGGGAAGGGGATATGAGCTGACTTCGTGGAATGGCGAATACACTCGAAAGAGTCCATCTTATCGCGTATAATGCGAGCCCAGTTAATCGAGCTCCCCATGAAAATAGCATATATCAACTTCAAGAAAGGCTGGGACGGTAAAGAGGAGGAGCCGTACTTGGGAAGCAAGCACGACTTCAGAATCAAATTTAGGACCCAGGCGATAGGCTTGAAGGATTTGGAGGGAACGCCAATCATAGTGGGGGGAATCTCATGGAAGATTTCAGAAAGCACGACCTGATCAAGTGAGGATATATCATCAACAGAAATATCGGAGGGAAGGAGGCTAGACGAGGAGATACCCAAAATCTCTCCTAAGATTTCTGTCGTGAGGACTATAGGAGTCCCCAAGACAGTCGTCTCAATCGAGTGGGTCGCATCGTACTGACCCCGGACGCGGTTGGCATAGAATAGTTTCACTAGGCGAGGGTAGGGGTGAGGGTTCGCCTTCGGGTCATATCGAAGGTAATCGAGAAGACCGGAGGACGAAAGAAGATCGGCGAGGCCTAGGAAGTCACTAAACTGGACGAAATGCTCCAGAAGCAGTGGGCAGTGTTCGATACGGTTGTAAGCCGCGAGACACAAAGGGTCGTCGCAACACAACGAAATATCGACACCGCCTACCGGCATCGGAGCCTTTCCCTTAGGCTGATGGGTACGGGGACGTGAGCTAGACTCAGGCTGCCTAGGATGAGGTGAGGGGTCCCTATGAGTCTCAGACTCGGGTCTATACTCTGTATCAGAATCCGTAGGGGTATGGAAAGAGGAGGGAGACTCAAGTTCCTTGGGCTTGGGCTTGGGCTTGGGTTGTGCTCTAGGCTTGACGGTCGTCTTCCTCTTCTTCTTGAGAGGAGGCGAAGACGACGAGGGTTGGTCGGGATCCGTAGGGGATGGTTCTACGGTCATCGACGATGGGCCAGAGGGAGGAGGGAAGTCGAAGGGTCGGGGGTTTTCGAGCTGGAGAGTGATTAGAAACCGACTAAAAAAGAAAAGAGTCGGCCGGGAGGAGTATTAATCGATCAGAATCTCAAAGGACAAATCAGTCCCTGGCACAACTAGTCGGTCACAGTTCAAGCACTGACCGACTAGATCACGATCTAGTCGGTCGATCAATGAGCTTGAACCGACTAATTGTAAATAGTAACTGAAGGCAAATTTCCTGACAAGATTTAGTCGGTCTAAGCTCATTTACTGACCGACTAGAACTGAATCTAGTCGGTCGGCCAATGAACTTGGACCGACTAAGAGAGTCCAAAAATTGAAAAATTTTGAAATTTGATTTCTCTCCTAATCACACTTCGACGAAACATCAAAATACTCTCATTAATCATTATACTACCCCATTAAACATCGAAAATCTGAAATTTGACGATTACGCACAAATCGAGCGAAAATTCCGAAAATTCAACAAAAATCCAGAAAATTTCAATACTTCAAGCATGAGCAAATATAACGAATAGAATAGCATGCAAGAATATTGAATAAAAATGAATCCTATATCTCGGATTCACCCATAATCCCCAATTCTTGACGCAACCGCACAAAGGAATCCTCCTTTAGGGGTTTCGTGAAAATATCGGCGATTTGCTTCTGGGTTTCAACGTACACTAATATGATGTCCTTTTTAGCAACATGATCATCTAAGAAATGGTGTCGGACATCTATGTGTTTCGAACGGGAATGGTGTACCGGGTTCTTGAAAAGACATATTGCACTTTGGTTGTCAACCATGATAGGGCAAGTATCACAGTTTATACCAAAGTCTTTAAGTGTGTGTCTCATCCAAAGAACTTGAGCACACGCGGCACCGGCGGTAATGTATTCCGCCTCGGTGGTTGAAAGTGATACGGAATTTTGCTTCTTGGAAAATCAAGAGACAAGGGAATTTCCTATAAAATGGCAAGTGCCACTAGTACTTTTCCTGTCGGATTTGCATCCCGCATAATCTGCGTCACTATATGAGATTAACTCATACGTGCTAGATTTTGGATAAAGTAATCCAAAATCAAGTGTATAACTTAGATAACGGAAAATACGTTTTACCGCTACTAAGTGTGACTCTTTAGGTTGAGACTGATAACGAGCACATACGCATACGGCAAACATAATATCGGGCCTACTTGTGGTAAGATAAAGTAAAGTACCAATCATACCTCGATATAGACGAATGTCTACATCTTTACCGCCCGTATCCTTATCAAGATGCGTAGTCGTGCTCATTGGAGTCTTTTTCCCGGAGGCATTCTCCATTCCAAATCGCTTAAGCAACTCCACCGTATACTTCGTTTGGTGGATGAAGATTGCATCGTCCATTTGGAAAATTTGGAGACCTAAGAAATATTTGAGCTCACCCATGAGGCTCATCTCAAATTGATCCTTCATCACATTAGAAAACTCTTCGCAAAGAGCAAAGTTAGTAGCACCGAAAATGATATCATCAACATATATTTGAACTAAAATTATATCATCATTCGAATACTTAACAAATAATGTGGAATCAACTTCTCCCATTTTAAATCCTAAATCCAAAAGAAAATTCTTTAGACGGTCATACCAAGCTCGAGGAGCTTGTCTCAAACCGTAAAGAGCTTTCTTAAGTTTAAAAACATGATTTGGAAATTTTTCATTTATAAAACCCGGAGGTTGAGAAACATAAACTTCCTCAACAACATCTCCGTTTAAAAATGCACTTTTTATATCCATTTGAAATAATTTAAAATCCTTATGGCATGCAAAAGACAATAATAATCTAATTGATTCTAATCTAGCTACCGGAGCGAAGGATTCTTCGAAATCAATACCTTCCTCTTGACGGTAGCCTTGAGCTACTAACCGAGCTTTGTTCCGGACGACGACTTGGTTTTCGTCGGTCTTGTTCTTGAAGATCCACTTTGTCCCTATGACGGTGTGGTTCTTCGATGGCAATGGAACAAGCTCCCAGACTTCATTCCTCTCGAATTGAATGAGTTCCTCCTCCATGGCTAAGATCCAAGCGCTATCTTCGCATGCTTCATTAACATTCTTTGGCTCTATCGAGGAGGCAAAGGCACAATGAGCGAAGTAGTTCACTTGCGATCTCGTCTTGACACTATCATGGATATTGCCAATGACTTGCTCATGAGGATGGTCACGAACGGTATGAAGCCGTTTGGGAATACCTTGATCACTAGGAACATTCTCAACAACTTCATTAGTCGGGTTAGTATCAATAGAATCAATAGAATTAATGGAGTTAGAATTACCAATTGAATCACATAAGACATCCATAGAGTCATCATCATTAGTAATTCTCGTTGGAACAAATCCTTCATTAAATGAAACATGAAGTGATTCCTCGATCGTTGAGGTTCGTTTGTTGAATATCCGGTAGGCTTTGCTACATGAGGAATACCCAACAAAAATCCCCTCATCGGATCTTGGATCGAATTTGTCCAAACTACCATACGTGTTCTTAATAAAACATTTTGAACCAAAAACACGAAAATGTTTAACTTAAGGCAACCTACCAAACAACAATTCATAACAAGTTTGTTTAGTGCCGGGCCTCAAAAGTATTCTATTAAACACATAGCAAGCGGTGTGTACCGCTTCCGCCCAAAATTGATGGCCAATTTGGCTATCATCAAGCATAGTGCGAGCACACTCCACTAGCGTCCTATTCTTTCTCTCAACTACACCATTTTGAGGAGGTGCGCGAGGGAATGAAAAGGTGTGTGTAATACCAACTTCATCACAAAATGTCTCAAAAGACTCATTCTCAAATTCCCCTCCATGATCACTACGAATAGTGACAATGGTGGTTCCTAAGAGATTTTGTACTTTCTTAACAAAAATTGTGAAGTTTTCAAAAGCTTCATTTTTATTACATAATGAAAATAACCAAGTAAACCTAGAAAAGTCATCAACGATGACAAGTCCATATCTAGCATTACCTAATGAAGCAACTCTAGTTGGCCCAAATAAATCTAGATGTAATAGCTCTAGAGGCCGCTTAGAGGAAATGCTTTTCTTAGGTTTAAATGAAGATTTTGGAAGCTTGCCTCGTTGACACGAGTCACAAAAGTTATTCTTTTGAAAGACAAGCTTAGGGAAGCCTCTAATAGAATTTAACTTGGAAAGCTTAAAAAGTGTTCCAAAGTTCACATGACCAAAATGTCGCTGCCATAAGTGTTGTTCACTTGTGTTGGCAATGAGACATTGTTCATGTGATCTTGGAAGATCTAGGATATATATATCCTTATGGCGTGTGCCGGAAAACAATAATTCATTATTATCTTTTCTTAAAATATGGCACATTCCTTTCGCAAAGTTAACTTTGTAACCTTTGTCACAAAGTTGACTTATTGAAATGAGATTGTGGTTTAATCCTTTAACAAGGTAAACATCACATATAATGGGTTTAGAAGGATTACCCACTTTACCAACACCTATGATGGTTCCGCTCTCGTTGCCTCCAAAGACGACGCGGTTTCCATTAGCAATGGGAACCACTCCGGAGAGCAATTGAGCGTCACCGTCATGTGTTTTGAACACCCGCTATCGAGTATCCAATTCCCCTTGGAGCTAAATTTAAATTTGTTGCTCCGTTTCTTTTTCTTTTCCTTGAGTACCTAAAGATAGAAAATTTCATATCATGGTACCCAAGGTCATTGGGTCCAAAAGATTAGACCTTTGGAAGCCAAGTCCAATTGGACTTAGACTTCCCCACATAATTAACATTGTCTACAACATCCGAAAAATAAGCATTCATGTAAACTTGTTTTTCATTCATGATTGTGTCCTTTGGGCTTCAAATTGTGAATATTTTGGGAGCCCTCATCCTATTGGGTGCATGCATGCGTTGTTGATTTCTACGTGATGCATGACGTGGATAGGCATAAGGAACATGATGAAATGGTGCATGTGGATAATTATTCATGCGATGATGTGGGTGTACATATGCATGTGGAGGAACACGTGCATGAGGGTGTCTCACATTGTGTGCACGTGCCCGTGAACGTGTAGCATAGAAATCATCATATGTGTGAGCCGGTGGAGTAGGACGTGTGTTCCTACGTGGCATAGTATTGGTGTACATGTAGGCATGACCCTTCTTTGGAGGTCCACCCAAAGTGGGTTTCTTTCCGAAGGAGGGTGTGGACGAGGTGGAAACACCATTGGTAGATGAACTACCAATAGAGTGTTTGCTACCACTCGTTGAGTCACCGGAAGTTGGCCTAACAAAAGTAGTGGCCGATTTGGATGAACTTCCCATCGTATACCCCAAGCCAATGTGGTGATTGGCCGGAAGAAAGTCACTTAGGATTTTATCCAAATGGTCCTTACCCTTATTGAATTTATTAATTCGGCCTAATGTGTTCTCATATTTCTCAGTGAGAGAACGCATAGAAGCATCCAAAGTGGATACTTGCGATGTGAGCACATAAACACGAGATTTTAGATTCTCATTCTCAATACTCAAAGTAGAGTTTTGAGAAGTCAAATCCGCTATCTTGTGTTCCTCCGGATCCTCAATGCTAACATGTTCAAGTTGAGTCTTGAGATTAACAATCTCATTCTTCAACCCTTCAACAACGGTGTCGTTGTTGGTGATGATAGTTTTAGACGAGGTTTGAATACTAGCTAAGTCATCTTTTACTTTAGTATACCTATTTACTAATTTAGTATACTTAGACCACAATTGTGAATTAGCATTCCTAAGGTCGTCCATAGTTACCTCATCGCCTTCGTTGTCGCTATCATCAGAAGAGGAATCTTTATCTTGCTCCTCTCTAGCCATGAAGCACATGTGTGCTTGCTCCACTTGCTCATCATCCGACTCTCCGCTAGATGAATCATCGGAGTCAGTGAATGTCCCGACAAGCCCCTTTTTGTTCCCTTTCTTGTACTTCTTGGACTTGTCGTACTTTGGCGCCTCCCACTTCTCCTTTTGCTTTTTTAGAGGACACTACGCTTTCATGTGTCCTGGCTTGTTGCATTTAAAGCACAAAGAAGAGGAGGCGTTAGAAGAATTGAACTTTGACTTGTTTTTGAAGTTACCTTTCCGGAAGAACCGGTTGAACTTCTTGGCCATGAGTGCCATGGACTCCAAGTCCAACTCGTCTTCCGAGTTCTCACCATCGGTTGATGTGGATGTGGATGGAGCAGACTTGATAGCAATAACCTTCTTCTTTGGCTCGTCTTGCTTTAGGTAGGACTTCATCTTTTCTTGCAACTTCAACTTGCTATCCTTGCGTACCTCGTATGACATTAAAGTACCCATTAATTGAACTACAGTATACTTGTTCATATCGTTACCTTCCTCGATGGCGAAGGTACGCTTTTCCCAACTCGAAGGAAGTCCTTCGATAAGCTTCGAACATTTCTCCTTTTGGGTATAGGTTTTGCCGAGAGCCTCTAACTCGTTTATGATGTCGACGAAGCGAGCATAATACTCCTTCATCTTCTCACCCTGTAGCATATGAAACATCTCGTAATCTTTATTAACTACAACGAGTTTAGAGTCTCTTACCCTACTCGTCCCTTCATGTAATATGAGGAGGGAGTTCCATATTTGATATGCACTCTTACATGTGCATATCTTGTTGAAATCCTCGGGCTCCAAAGCACATTGCAAGGCGTTCATTGCCTTGGCATTGCTTACCTCTGCGGCGACCTCCGCGGGAGTCCATTTCTCGAAATCTTCTTCGGTGGGCTCGACATATTCCTTCATCGTGGTCCTCCATAGTGAAGTACTCCGGAGGAAAGTTTCCATCCGGCATTTTCAGTACCCGTAGTTGGTACCGTTGAAGAATGGAGGCCTTGTTGAGGAATGTCCTTCCATTACCGAAGACGCTCCTTCACGGTTCTTGAAGGTGCTATATTCGGAAGGTGGAAGAACGGTCTTGTTGTCGTTGGCAGACATAGCTATAGACTTGGCTCTGATACCAAATGTAATGCCCTGCTACGCTGCTGCACAAGTACTAGAGGGGGGGTGAATAGTACTTTAAAATAATTAAGAGGCTAATTCCTAATTCCCGTGCAAACTCTACCAATTAATGCGGAAATGCGGAATAGTAAATAATCGACAACAAATAAACAATCGCAAACAAACGATATTACTGGGTTCGGATCCACCCAAGTCTCCCCGACTTGTTCCCGGTGATCCTACGTCCCAAACACCCGGATCCCCTCCGGATACTTGAGTTAGAAACCCTAACTCAAGATTTCCACTATGAAATACTTGTGAAGAACCTTCACCAAGTCAAATCATACACAAAGTAATTTGTGACTCTCACAACCCGGGATCACAATCATAACTCTCACACCGAGAGATAAACACTTACAAAATGAAAGTAAATGAAATAGAATAACTTACCACAAAATACCTATGCCTTGAGTATACTTACGAATTAGGGCAAGGATGATTTTGAGGAAGAAGAAGGCACCAAACCCTAGCTCCAAGATGTAGATCAGCGATGGAGAGCTATGGGGTTGTTGGTGACCTAGGATCAAGCACTTGGCTTGGAAGGCTTCACACTCAATGAATCTCTCTTTGGAAGTAAGAGTGAGGAGAGATTATTGAATGGAATGAAAGAGCTTTGAATGAGCTTGGAATGATTTCTCTTGATCTCTAAACTTGTAATAATATCAGCCTTTTGTGCAATGAATGCAGCTCATCAAGTATATATAGGATAGAGGAGAGAGAAAGAAATTCGAGTCATTAAATGCTCCAACGGCTCTTTTCTGAACACAACTAGTCGGTCAAAGAACAACCACCGACCGACTAGTTCATCAACTAGTCGGTCGGTCATTTAACGTAGACCGACTAATGGAAGAACATCCAAAAGGTCGAAGCACAGACAAAAGGAACTAGTCGGTCCAAGAAGAGTAGCTGACCGACTAGTTTCACAACTAGTCGGTCGGTTACTCAACAGAGACCGACTAAGAGATAAAACTGAAGTCTGAGCACAAATTCATTTAGTCGGTCCAAGAACAAATATTGACCGACTAGTTCATCAACTAGTCGGTCGCCAAATGTGCATAGACCGACTAACGATAAACAGTAAGTCAGGTGAAAATTGGCATGTACATTAAAGCTAAACTAGTCGGGCCAAGAAGGAAAGTTGACCGACTAGTTTATCAACTAGTCGGTCGATCAATGAACACAGACCGACTAATTATAAACAATAGCTCAAGCTCAAATTTGCATGTACAGGAAAAGCTCAACTAGTCGGTCATAGAAGCATCACTGACCGACTAATTCACAAACTAGTCGGTCGGTGAGTCAACTTAGACCGACTATCTGTAAACAGTAAAGAGCTTGGAATTGACTGACTGAAACTAGTCGGTCCAAGAAGCTTTACCGACCGACTAGATCACCATCTAGTCGGTCAGTTCTTCTTCTTGAACCAACTAACATGCACAAGAAGTCGCGAATCGAAGCGCGAAGCTTCGGGAAAGTTTGTATGGACTTCTACTAAGATCCTAGAGCTAAGATATGAGCGTTATGAAGATTTAAACTGTAAGACCTACTCAAGGCTTAACATTCTACGAAAGAAGCTTAAAGACAATAAATATAACTTGACGATACCGTCTTCAAAAGCTTCAATCGAATCTTCATGACTTCTAAAATGGTCCATAAGCTTCAACGAAGCTTTAGGCATACGATCACGTGCTTTGAGAAGTCTCGAGACGTCGTAATTGATATTCATATGAATTTGACGACGATCTCCATAACTGCGCTCACAAGGTGTTAGTTCACGATATATTTATGTTTGTTCATCATCCAAAACCAAATCTAGGGAGTCCAATATCCAACATTTTTAGGTTGCCAAAAACGCCATTTTAATCAATTTTTAGCCCAAAAAGCCTTTTCATAGCTTATATCTTAGTTCCCCCCAATTTTTTTCCCGAAAAATGGAAGTCAACTACGAGCCTGAAGCCCGCAGTGTGGCTGTGGGCTTCACTGCGGGCCTGAAAGTCCAATTTTTTTTGTTTTTACTGCGGGCCAGAGGCCCGCAGTCTGCCTGCGGGCTTTCGGGCCCGTAAGGCTGTTTACCTTCTTTTTGGATTTGGACTTCAGGCCCAAGGAGAGAAGGGGCGGCGGCTAGGGTTAGCCGCCGCCGCCCCGGGATTGCCGCCGGGCAGCGACCAGGGGAGGGGGGTAGAGGCGACGGCCGCCCCCCTTCAAGGGGGTGCGGCCCCGCGGCGTCGGCCGCCCCCCTTCTGGGGGGTGCGGCCCCGCGGCGTCGGCCGCCCCCCCTTTCCGGGGGTGGGTGCAGCACAAAAGGAGGGGATGGGGGTAGGGTTCATCAAAAAAACCCTTCGCAGATGACGACGCTCGATTGAGAAAGCCTTGCACCGCGCGCGTGGATCTCCCGTCTCCCTTCGCCTTCGCCACGATCGAAAAATTTGTGGAAAAATTTTAGAGGCTCGTGCTGATAACGTGTTATGAATCAACTATTGTGGGAGGAACCCCCAGCCCTTTATTTATAGGCAGGATAGGAGAGTAGGAAGATAAGATACATAGATATGAGTGTATCTCTAAGATACCCGCAATCCTAACCGACTCTGGTATTTCTATTCACAACAATTATACATTTGAGAGGGATTGATAAAACATTTGACATTTGTCCTATGTGACGTCAAAAGAGGAATGCCACATGCGATGCCTCGTCACCCCCAACAAAAACATCAAGAATCTCAAAAAAAAAGCCCACCGCTAACCTCCTAAAACAAACCCAAAGACAAAGAACCCAAAACACACATCCCAATCAAACGACATCCAAAAACATACCCAACAGCACATTCCCCAAACAAAAAACCCCAAAAACCCCAAGACGATACTCGCACTGGCACATACTCTTCTCAAGTGAACCGGTTTGGGTCCGACGTCTTGATTTTGTCCGGCGTCATACTTTTGTGGGGGGCACGTGCACTTAGTGCGCGGTTAGTTTTATCTATTCTATATTTGATGAATATTTTGAATTTTGTCCCATTAGGACAAGTGACTAGGACAAAGGCTTGATGACTAGGACTGGGATAAGTTTTTTTTTGGGGGGGGAATTTGTGGGGAAGATTTGAATTTGGTGGTGCTTAAATTTTGGTGGGAACCCTAAATTTTGGGGGAAACTTGAAATTTTGGGGGAAAAACTTGAAATTTGTAGAGAACCTCGACCATTAAATAAACCGTGCCCAACTAGTAAATAAATAAAGCACGTGTGGAGACGGGAGTCCAATTTGGCGAGCAGAAGGGCTGGTCGATAAACGGGCCACGTGTCACAGGACTAGCACGGAGCACGATGTAACGATCCCAACCCAAATTGAATGGTTGCTCTTTCTCTTGTTGGGCCCCCAAGGATAAATCCCCCCCTTGCCTTTAAATAATTATAAACTTGAAGAAGTTTTTTTAAACCCCCTACTTTTAATAGCAATTTTTCGCCATGTCCATTAAAACCCTGGTTACCTGCTTATATTCGTTTACGTCTATTTTCTTCCTCTGTTTTTGGCAAAAATTCTATAATTGGTGCATTGAATTCATCAAAAACCCCAATTTCTTTTGGCAATTGCTACATGCACCTCAAAAATGAGGTGCATGTATGATTCAGTGCAAAAAATTTCTACTTTTGAAAGAGAGAAAATAAGATTAGAGTTAAGGATGTGACATTTTCTCTATTTTTAGACAAATAAACTGCATGCACCTCATTCTCTGAGGTGCATGCAGCATTGGCCTTTCTTTTTGAGAACTACTATATGCACCTCACAAAAATGAGGTGCATATACATTTCCGTGTAATTTTTGCTAGTTTTGAAAAAACTGGAGCTTGATTGGAAGTTCGGATATGATTTGTGTAGCCTTTTTTGGATAAAAAACGCACCTGCACCTCATTGTCTGAGGTGCAGAGAGCATATGCCTTCTTTTTTCATCTTCCATTCTGTCTGCAAAGAGAATGAGTGTGAAGGCCGAGTCGATTGTAATGGACATCGATCCCTCGCAGCATCGGAATCCAAACCCGCCTCCAGGTTCCAATCTCCTCTCAAAAATCCTCCTTTTAAAATTTTTTAAACTTCTATCTGATGCAGGAGTGTTTTTGTAATCTTTTTAGTCCCTTATGTGTTTTCTAGGTTGATGACTTCCTGAGTGTCTATAATTTTTATTTCAAAAAATCTACACCTTTTTTGTGGATGATTATACTTTTTGCTGGCAGTTATAGCCCAAATTTACCAGGGAATTGCTTTACGGAGAAAAAAAGGTGGTTTCTTTTTTCTTTGGTTGATGGTCGCAACACTAAAAACTGTACAATGTGCCGTTTTTTATTGGTTCCTGGCATCAACTACAAGCTATTAGTTTAATTGTTAAAAAATATATGTAGAGCTGTTCAATACACCTGATGCTCGTTTCAGCCTGAAAAAAGCAAAATATGTAGATCTTATCATGTAGTTCATGTAAATTGATATTTGCGTGGAAAATTCTGCTGAAAAGGAATGCAGTATGCTTAGAGATATATAGCTAGTGCCTTACTATTATCAATAATAAACTGAAAATATTTCTGAACAAATGATTGATTTTTTATATGCCCGGTTACTCAATCTTGTCCGTGAACCATACTCTTGAGTGGTTGGCAATATGGAAGCCCGACCATGTGCATATATTTATTCCAAATGAAGGCATACAACAGGCATTAGCGCTTGATTTTATGGTAGAGTCTACTGAACCAGTGATGTACACAAACCGTTGGCAAAGTAGAGTGACCCGTTTTTCCTTTGAAATCTCAGAGCTCTAGTTTCATCAAATTTATGTTACTTCACTTGTTATTGTCAGTTCTGCCTTGATTAGTAGCCCATCACTGGGAAAAAAGCTATAATGTCATCCCAAGCTTCCTGGTTTGTTGAGAGAAATGGAAGGTGACAAGCTTGCACGAATTTAAACCTATTTGGGATCCACCCTTTTCAAACCAAACATGTAATGTATCTGTTATAATCTGCAAGTTTTTTGCTTCTACTATTAATGAACAACTATTATTATGGCCTGTTGAGTCCAAGATCAACGAACATATCATTTGGGGAGCATGGAAATAAAGAAATAAGAAGAGATCAATAAGTAGTATGCATTTAGGAATATAATGAAGCGAAGGAATGAAAAGGTTAGTAAAGAAACTAACAGAATTATGCAGAGTAGTCTCGAAAAAGAGTCCAGATCTACAAGGAAGAACCTTAGGAATCTCCTGGCAAATATTTCCAGAAACAAAAACAAAACAAAGAAAATTTCTGTTAGTAAAACATGCTTACAAGGGGTTCCTTAAGAAAATAATATAAAATGCATAGAAAAATACAACATAATGTAACATAGCAATCATAAGTAGTAGCATGAACATGAATAGTGATACGTGACAATTATTATATAAACGGTGACTGAGCTAAGTTAAGCTACATGTAACATGAATAGTGCTGTATTTTTAATCTAGTGCTGAGCTCATGTCCGAGGATACGATGTGTAATTTGGATATAATAAGGGATACGGTGGTTGTACACCTAAAAGAGTCAACCGTAAATGACCTTGCTTTCATTACTTGAGAGTGAAAAATATAGAGATAGTAATAAATTCCACTTCCATTGTTGGAAATTGGAAAGTACGGATACAATATAACCTAACCTCTATTGATGAAACGTAAACAACATGGATATAATAAGTATCTTTATCACTCCCACATCCTCTGAGATAATAAGTTTTCTATCCCCACTGTATAGTACAGATAATAAGATAATTTGTGAATATTGCAATAGATTGCTCGAAGACCAATAAGAACATGATAAATGTATTCCAAAGTGATCGATAGATTCAAGAGGTGTCTCTCACAAATTCAAAAGGTTGCCATATGGATTTAAAGGTGATTCCCATATATTCAAGAGGTAGCCCCTGTATAACGTGTCACTTTGCTCTGTATGGCACTTAGTTTCATGTGACATTTTTCTCAGTCTAACACCCAGTTTCATATGGCACTTGGTTTCCATTCTCAAGATTCCGGTATCAATATAATGTCTAGTACAATGTGCGAGTATAGTCCATGTTATCAAGTACATGATATCAGTATTAGTTACATCAGCGTAAGCATGCAAAGCTATATTGTGATAATGAGCAGTAATCATAGTACAATAGTGTTAATGTAAGATTGCTGTCAAGTATAGTAAAACCGATTTAGCAATTTTTTAGTATTCAATATCAGTATAAGTATCATGTACATTTAATCTACAGTGGATAATCTCAAGTACAATGTCATGTATATGGACCAATGACATGTCAAAATCTTGGTATCAAGTGCAATATCTGTGGCATATGCATGGAAGTAAACATTGCAAGAACGATCAAACATATTACTCCATGTAACCATTTCATAATCATAGCAATATAACTGTGAGAATGAGAGAGCATATCATCATATAACATCACTTATAGCATCACTGGATATGGGTCAAAATAACCACAGTCGCATATAACCCAATAATCAGGACCTTGTTCATTAATCTCTAGTTCATATCATCTTAAAGGCAAGAAATACAACTAGGATAACCCAGAACAGATATCCAAATATCCCCAATAAATCATAGGAATTGAAAATAGCCACAGATAGTACATAGGAACCAAAGACAGTATCTAAACAGAGCATAGGGCCAAGAATAGCACCCGAACAGAGCATACAAGACCAAAGAATAGCACCCAAATAGAATACATGGCTAAGACAACATCGAATAGAACATATGGCCAAAGATAGCATCCAAATAGTGTTGAATAATGAGTCACTCTATGATAGTTTTGATGATGTGCAAACATATTGGATACTAATGCTTTCATGAGTGTAGATGTGTAGATGATGAGCAAACATGAATATCAAGAAAGAGTAGAGTCAACAAAAACAATGAAGATTTAAGCAACCAAGACAAGTGGATAAACTTTATGATTGCATCAAATAGTCTTATGTAATATCTTTATTTTGATGTAATTTTTATTGTAGTCTTGGTAGAATGTTACAGTCTTTGTTGAAGCTCATACACGCACACTTAGGAACACATTACAAATGTTGTAAAATTATTTTGAAAATTATTTTCTAAGTTTTAGAGCCTAATTTTCTTGAATTATATGTTACCTAATCAACTCGAACAGGTTCAGTCAAATGGCTAATCTGGAAATGTCGTGTCAAAATATTAGGAAACTAGTCGACCATAGTGGACTAGTCGACTAGTGGATACACTCTGGTTAACTACACATTGAACTGTGGTTGACTGGAAATAACAGGGAGTAAACGGTTTATCGACTAGCACTAGTCGACCACTGTCTTTTAACTAGTCGACTAGCTCCATACTAGTCGACTATTATATGAACCATGACTCACTAGTACTAGCCATTGCGCTTAAACGTTAACTTTTACTAGCCTTTTTAATTGTTCTAATGGCTTTTTGGTAAATAGTTTTCAACCGATTTTAGTCCGATAAATTGAGGATTGTTTAAGCATTTAGTACAAGCTTTAATTGATCAATCTTTTTTGAGTAAAAAACAATTTTATATGCAAAAAATTTTAAGCGAACCCCTTCTTTTTAGGTTACTTATTTTCAAAGTTCTTTAACTTTTTCTTGGCCAGTCTTTGATATTAAAAGAGCTTTCAATTTATCATCAATTGGCGACCAACACAATAGCCACAACACTTCATCGCAAGAGCTTCAATATTTAGCTATAGGTAAAAGTGCATTGTAAGTATTTCTTCTCACTTAAATGTGCGGTGTATTCTCTCATAGGAAAGGTATTTTGTCCTTCACCAAGTTGAGGTATAAGTGACATGTTATAATATTTGTTCAGTTGGAAGGTTGTTTAGTAAATTTAAGTCCTTGAGGGGATGTGTGGCTAGATATATGGTACAATGCACCTGAACGAGGATAAATTGATTGTCTTTGCGTTTGCCTCTCTTTGTATCTATTGTTTATTTCTTACAATTACGTAGCTTCCACGACACTTTTTATCTTAGAAGTTATTATTGATTAAGTATTAATTTGATTACTCAAGTTAATATCTTAAGTAGAATTTTCTAAAGGATTTTATAATTTGCATAAACACTATTCATCCCCTCCAGTGTTCTACTTGTCATTTCGAGATCCAATACTGTAGTATCAGAGCAGGTTAAAAGATGACATCAACAAACTAATTTCATGAGGAACAATTCATTACCCAACCACTAATGTTCGATGGCTTCAACCACAACAATTGAAAAATGCAGGCTCTATATTCAATCCATCGGCATGGATTTATGGATTCTGTTGGAGACGTCCTACTGCAAACCAATAACACACTCCTCTATATGGTCAAAAGAAGAAGAGCAAATGGCCACCCTCAACAAAAAGATATTAAAAATTATGTTTTCTTCATTATCTAACAATGATTTAAGTCATGTGTCAAGTGTAACAAGTGCAAAACAAGTTTGACACATGCTTGAAGATTTTGAAGAATCCACATCGAATGCTTCATTCTCAAAAGAAGAAGATATAGAACAAGAACAAGAGACAATCATGTGCTTCATGGCACTTGAAAAATGATGAGGTAAACTCTACATCCGATGATAAGTATGATAATGATGAATTGCTTGATGATTATAATGGTTTAGTTAAAGATTATAAATTATTGCAAAAATAAATATAAATCTCTACAGCATGATCATAAGATCTTAAAGCTAAACATGATAATTTGATGCATGATCATGATATTTTGAGTATTGCGTATAGTATTTTATTTCTAAATTAAATGATGCAAATTTGCTTATTAAAATATTAAGTGTTGATAATGATAAATTAGTTGTAGAAAATGCTTTGCTCATGAAAGAAAGTAATAGTATAAATATTAAGATTGATGTGCTTTTGAATGATATATCTTTGAGTAAGTTAAAACATGAAAAGCTTATTCTTAAATGTGATAAATTGATTAAGAGCAATATTTGTTTAAGCACATCTTCTTCATATAAGCATGATTCTATATCTAAAAATGTGTATAGTGCTAAAAATGAGAAAAATCATGATAAGTGTTTGCATGTTAATTTTGTTAAAACGAATTATGCTTTCATGTACAATAGATTTGCATGCAAAAAGAGTGTCAAATCCAATGTTTCACATGGTCCTATTCAAAAATTGGGTTTTGCTAATCTTGTGTTTTTGCATCCTTATGTTAAGAAGAATTCCTTGTCAATGCATAAATTACATGTATTTCAAAGAATTTGGACAATATTGGTTGACACACATGTATAGACAAGACGGTGAAGAATATACATGAATCTTATAATTGCCTTTATATGCATGATAGGAAAATGATCCTAATCGGATTTAGGTTACTATTGGATGATATTTGAACCCATTATGTTAGGGTATTCATGTGCTTAATGCTTATCTTGTCGATACCCAAGATTACTTAACCCCTTTAACTAATACCATGGACCCAAAATAAAAAGGATATCAAGATATTTGATTATTTGTCAGGTACCTATATATGATGGGATTAGAAGCTAGCTCCCAAATTACACTTTAAGGAATATGCATGAATTGAGGGGATGTCCTCATGCTTATTATACAAACTTTAAAGGAGAGCTAATAAGTTAGTAAATTTTTTGATTCATCATTATGATATCATTTTAGACTTATAGCACGGGCATCATGCATTTTCCTGCACTTATTTTATGGGGGAGAGATAGGTTGTATATGCCAAAGGAGAGATATAATGAATTTAGGTGGAGAAAGATTTTTGAATATTGAGTCGCTTGATTTATTTGTCAAGGAGAGAAATTTTTTACATATTATCTCCGTCCTTTTTGATAATACCAAGGGGGAGAGAGATGATATATATATAATATAATTTGGGGAGAATGTTGATTGCTACATATACACATGCACTCATTTTATGACTTTCATATTTTGTATGCTATATGTTTGTCATCATTAAAAAAGAAGAAAGTGTTGAATAATGAGTCACTTCATGATAGTTTTGATGATGAGCAAACATATTGGGTACTAATGCTTTCATGAGTGGAAATGTGTAAATGATAAGCAAACATGAATATTAAGAAAGAGTGAAGTCAACAAAGACAATGGAGATCAAATCAACTAAGACAAGTGAATGAACTTCATGGTTGCATCAAAGAGCCATATGTAATATCTTTATTTTGATGCAATTTTTATTTTAGTCTTGATAGAATGTTAAAATCTTTGTTGAAGCTTAGACACACTTCGGAACACTTTATAAATGTTTTAAAATTATTTTAAAAATTATTTTCTTAGTTCTAGAGCCCAATTTCCTTAAATTATATGTTACCTAGTCGGCTCGAATAGGTTCCAATCGACTGGTTAATCTGGAAAATACTGTGTCATAATATCAGGAAACTAGTTGACCATAGTTAGTGGACTAGTCGACTAGTAGATACACTCTGGTCGACTAGCCATTGAACTGTGGTCAACTGAAATAACAGAGTAAACTGTTTTAAACTGTTTCTGAATCTGATTTGCTCTAGTCGACCATTGTTGGTGAACTAGTTGACTAGGTTCATACTACTCTACTATTACATGAACTATGGCCGACTTGTACTAGCTGTTAGGATCAAACGGTTATTTTTAAACCGTTTTTATCGTTTAAGGGATTTTGGTAAATAGTTTTCACCCGATTTTAGCCCTATAAATTAAGGGTTGTTCAAGCATTTAGTACAAGCTTTAATGAATAATCTTTTTGAGTAAAAATCAATTTTAAGCGCAAAAGCTTTTACGTAAAAGCCTCTTCTTTGGTCACTTGCCATCTAAGTTCTTCAAATCTTTCTTGGTCAATCTTTGATCTCAAAAGAGCTTTGTATTTCTCATCACTTGAAGATCAGTATAATAGCCAACACGTTATTGCAAAAGCTTCAATATATGGTTATAGGTAAAAGTATGTTGTTAGTATTTCTTCTCACTTGAGTGTAAGGTATATTCTCTCATAAGAGAGGTGCTTTATCCTTCACCAAGTTGTGGTGTACGTGACGTGTTGTAATGTTTTTTCGGTTAGAGACATGTTTAGTGGATTTACGTCCTTGAGAGGACATGCGATTGGATGTAGGGTGCAAGGTATCTGAACCAAAGTAATCTGATTGTCTTTGCGCTTGTTTCTCTTTGTGCCTATTGTTTATTTTTAATAATTACTTAGCTTTCACAAAACTTTTTATCTTGCAAGCTATTATTGATTAAGTATTAATTTGGTAACTCAAGTTAATATCATAGGTGAAATTTTCTAGCGGATTTTATTACTCGTATAAATACTATTCATCACACTCTAGTGTATTCTACTTGCCATCTCAGGATCCAATAAATAGAACTCAAGACCAAAACCATAAACCAAACAAATCATAGTCAAAACAGCACCTGAACAAAACACGTGGTTAAAGTTAGCACCCAAACCGAACTCAGGGTCAAAAATAGCACTTGAACAGAACATAAGATAGCACCATCAAGGGTCAATCATGCTGAACAAAAATTAAAAATAAAACCCCAAAACAAGGAAACTTCAAGGCACAGCCTTAAGGCTGGAGTTCATCCATGAATCAACCATAAATGAGCCAAACAACCCATGATTTCAACCATCAAAATTCTCAATATATATCAAATATCAAAATTCATCCAATCAAAAGCAAGGTTGTATTTATTAAGGTTATAAAAATAACTATAGGAACCGACTTGTCA
This sequence comes from Scilla litardierei, assembly GCA_030789695.1. Taxonomy (NCBI): domain Eukaryota; kingdom Viridiplantae; phylum Streptophyta; class Magnoliopsida; order Asparagales; family Asparagaceae; genus Scilla; species Scilla litardierei. Next base: position 44,371,145 of record CM061142.1, read on the forward strand.
CCGTAGTTCAATAAGGAAGAAGAAAACACAACATCACCATCAAAACATTGCTGTCACATCATAACTTAGTTGCGGCTGTGCTCGAATCGATGAAGAGAATGCGCGAGGACTCAGATTTGAGTGAGGGAGAGATTGATGGGTATTGTAACCTAAAAATCTAGATTTAGGCTTTATATATAGTTTAAGAAAAAGAAAACTAGAGAATGAGATGCAGAGAAGGGGAGAAAATAAGGAGTAAAGGTTGTGTAAGACGCGTGGAGCGAAGAGGGCAATAGTTACACCTCGACGAGCCACTGAAACATCGTGGTGAGATGTTCGTGTGATGGAAAGAGTTGTCACCTCCATCAGGTGAGAGATGTGATGAGATTTGGAAAATGAGGAGTTAGGGTATTACTTAAAATGTTAAATATGATAGTGGGTAATGGGTCGGGTTAGAAATAAGGTAATAGGTTTAGTTTAAAAGAAATAAATTGGGTTTCCGGTTTAAGTTGAAACGGGTTGTGTGTTTGGGGCTTAAATGAGCCCTTAAAAATCTAAAAAAACAAAAAAAATCACAAAATTTAGAATGCTATTATTTTAATATTTAAAACATTTTATTGATGAAAAATGCATGAGTACAAAGCAAGACCATTCCATATGATATGTAAGACACTTCTTCCAACCAAAGATTGTCATGTTCGACACACCCAGACACCACATGTGTCCATCTGTGTCCAACACTTACAAATATGTATTTTGTTATGTACACTAAATAGAGTACCAAATAAACTATGGTGTGCTCACTTTGATAAACGCTATTGTTTTAAAGATTATCTTATTAAAAGTAAGTGCACTTTTATATGAATATAAATCCCCCTACATATGTTTATATTAGCCAAATATTCTTATATGTAAAAGAAATATACATATAGATGTGTCCTCTTGTCTGTAGTTTTGATCAAGGTTTTAGGTATCGGTTTCGGAGTGGGTATCGCTCCGCCCAAAATTTAGGATTCGGTATCGGTATCGCCCGTTTCGGTGGGTTCAGATGCAAGTTTCGGTATCGTCTGTATCGTCCGTATCGGAAGTTTCGTTTCGGTATTGGTATCGGTATCCGAGATATTTTTGTGTTTTTCTGTATTTTTTTGTATTTTTCGGGATTTTTCTGTATTTTTCGGGATTTTTCTGTATTTTTCGGTATTTTTCAGTATTTTTCGGTATTTAGCAGTTATGAAATATAGGTAACAAGTATGAAATATAGCTAAAGTTTATGAAATACCTTTAATGATCTGCATCTATTTTTCGGTATTTTCTGGCATTTTACTGCCTTTTCTGTATTTTTCATGTATTTTCATGTATTTTTCAAGTATTTTTTGTTTACATTATTCATTTGTAATAACAATTAACTAATTAATAGATAAAAAGACCAATAATAAATATTGATGCACCATAAATCTGACTTCAGAATACAAAAACTAAATAAAATAAATCAACAAATACAAAAATGAAGAAAATAAATAAAAAGATACAAAAATCTCATTCGTAGTTCTCATCATCCGGCTGTGGTGCATGGTAGTATGGAGGATATGAATACTACATCTGCTCCGGCCTAAAAAAGATATCATCATGTTATCATATGCTGAGTGATGGCTCTGCTCGATGAAAGGCGTGTCATGACTGCCTTGACTGCTGGACTGCTCAGTCACGTTCGGACCGTACCTGTATTGACTATCATAATCAGCATAGACATCAGAGTGTCTATACGGTGTGCAACAACCGTCTTGGCTTCCTGAGTATCCACCGGAATACGATTCATGAATGGCAGGAATATCATAACCTCCATAATAATCTGAAGCACGTTAATACCCTTGATATTCAGAGTGTCTACCATAGGTATCGTCCCCACGTTCTTCACTGTGGTGCTGCCTATCATGCTCTCTATACTCATACAAAGGTTGTGTATCATAAGCATGGTCCCCACGTCTCTCAGTATGGCGAACAGATGCCGAAGGACCACAACCTCCGTCTGTAGGACCTTGGTCATAGGGAGACGAAGCATCGCTATCGTGCCGAGCCTGAGTGGTTGCCTTTTTTCGCTTGTACGTGATATTCGCTGGGGCGTGACTTGGCCGCGGCTGGTTGCTTCTTGAACGTTCTGCTTTCACAAGCGCCTCGTCCAACCAAGGATTGTCTCTATCATCGAGCACCCTGTCTTCTATCTCCCTGATCCATTCCTCCAATGGATCATCCTCGTGGAAAATCTGATCCAAATCAATCAGCTGGTGATCGTTCTTCTCGCTCCTTGCATGTCTATGTCTCAGTCTCATATTATAATGCACATAGACCAGCCTTTAAAGGTGTTCCATTGTTAGCATGTTCCTGGTCTTAGTGTGAAGAGTGAGAAGGTGGTCCAGTTTCGTTCACAGTTAGACGAAGAGACCTTTTGGCTCAAAACACGCACAACTAAGAGTGTAAGAGTTGGAGCTTGCTCTATCCCAACGCTTATCCACCATTGAGCTGCAATAAGTTTCAGTGGTCAGAAAAGATGGATCGTTTTATGGGGAACATATAGAAATCGAAGATCCATATAGATACCTGTAGTGACCCTTGTTATCGCCATTTTTGCATTAGCAGAGCCAAAATAACCAACTATAATCTTATAGGCCTCCAGCTACAATTATCAATCATAATTTTAGAATGTCAACTACTACATCGAATCATATATCAAAATAAAAATATCCGAATGTCATTTATCTATCTGTAAATGTCAATTTGCTTCGAGATGTCTGGTTCAAGCCTCTCGATCACGCGTCTGAGTCCAACCAGCACCTCGTTGTCGTTTGTTGCATTGGAGGAGTACTGAAAGCGAGGATTCAGAAAATAGCCCGCAGCATGAAGATCTTGATGTAACTGCTTATCTCTTCTCTTGTCGATCATGTCCCACCATTTTCTGTATCCCCTACCAATATTCTTTCGAATTTCTTCTTTTACACGGTCCATGGCCTCGTAGAGATACCCCATCTCGGCCATATCATCGCTGTCGATCATTCGAAGAACCTTCACCAGGGGCTCAAATACGGTAATGACATTAGAGATAGCCTGTCAGAATTCATCGCCGTGAATCAGATCGTACATGTTGTTTCCATCGTCCATATCTTTTGGTTTAAGCCTTGGAAAGTTATCGGACCAGTCCCTGGATGTGATCATTCTCCGCAGGTCATCTCGGTGCGCGTACAGAGAGTCCAAAGCAATGAAGTCGGTCGCAAATCTTGTTATCGCGGGCATGATCAACTCTTTTCTACCAGTCTCTCTTCTCATCAAGCTGAGCACCCATCCTTTGTTGTATATGAATCATGTTACCATCTGACTTTGTGCGATGATATTTTTGACTACTTCTTTTGTCATATCAGAAAATATCAAGTCGATACAATACGTCGCACATGGGGTCCAAGAAAATATCAAGTCGATACAATGCGCCGCACACGGGGTCCAATACAGATGATGTCTCTTTCGCATCAGCAGTTGCCCAGCTGACTTGTAGTTTGCCTCGTTGTCGGTAACTACCTGGAGTACTCTATGCTCTTCAATTAGTTCTAGATATTTGTCCATAAGATCAAATATGTAAGGACCGTTCTGAAATTGGTCAGTTGCATCCACAGAGTCTAGGAATGCCGTCTCGTGGGTCGAATACACAAGGAAGTTAATAATCTTCCTTCTGCTTTGTGTTGTCTAGCCATCGCACATCAGTGTGCAACCGTACTCATCCTACTGAACACGAAAAGTTTCTACATAATTTTTGATCTCTTCATATTTCATGTCCAAGTATGTGTGTGCCAGCTTCCAAGCAGTGGGTGGAGCAACGCCACGTCCCGATTCCGCAATAGCATCCACCATGTGCCTGTAATATGGGCTATTGGTCACATTGTATGGGATATGGTTGAAGTAGAAAAATTTGGCCATAGATCGGCCAACATAGGCCTTGGCATTCTTCATGAAGGTATTCTTTATGGTTGACTGGGATTTACCCTTCTTCGTCTGAGAAAAAGGGTCGGCACCGGGTCTGAAAGCACCGGTTGGTCTACCGGTTAGCTGAACATCACGAGCAGAACCGCACACAAACATACCGGCCATTTGGCCGGCACGACTATCCGATCTGGCTAGCATATAGGCTCCAGACACAGACGATCCTGCTCCCATCCTTCTGCCTTCACTTCTAATCTCTTCTTCGGCAAGTTCCTGCCTACTTCTTCTAAGAGCTCTTCTAAGGTTCCTCATACTCATCTGATTCATCCGATATTTCCTCCGTATGCTTTGCCCGTATCTCCTTCATCTTCTTCTCAAATCTGGCATGTACCTTTTCGGTCTTCTTCTGAAATACGTGTGCTCTCATCTCTTCACGCACTTCTTTAGGTGCCTCCGGACATGTCTGCACATCCCCGGTAATTCCCGTCAAGTGTTCCTTAAGCAAGACACGCCCCCATGCATTTCTTTCCGGCAATAGTTGCACCTTACTTGTCTATGGTTATCTGCGATCATTTTACAATGAGACCACTCAATATCCACCGTCTTCTCTTCTTCGAGACATTTTAATTACTACACCATATAATAAGGGTTAGGATTAATCTTGAAAAAGATTATTAATGTATTAGACTTAGGTATAGTCGACGGTGTCACATAATCATGATTTACGTCCTTGTGTCCAGCGGAACACGGTCAGGGAATTGACTAAGCCAGTATCACTTATCTCCAGTCTAGTTAGGGTGATCTAACAAACTTAGCCAAGCACATTGAGCCGGATCATGGTCCATTGAAGGAAACTTATCATTCATATGTTTGCCATCAACTAAAAAGCTTATATTAAAACTAGTTAATCCTATTGACTAGTTGAATCCTAAAATTCAAATTTATTAGGATTCGTTAATAACTTTTATTAGAGTCCTTATCAACTATAAGGTTTTATTTGTTTCAACGTGCTATCCTAATCATGTATTAGGATTTTAATAATGTCAAATTACAACAATTTAAAGTGTAACCTTTTATCAAAATTATTATTAGGTCGTTTTAATTACCCAATATCCATCGGCTTAATTATTATTAGAACGTTTTAGTTACCCAATTTAAAGTGATCATTTTACAATGAGACCATCCAATATCCATCGGCTTCTCCTTTGGAGTTCTTCGAGACATTTTAATTACTGCATCATATAGCAAGGGAAAATTTTAATAATATCAGGTATTAATGGCTACCCTAATCAGGTATTAGGAATCTAAACAATTATCACATAATTAACTTAGAGCATAACATCATTATTCGAACAATAATTATCACATAAGTATCACCGATCAATTCTAAATTATCACATAATAAAAGAGATTTAATTATCAAAAAATAGACTTAAAGAGAAATTTTAGGTGCAATTTAGTTTTAACATTTTAGGATTATAATAAAAAACTACCATATTAGGTTCATTTTTAATATTTCTTTAGTATTTTGCAGTATATCTATTGTATTTTTATAACCCTTTTTTATAAGCTCTAACATACTTTTGCTATAAATATTAGTATTTTTAGTATTTCATATTTACTAGTATTTTTGCTAAAACATTTCTATAACTTATATAAGTTTAGTATTTTAGTATTTTTAGTATTTTGTAATATTTCTATTTTAGTTTATAACCCACTTTAAATAAGTTCTAACATATTTTTACTAGAAATTTGAGTTTTATAACCCATTTTATAAGTTTCTATTTTAAATAAGTTTTATAACCCATTTTAAAAATCCTTGAATGTTTCTGCTCATGAGAATGGATGGCAGGTGTGGGACAATTACTTCTGTTTCAAGTCTCAATGTCAAAATTTTGAATTAGAAAGCAACATGTGAACATAATTTGTCTACTTAATTAGAATTAATGGTCCCCATTACCCATGATTTGTTTAAAGGATCAATTAGAAATTTAGAACCCCAAGCTTTGAATTTTTAGCATATCAAAAATTGGAGCATTCCCCTAGCAAATAAGAAGTATTTACAAGTTTGCCATTCAGTTCAATTAATGGGTTTTTAAGTGCGATGGCATTCTTGTAAATAAATGAAACGTTATGGGCTAAGTTGGAATGACCGCACTAATCGTGTTTAAGTTTGCTCAAAACATTCCATTTATTTACTCTATTGACATTAAGTTTATTATTATAGTTTCTGTCTAATGGCACTATTGTAAATATTTGATAAATATATGGGCAGTTTCGTAATTAATCTTAAGAGGGGGTGAATTAAATACCTCTTTGCTGTTCTTTATGAGTTCGAAGAGACGCACTGGGTTTCGAAGAGACTTGCGGGGTTCGAAACGACGAAATCGACGGCGATCAGCTCCAAACGACGAAATCTACGACGCACGGGGTTCGATCGTCACCTCCAGTGACTTCGGCGACCTCCAACGATCAGCGAGCTTCAGTGATGGCGACCTCCAGCGTCTTCGACCAGCGATCGGCGAGCTCCAGCGTCTTCGAACAACGATGCGGCGAGCTCCAGTGGCTTCGACTCGATGCGGCGAGCTCCTCAGATGGAATTAGGGTTCCCGACGTTGGAGATTTCTCGCGAGGTATATAACTTAGAGATTTTCCGACTTCGACTCTATCTTTTTATATCTTTTTCACGTTAATTTCTGTAAACTCACGGTAATTTCTGTACACTCATGGGTTTTAGCTTTTTCGTATGCCTCGTCGTCTTCCTCAGTTCGTCGTCTTTCAATTTCTGTACACCCATGATTTTTTTTCAATTTCTGTTGATTTTCAATTTCAATTGCTGTTCAATTGATGTTCAATTTCTGTTCGCCGTCTTTTCAGTTTCAATTTCTATTCGTCGTCTTTTCAATTTTAATTTCTGTTTTCACTTCTCATCTGTTCACCCTAGGGTTGCCGGAACCCTAGGGTTCCGGCCAATACCGATTTATAGGGAGGGTTTCGTACCGTTAGGGGGCAGTACCTATACGAAATGACCGATACCAGCTGATATTGGCCGATACCTTTAACCTTGGTTTTGATAGTTGTCAAGTCCGACATCATGTCTGCGTCGGAACGCAACACCTGTGTGTGTCTGTGTCTCCTAGTTATAGAAAAAAGTGCTAGGACATACAGAACGAAACGGAGCCATTCTGGCGTCAATGGAACAATACGTATATGGTCCATAGACAGACTCGGGTATATTGATTCTTAATCTCTCATGCTGATAGTCACTGAATTGAAGGCTCATTATCACTGCACAATATACATCCTTTGCTGGCATCGTCATAAATCCCTTCTGTCACCCCACCCTTCTGGCAACATATCACACAAACAATGTCCCTAATGAAGGCCCACGCTATTGCAGCGTAATATACATCCCCTGCATTTCATTGACCTTTTAAGTAGTTAGGTTCATATTATAAATTTTATTGATATCCATCATGACTTCTTAATCGCTCTATTAGAAGGCAAGAATTCTGTCCGTTTGAAAATTTTTATTGCAATAGTGATATATGCATTTTTGTTGCAACTAAAAACACTTAGATAGATTTTGATTTCCTTAGATACGATGGATAGTAAATGTTCACACGACTTGCAGTCTTCCTATTTTAATTATTTGTTGTGTATCTGATTGTATCAACAAAAAACTAGCATCTGCTAGATTGGTTCTAATTTAGATATCCTCACCCTTCTCGCAGTCCGAATCAATACCAATGGTATAATGGAAGCTGGGTAAAGATAAATGGACATTTTCTTCAAAATTCACTAGGTCTTAGTAGATTCTTCAGCTAAATTAGTTGTTAACCAATTTAGTTAACCATATTGGTGTCTAGTGCCTAAGTATGATGTCGAGAGTCGAGACAGTACTTGGGAATTATACTTCTGATTAAGAGAATTTTTTTCTGTCTCATGTTAGCTGGATTTTGTATGTTCTAATTGGTTTATATGTATGTTCTAAGAAAGGACATCCTGGTGAAAGCTGGAGAGACTGAATGGTTTTTGGACTGGCCAATGAAATGATATTAAAGTTGGTGTCGCTGGATGTGCTTGTGTCACCTGTACATTATGTTGCTTGGGCTGGCTTTACTCTATTTACTTGCATTTGAGCCTGACAATATACTTGAATTGTAGATAATATTGTGATTTCTACATCGTATATGAGCATCATATTATTAATCACATTAGTTGACTTCTTTTATGTTTGTTTTGCGCCATCCATTCACTCAATGAGTATTAGTTTCATTGGAATGCAGAAACAATAGCAGAAGAATCAGCATCAGCTGTGTCATTGCCAGAAAGAATAGCTAACCTCGCCATCTTGGCTCGAAAATCATACGCTAGTCATCCTCTCTCTTACTGGATCCTTCTAAGTCTGAGCAGTGCCGCCATGCTCACGGCCTTCCCTGCATCCAGCATCCTCTCGCGTGTTTACTACTCCGACGGTGGGCAGAGCAAATGGATAATTTCCTGGGTGGCGGTTGCAGGATGGCCTCTAACTGTACTCCTATTGATCCCTCTCTACTTCATTCTCAAAGTTCCCCCAACACCCCTCTCTTTGAGACTGTGTTGCTGTTACATTGTCTTGGGCTTCCTGAGCGCTGCAGACAACCTGATGTATGCATGGGCTTACGCCTACCTTCCAGCATCCACGGCCTCCCTCCTGGCAGCATCATCTTTAGCATTCTCCTCAATCTTCGGTTATTTCATAGTGAAGAACAAGTTGTACCTTTCATCTATCAATGCCATCGCCATCATCACGGCTGCCACCGTTATCGTAGGGCTCGACTCGCAGTCAGACAGGTATCCGGGCGTCAGCGACTCCCAGTACACTTGGGGGTTCGTGTGGGATATTCTAGGCTCGGCTCTCCATGGCCTCATCTTTGCACTCTCCGAACTGGTTTTTGTGAAGTTTTTGGGGAGGAGATCGTTTCATGTCGTGTTGGAGCAGCAGGCCATGGTGTCGCTCTCTGCCTTTGTTTTCACCACCGTGGGGGCTGTCGTGAGCGGGGATTTCAGGAGAATGGGCAGGGAAGCGGAAAGTTTCAAGAACGGGGAGGTTTCGTACATCATGGTGTTAACTTGGTCGGCCATTACGTTTCAGCTGGGGGTCCTTGGCGGAACTGCCGTTCTGTTCCTGGCTTCCACCGTCTTCGCTGGCGTTCTGAACGCTGCGAGGGTGCCGATCACGAGCATAGCCGCGGTCGTGTTTCTCCATGATCCCATGAGTGGTTTCAAGATCACGTCGTTGATACTTACTGTTTGGGGATTTGGGTCGTACATCGTTGGCCATGCTTCGGCAAGCAAAAGGCTGGTGGCATAGACGTTTCGAGTTTTCAGCGTGATCTTCCCTCGCACAAGTATATAGTGAGGGGATGATTTATATGGCTAGAAGCGAGAAAGGTGAGGCTGCTGTGATATACAGCTTGATTTATTATGGCTGTTCAATGGGTTACGATGGGAAATCAACAACTCCATAGTATTTTTTTATCTTTCACGAATTCTCGTGTGTAATATGGACAGGCCTCTCATGTACATCAATTATGTCACTGAAAATTACAAAAGCTGACCAAAATATAAGCTATACACAAAAGAATATTCCCCCCTTTTGTTTGCTTGCACTAGAAAATACCCGTGCACTGCGCTTGCACCAGAAAATACCGCCTCGACAACCCCAGCCCCCCTCCAAAACATGACGATGGCCCCACCCGGACGGGGGTATTTTTGTAGGTGCGGATTCGGGTGCATGGGATTTTAGAGTGGGCATATGTGTGGGTGTAGCCTTGGGTACATTTGGTTTGGTTTTGTGAGAATGAAGATGGTGTGACCCACATGATGAGATTGTCCATTCCTAGCCACCACTCTATTAGAGCATTTCTAACCCAACACTTTCTAAATGGAGAGTTGGATTGGAATATTTTAGGAATATTCTCGTTATGGAGGGTGAGAATTGGAGAAAGCTCCAATGTGTACATCCATATATCTCAACTGTCTCTCTATCGTTCTTCTCCAATATATCTCAACACACTCTCTATCTCCCCATCTCCACTCTCACCCTCTCTCTGTCTATCCTCCAATAATGTTTTGTCTATCCTCCAATAATGTTTTGGAGTCTCTCTTCATTTCCCTCCCAACACTTCAAATTTAGAGTGATACTGTAGCAAATCTCTAAATTTGGAGATCCTATGGAGTGTGATAGGAGATGCTTTTAGCCCCTTTGTCCTAGTCATGAGATGCCCCACTCATTTGTAATATAGATATACTAAAAATTACCCTGCTAGTGCACATGGATCCAAGAAAAAACCCACAAACAGTATGTGGGACCCGCGCGTAGTTGAAAAGAAAAGTGTGGGCGGGTGTGGGTGTGCATCGTTTGTGGATAAAAGGGGGAAAGCGGGCGTTTAGGTGCAAAAAACATGTCGAGGGAGTGAGAAATGGAAAGAGACCAATGGCAAACATGTAAATATGGAAAAGATCAAGGGCTTTTTGGGGGTGCTCGTATCATTTTTTCATGTGACGATGTGATAATGCCACATGAGACAAACATGCCGTCAATATATTTATTCTATTTTCGGGTAAGAAATAGGATGCAAGTAATTTTCCTTTAACTTACTTTTATTTTGCATGATCAGTGAATCACAGCAATTCTTTTCTCTCCAGTCAGCTGCTTGCGTGATCAGAGCACAAAGGATGACTTTGTCAACATAAAGTAAGAGCATCTCTTCAATAGAATCCAGCTTACATCATAATCTCAAGATAATTCAAATTTTGACAACATCCTCAAAATGATACATCTATAGATACATTATCCTGCAACCAACACCAACAAGCTTTCACATGTCCAAATATCTTCAGTCAAGGCGGTGAAGAAGATACTCAACTTCAACAAGCTTGGTCAGGGGCATAACCCAGTCTGCATATAGGCGAGAAACAATGGAAGGATCAACTTTACACCTCCCCTCATCTGCATCAATGTCTGTGTTGTTCGCATTGCCTTCCAAGGTGACGTTCTGCCCAAACACCTTCGCCTTCTTTGCCACTCTTTTTTTCACCATCTCTTCAACCTTTTCGAATGTCAACAATCTCATTAGAGCATCCCTATCCTGCATAAAACACGCCATGGCGACAGTTGGGTGGGATGAATAGAAATCTTGCTAATACGCTAAACATGTTATAAACCTAAACGGATTTAGGAGATACCGATGCACGGATTAGAGGACTGTAATCTTGTGGGGCTTCCCTGAATTTGACCTCTGCAACATGCTTGCCATAATGGATCCTTCTTGATATGGCCTATATCAAGAGAATGTTTTATTAAAAACGTACTATCTGCATCATGAGACAGTATCTATGAGGCCCTTTGATTTACGACTAGTCTTGCAGATGAATGCAAATTCCTAATACAAAAGCTTACAATCTTCATAATTATCTACTCGGCAACCATTTTCAAAAGGAATTTCAGACTTCGATGGGTTGACCCTAGATATGCATCTATACTACTCGTGCTAGAAAATAGCACCTTACGCACGCATGAAGCATGGACATGTCTGGAATCCAGCACACTGTCGAAAACTAGGTCATGACACAGCACAGCACGGGCATGGAAAAAATATAATGCTGTGATGAATATTAACCAAGGTTCAAATCTTGGCCAATATCAACATGTATCGCTCGTAACAGATTTCAAACGTGTTCATACGATGCAAAATTTGAGGGAAAAACAGAATGTTTTTGGAGGAAGAGAAATAACAGAATTCAATTTGCTCTATATTAAATCTTAAACATATATTCTTCTCTCTTACATTCTTAACAGAATACAACTATATTTATAGACTCTTATCATAAAACAAACTCTTAAATGTAAAAACAGAATTGTAAACAACGACACTTAATTCTGACCATTGGTTACAAAAACTGATATAACTTATTATAGGAAAACTTCAAACGACCTGAAAGCTTCACCATTAAAAACTAGACTTAAGAGGACATTAATTTGACATGTCATACACCCAGATTGATCACTATTTGCCCCTTCAACTTCTCATTTAATGTTGCATTAAAACTGACTGCGTTTGAGTTTATTCTTTAACAAATTCCTCCCTTAAACTCAAACATTTTTCATCCTTCATTCCAAGCATCATCTTACAATTTTCAAACAACATTGTTGGTAGCGGCTTTGTAAAGATATTAGCCACTTGGTCATGACTCGCAGCGTAACTCACATTGCATTCCTTCACATGCTCCCGAATAAAATGAAAACGAACATCTATATACTTACTCCTCTCATGGTGCACCAGATTCTTTGCCAACTCAATTGATGATTTGTTGTCAACTCGTAATTCGGTTGCCTTGTGTTACTGGAGTTTTAATTCGTACAATAAATTTCTTAGCCATATTGCGTGGCACACGCACAAAGATGCTGCCACATACTCTGCCCCCACATGTTGACAAAGTCATTATTGGCTGCTGCTTCGAGAGCCATGTGAAAGCCGTATCTCCCATATAAAACACATATCGCGATGTGCTTTTCCGATCATCTACATCTCAGCACCAATCACTATCAGAATAACCGACCAGTTTGTATTCATTTGTCTCTGAGTAGAGTAACACGAGTGATTCCGTTCCTCAGATATATCTAAGAATCCTCTTAATAGCCTTCAAATGCGAGTATTTCGGCTCCTCCATGAACCGACTCACTATGCCGACACTATATGCAATGTCCGGCCTTGTGCATGTGAGATACCATAGACTTCCAACCAAACTCCGGTATTTGCTTGCATCCACATGATCTCCTCCCTCAAACTTAGAAAGTTTTGTACCGAGTTTCATTGGTGTTGCTACCGAGTTGCACTCTTCCATCTTATTCTTCTTCAAAATGTCATTTGCATATGCCTCTTGTGACAAAATATTCAAGATTCTCTGTCTAACCTCAAGACCAATGAAGTATTTCATCAACTCCAAATCTGTCATTTCGAACCCCCGAGTCATAGCCTCTTTAAAATCTTTTATGATCTCCTCAGTGTTTCCCATGAATATAAGATCATCAACATAATGAGCTACAAACAACAAGTTACCTTCTTATTTCTTTACGTACAGCTCGTAGGGACATTGTATGAACCCATTCTCCTTGAAGTAGGTGTCGATTCGGGTGTTCCATGCTCGAGGTGCTTGCTTCAGCCCATATAGCATCTTTCTTAACTTCAACACGTTACTCTCTTTTCCGGCCTTCATGTATCCGGGTGGTTGCTCCACATATACTTCCTCTTCAAGCACACCATTTAAAAATGCTGATTTTACGTCCATTTGATAGATCAGCCGCTTGAATTATGCCGCTTGGGATATAAGAAGTCGGATTGTTTCCATTCTTGCAACTGGGGCAAAAATTTCGTCATAGTCTATCCACGCCTTTTGTCTATAGCCTTTCACAACTAGTCGTGCTTTATACCTTTCTATCTCACCTTGGGCATTCATCTTTTTCTTATATACCCATTTTACTTCTATGGACCGATGTCCTTCCGACAGCTCTACCAAATCCCAAGTTTCATTTCTTTCGATAGCCCTTATCTCTTCATCCATTGCGGCTTGCCATTTCTTATTTCTCAATGTCTCTTCAAAAATAATATTCTTGGCATCTGCCAAAAGACATACCAGGTTTACTTCGCATGTCGACTCGTATAAGTCTTGCAAACTTCGCATCTTTGGTTGTCTCGACTCTTCTTCATCATCAGATGTTTGAGTGATTATCGGTGTCATTATCGGTGCAGCAGTTGATGGTTCTCTTTTTGCTTCCTTTTGCATCACCTCCTTTTGGTTGTTCCAATCCCATGCACTTTCTTCATTCACCTGCACATCTCGGCTTACAACCACCTTCTTTTCAATTGGGTCGAATAATTTGAAAGCTTTCGTCTTCTCGTCATACCCGATGAATACATACCTCTTGCTTTTATTATCTAGTTTGGTTCTTCTTTGATTTGGTACATGTGCGTAGGTCACACTACCGAATACCTTTAAGTGCGATACGGTCGGTTTATGTCCCTCCAAACTTCCTGCGGTGTTTGATCCGCCAATTTTACATGTGGGCACCGGTTTTGCACATACATGGCACATTGCACCGCTTCTATCCAAAAATCTTTCGGCATGTCTTTGCTCCTTAACATCGACCGAACCATGTCAAGAATAGTTCGGTTTTTCCTCTCGGCCACACCGTTTTGTTGAGGAGAGTAGGGCGCGATTAAAAATCTCTTGATCCCTTGTTCCTCGTAATAGCTTGTGCTCCGCCTCTATCTGACCGTAAGGCCTTAATATGAAGACCACTCGTCTTCTCTACGTCTTCTCTACTAACACCTTGAATTTCTTAAATATCTCAAATGCCTCGGATTTTTCCTTCAAAAAATAAACCCAAGTTCTCATTGTATAATCATCAATGAAAGTGATAAAATACCTCTTCTCACTGAATGACTTGGTGTGATAGGGCCATATATGTCGGTGTGTATCAACTCGAGTGGCCTCCTTGCATGATATTCGGCCTTCTTTGGAAAAGTATTCCTCGCTTGTTTGCCGAGTACACATCCCTCGCAAACTTTCTTGGTATAATCCATGTCTGGTAGCCCGTGCACCATATCCTTCCTTGCTAACTCTTGTAGGCCGCCGTAATGCAAGTGTCCGAATCGTAAGTGCCACAGCGAAGCTTTATCCTCCATGTTGACTTGCAAACACCTTTCTCGCACATTTCTCAAGTTGAGTTTGAACATTCAATTCTTAGTCATATCCACATGTGCAAGCAACCGATCGTTTTTGTCATTTAAGTGTAACATCCGGTCTTTCATGAAAACCGAATATCCATTCTCCAGTAGTTGATCCATGCTAAGGATGTTACTCTTCAAGTCAGGCACATAATAGACATCCTCAATCGATCCTTCTTTACCATCTTTTGGAGAAAAACGGATTTTACCTCGCCCCTTCACTTGAACCATTGACGTGTCTCCAAATGTCACGTGCCCATCATCGATCTATTGCATCTCCACAAAGAGGTATTTGTGTCCACGCATGTGATTACTAGCGCCGGTATTAAGATACCACACCGTGTCACTTTCCAAAGCGATGTCTTTGTAGGCCATCATGAGTACACCGTCGTCTCTTGTCTCCTCTTCATCAATTAGATTAGCATTTTCTTTTACCTTTTTCTCGGAGGTGCACTCTTTTGCATAGTGTCCATACTTGTCACAGTTGTAGCACACAACATTTGAATAACACTCTTTTGCATAGTGTCCTTACTTGTCGCAGTTGTAGCACTCGACATTTGAACGATTTGACCGGCCGCCTCTCCCATGGCCATGTCCTTGACCACGCCAATTCTATTGGCTCGGTTGACCTTTTTCTTCGAAATTGTTTCCACATCTTTGGCGTTCACCGTGACCGAGGACACGACCTCCACGGCCGTGTCCTCTTCCTCGGTATTTTGTGCGTACATCGCCTTGTCCTCCTTGATAGTTACTTTAGCTTGTAAAGCCTCCTCGAGCAACTCTTGTTTCTTCTTCCTCTTCCATTGTTCATGCGCCTCAAGAGAACCAACGAGATCCTCGACAGTCATCTCTTCCAAATTCTTCGACTCCCTAATTGCGCAAACAACGTTCTCGAAATTCTCGGTCAATGACTGCAGAATTTTCTCCACCACCCTTGCATCGGTTAGGGTTTCTCCGTTGCGTTTAAGTTGATTCACCACGGTTTGCACACGCGTGATGGAGTCAGATATTCCTTTCGACTCCTTCATTTTCATGGCCTCCAACTCGCCTCGACGAGTTTGAAGCCGCACTTGTTTAACTCGGTCGGCGCCCTTGAAGACCTTCTCCAAAGTGTCACATGCTTCCTTCGAAGTTGTTGCACCTGCAATTTTTTCGAAATCCGACTCATCCACCGCTTGGAACAAGAAATAGAGAGCGGTCTTGTATTCCATACGTGTTTCTTTCAACGCCTTCATCTGATTTACCGTTTGATTTGCCGTTGCAGCTGGCTCTTCATAGCAGGCTTCAACTACTTCACATGCGTCTTGCGCACCGAGCAACGCACGCATCTGAATACTCCAATTTTCGTAGTTCAACTTGGTGAGTCGTGGTAGCGGTATCTGCCCTAGCGATGTACTTCCAGAATTCAACATAGCTCTGATACCAATTTGAGAAAAAACAGAATGTTTTTGGAGGAAGAGAAATAACACAATTCAATTTGCTCTCTATTAAATCTTAAACATATATTCTTCTCTCTTACATTCTTAAGAGAATACAACTCTATTTATAGACTCTTATCATAAAATAAACTCTTAAATGCAAAAACATAATTGTAAACAACATCACTTAATTCTGACACTTGGAAACTGATATAACTTATTATAGGAAAACTCCGAACGACTTGAAACATTCACCATTAAAAACTAGACTTAAGAGGACATTAATTTGACAGGTCATTCACCATTAACTGTTTGAATTTTTTTTTTTATAAAACTGATTGATGCCAAATTAACTAATAACAACAAATACATGAAGGGATTCAGGAGTTGAATTATCAAAATTTGAAATTCTGTTTTATTTCGTATAATGGCCAAAAAGATCTCATTTAACAGTCAAAATCAAAGTTCAAACTATTGTCATAGTGATATAAGAGGTTATAAGAGGTTAGAAAAGAATATGACAGTGGCATCAGCGATACAGATGATTTATTAAGATCTACCTCATACTAACAACCACAGATGATTTATTAAGATCTACATCATACTAACAACCATGTTGTGCTAAAACAACAAATGCATAAAGTCCGAAATGTATTGCCCGATACTTCTAAGACAACTGATACTAGTATTTTCTCGACCGATACCCAGGCCGGAACCAAAATTTCAACCCTTTGATATTAACTTTTCTTGTGTGACTACAAGATCCTTGTTATATAGATTTACTCACCGATTTTGTAGAATTTTCCCGACTTTGTACTCCATAAAACATCCTTCTGAAAGGAAGATGATAGAATAGGTTGCCCTTAAGAAGTTGTATGAGTAGGCTTTTCACCTTAGTTTTTCACGGATTGTTGTCAACTTGGTATTAAAAACCCTATGTCATAATTAAGTGATGAGACTATTATGCAATTAGAAGCAATCACGTGTACATATTAACCATTCTTACCTGCAAGCAAACAAGATCACATGCCACTGTCGCTGCATAGTTACCATCATCACCCTCACAAGTAAGCATTGGAAGAAACTTATTAACATACATATCCCAGATGTCTTTGTTCACACAAACAGATGCAGACGCCGGATGAAACACCTGAAAGTGAAATACTCATTACAGATGCAATTAAATTTTGAGACATGCTCGAATTAGGTATCTGAGAAAGAGTTACTTGTGGGTAGTCATAAGGAGGTAGCAGCGGCGAAGGTAGATTATCAGGGAAGAATGGACTCTCTTCTGGGTTTTGATACCTCCCAACCTGTAAAATTGAAGAATACAACAATGAAGTTCCAGAACCATAACACTCAAGTTTTTTACGATGAAGCTCATCGTCTATAAATACTAAGACACGACAAGAACGATTAAGACATCACATTTTGTAGAAAAACTTAAATTTGGCTAACTAAATTTCCAATAAACCCAAATTAAAGGTACTATGGTACCATTACAATTATTTAGCCTAGACAGCCATCTTATGACTTGAAATAATCTTATAATTGATGTAACTTTCCTTTTCTCCCCTAGAAGTCTATCTTAAATTCAACAATTGGCTTTGTTTTGGATAATTTTTAGGTGGACGGGCCGAGGATGAACTGGTCTAGCCAACCTTTGCCTAGCTCTAGCATGCAAAATGAAGCAAGCGTGTTACAGTGACCAAGACTTCAGCCTGGTTGAAACTTCATCAATTGTTAAATTAAGCCGAGCTTAGCACATATAGCTAAATTATGGGACTAGAGTTTGATATTTTTCATATACATTTCACTTTGAAAAAAAATGAGCTATCTATAGGCATCGGGTACAAGGGTGTAATATTAATCTTCCCTTTATGGTCAGGGTTACGAGGGTGATACAGTAAATTTGGCTCCCAACACATGGATCTCACTCCCTTGGGGCTTTCTTGTGCCCCCGCCATTGATGGGCCTCGCCCGAAATGGGCCTTTCATGGGCTCCTCAGTTTGGGCTTTGCTTATTCTAAATAATACAGTTTTCTTAGGCTTGGGCCTGTTGAGTCTTACGAGGACCCATATAATTAACAATGGCCCCTATCTCCGATGACAAAATAACCTTATGATTTTAGGGTTCAGAGATGATCCTAACTTCCCCAATACCTGCAGGGAATGAGGCGGTAGAACGGCCTTAGCACCTAATGAGGCGCTTGAAGTTGGTTGAGTTGTAAGGGTGACCGTTTTGAAGAAGTAAACTAAGTATTGTGTTCATTCTGATCTCGGAGAGAACAGGTTTTTAGGATGATGGTTGTGAGAGTATGTTTAGGTTGCATTGAAGCCTAATGAAACAGAGAGTTTGCTTTTAATATTTTGCCCCTAGATTTTTTTCCTCAACAGTAGCTTGTTTCTTTTACATTTTCTTCTCTAATGCTTCTTGAATGTGTAGCTTGATCTTTATCTTGTTGGTTCCTATAACTTTAATTTACCCTCAAGTTTGAAGTAAGCATAACCTCAGCTATATGCATAAACCTCAACTATGATTTTAGCCTCAGCTTTTGTCATCACTTATAAACTTAACCCTGACAGGTACTTATATCACTGGGCTTTATGTGGCTTGATAAGAAAAAAAAGTAACCACCTTCTTAAAGTGCACTTGGAGTTAACCTTAATGAGATGAGATTAGCATGGCCGGTAGTAAGACATCAGCTGGTAAAGTCGATGAGATAGTAAATTGCAATCATGTTGGATCCAATCTTACTTGGAACATTAACAGGTAATTTTACCTCAATCAGTATTTGATGGATGTGGAGAGGTAATTTTGCATCTCGTCGGAATGAATTTTACCTCAATTAGTAATGTGATATCGACCGGTGAAATGGATGAGGTGATGTTTGATTGCAACCACATTGGATCCCATTCTACTTGAAACCTCGGCCAGTAATTTTACCATGGTCTATACTTGACAAATGGGGATACGTCAAATTTCCACCTTGTCAATACAAATTTTACATCAGATGGTAGTGTGACATCAGTCTGTCAGTAAAGTGGATAAAAAGACAATAAATTGCAATCGCATCTGATCCCATTTCACTTGAAACTGTGGTTGATAATATTGCCTCAGCCAAGATATGGATTCGAAAACTTATCATTTTCGGGAACATTAACCGATCCATTATCTCAACTTGGATGTGTATCCAAAGATTTGATCATTTTTAAGCACATCGACTAGTTAGTTACATCGACCATGTCACTTTAATGTTGGCTATCTGTTGAACTGAAATTCAGTTTGGGTTTAGGTTAGGTCTGAACTATCTGACACGCATGACATGTTCGGTTCATAACTTCATCTAAATGTCATATTAAACGTAATTTTGAAGTTGTTGAAAAGCTGATGGACTAACTTTCCAATTGTATCTTTGTCATCTCTAGTTTCTATGTGAAAGTGTTGGTAACGCTTTAAAGTTGTTCTTTTTATGTTGGCTTTCTTTCTCCATTATCAACGGGCCTTAGCCATAACTGTTAGCCTGCTTATTTCCTTCTTTCTTTGTGCCTTTGTCATGCCTAGTGTGATTTTGCCATAGGTCAACACATTCCTATCCTCATCCATATCGCTTCCGCTTGATAACTAGTGACTTTGCTCGATGCTAAGGTGAAGGTGACACAATTATAGTTAGACCCCCTCTTGATGTAGGATCTGACCTAAGGGTTGGGTGGGAGAGGAATCAATTCTGAAACTACGTATGCAATCATCGGTCACTTTTGCCAGTTCAGCATCCATCAACATCTTACGATATTGAGGTAGAGAACATTAGACGAGAGTTAAGCAATCTCCCAATGCATGGTCTAACTTAAGGGTTAGATGGGAGATGCATTGACCTTCGCCCATATGTGCCGTCATCAACCCCATCTTATAGTGTATTGTTCATTGATAGCTTACGGCGCAAAGGTAGAGAACACGACGAGAGAGTTGAATCTTCTCTTGGTCAGGTGTTTGACTTAAAGGTTGGTTGGGAGGTGCATCGATCATAAACCTACATTCACATTCGTCAGCCTCTTCTCCTAGCTTAGTATGATGGCACCTTACAACACCAAGGTAGAGAACACAATGCGAGAGCCAACTCCCTTTCCAGTGAATGGTCTGACCTAAGGGTTAGGTGGGAGGGGGATCGATCTTGGACACGCATTTGCGATTATTGGCCACCCTCTCTTGGCTCGACATCCATTGACATCTTACAACACCAAGATAGAGAACACGAGGCGGAGTTGGATTCCAGAGGAATCCGACATAAGGGTTGGGTAGGAGCAACGTCTATCTTGGATTCACGTTCATAGTCGTTGGCCCCTTTCCTAGCTCAACATCTGTTAACATCTTGCGACACAGTAGAATATGCGAGTAGAACATTGACCACTCAGGGTGAAGTGTCTACCCTAAGGATTGGATGGAATGGACATCGATCTTAACTCACATTCGCGATCGTTGCCCCTCTCCTAACTCATTATCTGTTAATATTTTATGATATTAAGGTAAAGAACACGAGGTAAAAGTCGAACCCTCCTGTTGAAAGTTTCAACCTATGGATTGAGAGGGAGGGGGTCTATCCTAAACATGGGTTAGTGGTCATGGGCATCCTCTCTTATTTTGGCGTCTGTCGACATCTTATGATATTAAAATAGAGAACACAAGGTGATAGTCAAAATCCTCTGAGCGAAGCATCTAATCTAAGGGTTGGGTGAGATAGGCATTCGGATTGGCAAAACTGCCCAGGCCTGTGGATGCTCGGCTCATACCGGCCCGACAAGCTCGGGTTTTTTTGCCTCTGGTCAGGCATCGAACCGGGCTCAAGCCAGTAAAGTTTTTTACCGAGCTCGAGCCAGTCCTAGGCACAACATTTGCTTGTCCGGACCGGCCAGGTATATATATGTAATATTTTGTATATATTTATAATAAAAATGTCTTTAAATCCTAAGAATAAAAGAAATTATGAAACTGTTTCCCTCCATTTTATATGTTGGTGGTAATATGTATTAGGTTCTTCTTAGGTTTCTCAATTTCGTTCCATTGGTAGATTCAACATTTCAATAAATGCATTGGTGTTTCGTTCATAAACGTTGTTCTGTAACTATTGTAAGGATCATGTCTATGGGAAAAACACTAGAAGTGGGGTTGAATAGTGTTTATGCAAATTTAATAGGAATTTACGCCAAATAAATTGCAATCCAACAAATAGTGCGGAATAGAAAACAACCCAAAGAGAAACGCACGCAAACGCAGTTATGTTTCAAGGGTTCGGATTACCCAAGTCAACTCCCGACTTGTTCCTGGTAATCCTACGTCCCTACCACCCGGATACCACCGGATACCTAAGTTAGAACCCTAACTTGAGGTTTCCTTAAAAACCCACTTGTAGCAACCCTACAAGTGCAATCGAATACAATCGATGTCCTTGACTCCCACAACCAGGGAGCAAGCAAAAAACCACTCTCGCAACCGAGAGTACAATTCAAATAATGAAGTTATGAAATCTGAAAGCAACACTTACAATCACCTATGCCTTGAAGTAAAACTTGAAGGAGAAGTGTGATGTGTGTTGATGAACTCTCTTGGAAGAGAGGAGGAAAGCCCTTTCTCTTGACTGCACCAAATGCCTAGAGGATCAATCTTTGGTTCTAGGTTGGAGAGCAAGAGAATCAGATTTGGAAATACTTAGGGCCTTGGATTTGAAAGCTTTGATCTTTGGAAATGAAAGCTTGAAGGATTTTGCAATGAATGAGTAACCTTCCAATGAAACAGTAGAAGCTCTATTTATAGCTTTCTCAAATCCACAAAACAGTTTAGGCAAAAACCCAATCGAAATCCGTGAGAAAAATCTCAACGGATATAATCTGAACTCGCGACAGTCGACTGTTGAACAGACCACAGTCGACTGTTGAACAGACCACAGTCGACTGTTGCACAGTCAGCAAGGGTATGTGAGAATTCATAACGGTAACTTACCACGTGGACAGTCGACTGATGAAACCAAGACAGTCATCTGTAAAATCAACAGGCGACTGTACATACTTCGACAGGCGACTGGCCGAGAGAAGAGTAAGTTAGATGAAATACTGGAAATCTCACAAGATACAGGACAGACGACTGATGCAAGGAACACAGTCGACTGTTAATCAGAACAGGCGATTGTATAACCTTAAACAGACGACTGTCACAGACAGGAGAAATTTCCAGAGAGCTAAGTCAAAGATTAGACTTACAGACAGGCGACTGTTGCAGCATAGACAGTCGACTGATCTAATAGACAGTCGACTGTAAATACAGCATAAGTCGACTGGCCGTAGAAATCGGATCAAACAGAGTTTGGGCAAGGAGAGACAGGCGACTGATGAACCATTCACAGTCGACTGTCGCTAAGACAGGCACCTGATAAACGTTCAACAGTGGCCTGTGCGAGATAATTAGAGAGGACCCAAAAACTGTATTGTAATAGTCTGTGCATAACAGGCGACTGTAGAATAAAACACAGTCGACTGTTTTTAGGCAGGCGACTGTAAACTGTTAAGTAGTCGGCTGTTATAAACAATCCTAGCACAATCAAAAGAGAATTGAATTGAGATCAAAGGACAAAGGTCTAGAGGTGTCCTATGACCGAAAGTAGATGTGTGTGAGTGCTCCATCATAGTTCTACTTCTAAGCTACATACTAGAAGAGATAAAAGAAAAATTACATTGACGAATAATCTCGTCTTTCCATTGTATGAGCTTGAAGTTTTTACGGAGCTTCAATCATCAATCTACTATCATCCAATTCATATCATTTGCCTTCAATCACGTTTGTGAATCATCCATTGCTAGTTGATCTTCATAGTAAGCTTAGACAATGGATTAACTGCAAAATAGGGGATTAGTCACAAGTATTTATGTTTGCTCATCATTAACACCAAGTAGGGAGAAGTCCAATACTCAACATTCTCCCCCTTTTTGATGATGACAAACAAACATAAACAAAGAGATAAATAGTTGTGCGTAATGAAAACTTACTCCCCCTACATAGATGCCAATCAAGTTAGTCAACAAATATTAGAGCATCTATATAGCAATTAAAGCAAATGAGTGAGATAAGAATGAATTTAATTCAAGAAATCTAGGAAATAACAAATCCCTATTCATTGTAATCTTACTCCCCCTGAATCTAAGGCAACGAAAATCTTAGATTCAAGTGTTAGAACACATACTTAGCACATCCATTATGAATCTTGTATGTTTATTTCTCTCCCCCTATGGCATTATCCAAAAAGGTGGGAGCAAATAACAACAATAATAGTGCTAAAATACGAACTAACAACAATCAAGGAGTATAAAGATATATCGAATCAAAAACTCATAAAGTCTCATCATATACATATGTGAGTGAAGGAATTGAAGTCCAATATCAACATTTTAGATATGCGAAATGAAAATAATTTTCACAAATTCATCACATCAAGGAAAGAGCATGAATTATCCAATATCAAATTCTTGTATTGTCTCAAAAATATAGCAAGAAGAGTGAAGCATATCATATATCACACAGACGTTAATCAATATAGCATAGTGTGACATAAAAGAGAGATGCAACATCATATATATATAATATAAAACAGCCGAGTACATCAACGGATGGTCATCAACATGGCCATCCCAAAAAGGTACATCATGAGCAACAAAAAAATAACTACATCATGACGACATCAAAGACTATATATAAAAAAAATTGTCGCATACAGCATCATCCATCATACAACGACAGAACATATAACATCACTCAAACATATCGATCTAAGGGTGAGCGTCTCCAGGGTCTGCGGACGAGGAAGCAGGCTCTGACGCAGCAGGAGTGTCCTCTGGAGAAGGATCAGACGGAGCAACAGGAGCAACAGCAGCATCCTGTGTAGAGGCAACACCAGGAGGCTGAAGGGGCACATGGGTCTGAGGAAGATACTGTCTCAAATCCTCAGGGAAGGGAATTCCCTGATGGAGGAGAGAGAGAGACAGCAGCCGGTAAATACCAGAGATCATCGACAGAATAGTATCCTGAGGAGGTGGAGCAGATGATGATGAAGGCAAATCGGCTGGAGGCACAGTGGATGAGGATGGAGCTGAAGTAGTCTTCCTCTTCTTCGAGGCAGTCTGCAGAGCCGAAAAGGACTTTGACTTTACAGAAGCGTCGAGGAGAGGGCCAAAGGGCATGGGCTCGTAACGGGTCAAGTCAATACCAAAGTGACGGAAGACACGAGTCAAAAGACCACCAAAGGGAATGTGAGACGAGGAGGACGTGAACTCAACCTTGTCCATCCTGTCAAGGAGGACACCGGCCCAGTTCACGGGCATGCCAGAGAGAATAGCATACATACACTTTAGTATATCCTGAGACGGCTGATCGGCCGATCCATATCTCGGCAGAATGTTGGACTTCACCACTAGGTGAACAGCCCAACCCCGTGCAGAGAACATGGATGATCTGACACCCGAATCAAGAGCTAAAGGAACCTCTCGAAACATATCCCGGAGAACAGACTGGTCAAGATCGTCAATCTCAGAAAAGCTGATATCAGTGGGGAGGGAACCGACAGAAGGAATCCTAAGGATAGTCCCTAAAAGAGAGGGAGTGAGCTGAATGTGGGTTCCCTGGATGACAGTATCAAGGATGCCAGTAGTCGAATACTCACCGCGAACGCGGTTCGCATAGAAGAGCTTCACCAGAAATGGGTAGGCTCTGGGGGACTCGCTCTGAGAGAAGCGAAAAAGATCGGCCAGATGAGTAGCGGACAGAATGTCAGAAAGTCTCTCGGCAGTGAATGCTGGAAAAGCAATGAACCGCTCCCTAAGCAGATTGATCCCAAGAAGAGAGTGGAACTTTGCCAGACAAAGATCGTCTCTGCAAACGGGAACCAGGGGATCAGAGGGGGGTACAGCAGCAGTTTCTTCAGACGAACTGGATGCAGAAGGAGACACATGAGGAATCTCAGCAGCAGGCTCACTGATGTGAACACCAGTAGGCTTGCGCTGACGACGAATCAAGGGCTGAGCATCACTTGACGAAGAAGGAGGAGAATAACCCGGCGACGATAAACATAAGGGTGACTGGGCAAACTTGGTTCGAGCTTTATAGGGTTTCTTTCTCTTGGCGATGAGTTTCTTAGGAGCCCTAGGTTGTTTAGAAGCAATGATCTTCTCTTTTCCCTTAGGTTTAGGAGCCATGGGAACAAGAGAGGAAAAACAAACGCAACAAACGGAAACGACAGGCAAGAGAGAGAAAACACACCAACCGAGGGAAGATAGACGATCGCGAAGATGAAGATCAAAGACGACAGAAGACTATGATTGACAGCGACGTTTAGGAGGAGATCGACGGTTGAAGACACGAAATCGATTAATTTTGTAGAGAGAATCGAGCGGGAAGTTGAACGGTCGATGCGGAGGAGAGAGAAAACGTCGAGGGGAAATGATCACGTCGATTGAATATAAATTAGGGAAAATCAATCTGAGCCGTTGGATCAAAGAATCGACGGCTCGGATCAAATCAAATGAACCGACACAGCAGGAGACAGTCGACTGGAGAACAAAAGTCAGTCGACTGTAAGAAGTGATAAAATTAAATCTCAGAGAGATGGGCAGTCGACTGGCAAGTATAATGCAGTCGCATGTCCGCTGGACAGTCGACTGACATATACTCAACAGTCGGCTGGCCGAGAATTCATACATATCACAAGAAAAACAGAGAACACTGAAAAAAATTGACAGAGAGAACAGTCGCCTGATGACTAAATTGCAGTCGCCTGTTACATTAACAGTCGACTATAAAACAGTCAACAGTCGGCTGTGCGAAGGATATCAATTTTCATATGAAGGATATAGAGTAGGGCAGTCGACTGTCAAAAGAAACACAGTCGTCTGTCCTGGTCCAAAAATGCACGGTGAGATAGAATTCCAGAGAATAAGAACACTCACCCTAGGACATATACTCTAATCACAAATACATCTTAAAATCATTATGAAAACAATAAATCTATTGAAACACAAATTATTCCAATCAACTTCGAAAACTCATGAAATCAAATAAGTCACAATTGCCTTTCTTAATCTCATAAAACAATAAAGCACATGAAGAAAGACAATCAAATATATATGAGCTCAATAAGGAGTTATAGCATGAAGAATTGAGCTTCTAGATTTCAGATTCACCCATAATTCCCAATTCTCCACGCAACCTCACAAATGTATCTTCTTTAAGAGGTTTAGTGAAGATATCGGCAATTTGTTTTTGGGTTTCAATGTACTCTAAGATGATGTCCTTCTTAGCTACATGATCATTTATAAAATGGTGTCTCACGTCTATGTGTTTGGTACGGGAGTGGTGTACCGGATTCTTGGAAAGACAAATAGCACTTTGATTATCAACCATGATAGGGCAAGTATCACAATTGACACCATAGTCACTAAGAGTGTGTCTCATCCAAAGAACTTGTGCACATGCAAGACCCGCGGCAATATATTCCGCTTCAGTCGTGGACAATGACACCGAATTCTGTTTCTTAGAGAACCAAGAAACTAAGGAATTTCCTAAAAAATGGCATGTGCCACTAGTACTTTTCCTGTCGGACTTGCATCCGGCAAAGTCGGCATCACTATATGAGATTAACTCATACGTGCTAGACTTAGGGTAAAGTAACCCATAATCTAGGGATTGATTGAGATAACGAAATATTCGTTTAACCGCAATCAAGTGTGACTCCTTAGGTCTTGCTTGATATCTAGCACATATACATACGGAAAACATGATATCGGGCCTACTAGCGGTTAAGTAAAGTAAGCTACCGATCATACCTCGATATAGACGAACGTCTACATCTTTTCCGCTTTCATCCTTGTGTAGATGAGTAGTAGTACTCATGGGAGTCCTTTTGCTTGAAGACGATTCCATCCCAAATCACTTAATAAGCTCCCCTGTGTACTTTGTCTGATGTATGAAAGTGACATTCTCCATTTGTCGAATTTGCAATCCAAGGAAGTAGGTGAGCTCTCTCATGTGGCTCATCTCAAATTCATCCTTCATAGACTTGGAAAATTCTTGACAAAGATGAAAGTTAGTAGAACCGAAAATAATGTCATCTACATAAACTTGAATCAAAAGAATGTCATTTTTATAATCTTTAATGAAAAGTGTAGAATCAACTTCTCCCATTTTAAAACCTAAATTCAAAAGAAAGGTCTTAAGGCGATCATACCAAGCTCTAGGAGCTTGTCTCAATCCATACAACGCTTTCTTAAGTTTGAAAACATGGTTTGGAAATTTCTCATGAATAAAACCGGGAGGTTGAGAAACATAAACTTCTTCATTTACAAATCCATTTAAAAATGCACTTTTAACATCCATTTGAAATAATTTAAAATTCTTATGGGATGCAAAAGATAAAAGCAACCTAATAGCTTCTAATCTAGCTACGGGGGCAAAGGATTCTTCGAAATCAATACATTCCTCTTGCCGATAGCCTTGAGCTACTAACCTTGCTTTGTTCCGTGTGATTACCTCGTTTTCATCCGTCTTGTTTTTTAAGATCCATTTGGTCCCAATAGCTTGGTGACCACTTGGAAGAGGTACAAGTTCCCAAACTTCATTTCTCTCGAATTGCGCTAGTTATTCTTCCATTGCCACTATCCAAGAACTATCCTCACAAGCTTCTTGAATGTTCTTTGGCTTAATGGTAGAGACGAATGCGCAATGGGAGAATTCTTCAATTCTTGATCTCGTTCGAATACCCACACCAATATCTCCAATGATTTGGTTATGGGGATGGTTGCGAACGGTTGGATAAGCTTTGGGTAAACCTTGATCACTAGGAACAACTTCAACAACTTCGTTATAAGTGTTAGTTTCAACAAAATTATCATTAATCTTAACATTATTAAGAGAATCACAAAGAATATCTACATTATCATCATCAACATGAGGAAAATCAAAATCTTCATAAAAAGATACGTGAAGTGATTCCTCAATCGTTGAAGAAGTTTTGTTGTATATCCGGTAGGCTTTGCTACGTGTGGAATATCCAACAAAAATTCCTTCATCGGATCTTGGCTCAAATTTGTCTAAATTACCAAAGGTGTTCTTTATAAAACATTTTGAACCAAAGACACGAAAATATTTCACTTGAGGCTTTTTATCGTAAAACAACTCAAAACAAGTTTTGTTTGTTCGGGGTCTCACTAGGATTCTATTGAGCACATAACATGCCGTGTGCACCGCTTCTGCCCAAAATTGTAGTCCTAAATGACTATCATGGAGCATAGTGCGAGCACACTCAATAAGAGTCCTATTCTTTCTTTCTACAACACCATTTTGTGGTGGTGCACGAGGAAAGGAAAAGTTATGAGTTATCCCGGAGTCATCACAAAACTTAGTAAAAGACTCATTCTCAAATTCTCCTCCATGATCACTACGAATAGTGATAATGGTGGATCCTAAAAGATTCTGAATCTTCTTTGCAAATTTGGTAAACTCTTCATGAGCTTCATTCTTATTAGTTAAGAATGAAACCCAAGTAAATCTAGAAAAGTCGTCAACGACAACTAGTCCATAATGAGCATTACCTAAAGAAGCGGTTCTAATTGGCCCAAACAAGTCTAGATGTAGAAGTTCTAGGGGCCTCTTAGAAGTAATACCTTCTTTAAGCTTAAATGAAGATTTAATTAGTTTACCTCTTTGACATGAATCACAAAACTTTTTCTTATTAAAAACAATCTTAGGAAAACCTTTGACTAGATCATGTTTAGCTAACTTATATAAGTGCTTGAAGTGACCATGACCAAAATGGCGATGCCATAATAGTTGTTCACTTGTGTTAGCAACTAAGCAATGTTCTACGGTTTTAGGCAAGCTTAAATAATAAATATTTTTACGCCTAATACCGGAAAATAAAACATTTGAATCACAATCAACAATAGTACACAATCCTTCTCCGAAGTTAACCTTGTAACCTTTGTCACAAAGTTGACTTATGGAAATGAGGTTGTGACATAAATCACTAACAAGATAAACATTAGTAATTAGGGGTTTGGAGGGATTACCAACGATACATACTCCAATGATAGTTCCCTTTTGATTACCTCCAAAAGTGACCGTTGCACCATCTTTGATGCTAATCACTTCGGAGAGCAATGCGGGATCTCCCGTCATGTGTTTGGAGCAACCACTATCAAGAATCCATCTTTTCCCTTTAGAGCTAATAAGACATTTATTGCTCTTCTTCTTTCTCTTGGGTACCTATATAATATACCATAAGCTTATGGTACCCAATGTTTGTTGGGTCCAAGGGGATTAGCCCTTTGGAAGCCAAGTCCAAGTGGACTTCCGCTTTCCAACATAGTTACTATTTCTAATTACATCATGAAAGTAGGAATCAACATAAGCATTCCTAACATTTAGACTAGTGTTCTTAGGACCCCAAATAGTGTACATCTTGGGAGTCATATTCCTAGTTGCATGCATATGAGTTGGATTTCTATGTGGTGCATGCTTCTTAGGAACATGATTTCTAGCATATATATGAGGTGGAGGATATGCATTGTACATTCTTGAATGATATGAATTCTTGGGAGCATGCATATTATATGAAGGATATTGATCATGCATGACATGTGGAGAATTAGCATATATGAAAGAATGATGCGTATGAGCATATGGGTGTGTGGGAGCACGTACATGAGTATTTCTCATGTGTGGTTGTGTACGTGTCCGTGGGTGCGGAGCATAAAATGTGTCATGATTATCCACTTGTGAAGTAGGATGTTTCCTACGTGGATGAGTATTAGTGTACATATAAGCATGGCCTTGCTTTTGGTTTCCACCCTTAGTGGGTTTCTTGCCAAAAGGAAGAGAAAGTGATGTGGTGACATTCTTGGTAGGATTGCTACCTATAGTGTCTTTGACACCACTTGTGGATGCACCGGAGGAAGGCCTCACAAAATCTATAGTGACACCACTATAGGAGGTGCGATCATTAGATGCATTTGCTTTAACAAATCCAAGGCCAACACGATGTGTGGCCGGAAATTGATTTGCAAGCAAATCATCCAATTGTCATTGTCACTTATTGAATCTCACAATACTGGAGGACATGAGCTCATATTTCTCCTTTAAAGAAGAAATGTTGGTATCCAAGGTAGACACCCGTGCTTTGAGCTCGTGCACTTGGGTTTTAAGAGAATCATTCTCTAATCCCAATTGTGTGTGGCGTGTAACTAGATCACTATCATCCATGGGATGTGTTTGATCTAGTTGAGATTTGAGGGAATTCACCTCATTTCTCAATGTGACATTTTGAGAAGCTAAGTTTGCTTTCTCAAGGGTTAAAGTATCAACAATGGTGTCATTGTTGATAATGCATGGAATGGATGACTTGCTAACTTTTGATTTCTTTAAGCTAGAATATCTAAGCATTAAAGATTGGTATTTAGCAAATAGTTCTTCATTAGCTATGTGAAGTTCATCCATTGTTACCTCGGTGTTATCCGTATCGGAATCACTCTCATCCGAGAGTGGGTCTTCAAGTGCCATGAAGCATATGTGGGCGCTCTCACCATTCTCATCATCGGAATCGCTTGATGAGTCATCACTTGAGTCATCAAAGGTACCGACGAGTCCTTTCTTCTTGTCTTTCTTGTTCTTGTTGGACTTGTGGTACTTTGGTGCCTTCCACTTTTCTTTGTTGTTTAGCATTGGGCAATCCCTCTTGATGTGCCCTGGCTTATTACACTTATAACAAAGAGAGGAAGTAACATTAGTAGATTCAAAACGTTTGTTGGAGGGAAATTTACCTTTGCGAAAGAAGCGTTGGAACTTCTTCGCCATTTGGGCCATTTCACCCAAATCCATTTCGTTCTCGAATTCATCACTTTCGGAGGATGACGAATTGGCGTTGAACGCCAAAGCTTTCTTCTTGGCCTCCAAAGGATTCATCATGGCTCGAATCTTCAATCGGTTATCCCGTCTTACTTCGTAAGACATAAGAGTCCCGATGAGATTCACCACGGTGTAGTTCTTCAAGTCATTGACCTCTTCAATGGCGATTGCTCGTCTTTCCCATTTGGAGGTCATCCCCATGATAATTTTCCTTACCTTTTCAGGTTCGGTGTAGATTTGGCCAAGGGCTTCCAATTCGTTTGTGATGTCGGTAAAGCGTCCGAACATCGACGCAATGCTCTCATTTTCCTGCATGTGAAACAAGTCGAAGTTTTGCACGGCAACATATAACTTTGAAAGCTTTACCTTATTCGTTCCCTCGTGGGTAACGATGAGATGGTTCCAAATTTGATATGCACTCTTACATGTGCATATCTTGTTGAACTCATTCGGGTCCAACGCACAATGAAGAGAGTTCATTGCTTTAGCGTTGTTGACTTCGGCGGACTTTTCGGAAGTCGTCCATTTCTCGAAATCATCTTCGGAGGGCTCGACATACTCCTTGTGGAGAGTTCTCCAAAGAGAAGCACTCCTAAGGAATGTCTCCATCCTACACTTCCAATAACCAAAGTTAGTACCATTGAAACGTGGAGGACGTACCGTAGATTGACCTTCGAAAAGTGTGGACGCTCCATCACGGTCGTGATTGTTGTACGTAGGCGGCGGAGGAACGTTGTTGTTGTTGGATGCCATAGATAAAACCTTGCGCTCTGATACCAATTATAAGGATCATGTCTATGGGGAAAACACTAGAAGAGTGGGTTGAATAGTGTTTATGCAAATTTAATAGGAATTTACGCCAAATAAATTGCAATCTAACAAATAGTGCGGAATAGAAAACAACCCAAAGAGAAACACACGCAAACGCAGTTATGTTTCAAGGGTTCGGATTACCCAAGTCAACTCCCGACTTGTTCCCGGTAATCCTACGTCCCTACCACCCGGATACCACCGGATACTCAAGTTAGAACCCTAACTTGAGGTTTCCTTAAAAACCCACTTGTAGCAACCCTACAAGTGCAATCGAATACAATTGATGTCCTTGACTCCACAACCAGGGAGCAAGCAAAAACCACTCTCGCAACCGAGAGCACAATACAAATAATGAAGTTATGAAATCTGAAAGCAACACTTACAATCACATATGCCATGAAGTAGAACTTGAAAGAGAAGTGTGATGTGTGTTGATGAACTCTCTTGGAAGAGAGGAGGAAAGCTCTTTCTCTTGACTGCACCAAATGCCTAGAGGATCAATCTTTGGTTCTAGGTTGGAGAGCAAGAGAATCAGATTTGGAAATACTTAGGGCTTTGGATTTGAAAGCTTTGATCTTTGGAAATGAAAGCTTGAAGGATTTTGCAATGAATGAGTAACCTTCCAATGAAACAGTAGAAGCTCTATTTATAGCTTTCTCAAATCCACAAAACAGTTTAGGCAAAAACCCAATCGAAATCCGTGAGAAAAATCTCAACGGATATAATCTGAACTCGCGACAGTCGACTGTTGAACAGACCACAGTCGACTGTTGCACAGTCAGCAAGGGTAGGTGAGAATTCATAACGGTAACTTACCACGTGGACAGTCGACTGATGAAGCCAAGACAGTCGTCTGTAAAATCAACAGGCGACTGTACATACTTCGACAGGCGACTGGCCGAGAGAAGAGTAAGATAGATGAAATACTGGAAATCTCACACGATACAGGACAGACGACTGATGCAAGGAACACAGTCGACTGTTAATCAGAACAGGCGACTGTATAACCTTAAACAGACGACTGTCACAGACAGGAGAAATTTCCAGAGAGCTAAGTCAAAGATTAGACTTACAGACAGGCGACTGTTGCAGCATAGACAGTCGACTGATCTAATAGACAGTCGACTGTATATACAGCATAAGTCGACTGGCCGTAGAAATCGGATCAAACAGAGTTTGGGCAAGGAGAGAGGCGACTGATGAACCATTCACAGTCGACTGTCGCTAAGACAGGCACCTGATAAACGTTCAACAGTGGCCTGTGCGAGATAATCAGATAGGACCCAAAAACTGTATTGTAATAGTCTGTGCATAACAGGCGACTGTAGAACAAAACACAGTCGACTGTTTCTGAGACAGGCGACTGTAAACTGTTAAGCAGTCGGCTGTTATAAACAATCCTAGCACAATCAAAAGAGAATTGAATTGAGATCAAAGGACAAAGGTCTAGAGGTGTCCTATGACTGAAAGTAGAGATCAAAGGACAAAGGTCTAGAGGTGTCCTATGACCGAAAGTAGAGATCAAAGGACAAAGGTCTAGAGGTGTCATATGACCGAAAGTAGATGTGTGTGAGTGCTCCATCATAGTTCTACTTCTAAGCTACATACTAGAAGAGATAAAAGAAAAATTACATTGACGAATAATCTCTTCTTTCCATCGTATGAGCTTGAAGTCTTTACGGAGCTTCAATCATCAATCTACTATCATCCAATTCATATCATTTGTCTTTAATCACGTTTGTGAGTCATCCATTGCTAGTTGATCTTCATAGTAAGCTTAGACAATGGATTAACTGCAAAATAGGGGATTAGTCACAAGTATTTATGTTTGCTCATCAATAACACCAAGTAGGGAGAAGTCCAATACTCAACAACTATAACATAACCCTTTTGTAAATTGAATTGTCTTTTTAAATTTTAACTATGATATTTTGGCAATTATTTTATATATCTCATTGCTGAACTTGAGATTTCCTAACATGTTCATCTAACATCCCATAGTTTATAAACTGCTAACGTCAAGGCATCATAAAAGTCAATGAAATTAACTACTTTCATGTTTAGAACCGTTCGTTGTCTAATATCTATTCCATGCAATCTAGAATAGCTTATACCGATGAGATTTATTTATGTCAATCTTAACATAGATATTTTAAGAGTCCACTTATTTAACTGAGATGCTCTCCATTAGAGAGGTGGCATACTCGCCATTTTTGTTATAAACCATAATGAGGATATGTGGGTTTTGAATTGTTACATCTCACAAGTTTTAATGTTATATGTTCTTCCAAGTATAATTAGAGAGCATGCTGATAGATGGAGGCAACGTGAAACACAAGAAGAAAATGAATATCCTTTAATAAAGATTTCAAAAAAGACAAGCCCGCCTGAGCCCAATCCGAGGCCCGAACGGGCTAGTATTTCTGAAGCCCGCTTCTCACAAGCCCAGTCCCGAGTCCAGCCCAATGTCAAGTAGGACAAGGACTGCGCATGCAAAAGCACAAGATCAGCCCGGCCCGTTGCCATCCCTAATGGGCGTCGATCTTGGACTTGTATTCGTGATAATCAGCCCTCTCTCCTAGCTTGGTTGTCATTTCTTTATGCTTTGAGACCTTTCATCCATCATAACTTTTGAGCTATTTATTATATGTAAGGGCATCATGTTTGGCCATCGTAACTTCCAATTTCATCATAAGCAATCGCATCGTACGTGATTGTCATCTCGACATGCTTTCAGGTATTTTAGTTATTGTATCTTTCTAGCTTCTTATTATGTGTGGTCACATTGTTCGTGATTATCAGCTTGCATACCTTCAAGATTTTTAGGCCATGACAACTTCCAAGCTCCTCATTATGAGCATTCACATCGTGTAAATCTATCACCTCAACATACTTTCAGGTCTTTTAACCCCGTAACTTTTGAGCTCAGTATGCATTAGCACATTTCCAATAGTAGAATGAAACGAAAAATAAATATTTTATTGCTTTTAGTTTTTTATTCATTCATTTTCTAAAACATCATCGATTAATAAGGCAGTGCATCTAGCTCGGTAAGTTCCTTAGCCGGATCTTTGAATATTCTTTGGGGCTCTGATTCCTTTGCATATGGTCTCTCTTCCCTCACCAACCTTTATCTCCATGTCGAACTCTTATTCTACCTTCTTTTTTAGGATGTGAAGAGCCTAATCTTACACTTATTTGATCATCATATACCACTCAGCTCTTTTGAAGATTTGGTCCAGAGTGTGAGAAGGTTTGTGATGCATGGTTTGGTGAGGTCTTCATTTGTTTCTTACATTATTACAATCTTCAATCTTTAATTTATTATGATTGAAACGTACTCGTAGACTTCATGCACCACCTTGAGAACAATGTGATTTTTCGGAGGTGAAGTAATGATACGATGGGGGTTCGACGAACGTGGACGATGCGTCGAACGTGGACGGTGCGACGAATGCGGACGATGCGTCGAACATGGACGTAATATCATTTGGAAATGATTTAATGGACGAATTGTGTCATTTAATGTGAGAATAATATTAAGACTTTATTTGGCAATATTTTAAATAGGAAGGATGATTTAGTCCTTTTGACTAATTAGTTAATTAGCGATATGATTATTATAAATAAAGATGGAGATGAGAGTGGGAGGGCATGCTGGATTTGTTGAGAAAACCCTTTTAGTTTATTTCTTAGTTAATTTGTCCACTGACATCCCTGGGATATTTAGGCTTTGTTCTCGAATCAAAGCTAGGAGAGTGCATCTTCTTGAATTTGTGTATTTATCTTCTTATTTTCAGATCTGAAATTATAAAAAATCCTGTTTTTATTTGTTCTTCCACCCAAAAATCCCAACTTTTCCCACAATAAAGCCCTAATCGTATCAGTAATCTTCGGGTGGTGTAAATGATAGCGAGTAATCAGTGATGGTGAGATTTAAGTAGCAAACATCCCAAGCTTGGGACCAAAGCACATGCACCCAAGATGCATACCGAGGAGGTGGTCAATATTTCGCTTGGGAAAGGGAAGAGACATTAAGAAGGTCGAAGGAGTAGACGTCGAAGCCGAAGCCAAAGCACCAAAGGCATAAAAACGCGAATGCCAAATGAAAGATTCCAAGAAAGCACGGCAGAGCAGACCGACAGGTCGTGGAGCCATAGCTTATTATTAGTTCGGTTGGTCACTCAAAGATGCCTAGCTGTAGGTCAACTGCCCACACTTACTATCACTCGCCTTCTAGCTTTGCCAATAAAGCAATACCACTAAAATGATAGATAAGAGTCATGCCCATACCCCTTAGAGTTAATATGCTTGACCTCGAGAAGTATAATGGATCATGGATCCCATGAAGCATATGCAAAACTATAAAGAGGTGATGAAGATCTATCGGCCAGAGATGTCCTCTTATGCCGAGCTTTTCAGATGACACCGAAAAGAACAGCCTAGAACGTGTACAACAATTTTCCAAAACGATCTATAAGATCCTTTAATAGCCTCTTCTAAGGCTTTTTACTAGCAGTTCGTGGCTAGTAGATGGAGGAAGAAAAGCTCAAACCACCGATAGGCATTTGATATATATGGATGGAAAACACCGAGAGAGTTCTGATATGATGCAGGTTCGACGAATGTGGACGGTGCGTCGAACGTGGACGGTGCGTCGAATGCGAACGATGCAGTGAGCATGGATGTGATCTCATTTGGAAATGATTTAATGTGAGAACGTGTCATTTAATAGGAGAATAATAATAGGACTTTATTTGGTAATATTTTAAATAGGAAGTGTGATTTAGTTTTTTGACTAATTAGGTAATTAGCGAGTGGATTATTATAAATAAAGAGGGGCATGAGTAGGAATGGTAATATTGCGCAGCGGGGCGGGGCGGGTATTTAACTACCCAAGCTTGCCCCGTCCCATCTACGGGTCGGGGCAGGACGGGTCTCGGGGCAAGGCGGGGCGGGTAACTTCTTACCAAAACCGGGTCGGGCCGGTCGGGTCAGGTCATTACTACCATCCCTATGAATCCAAAACAAAATTTTTATTTCAAAATTGGGAGAATTGTGATATATTTGGTAATTTGGAATTGGGAATTGGCTCAATTGGGAGAACAGTGAAACATAGTATGAGTTATGGGTTATGGGCTGGCCGCATGGTCTGCATCAAAATAGTAAGGGTTTTTTAGAACTTCTATAGTTTATCGGGGCGGGCCGGGAAGGGGCGGGCCGCATACGAAGCCCAAGCTTGTCCCGACCCGTCTGCGAGCCAGGGCGGGATGGGTCAAAACCGGGTCGGGCTAGTCGGGTCAGGCCATTACTGTCATCCCTAGAGATGAGAGTGAGAGAGCATGTTGGATTTGTTAAGAAAACCATTTTAGTTTATTTCTCGGTTAATTTGTCCACGGACATCCCTTGGAGATTTAGGCTTTGTCCTCGAATCAAAGCTAGGAGAGTGCCTCTTCTTGAATTGGGGTATTTATCTTCTTATTTTCAGATCTGAAATTATATAAAAATCCTGTTTTTATTTGTTCTTCCACCCAAAAATCCCTACTTTTTTCCAAAAAAGCCATAATTGCATCAAATTGGTATCA
Organism: Scilla litardierei; assembly: GCA_030789695.1. NCBI lineage: Eukaryota > Viridiplantae > Streptophyta > Magnoliopsida > Asparagales > Asparagaceae > Scilla > Scilla litardierei. Next base: position 44,408,613 of record CM061142.1, read on the forward strand.
GAGCATACAACATAGATCCTGATGGCAGAAGGCGAGGATTTGCATCAATCGTGGTTGGAGCGGTTGAGGAAACAAAGGGAGGCATAGGATAAAAAGTTTGATGTCATCATGCAATCCCTAGTGCAACTGGATGCTCTCTTTCAAAATCTAATTCAACAAATATATCAAAAGGTGGAGAAAAAATCAGATCTAGGGCAAAATACGACGTCTTTGAATGAGGACAAAGGAAAGATCATTCCTTTGGAGGAGTAAATCCATCCCAAAGACGATCTGGCCTCAGATCTGAAACCCGATGACGACGATGATCCGGATTTGATGCCCGCAGTCATCGCCGAATCAGATTTGACTCCGATGAAGGAGGATGAGCTTACAGCGGGGACAGTGGCCTTCTCCTTGGCCGCACGAGCTCCGGTAAGTACTTGGAGTGCCACCGCAACTTCGACGAACCCCAGGAAGCCCGCTACAAGTCGGGCGAGCGTCCAGAGGGCCACCCCAACTCCGACGACCCCCCAGAGGCCAGCCACGACTCAGGCAAGCCCCCGAGGAGCCTCTGTGACGCAAGCCAAGCCATGGTGGCCCCCCACGAAACCTTCCCAGCGTCGCCAGTGACGCCGCTGGCGAAGACTAGGCCCACTACCACCACCCATGGGTGCGCCTGGAGAAGACGAACCCAACGGCCCCACCATCACCGCCATCAACTGTCGGAGCCGTCGGAAAACACAACGAAAGACATCGGTGAGGGTTTTCTAGCGTCAGTCACCTACAAAATTTCAGAGATCACGATCACCTCCTTCATATGCGCCCGGAGGAGATGAGCACACTGGACCAAGGATCACCGACAACTACCGACGGAACCGTCGAAAAATTCCTTCGGCGTCGATGAGCCGCCACTTCTACAGTGGTGGCTTGATCCATCCACTTCCGCAGCCGAGCTGTCGGCCCGAGCCGATGAATAGTACACCGTCCCATTTTTCTTGGATTTTAGGCAAATTTCGGCTGATTTTCTGCGCGGCTTCCGTATTTTGACAATTCCGGACCCGTTTGGAGTCCAAATTCAGAATGGAAAGAGCCAGTGCATAGAATACTCAGCCGCGGACACGCTCACACTCCTGCAACAACATTTCGAGTAAAACGAAGATCTTGGGTGGCCTTTAGAACCAGGAGGAGACGAGGAGACATGCTCCAACACTCGAAAAAGCGCACTCGTGGACTTCATGCACCACCTTGAGGACACTGTGGTTTTTCGGGGGTGGAGTAATGATACGATGTGGCTTCGACGAACGTGAACGATTCGTCAAACGTAGACTGTGCAACGAATGCGGACGATGTAGTGAATATGGACGTGATCTTATTTTAAAATGATTTAATGTGAGAAACGTGTCATTTAATGGGAGAACAATATCATGACTTTATTTGGTAATATTTTAAATAGGAAGGGTGATTTAGTCCTTTTGACTAATTAGGTATTAGCGAGTGGATTATTATAAATAAAGAGGGAGATGAGAGGACGAGGGTTGGCTGGATTTGTTGAGAAAACGCTTTTAGTTTATTTCTCAGTTAATTTGTCCATGGACATCCCTGGGAGATTTAGGCTTTGTTCTCGAATTAAAGATAGGAGAGTGCCTCTTGTCGAATTGGGGTATTTATCTTCTTAATTTCAGATCTGAAAGTAAATAAAAATCATGTTTTTATTTGTTCTTCCACCCAAAAATCCCTACATTTCTCCACAAAAAGCCCTAATCGCATTAATTACCAGATGTGATCTTTAATCAAGGGGATGTTGCAAAGGTACACCAAAGGTTGGCCCATTTACATTAACCAGACCTTTGGTTGGTAACTCTGCAGCCAATGTGGGTGGTAGAATTGGGTTTAGGGCCAACCTAATCCCTACATGTGGATCTTGTATCTCTACATTAGGCTGAAGCAATGAAGTCAAACATGGTGGCAACTGGGTTCTACCATTATTCGTTATAGTCACGAGTGCCTGGACGTGGGTTATTACATGGACACAGAAGAGTTGGAAATGTTTTTTTGTTGCTATTTTGGGTTGTGAGGTTTGAGGTTGCCTCGCAATTGCCTTAAGGCCAACAAGTGGTTGGTCACTGATAATGTCCACATGACCCTCACCCTTTCCGACCCTTTAGCAACATATCGAGTCATGCTCAGTAGGTTAGTCATGAATTGGATCTCATTTTCCACATATGAAGTTACTTGTTTTGGATAATTTTAGGAGATGTGTTGAGGATGAACTAGTGTAACCAACCTTTGCCTACATCTAACCTGGAAAATGAAGCAAGTGTGTTAGGATGATCAGGGATTGGGTCCGATCGAAGATCCTCCAATGCCTTAATTAACTCGAGCTTAGCATTGAAGCTAAATTGTAAAGCTAAGACTTGAATTTTTTCACATACCTTTCACTTCAAGGAAAATGAGCTATTTATAGGCGTCAGACACAAGGATGCAGTAATCATTCACCTTTGTCCGGGTTACCTTAATGATACAATAAATTTGGCTACCAACCAGGCTATATACGGGCCCTACCTCTTTGGAGCTTTCTTGTTTCTCAGGGACACTGACACTCGATATGGGCATTTCATGGGATCTGGGGGTTGGGCTTTGCTTATTCTAAATAAGATAGTTTTCTTGTGCTGCGACCCATCGAGTCCGACAAGGGTCCATGTAATTAACAGACTTGATTAAGATTTTCTTGCTCCACTCCTCCAAAACGTCCATCCTTTAAGTTTGGTATGCAGTCCGAAAACTAGAATATTGCATCAATGAGCAAATACTCTTCGCATTGTGCGAAGTCTATATCTTCCGTGTATAACAAAACAAGCATCGAATTTAATTTTCGTGAATTTCACAAGATATTCATTAATAAAATCATTAGATTGTTAATTAAGCTTGTATTCTTCTTTGTTTTTATTTTTAGTGTTTTATTTATTTATTTTGTTCTTACTAATGTTGTTCTTCAGATGCACTAAACATCTATTATAAAATTAAAGAATATTTTTAAATGTTGTTGATATCTAGGACAAAAGGGTGGGTAGAAAGACAGGTGGGATTGTATATTCAGAAATAAATGGATATGATGAGAATTTATAAAAATTTTGGGGGGAAACACCAAAATTTTGAGGGAAATTTGGGGGGAACCCTAAAATTTTGGGATAACTATCTGAAGGGAATTAAATTTTGAAAACCAATAATTTAAAACTTTAGGAAGAACTAAATCTAGATGAAACTAAGTTTTGGGGGAACTAATTTTTTTAGAGGAACTAAATTCTTTGGAGGAACTTAATTTTAATTTAAAATTTTGGGTTGAACTAAATCTGAATGGAACTAAAATTTTAAATTTTCAAGACACGAGATCTGGAGGGAAAATGAGGAAACGAAATTCTTTGGGTGGAAATAAATTTTAATTTAAAATTGTGGGCTGAACTAAATCTAGAGATAACTAAAATTTTAAAATTTGAGGGAAACTACATCTGTAGTGAACTAAATTATCTGATGGATCTAAATTTTAGTTTGATTGTAATCAAAAAAATTTATTTTAGTGGAATATTTTGAAGGTGTGCATATTTTTAGAGGGGATTTAGAAGATATTGCAAACTTTTTTGGGGGAAGATTTTGAATGCACTTAACTTATGGTCATGAGTTATAACTAGTACAACAATATTTCGGGAATTGATGTGCGCACATACCGTTTTACTCTCACGCACAACAGAAATTCCATTTATTTACAAGTTTGCCATTCAGAATTTCTCACCGTACACTACCGTTCAAAAATGGCGAAAATACCCCCGGTTGTGCGCGGTGAGTAAAAACCTACGACCATCGGCAGTTTTGCTCAGTGCGCACAACAGCTATTGTTGTGCGTACAACCGCTATCGCTAAGCACACGACCGCCTCTTCTGACCTCTCAGCCCATCCGCCGCCCTTCTTCATCTTCCATATCCCCCTCCTTCGCCCCCTTCCCCTCCTCCGACTCATCCCCCGATCTCCCCAGCCCCTCTGCTGCCCCCTCCGCCACCTCCTCCGCCCCTCTTCATCTTTTCCAGCCACATCTGATGCCCCCTCCCCATCCACCACCTCCGACTACCCAACCCCTCCCCCTCCGCCGCCCCTCTTCATCTTCCACACCCCGTCCTCCACCCCCACCCCTCTTCCGCCCCCTCTGACGAACTCCCCAGCCCATCCCCCTCCTCTGTTCCCTCCACTGACAACCCAATCCCTCACATGCCCCCTCCGGCCGCTCCTATGACCTCCTCCGCCCCCTCCGGCCCCTCTGACCTCTCCCACCCCCATCGTCAATTCCAGACCCTAAAAACTCGTCGGCGGGGCGTTTTTTTTTTGTTTTTTTTGTTTTGTTTTTTTTGTTTTTTTTGTTTTTTTTGTTTTGTTTGTTTTTTTTGTTTTTTTTTGTTTTTTTTTTGGGGGGGGGGGGTTAACAAATCTGGTACTTTTGCAGCTTAACAAAGAACATGTTTAAAGCAAGAGCATAATGGTTAAAGAAAAAAGAATACAAAACTACAAAAAGACTACATTTTGCCTTCAGCGCAAAATTGCCCATATGAGATCAGATCAGAAAACAATAGAAAATGGGATCAAAATCTGACCTTGGCCTGAAGAGCCTCAGCTTCCTTAACGAAGAGCTCGGCGAGGGACAGGCCTCCGCACTGCTCCGAGTGCTCGTATGCCTTGCGGTTGTAAGGGAACCTGGCCCGCTCGATGAGGGCGAAGACGATGGAATCCTCTTGCCTGATCAGCGAATCTCTCACGGATCCGAGGCAGAATTCCTTCGAGATCTCGCCGGCAGCCATGGCTATTGGGGCGCAAAATGGGGAAGATTTGAGTGAGGGGCTCAAGAAAACAGGATATTAACAGAATGGGATGTTATGCTTTCTCTGACGTCAAGTCATTGATTAATCGACGACCGTTAACCTGTTGTCTGCTTGACTTCCACTAGCGGGACCCCTCTGCCAGCCGCGTGGACCAACGTCCATGACTTTCTTGGGCCAAAAAAACGTTTGCTACGACTCGGAGACCCGCGAATTGCTAGTCGTGATTCGTCAAAAGAAATTAAAAACTAAACGTCACTACTCTCAAACTGCAAGATTCACCGTATTTAATCATCATTCTCAATCGGCCACGTAGGTTCGACCTCGAGTAACAGGGTAGTCCATTCGGAACTGTGCTGGGCCAGGTCGGTCTGACCTTTCGAGGTTGAGTCTAGAGACCCCCAAGGACGAGGGCAACTCGCGCCGAGTCCTACCCGACGAGTTTTGACTGGGTCCCATTGCTAACAGGCCCAGCCTAAAAGTGGTAGAGACGAGCAGGCTCGGGGGTAAGGGCGCTCGGCTCCAGCTAGGAATACGTTGATGGGTGGCCTTGGGGCCGCTGGATCTACTTGGCTTGATAGACGAACAAGCTCGTCAAAGGGGTCGGACCTTGGTTCCGACCAAGTCCCATTCGATGCCTAAGTCAGAACGAGTCTAATGGATACTCAATGGGATCGGTATGGCTCACGGGGAGGCCGATATGCGAGTCTTTTGGCTGAGTTGTGGACGAGAAATATAAGGTGGAAGGCAAGGTCTTGTGAGATGAATACCTCTGTCCTTTTTGGGTATCCAGGAAGTGAACCTGGTGTACGTTGTACCTCGAGTCTCTTTATAGGAGTCTATCATGGCCACGTCTCCTCGACGTCCCCCACTTCCGCCCCGACGATCCGCCACTTTGATGGCGCCTTCATGACTCGGGAAGGTGGGCTTAATAGGGCCCCTTAATGGTGATTAAGAGGGCGCGCTTTAGGGGAAGCGGTTAGCTCCTGCTGATGTAGGCCAGTGGTGGCGCGCGCTTCGGTTCGAGGCCGGCCCGAGTCCAAGTCTTTGTGGGGGCCTCGCTGCTGGGCCTGTTCCTCTTCGGGGCCGCTTGCCTGCGACATGGACTTGGGTCGTTCGGTCTTGGCCCATTCTGTAAGGGCCGTATCAATTGCCCTCATTGCTCGGGACGTTCGGATTCTGACGGTTCGGTTCGTGCGATGTTATTTGTGTAGATCTGATAGGTGCGTCAGTCGAGGCAGCAACATTAAATGGAAGCCATCATGGCGTTGTCATTCTGAAATTATCCTGCCCCTGGGAGCGGGATTTGAAGCGCCGCGCCTTGCTGGATGTCGACGCGTGTACTCAGGTGGATGGCCTACGATGGAGCGGAGGGCTTCAGGGGAGTGGTATAAAGGGAAGCGGTTGCCCAGCGGATGAGGGTTCTGCTCCTTCAGCGCTGTCTTCTTCTTCTTCATCCCCCGTGCCTCCCCCAGCCCTTCCCAGCGCCGCATCATGTGTCCCCCGTCGTCCTCTTCTTCTTCTAGCGCAGGTTGGGCAGCCGCTGCCGACCCCCCCCCCCCCCCCCCCCCCCCGTTATGCCCCGAGGATCGGTCTCGGAGATTCGTCATCATAGGGGCGATCTCTCCGGGGTGACCCCCAGGGTGTTGGCGTGGTCATCGACGGTTTATGCTACTTCGATCGGGCGACTGCGTTCTAGACACCTTCTCCCCGTACTCCGCCCAGGCCCCCTGAGAAGGATGAGAGGGTTTGCTTCCCGTGCCGTTGCGAAGTCGGGGTATATGAGCAGAGCTTCCGATTCGGGCTGCGGTTTCCTCTCCACCCTTTTATCGCCATGCTCTGAGAGCCCATTGGCTTGCCTTATGCCAATTCTGCCCCAACGCCATCGGGTCTCTCGTAGGGTTCATCATGCTCTGCATGCTCTGCGAGATAGAACCGATCCTTCGCCTCTTCGCCCAATTTTTTCGCATAAGCCATCGCAGGTCGGGTGCCTGGCTTTACATCGGTGCCCGTCCGAAGAAGAGCTTGGTGTTGGGGTTGCCATCCTCCCTAAAGCACTGGAAGGGGGAGTATGTCATCATGCGCTTCCCTTCAAAGGTGGATTCACTACACCAAAAATGGTCATTGACAACTTCTAAAAAAAGTTGTAATAGGGGTCAGACAACTTTTTAACAAACGTTGTAATATGCGAAGTTGTAATAGGGTTGGCTTCTTCGACAACTTTTTCTGCATGTTGTAAGAAAAAGTTGTAATATATAAATATTACAACTTTTTTGAAACGTTGTGTAAACTTCTATTACAACGTTTAAAAAATGTTGTGTATAAAGATATTACAACTTTTAATAAATGTTGTGCAAACTTCTATTACAACTTTTAATAAACGTTGTGTAAACTTTTATCACAACGTTTATAAAATGTTGTGTAAAGCAATATTACAACTTTTTGTAAAAGTTGTATAAACTACTATTATAACTTTTATAAAAGGTTGTGAAAAGAGATATTACAACTTTTAATAAAAATTGTGGAAACTATTATTACAACGTTTATAAAAAAGTTGTATAAAGCAATATTACAACTTTCTTTAAAAGTTGTGTAAACTGCTATTACAACTTTTATAAAAGGTTGTGAAAACTTCTATTACAACTTGTTTAAATAATTGTTTAAAACTCTACTACAACTTTTATAAAACGTTGCGAAAAAAGAAAAAAATTTAAAATATATATACGCGGCTGCAGCTGTTCCAAATCTCCCTGCAGTAGATGTACACATCATGATAAACACACAACAATTATATAAAGAGAACCAGTTTTTCAAAGTAGCTCAACATCTACATATCGTCACAAATCAGGTTGCCAAACTGTATAGCATCCTCTCAAATCAAAGCTCTATACATAAATAACATCACATAAATAACATCTGTAATACATTCTAGCTCTCAGTTAGCAAACAATGGGCTCTGAGTACTAATACTACAAATGTTCACCCTCATCAGGAACCTAACCTGAACAGTCGCACCAAGAGCAACAACTTCATCAGGGTTGACAGTTATATTGGGCTCCTTTCTTGTCAACTTCTTCACAAGCCCTCTTGAACAGCTGGAATACGAGTGGATCCTCCGACCAGAATCACCTCATCAAGAACAGCTGGAATACGAGTGTAGTCGCAAGGCGTGCAGTCGTTCTCAGCGACATTGAACTTCAGCCAGAATCATCCAATGTTTTTGTTGTTCACCCACGCAACTCCCTTCTGCATGCCTTGCAAGTCCAATACGACTGGATCCGAACTCGAAGGAACTTGAAGCGTAGCCTCATCAAAAGCAAGAAAACCATAATCTTAGTTACAAATTAAGTTCCAAATCAAAAAAAAAATTATGCCAAGATTTCTACCTGGTACCAAGTGAAAGGTGTTTGAGTAGGAATTTTGTCTGAATTCCAAGTGATGTTCTTGTTGGCATTGCCAAGGTCCATTTGCCTTGTTAGGCCCTTTAGTCCAATCTGAATCGTGCCGATGTAATTAAATGAGAATATTGCAGGGAAATTGAGCAAGAATTAATCACTGTTAGCTTAATACGTTTTTATGTCATACCGTATAAGACCACATGTTGTTTGATAAATCTGTTGTCACATTTCCTGTAATCAACTGAACGGGACCACCCACAATACCTGCTGGTTTTTACGCATAACATGCACCGTAGTTCTACGCTGGATAGAAATTTTAATCAGCAGAAATTATATACAAACAGAGTGAATAAAAATTATTTATCAACATCAACTATCCTGCAAGCTTACGGTTGTGCTAAGCAAAGCTATGACATTCAATCCATCATTAACAGAAAACTGGACACTCAAACATGAAGCTAAATGGACCACTCGACGAGCTTGCATATTGAGAACATATTATTCACAAGAAAACAAGATGGAATGGAACAAAATTAACTGAAAATTTGACAAATAATATACTTAAAATGAGGAAATTTTTGAATGGAGAGTTACCTACGAGAACTCCATTAACAAAAGCATAAAGACCAATACTGAAGCATGGCATGCACTTTTTGCAAGTCTGAACTAAACCAAGACTGAAGGCGAAAGCATTGCTTCAATTTATACCAAGCAGACACCTTTTCAACAATCATTTACAACTTGGCTGGGTAGACAATAATCTCAAGTATACCAATTGAGATTAGGTTGCAAACTTTACACAAATTTTGATGGCATTAATAACTCAAAAAAAATCTCCCCCCTTTTCCCGCCCTAAGTTAGAAATCACAAATGGATCTCATTTAAAAAAAACTTAAAAGATACCATAGTAGATAGATTTATAATGGTTCTGTAAGTGAATTCAAACGATTGTGCTGCAGTATTCATAAACTTCACAAAATTCCTGCAAAACAGATGACCACCAAAAATTAGTACATGCTGTTAGATAATAACTCGAAGTGCTGAACGCATTCGATGTATGTACATAAACTCTCACATGCTGTAGAAAAGGGGAAACACCCCAGAAGAGATTGAAGTATGTCCATAGAGATTTGAGGCCATTGTAATAATGTGAAACTATCATTTACTTTATAGAATCTTTGTATTGGTAGTGAGCTTCATTTTTCATCAGAAAACAACCAAGGGAAGAGTATTTATTGACATAAATTCAGTGATGGCCCAAGGTAAGCAAGCTAAACATATACACGGATTTTTTTTCTTGCACGAAAGCAAAGAATCTAAATAAGCAAAAAATTATTTAAACATGAATATTTTCCATCTCTCTTACTTTAAAAGGAACTTTTTAATTTAATTGATAATAAATCATAATCATTTCAACGATGTAGATGAGCAGGAGATAACACAAAACCACACATAGCATGTAGCAAGTGGTTAGATAATGACACATATCATGTTGGTGGGTGTGAAATTTATATTAGCTTTGAATGCTGGGGTTTCTATTTTAGGGATATGGATGTTAATAAAATGCGGATTGACTTTTGATCCCACCACTTCTATTTATATCCACACAACAATAAAATATTTAGGGGATGTCCTTGATTTTTTAAAGACTTTGGTAATTAATTCTTGAATCCTTGATTTAATGATTCAAAAAGACGAAATTATAAACTAAGAAGGAAAAATCATGTGGGCTTCTCATGGATGCCATGAGTCCCAATTATTTTTTCCTGCTAGTTTTGGATAGATGGATGGAACATGTGTTTTCTTTGGGGGTTGGGTTTTGGGGGAAAAATCATGTGGGCTTCTCATGTGATACAAGTGCACCGATTCCTTTCTCGAGAGAATCTAAACATTACACTGCAACGGGATTGGCCCAACACAACCAAATTTTAACTGTGTAAGAATTTGCTACATGTAACTTGAATATTAATTAAGTTTAGTGTTAAGAATTTGCATATACCGCCATGAAAGCCATGAACAAGTTACAATCTGTTTTTGCCCGTATTACATCTTTGCATACGTGGATGAATTTGGTCTCCTCATATTTATAAATTTGAAAATCCCCTAGCACATTGCTCATAAAGGAGTTTCCGATTAACTTCCTACATGCCAAGGAATTGTGATGCTGCTAGAGTTAAACTCAGCTGGTAGACTTACTAGAAAAATTATTATTGTGAAGTTGCTCATTGCTAACCAAAGGGAAACCAGAAGGATAACCTCACCGCATTGTTGAAGCTTGGAAGATGACCAATGGAGGTGGCCGGATTATTATGCCATAAAAAGATGATGGAGAGGAGAAGTGCAGGGGAAATAATAAGATTGGCCACATATCGTGCTCATGAAAGTGAAGTTTTTGTACATTTGACCATGCTGTAAGAAACCCTCTGGTCATCTAAGCACAGTAATATATAGATTCTGTAGACTTTGACCTACCTAAAAGAGGGACAAATCATTTTTAAAAATATTTTGAAGGACTAAGTTGCCCAGAATGCCTACTACAACTTAAATTGGGTAGGAACATCATTCTTTTATTTCTCCAGTTTTAGAGCACCCATCTGTCTGATCCTGTTGTCAACTCAATTCCATCTACATCAGATATATTGACTTAAAATTACCATTAAGTATACAATTATCCAACAATCATCACTAGCAAGTAATAAATAAGCTCAAGCTCAGTATGTCAACTCAGATGCACATGGTAAGTTTGGAGAATCATAGAAGTTGACAGACATCTAACTAGAACCAAATAAAAAGAATACATAAATAAATTCAATACTTTAGACCGGATAGCTTGAGCGACAGGCCTATTAACAGCACAGGGCAGACTTACGCATGATACCACCCTTAACATGATATTGGTGTTTTATTGTAATTCTAGCATGGTTCTTCTATTATTATTGGGATTGGGCAACTCTTTATGAGCTCCCTAATTATGCTCAAATAATTGTGATACCTGTTACAGACTTGGTTTTTATTCCGTTGAGATGTTATGGCTGGCGACAGAATCAGTTACACCTAACCACACAAAGCGAATGCAGCAAAGCAGTAGCAGAAGGTGCAACAACTCCTTATTTGAGTATGTTGAGATACAACTGATAACAGATTATGAGTTTAATGGTTATAGCATGCCTAATGATATAAGGTCAGCAAATGTCAAAAGTAATGCATACAAAATTTCTTAAACAGAAGAAAATCTTACTTCCTTTTTAGAATGATACGGTACAGCACGCCTGTGATGATAATATTTAGGTTCTTCAGTATCTAATATGCAAGGGCATGCACGTATGCAAAGATGTAATACTGGCAAAAATAGATTGTAACTTCTTCATGGCTTTCATGGCGTTATATGCAAATTCTTAACACTAAACTTAATTAATATTCAAGTTATATGTAATTACCTGCAGCAAATTCTTAACCAGGTAAAGCAATGCAGGAATTGGATAAACACTAACTTCATCGAATGATGTACTCAACCTGAAAATATAAAAGTTGGAAAGTATGGCATGAAAACCTTTCGTTGGCCTTTTCAAGCAAAAAACAGTTGGGTCATTCTGTGCTCTGAATATAAAGGACTTCTAGGTTCCATCTAAAGCTCTAGATGATGTAGGTATGCATGAGCTTTGTATTTATTAGGAACCTTTGAAAACATCTGAAACCATGTCATTTACATCATTTGAATCAATAAGATGTCACAGATTCATCTAACGTGCCTAGCCAAAAAGCAAATGTCCTCAACATGGAGGATTAAAATTACAGGTGTACAGCTTACTTGTTATTTTCTGTGACACCTTCCGTCTTCCATATCCTGGCAAGGGCTGCAAGTGACAGTGCACATTTTAAGGCCTCCACCTAATATGAAGGGATAAAAATGCATATGGTTATATGCAATACAACATAGACCTTTAAGTTCACGATTAAAGATTAAGATTGGAATTTATTTTGTATCATGACGGCATGTATTGTTCTGGAGAGTACAGAATTGTCAATTCAAAAGAACTGGGGAAACTAAAGGCTGTGGAACTAGAAGAAGCCACACTCAATTGACATTTTTCTTACCGAAAAGTTTGCTGTCGTCACACTATATTCCTACTTTCAAGCTCTTTTGGACCATACGATCAGAATTCAGAATTAACTATGAACTCGTTAGTAATGTCAATGCTAGTGTAACAATCGACCTACTGTAAAGGACACAAAAATTAAACTATTTGGCCAAGCCTAAGCTTAAACTGACAAGTTAATTCATTAAGGAAATAAGTTTAACAATAGTATATTATGATCAAGTCCCAATATCATGGTTATAGGGATATGTTTGTGTATCATAGTGTGAAGAGACATAATATGGATGTCACAACTCAGAGAAGGGTCGATGGCCTATATTTAATTTCATAGTATATCTGAGCCTATGGTTTTTGGGACTATCGATAATAACATGTGTAATACTAGGCTAATATGTGATCAAAGGCATGGAAAAGCATCAATTGTACACTTATTACCATAATAATAAGCAACATGGTTATAATAGTTTCCATAACCCAAATAAGCAATCATCCAACAAAGCATATAAACCAACAAAAGTATGGCGCACGTCATTTTACCTAAGGCATTGCCCCAGTCAAGCAATAGGATTAATCATCAATGCAAAGTACATAGCCCAAAAATAACTTATATATTAAAATACCCAGGAGGTAATGTTAGGCCAAACCATCAAAGGGTAATATCATCAAAATTCATTACAGCCCCAAGCTATGGGTGTCAACATAAGGCAACATCCTTAATAAGTTGAACCCGAATCACAAAAGATGCAACAAACAAAAACAGAGGCAACAGTTGTTGCAAAAGCAAAATAATAAGTTGCCAGGAGTGTAACAGGACAAATACCTCAAAGGCAAAACAGTAAGATATAAGAGCAATAGAGACCAGAACAACAAGCCGAAAGAGCAGCGGATGTAAATAGGCAAACTGCACGAGTAGCAGAGGCTAAACAACAAGTCACAAGAGCAGCAGAGGCAAAATAGCCCCATAAAACACAACCAACATCCCAACAAGAAGTAAAGTAAGGGAAACAACTGAAATAGCTGAACCAAACCACAAAACAGAGAAGCATAGACAACATAGACCAGAATATAGGCAAGAATCCCACAAATGGCCACAATTGAAACCCCAAACAGTTCAAAATAGATAGTATGGGACAGAAATTATGAGTGCCATACAAGTGGTCCCCTTGTTTGCTAACTTATCTCCTTCTATTGACTTTTTAATGTTACATCCCATGCTGATATTAGATATCGATTATTTTTTCATTATAGCATACAGTAGTCTCAATAACTAGCACACATATTGCACCATTCAAATAATAAAATGATATTCGCATATCAATATAGTTATATGATACGTCTGTTAATTTTACCAATTTAATTCCAAATCTAATCACCAAGCGTAGCTTCCTGCACAATAACCATTATTAATTATTGGCACTTGCATTGTCATCTAGCCTTACATACAGAACATATAAGCACAACAGAAAGAAAGAAATTTAAATTTTGCCCAAAAATTATAGCAAGATATCAAGAGGGACATGATAGGTAGAATACAAAAGGCATATATCCTTGTGTCATCATATGTGACCAAAAGTATAAGAATTTTATGAAGAGAAAGGGCACTGCAAAAGGCTTATGTATGCTTCCATCTTCCGAGAATGAGCAGCGAATGTTAGAAGTTAATGCTTAGTGCATGTGCTATCCTATTCTATTTTCTTTCTGACAAATGAAAGATGTCCAAGCATTCAGATCAAAATGTCTACCCTGTCCTAGATAAAAACTTTCGTTTTTATAATTGTACATAAGCATATGGCATAAGTTTGTCAACAAAAACTTCATTTTTTGTAACAATTAATGCATTGTCAAAAGTAGAAGAAAGACAAAGTAGACAAGAATCGGCTATCATATATTATCTGAACTGGAACAAAACCAAACCCAGATTCGTTGAAATTATGCATTGAATCTAAATCAAAATTGTCTAAGTTATAATAGATGCACTAGTGAATTTTATAATTGTCTTTTGTACACCGATTAGATGTAAAAGGATATCCTTTTGTGCCATATAAAAAAACCCAAGTTTGGGATGAAGGCTAATATGATGATGATAAAGAAGCCAGTTAACTTCAGATGTCTGAATCTCCATGCCAATGACTACCCGACCGCTGGTTACAATCTCCCCCTCCTGCAAATTCCACAAAAGAACCAAACTACCAAAGCAATTAAAACCACAAAATCAAATACCAATAGTAATCACCTCGGCTTTGGGCGAAATGGCCGCTTCATCGTGGGCATAATCCATAATCGCTAGGGCTCCACTTCTCCCCTTCTGGCTATCGATAGCCTCAGGCGGAGGCGGGGGAGGAAGGGTGAGGGTAGGCGAAGGGGATGCCAAACTGAGAGGTGAAGAGCGCTGAAATTTGGGCCACGACGGAGGCGTCGAGCTCCTTATGGCTTTTACCTCGGGGGACGGCGAGCTGATATCTTGAGGGGATTTCGAGTGAATGAATGTAGAAGTGATTCAGGGATGCAATCGCGCGCCGCATCGTCGGTTCCATGATAAATTCGAGATCTTCCGCCGTCTTCTTGGTGATGCTGTTGTTGTTGTTGATGCTGGTGCTGATGTTCTTCCTCTTCGTTGTACATTGACAGGAGATCGATTCCCTCCGTCTTAGATGTCATTTGAGCTCGATAGACTGAGTATTGCGGGTGATTCTTTGCTTTTTTGTCGGGAAATTGACAACAGTCCGGAGGGAAAGCCAGAGGGCGACGAGGGTTGATTAGGGTACGGCTCTCACGAAAAAAAGACGAACAGATACAGATCAAGGGAGTTGGATCAATTCCAAAACAAATCATTATACCTAAAAAAAGCTATTACAACTTCTAACCCACAAAAGTTGTAAATATTCGGTCAAAATTAAAATTTGCAACTATTCATGTAAAAAAGTTGTAATACCTATTTTCTACAACTATTCACGAAAAAAGTTGTAATAAATATTTTTTACAACTTTCAGAAAGAAAAAAGTTGTGTTATCAAAATTAACATTTACAACTATTCATGAAAAAAAGTTGTAATAACTATTTTTTACAACTATCCTCGAAAAACAGTTGTAATAAACAATTTTTACAACTTTCAGAGAAAAAACGTTGTGGCATCAAAATTTACATTTACAACTATTCAGGAAAAAAGGTTGTAATAACCATTTTTTACAACTATCCACGAAAAAAAAGTTGTAATAAACATTTTTTACAACTTTCAAAGAGAAAAAAGTTGTGGTAAACATTTATTACAACTACCAAAATAGAAACGTTGTCTCATGAAAGTTGTAAATGACTAGTTTTGTTGTGGTGATTTTCCGGTCCGATGGGGGGAAACGAGCTCGTTGACCACAAGTTGGGGGATCTCACCACGTTGAGGCCAAGGCAGTCGACACCTTGTTGGCCATTCCGTAGCTAACGAGAGGATCAACGTCCTCTTCTCGGATCATGCCCTGAGACTGACCGTGTGGCCCGAGTCTGGTTGAAGCCCTTTGTTTAGAGTATTTTGCGGGCGGATCCTGCTTAAGTAAGGTTGTCTCCTCGACCTGTCTCTTTTTTGCAGACGGATTCGGCCAGGGCCCTTCTCAGCCCTCCATTCCAGCCCCTGTGCCCAATCCCAGCCCGTAGGGGAGATCACGTTTTGGAGGTTCGAAGGAAACTAGGCGTTGGGTCTTTCGGATTTGGCGCGAAGCGAACGAGGAAGCAGTTGCCCCCGGTTCAGGGAGGGGGCAAGCAAAAGAAAGCTCGGGTCCGTGTCGTGGTCGGGGACGGTCCCCCTTGACGCTCCTGCCCAGCATCCTCAGGCGAAGGGTAAGTGGCCCTGGGGCGGGCCCTCTCCGTCTCGCTCGGGGCCGCTCCTGGAGGATGACGAGCGATTCTTGGGTGCGTTCAGGTCGGTCGAGGCCGATCTACCGCGGTCCGGGGAGGGGTTACTCAGTTCTCATTTTCCGGTGGGGCTGAAGGAGTCCGTCTTCTCCGACTATGTGGTCATAGCACGGTTGGCTGAGAACTGTTGCCTGCCCCATGACCAATCCGTGTTGGATGGGGTGAGGAGCGACCAACTCGTGGCCTTCGTGATACAGGCCGGCCAACAAGTAGGACATTGCATGGCGACACGCCTCACTTTCTGTAGCAGCCTCTAACTTGTCCCTTCCCTTTGACGCAGTTGTCCTCGGTCAGTCTTTCGATGAGGCGCCAATTCATGGCGCTCGCGGATGCAGGGGCAGGACACACCCAGAAGTCGGCAGCCAAGGAGGGTGCTGACGAGGCGGCCCAAGATGTCGAGGTCCGCGTCAGGTCGACTCGACTGGCTGAGCTCTCGCCCGACCTGGAGAGGTCGGACATGGAGAGGGCTTTGGCGCTGGCCGAGAAGTCGAAGGCCGAGGATCAGATCGTCGAGCTGGAGAAAGCAGCCGAGGCAAGAGCGGTCGGTGGTCCAGCAAAGGAGACTGACGTCGCGGAGCTCGAAGGTCTCCTGAGAGCGGTGGAGGAGCGGGAACGAGCTCTCTTGACCAGGCTCAACACTGTCTCCCGCGAGGGTGAAAAGAGCGGACGGAGGACCAGCGCAAAGTTGTCGTCCTTGTCACACCCCAGTCACCCAAATACTCAAGGGAAGAGATGTGATTCTCCATTCCCCGATTCAGAGGGGATGGGATGCCCGACAGGCCGCAGTATTGCACCAAGCGTATGAGAAGAGGTAGAGTATATCAGGCCACTGCTCGCACTGGAACAATACAGAACATACTCAGAATATAAATACTAAGCATAAAGAAACTCTGAGAGCAACAACATCAACAGAAAGTGGTACTAAGAACTACTGAAGTAAAAGCAACATAAGGCAACAACATCATTTCAACATCATTCACAGAGAGAAACACAGTCCAAGAGTACACTGATCAAACACTACTACTACTATACATCTACCAAAAGTACATCATATCAAATTCCGACACTACTACATAGCCACCAAGTCTACAGAGTACAACTCCATGTGTCCGTGGTACAACAAAACAAAACTACTACACTGGCCACAGGAGTGGCTACAACAACTACCACCTCGTCTCTCACCAACCCCACATACACTCACATCATCTCCTAAAGTACTCTCTCGATAACTAAGAAGACTACAGACGTCTGGCAGTGTCCGGCTCCAGGCGCTGCTCCTGGGTACTTGCTCCCAAGACCACGAGGAGGGGACACGTCAAAGCGTGTCTAGTAGAGAAACTCAACACACACAAGGTACTAAACACACAAACAATCATCACACTGTTCAATTACAGAGTTAAACGTTCATGATTAGGAGTTCATTATATTTTGAATGTTATTGAATTTGGAGACTCCGTGACCGAGACTAGAGTACGAGGACTAAACCTCATCCCTAAAGTAGGGATGGAAAGCGGCATCCGCCAGCTGGTCGGGGCTCCCTACTCCTCGACAAACCTCGAGCAAGTGGGGTCACACTCCACGGCAAACATCGTGCGAGTGGAAATCTACTGAAGCTCAGTGCACGGTCCGTGTGCCCACGGCCGCCACTCCTAAACCAAGTCTCGTCCTCATACACCAACCCGACACAGTACCTCCCCCGAACCCGCCTAGAGGGTCGACCCGCTCTGTGTAAGTGGACACATCTAGCATTAAGTTATCTACCCTAGGGTTTAGTTGCTCCATCAAATCAGTTTTCAAGGCCAAGCCATCATTTTGGTTCTCTTCATTTCAACTTTCATCATTAACCAACCACAACAATACTAAAGACACTATATCCAACATTCTCTTTTTGAGCAAGGGAGCAACTAAAGCTTATGGTTGAACATTTTATCATTAAAACATCTGAGGGGGTATATAAACAACCACTTTCATCAAAATATACACTTTACATTCAGACAATTTCAAAACACACATTCACAATTTCAGTTCAGATTTCAGTTCAGCACCAGATCAGAACATTGCGGGGGTGATGTCTCAAAATTATTTTTACTGAACTTGAAAAACTAATTCAAAGGGGGTTGTAGCCCCATATACCAGCATGTCAGAGTTCAAATTTGAGGCAAAAAACCAAATGGTTGATTTGTTATGATTTTATTACTCATCAGGTTTTTCACTGATTTCTGGTAGCAAATTAGGATCACAGAAATTAGCAACTTGAGAGGCTGTTTTCACGCATTTAGAGTTTGAATTTGAAAAAATTTCCTAAATAAAAGTTGTAGTTATAGTAGTTCTGGATTCACATATAAAATTTTATGCAAAAATATGAAATATATGATTTATGGTGAATTGTTTGGTGAAGCCTATCAAATCTGTTATTCAGACAGATTCTGAAGGCTGTAAAGATTGCTAATTTATGGCATGTTGCAGTCAGAATTTCGAAAAACATGCACTGAGATGAAGTTGTAGAAAAACTTGTTAAATTTACGACGAAACCAAGAACAGAAAATTCCATAGAGTGTGCAGGTACTGAGCTTCATGTTTCTAAACTGTGTCCAGAATTTTTATCCTAATTTCTAGGCCGAATTTGAAAAAACCCAAAACATAAAAGTTGTTAAGCATAACATGATATACAAACTCAATTTTGGCGAGAATTTTTATGTAGCCATTTAGCACAGAAATAGATTAAGCTTCATCTCTTCTGGTTACGTTTTCCCGCAAGAACAAAAGAGATGATTCAAGGGTTTATGCATGGATATGCAAGCAAATCAAGCAACATGCACCATCTATTCAAACTATAATGAAGAAGAACCCTAACTCTAGTGTGTGAGGATCTCTACCTGCTCCTAGATGATAGGTTGAAGACCTCCAAGCTAGCTCCCTCCAAGGCACAAGCTCTAGCAAGATCCAAGCCTCTAGTCACCTTCTAGCTCCAAACCCTAGCAAACAAGCTCTTCTTCCTCAAGCTCCTCCTCCTTCAACCTCTGAACTTTTTCACACTCTCTCACAGGTGCTGGCCCTCAAAAAGGATCGATAGGATCAGGTTTTTGGAGGATAGAGTTAAGGTGGAGGTTGATTAGTGGAGCTTAGAGTGTGTAGAACCCTCTAGTGGGTATTGTAGGGATTTCACCACCCCCCACTAAGCCTAGCAACCAATGCATGGTTGCCAAACACCCCTCTAATCCCCACTAATCCCTAGGAAAAGACCCATTAACCCTCTCTTGGCATTTTTTACACCCATCCTTTTTGCCTTTTGCGAATATACCCAAAATTGGGCAAAAATGAAAATGTGAGGGGTATTATTGCAAAACTATCCAACCCCCAATGTGCACCTTGCATAGTTGTCACTAGGGTCTCATTTACATCTCACGGTCATGATAGTTGCGGGACACCTTTCCGAGCACGCTTCCCAATGCACATGAACCCTAATTGATTCGAGAATCCGTCAAATGTAGGACTGGCAATATTGCGGGACGGGGGCGGGTATTTAACTACCCAAGCTTGCCCCGCACCATCTACAGGCCGGGGCGGGTCGGGTCTCGGGCCAGGGCGGGTCGGGTAATTTCTTACCAAAACCGGGTTGGGCCGGATCGGGTCGGTCGGGTCAGGTCATTACTGCCATCTATATGAATACCAAATAAAAGTTTTATTTGGGATTTGGGAGAATTGTAATTTATTGGTAATTTGGAATTGAGAATTGGCCTAATTGGGAGAAGAACATTGGAACAAAGTATGAATTATGTGATATGGGCAGACCGCATGGTTCGCATCAAAATAGTAAGGTTTTTTAGAACCTTTATAGCGGGGCGGGTTAAATACAAAGTCTAAGCCTGCCCCGACCCGTCTGCAGGCCGGGGCGGGTCGAGTCAAAATCATGGCGGGTCGGGTCGGGTCGGGCTAGTCGGGTCGGGTCATTACTGCCATCCCTAGTCAAATGGGTCCCATGTCCTCAGAATACCATACCCTTACCTCCTTTATACCCTACTTGGACATGACACGTAACCATATGCCGTATAGCTAGCTACGGAGAGTTATTGTCCTCGAGGCCCGGATCAAGGATCTGGAAGCGGTGGACCCCGGACGCATCGCCAAGGAGGCTGTGGATGAGTATGCCGTGTCCTTTATTGCCGGGGCGATGTACGAGGCGTTTGAGGGGGGTTTCGCCCGTTGTCAGTCCGAGGATGGTCACGAGCCTTGGTTGAAGCCACTAACTCCCTAATTAAATCTGTAGGATACTCCTTAAGCTAATCGATTCCATCGACCGTGGGCACGATCTCAGTACGAGTTCTCCTAGGGATTTTGCAAGATAAACCAAAATACTCCCCCTTTATTGTCCAACGCATCATAAAAATCTCAACTTCGCATCTAGATCCTAAAATCCTAGGGCTAATCCATTAGCCCTAGAAAAGACTATTCATGCATCAAGATATAGATATAATAACGATATAAAACATTATTGCATGCATCAACGAGATATTCAATAAGCAATCAATAAGAAGAACTAAAATAGAATTAAAGAAAACAAAAATACTTATCTTGATACAAGGGAGGGGCTTAGGGCATAGCCTAACTCCCAAAAGATCGTCTCCAAAACTCTCAAAAAAAGATCTAAGCTCCAAAAAAGTTCCCCTCTAATGACGGCTATAATTCATATATATTCTCTCCTCAAAACCCTAGCAAATAGCCCAAGAAACCCTCTGAAATTCGTGCCCAAAGCCAAATCCGGACTCAACTTAAGTTCTGTGCCCCATCTGACTCGGGTCGAGTAGCCCCTACTCAATCGAGTCAACAGTAGGGCAGAAATCCCTCCAAAAAACACTGCTATGTCTGCTCGGACCGAGTAGGGTCCTGCTCGGTCGAGTAGGTGGTCAAATACAGATTTTAGCACTGTAGCGTCAACTGTCAGAAATTCCCCAGAGCTCATTTGACCTCCGATTTGTGTGTTCTTAGTAGAGTTGGAACCGTCTTGAAGTCTACTATCTGGGAAAAATATCAAAAAATACTGAAAAATCCCAGGTGATAGCAGATTTGAAAAAGAGTGCACGACTGTCTGAAAATCTGGGCGTTCACCTTACTCGACCAAGAGCCTTCGTGCTCGGTCGAGTAGCCCACCTGCTCTATCGAGTCGTCAGTGGGTCTGAGCTTCTCCTCAAATTGTCGTTCTATTTGCTCGGGTCTAGTAGGTCCCACTCGGTCGAGTCAAATGTTTGATGGTAGAAGCTCGAAGTTGGGTTGACTCGGTCGAGTCACTTCTCTGCTCGGTCGAGTGGCTCGTCCATATCTCCTGGCTGAACCCGTGTATCAGTGACGCATTCGAAACCTACACCTAGATTCCACCCAGCGGTGTCACGATCGCCAGGCATGGTATGGCCCCTAGGTGTCAATTCCGGGCTCAATCTGCAAGTGGACGATGTCAAATTATAGTATAAAGGATGTCGGATCCCACAGGGACGGTGACAGTGTAATTGGGTTCTAAGCTTATTTCTATATCTCGAAGTGAGATAGCTATCGGGTTGAGAGAATTGGTTGTGGTATTGTTGTTGATTCAATAATAAAGGGGACTAGGGTATTAGGGGTCCCCGCTAAAACCATCGGGGATCGACGTTGGAATAGGATTCTTACATTGAATTAGGGTTAGGGGATTAATCTTCCGATTCATACCACTCTCGTGGGTTACAATCCTGAGGTATTTCGATGGCTCTCGTTGATGCAAGGGCGGTAGCGGTCAACATAGCGATATAGTTTGTCGGTGGATCCCCTCAAGGCACGAGCCGGGCATGGTCATGAGCCTTGGTTGGATCCACCTATTTCCCTATTCGAATCATAAAGATACCCCTTAAGCACATCAATTCCACAGACCAGGGGCATGATCTCAGTACGGGTTATCCTAGGGATTCGGTAGAATCAACCGAAATACTCCCCTAAATTCCTAATTCAATCTAAAGATCCAGATCTACATCTCCCCCCAGGATCTTAGGGCTAACCCATCAATCCTAGAAGAGACTAATCACTCATGGTGATATTAACGACTAAAAATACCATTTTTAGGGAAAAAATCATCATAGTAAATTAATAGAATGAAGATTGAGAAACTTACAGCGAGCAATAGATCTCAAGAAAAACAAAGATTCCAAAACGCAATAGTAGCAATCGAACTTCCAAAAGTTATCCAACAATCTTCAAGAATTCAATCTAGATCTAACAAGTATTTTTTTCTATCTAATCTCCCCTCTCAAAATAATTCCCAAAAACTAACAAAAATGAATCACCCTCAAAACGCTGCTGCCGATCCATGCGTCACTCCCCCAAGCGCACAACAGACGGCCCAAAATTATTTCCAAAAATGGCCTTCAGCATCGTCGACCGAGTCAGTGACTCGGTCGAGCAGTAGGTTGCTCGGTCGGCTGCTCGGTCCGAGCAGATGTATTGCTCGACCGAGCACGACAGTAAATCCGCTCCTCCAAAAATCATCACTCTGTCTGCCGAACCCTAGTCAGCTCTGCTCGGTCAAGCAGACAGCTGACTCGATCGCCAAAGGAGCTGCTCGGGCCGTGTAGGAGGCTGCTTCAGCTTCGAAAGGTTGGCGATGCTCGACTGAGCATATAGGTGCTCGGTCCGAGCAATCCGCGTATCATCTTGTTCTTCTTCATCTGCATCTGCTCGACCGAGCAGCTGCTCTGCTCGGTCGAGTCGACTGGGAAAATTGTTTTGAAGCTTCTCCTCTCCTCTTTCTCTCTCATCCACTCCTCCCATGGCTCCCAAAACTCGGTGAACTCCTGTAGAGCTTCGCCAACAAGCTCATAGGCGTGTCAGATGTATCCATACCCAAAATCGGGTCCCAAATCGCTCCAAAATCCCTGAAAATTCATAAAACACTACGAAACTTGAATATAACGTTAGAAATGCGATATTGTAGGAAAATACTGGATTTGAATACGAAAATGGCATGGAATGCGATGTCATGATGCTATGAAAAAGGTGCAAAATATGGACACATCAAAATCTCCCAAGCTTACCTCTTACTCGTCCTCGAGGAAGACGAATACTAAGTATGCCGGGAGAAAAAAAAAAGAAATAGAAGTAAGAATAGAGATGGATGGAGGGTGCTAAGGTTGTTCAATCAGATCTCATGCCTAAGCAGTATATCACGATGCTCCGAATAGTAAAAATACATGCTAATGGTATTTTCAGGTTTTACAGATCATATGTCTAGCATGCAATATGGACAAAAGATCGGGATCTACTAAAATAATGCTGTCAACTAATATCAATCTCATGCAGTACATAGAGTCTGGTATAAAAGGAGTTGGCAATGCACTTTTCAATCACAGATACACATGGAGCATATAGAAATCACGCAACATGCAGTAGAGAATGGAAAGAATCATGCTATTCAATTATTCATTTCGAGTCACGAAAAATCTCCAAAAACTAAAGTGTTTCGTAAAGTTTAAGTATTATCAAGTATTCCCGTTATGCACCGTCTCCACTATAATGTCATACTCACTCAAATGATCAGTTGGTTTACCCCCCCCCCCAAGCTTAGCTTGTGGCATCGCATCTAGGAATAAGATATGGAAATTTTTTTTTGTGTTCTTCCAAGTATATGTGATAGCTTCTAATGAAAAGAAACAAAATGATTATATTTCTTTCTTTTCTTTCTTTTTTTCTTTTCTTTTTCACACATATATATGTATACACACATTTTTTCATTTCATTTAGAAGCTAAACTTTTTTCTTTTTGGGGCTTTTGGGAAGTAAGATGCAGTAAGGGTAGCTGTAGGAGTGGACCCAACTGATACGTAGAGAACTATAAAGATATGTGGAGAAGGAAAATAGTGAATCTCTCGGTTCACTCGTAAGAGGTGCACAAAGGTTTAATAAGATAATGCTCTAACTAAACTCATAACTAGCATGGATATTTTCATTCATCTAGATGAACACTGAAAAAGCATGCGGTAATAGGCACAATGACATCAAGCATGCAAACAGAAGTGAATAAGATATAAAGCAGATGCTCCAAGTGTTCTAGTGATGCGTGAACCTAAGTGCATTACCCAACATAGCGCATACTAGATACTAATTCATGCATTTGATTTTCAATTCATTTCAGGCATTAAATCAGGTAGATCAGCAAAAGAACATGCACGCATATAGGAAGTAAAACTGAAATTACCATAATAGCATGTCATCAGATAGTAAGCATCATGAGTAACTACTAAGGGCTACGAGAAGTATCATCATATAGAATATCCTTAGCATAAAAAGAAAAGGGCGGAGAAAATAGGAAAGTGAAAAGAACGATGCATGCATGTCAAAAAGCAGAAAATATGACGCAGAATGAGAAAAAGGATAAAGAAGTGAAAAGGAGGTGGAAAAGTAAACTAAAAAGCTGAAAAAGGAAGGAGAATATAAAATAAAAATGAAAAATAAAGCAGTAGCGCTCATCCCCCAAGCTAAACCCAGCAGTGTCCTCACTGTTGAGAAAACGCTAGTAGGCGGGAGATGATGCTAAATAGGGTTGGTGGGGTGGGGTAGTATAAAATAAAAACTATGCAAAAAGAAGTAAAAACATGACATGATGCAATGATGACGGAAAATGATGCATGTATAGGTCCTCCCCCAAGCTATCTAAGATCAGGGTCCCGAACAGACAAATGGGCATAATAAAATATGGGGGATGCAAGATGGTAGGGACAGTATCAGGCAGAGGCACCACCCTCTGGGGATGGTGATGGATCCGTCTGCTGTGGACCAGGAGATGTGGGTGGTGCGTGTGGGTCAGTTCGCTAGTGCCTAATTAGGTTGCGGAGGCCCGGGAGGTCCTGTTCAATGGACTGTCTAGTAATGACGCCTCCCTTACCTATGAGTATAAGCATGGCAATGAACTGATCACCCTGGTCAGCGTCACAGAAGGTGACGTCATATAATGCGTCACCGATCTGAAGAGGCTCCGGGGGGAGTGGGGCGGTGGGTGGCAGAGGTGAAGTGATGGATGATTTGCCAACAGTGTGGTTTTGAGTGGGCGAGTGTGTACGACGGTATGCCGAGTAGGCCTAGGGTTTGTTGTGCCGGTGTTGGTGGGTCTAGCACGGCGTAGAGGCATTTTGCTGGCGTAATAAAAAACGTGCGGTGGTGCGTAAAGTGTATAGGGGGAAAAGAGTACAGACAAGAATGAGACGGCATTGTGATCGGTCATGTGAATGCTGCTGATCGGGAGTGTCCCCCAAGCTAATCCCGGACGCGTCTTCTGACGTAGGCAAATCGTACCTGAAGTAGAGACAAGAAAAACGTCAGTATATTAAACATAAAAAATAGTGGAAATGCTGAGTTGGGTTGCTTGACCGAGCAGCTATACTACTCGGTCCGAGCAATGATGTACGTCGGGAAATCATGAACGAGTGCAAACTGTGCTCGGTCGAGAACCAAGGGTGCTCGACCGAGCATGAGGAGATGCCCTAGGGGATCTGGGCATCAGGCAGCAGGGAATGGGGAATGGGGGGTTGGGGTGGGCGATTAAAGGGGGTAGGCGGAGGAGGCGGGGGTTTCGGTGGGCGGCGCCGCCAGTGGCTGCGGCGTCGACGGTGGCCGTTGTCGATTAGGAAAGGGGGGAAAGAGAGAGAAAGGCAGAGAGATAAAGAGAGAGGGGGATGGAGAGATGTTAACCAGATTTGGGGGGTGGCGGCGGTCGTGAGTAACTCTGGAGGAGGAGGCGGCGGCTATGAGTTGTTGACCGGGTCGAGTGGAAGGGGTAGCTCTGGGGGTGATTAGGGTAGGACGGCTAAGGGTAAGGGTTAGAGGACGGGTTAGGGTAAATAAATAGCTAGAACCCGGCATTAAAAAAATAAGCCTCGAAATCAACCACAGCCAACTCGGACCAAGCAATCTGATTGCTCGGTCGAGTTAGCTACAAGATAATTTGAGATAGAATTCAAACACTCCCTTCGGCTTGCTCGGTCGAGCAGGCTGTTACTCAGTCGAGCAGGAAATTGCTCAGACCGAGCTGATACTACTCGGTCCGTATAGGCAGAGCGTAATTTTCTCCAAGTTTTGATGAGCATGTTCTACTCGACCGAGCAGTCGACTGCTCGGTCGGGTCGATGTCTGCTTGGGCCGAGCAAATATTGCTCGGGCCGTGTAGACAGAGCGATGATTCTCCTTTGCTTGGGCGACCCTGTACTGCTTGACCGAGAAGTGGAATTCTCGATCGAGTCGATATCTACTCGGACCGAGCTGATGCTGCTCGGGACAAGCAGGCAGAGCGATGTTTTGTCCCTCTTTTTCATGTCTGTACTGCTCGACCGAGCAGAGTGGCTGCTCGGTCGAGTATACTACGTCCCCTTTTTAGCTCCTGTTCTTTGATTTTCTCTTCAAATACGCTGCTCTTCTGTAGCTCTCTTCCGTTTAAAACGTCGATTTGCGTGCCTATGTTCAACCTGTAAAGAGGAAAACACCCATCAAATTTTTGTGTTTTTAAGAGGGATGAATATCCCTTTTATTCGGTTTTCCTAGATAGATAGAGTAAAAATAAAATAAGAATTTGAAAAAGAAAATCTAAGGTATAAAAGATTGGGTTGCCTCCCAATAAACGCTCGTTTTGAGTCATGAGCTCGACTCCCTCAAGTTTTTCAACAGTCTGCAGGGGATCCCTCGAGGAAGTATGTCTCCTCTTGCCCTATTGGTTCTCCTGCTCTGTACAATTTAATCCTCTGGCCGTTTACTTTGAAATTTCCGATATTTCCTTCGAGCTAAACGGCACCCCCGAGATAAACCTACTATCTTGTAAGGGTCGAACCACCTTGACTTTAATTTCTCTGGGGAAGAGGCGTAATCTTGAATTGTAGAGGAATACCTGGTCACCAACATCATGAAGAACCACCGTGATGTTCATGTCATGATAGACCTTGGTTCTCTCCTTATATATCCTTGCATTCTCATAAGAGTGTCGCCGAATTTCGTTAAGCTCATTGCTGTGTAAGGCTAGTCTCGTGGCAGCACTTTTGTAGTCAAAGTTCATTTTCTTTACTACCCAATATGCTCTGTGTTCCAATTCTACCGAAAGGTGGCAAGCTTTTCCATACACTAGTCTGTAGGGGGTTGTGCCGATGGGAGTTTTGAAGGCGGTGCGATATGCCCAAAGGGCGTCGCCCAACTTGTGTGACCAATCCTTTCTCGAGGTGCTAACTGTCTTTTCCAGGATGCTTTTTATTTTCCTGTTGGATACTTCCACTTAGCCACTAGTCTGAGGGTGATAAGCAAGAGCGACCTTGTGATGAACTCCATATTTTTTCAGCATTGTCTCGAACTTCTTCTCGATGAAATGGCTCCCTCCATCACTTATGATCGTCCAGGGGACTCCAAAACGAGGAAAGATGGTATTCTTTAAGAACTTGGCTACTACCCTCGCGTCGTTTATCGGGGTGGCCATGGCCTCCACCCACTTCGAGACGTAATCAACGGCGACCAAGATGTACTTATTGCCGTTACTCGATGGAAAAGGTCCCATGAAGTCAACACCCAAACAGTCAAATAGTTCTATCTCCTAGATGCCATGTAGGGGTGTTTCATTCTTCTTTGTGATATTTCCCGTCCTCTGGCATCTATCGCATTTTCTGATGTATTCATTCGCATCTCTAAATATAGTGGGCCAGTAGAAACCGCTTTGGAGGATTTTCGCCGTGGTTTTGGGGACAGCTGCGTGTCCCCTGCATGGTTGGTCGTGGTAATGCGATATGATAGAGGTTGCCTCTTCCTTTGGTATACATCGTCTGATGATCCCATCAGCGCATGTTCTGCAAAGGTATGGGTCGTCCCAGAAGTAGCTCTTGGCATTGTGTAGGAACTTCCTCCTCGAGTAGGTCGCCAACCCGTGTGGGACTATGCCGCTTACCAGGTAGTTCACTATATCTACGTACCAGGGGGCTTTAGAGGAATTCACCGCGAATAACTGTTCGCCGGTGAAAGAATCGTCAATTGGCACGCTGTTATCCCCGTGCTTTTGAATTAACCGCGACAGTTGGTCTGCTACTACATTCTCCGCTCCTTTCTTGTCTTTGATCTCAATATCAAATTCTTGGAGCAGGAGGATCCACTGTATCAAACGCGGTTTAGCATCCTTCTTGCTCAGCAGTTATTTCAACGCCGCGTGGTCCGTGTGGATAATCACTTTGGACCCCAAGAGGTATGACCTGAACTTCTTGATAGAATAAACCACGGCTAGCAGCTCCTTCTCCGTAGTGGTGTAGTTCTTTTGAGTATCATCCAAGGTCTTGCTAGCGTAGTATATGGCATGAAGCTTTCCTTCTTTCCTTTGGCCAAGAACAACTCCTACTGTTTGGTCACTAGCGTCACACATCAGCTCAAACGACAGATTTCAATCAGGCGGCTGTATAATCGAGTCTGAGACGAGAGCTTCCTTTAACCTGTTAAAGGCTAGCAAGCATGCGTCAGTAAACACAAAAGGAGCGTCCTTGGCGAGGAGCTCCGTGAGAGGGCGAGCAATATTAGAAAAATACTTTATAAAGTGACGATAAAAACCTACAAGCCCTAGGAAACCACAGATGCCCTTAAGGTTAGTGGGAGGCGGTAGACTCTTAATAACTTCGACCTTGGCTTTATCAACCTCAATTCCCTTGGAGGTGATGATGTGGCCAAGCACAACCACTTCTGTCACCATGAAATGACACTTTTTCCAATTTAGGGTCAGATTATTGTCATGACACCGTTCTAAAACCTTAGATAAATTGGCTAGGCAATCATCGAACTTGGTGTCATAAACAGAAAAATCATCCATGAAGACTTCCATAATATTCTCGATGAAGTCTGATAAAATAGACTTCATGCACCTTTGAAATGTGGCAGGTGCACTACATAGCCCAAACGACATTCTTCGGTAGGCGAATGTGCCATATGGGCATGTGAACGTCGTCTTTTCTTGGTCTTCCCAATGCAACGGGATTTGGAAGAATCCTGAGTATCCGTCTAGGTAACAAAAGTATTTGTGTTTGGATAAGCGCTCAAGCATTTGGTCAATGAAGGGTAGAGGATAATGGTCCCTTCTGGTGGACTTATTGAGTTTCCTATAGTCGATACACATATCCCATCGGTGACAGTCCTAGTGAATATTAGCTCATTTTTTTCATTCCTAACGACTGTCATGCCCCCTTTCTTGGAGACAACCTGCACAGGGCTAACCCATTTACTATCAGAAATGGGGTAAATAATGTCGGCCTCTAATAGCTTCAAGACCTCCTCCCTCACTACTTCCTTCATATTGGGGTTTAATCGCCTTTGAGGCTCAATGGAAGTGGCCTCCTTATCTTCAAGATGAATCCTATATGTGCATATGGTTTCACTGATGCCCTTTAAGTCAGTAATGTTGTACCCTATTACCTTTCTATGGGATCTAAGGATTTTTAGGAGGCTTTCTAGCTGGGGTTCGGTGAGGGCTGCATTGACAATAACGGGATACGTGGAATTTTCACCCAAGAAAGCATATTTCAAATTAGCAGGAAGAGGTTTTAGTTCTACCTGAGGGGGCACTGGACCCCGTCATCTCTCACCTGTGAGAAGGATGCGTCCTCAATTTCTGGTTCAGAAGGTGGAAACTCTTCGTTGGCGAAATCATAGGAAGAGCATGGAGATGATGGTACGTCGTGGCAAAGGTCTGAAGATCCCATTTCTATAGCACACCTGTCAACAGAGGTAAGGTATTCAAGTACGCAATCACTATTAAACATAGAGCTTGGAGGACTTCCCTGGTCAATGTCGTTTTGTAATGGCGAGGGATCCGTGTACTCCTCATAGGTGTGTTCTTCACATGTCGAAATCTATGAGACGCTATCATTGTAGAAGCGTAGTGTGTCTCCCTCATATCGCATATAGATTCCATTCGCGACGAGGACACCATCCAAGGTATCTGTATTATGGAAAGCATTCGCAATAAAAACTGAGAGCTCTTGTGTAACCGGGTTGTCTGTAGGAAACTCCACTGGACAATGGGCCCATACATCAAATACCACACTTTCCAATATATCCAATAGCTGGGAACCATTCAATGGCTCCAATTAATGAGTCTGTCTCCAGCTCGCGTCAGCAGGTAGGGCTTCAATGGTCTGGAGGAACATCTAGTCCTCTTCGAAGCTTACGTGAATGTCACCCTCAATGGTACATGCATCAGAAACCTTGTTCATTATATGATCCATAATTAATTGCTGATTCACGTTACCTGGAACATAGGTTCCTGAGTCGATAAACCGAACCGCATCAATCAATTCTCTAGCTGTGCATTCATTCATGGATTCATCCCTGCGTGAATCCTGAAGACCATGTAAATGATAAGGAGAGAAGCTAAACTCATCTGAGTCACTGTCAGATTCACTGGTCCACTTTTCTTACATTACCATCTCCATCACGTCTAATTAGTCAAGAATAATCACTAGCTGGAGGGAGATGTTAGTAGCGAGGCAACAATAAAAAGAGAATAAAAAGGGTGGAAAGGTGAGAAATGGAAAGATTTGCTAGCAAACTTATCGAAATAAAGAATAAACTGAGATAACACTATTGCCGTCCCCGGCAACGGTACCAAAAACTTGACGCATCCGAAACCTACACCTAGATTCCACCCGGTGGTGTCTCGATCGCCAGGCGTAGTATGGCCCCTAGGTGTTAATGTCGGGCTTAATCCGCAAGCGGACGTTGTCAAATTATAGTATAAAGGATGTCAGAACCCACAGGGACGGTGACAGTGTATTTGAGTTCTCAGCTTATTTTTATATCTCGAAGTGAGATAGCTATCGGGTTGAGAGAATTGGTTCTGGTATTGTTGTTGATTCAATAATAAAGGGGACTAGGGTAATATGGGTCATTGCTAAAACTGTCGGGGATCGACGTTGGAATATGATTCTTACATTGCATTAGGGTTAAGGGATCTCCCGATTCGTACCACTCTCGTCGGTTAGAATCGCGAGGTATTTCGGTGGCTCTCGTTGACGCAATGGCGGTAGCCGTCAACGTAGTGATATAGCTCTTCGGTGGATCCCTCAAGGCACGAGCCAGGCATGGTCACGAGCCTTGGTTGGATCCACCGATTTTCCTATTCGAATCCTAAGGATACCCCTTAAGCACATCAATTAGACCGTGGGCATGATCTCAGTACGGGTTATCCTAGGGATTCAGTAGAATCAACCGAAATACTACCCTAAATTCCTAATTCAATCTAGAGATCCAGATCTACATCTCCCCCTAGGATTTTAGGGCTAACCCATCAATCCTAGAAGAGACTACTCACTCATGGTGATACTGACGACTAAAAATAACATTTTTAGGGAAGAAAACATCATAGCAAATTGATAGAATGAAGATTGAGACACTTACAGCGAGCAATAGATCTCAAGAAAAACAAAGATTCCAAAACGTAATAGTAGCAATCGAACTTCCAAAAGTTATCCAACAATCTTCAAGAATTCAATCTAGATCTAACAAATATTTTTCTCTCTAATCTCCCCTCTCAAAATAATTCAAAAACTAACAAAAATGAATTGCCCCCAAAATGCTGCTGCCGATCCACGCTTCACTCCCCCAAGCGCGCAACGGACGGCCCGAAATTATTTCCAAAAATGGCCTTCAGCATCGTCGATCGAGTCAGTGATTCGATCGAGTAGTAGGTTGCTCGGTCGGCTGCTCGGTCCGAGCAGATGTATTGCTCGACCGAGCACGACAGTAAATCTACTCCTGCAAAAATCATCACTCTGTCTTACCGGCCCGAGTCAGCTCTGCTCGGTCGAGCAGACAGCTGACTCGATCGCCAAAGGAGCTGCACGGGCCGTGTAGGAGGCTGCTTCAACTTCGAAAGGTTGGCGCTGCTCGACCGAGCACATAGGTGCTCGATCCGAGCAATCCGCGTATCAGCTTGTTCTTCTTCATTTGCATCTGCTCCACCGAGCAGCTGCTCTGCTCGGTCGAGTCGACTGGAAAAATTGTTTCTGAAGCTTATGAAGCTTCTCCTTTCCTCATGCTCTCTCCTCCACTCCTTCTATGGCTCCCAAAACTCGGCGAACTCTTGTAGAGCTTCACCAACGAGCTCACGGGCATGTCAGATGTGTCCGTACCCAGATTGGGTCCCAAATCGCTCCAAAATCCCTGAAAATTCATAAAACACTACGAAACTCGAATATAACGTTAGAAATGTGATATCGTAGGAAAATACGGGATTTGAATACGAAAATGGAATGGAATGCGATGTCATGATGCTATGAAAAAGGTGTAAAATATGGACACATCAGTCAGCTCGACCAAGCAGCAGAATGCTACTAGGGTCGAGTCGCCTGGGAAAGTGCCCTAGTTGCTTCTTGGCTTCTTCTTTCTCTTTCTCTTCCTCCTTTCTTCCTCTAATCTTCTTCTTTGGCACCTCAAGCATGTCATCATGAGTCTCCTTGGTGCTCTCACGTCGCCAATCATCTTATTGACTCCAAATTGCTCTAATATCGCTCCAAATCCCTGAAATAGACATAAACGCTTTGAAAGTCATATTGTTCCAAATAATAGGGTAGAAGCGTATAAAATGGGGGTTTGGACGGTGAAATATGTCATGAAAATATGCAATAAATCATGTAAAATAAGAGCATATCAAGAGCCGGTATGTAGCAGGGCCAAGGACCTCGGCGACCTTATAGGGCCCTTCCCATTTAGCTGCAAGCTTCCCCTTGCAGGCGATTTCTGGTTTAAAGATTGCTTTCTTAAGGACCAGATCCCCTGGGTGGAACTCCTTCCTTTGACCTAGGAGTTGTAGTAGCGGGCTACTCGGTGCTTTTGTCGGAC
This sequence comes from Scilla litardierei, assembly GCA_030789695.1. Taxonomy (NCBI): domain Eukaryota; kingdom Viridiplantae; phylum Streptophyta; class Magnoliopsida; order Asparagales; family Asparagaceae; genus Scilla; species Scilla litardierei. The sequence goes on from CM061142.1 coordinate 44,441,700, forward strand.
GATCGAAGCCAGGGCCTGGTTCTGCCGTTCGTCCACGAGCTCTAAGTTGAGCTCCAAACCTTCCGAGTTTCTCTCTTTGTCAAAGTGTCTGAGGCGGAGAGATTCCTCGCCCACCTCGACGGGCACAATCGCTTCGGCGCTATAAGAGAGCATGAAGGGGGTTTCTCCCGTGGCTTCCTTATGGGTCGTCCGATATGACCAGAGTATCCCAGGGAGTTCCTCCGGCCATTTTCCCTCTACCTCCATCACTTTCTTGTGAAGTGTCTCGATGATGCATTTGTTTGCGGCTTCAGCCATCCCATTAGTTTGGGGGTGTGCCACGGAGGCAAACAGAAGCTTGATCTTCCATTGCCTGCAGAAATATTTGAATCACGTGGAATCGAACTGTTTCCCATTTTTAGTAATGATGGATCGAGGAATCCCGAACCTGGAGATGATGGAGTTCCATACAAAGTCTTTTGCTTTCTTCCAGTTGATGGTGGCCAGCAGCTCGGCCTCGATCCACTTGGTAAAATAGTCCATCGCCACGATCAAGTACTTCCTCTGTCCTCTCCTGGAGGTGAAGGGCCCGAGGATGTCCAGACCCCACTTGGCGTATGGGACAAGGCTAATTATTGGGACGAGATCCGATGGGGGAGACGAACCAAGCCTGGGAAACCATTGGCATTCTGGACACTTCTGAACGTCCTCAATCGAATCCCTGACCAAGGTCAGCCAGTAGTAGCCTTGCCTCAAGATCTTCATGGCGACCATCCTGCCCCCGTGGTGATTCTCGCAGATCCCATCATGGACCTCCAGGATGACGTAATCGGCCTCCTATGGCCCAAGGCACTTGAGGTAGGGGATGTCATCGGTTTTTGTCCAGCACCTTTTGTACAGGACCCCTTTGACGTGCGTTTATATTTTATATATTCATGCACGTCTTCTTTGTGATTCTCCGTTGTTTTCTGTCGTTCCGTACCCTTTCTCTTGTGATTTTTAGTTTTCTTTCACTTCTTTGAGTTTTTGTGTAAATACAAGAGATTGCCAGCGTTGGGGACATATAATGAAGATATCATGAGTCCCCGGAGCAACGGGAGGAGTCACGCGTGATCTAGAGGGCCAAACGACGAAGAAATCCACATTTCAGCACTCAACCGATCGGGTGGACACAGCCACCCGATCGGTTGATGAACGCGTATTCGACCCGGACAGGAGCTGAAGAGAAGAGCAGCTCACCCGATAGATTCAGTGATCGGGTGAGATCAACAGAGCTCTTTGTCTATTTGAGCTTAATTCCAACCGATCGGGTGATATCTCACCCGATCGGTTCATCTGAAGCCGAAGATCAACAATTCATGACCCGGTCATGCCACCCGCTCGCCTTAGCACCCGGTTGAAGCCTCCGAAGCCGACGGCCAAAGCGACAAGCAGCTCACCCGATCGGTTGATGCTTCAACCGATTGTGTGGCCTTTTCTTCCCCTTTCACACACTGCTGATGCATTTATTGAAGATCTACTATCATTCCAGAGGGATTTTGGGTGATCTCTTATTTTTCTAGCGTCGGCATCGTCGTTAGCTTTCCAACGATTGGTTGCATGCCCAAATCTGATTTTTCTATATTTTTCTGGAATTTTCTGAGCGCAGCTGTGTACTGAAAATGGGTGCTGTCTGGATTTTCAATTCAACCGATCGGTTGGGTGTCCGGGTGGCCATCCGGGTGAGCCAAATTTCAGCTGTTTAGTCTCTGTTTATTTCAACCCGATCGGGTGAACTTCCACCCGATCGGGTGGGCCTGTTTTGACAGTTTTGCTGGGTTTTCTGGACACGAACCCTTGGGCTTTTAAGGGGGCTTATAAATACATGTAAGGGCACGACTTAGTGAGGATCTTCTCCCATTTTTTCAGCAATTTTCTCCCCGTTTCTTGGGAGCTTTTTGTTAGGTTAGATTAGGTTTTCTACTTCAATAAATCTTGTAAAGGATTGAAGATTCAATGGCAAGATAAGTATTTCTTTTCCAATTTCATTGTTTTATGTTATTTTCATTTTGCTCAATGATGAATGTTTGTTTGGATTTATTGATTGCTATCATGTTCTTCATCATTGAGTAGTGTTTGATGAACCCTAATACGGGTTAGAGTAGGATTGATGCTTGGAAAATTACATTTGACTTGATTGCATGGTATGTGCTCGATGGAATGTGTCGATGTGGATTTCTAGCAATCTGAGTCCAATTCGTACAGCAACACACTAGATGTGTTGGGGATTGGGGTCTGGTGTCTTGTCCAGTCAAGATCCGCTTCGATGTATTGCTAGAAATCACATTCGACCTATTTGGCCATTAGGGTTACACGGAGGTGTTTTATTGTCATTGGCGGGAGAAAGACCGCCTCTGACCGTCAGGCCAAGGGGGAATAAACTTGGCGGTTGACTCGCTAGCCACAGCTCACGCCCCTAGCATTGACATCGAGTCCTCGCGCGTGGGAACGGCTTGGACGAAATGTTTGAAGTTATCATTGTGGCATTAATGCTCCCGGTTGCGAAAGGTGTTAATGGACATGGGAATGCCCACCATCCGAAACTGGGTAGACCTAGCGTACTGGGCATCGACCGGAATATCGGGCCCATGGACGCTAGGTACCACCTTTAGGGGCAATGTCTCACCCTGGGTCAAGTCAAATGCCAAGTGTCATGAGTGCTCTAGCCCGTGTTAGCGGGGATTCATTTCTTGTCTCTTTTATTTCTTTCTTTCATTTCTAAACTTCCACCCATATTATCCGCGTAGCTAGCACACAACCTAGGCGAGGCTAGTAGCCATTCAAGCCATCCACCTCCCTGAGTTCGATAAACCCGCACCCTACACTAACCGTGCACTTGCGGTAAAACGACACCGCGCCTAAACCGTAAACGGGGAGCCGGTCAAGTTTTTGGTGCCGTTGCCGGGGAGACGTTCGGTTTGATATTATCTTAGCTTGGGTTCGTTAGACTACGCAAAAAAAATAACCAAGAAATTTTCCCCCACCATTATATTATCTTTTATTTATTTTCTTGTACTATTGACACTCCTCTCTAGTTTTCTTATTTTTGTTGTCCAGGTATCTTTGGTGTAACCATGTGGAGATCAAATTTCGATGCTCAGATGGGAGGATACTATACTTATTCAGTTGTGGTTTGTAAGACTTGTGGGATGGTAGGGCACATGTATTACGACTGCCCATTTACACTTGAGAGCCTCCCCCTACACCAAGGCCAAATATTTTCCCACAACCTTAGCCCAAACACCTCCCATCCATTTCCTCAACCTTATATTCCTCCACCAACACAAGAAGAATCAAGCCTCGTGTCTCTCCTTGAAAGTGCCATGTTTAACCATGGCCAAATATTACAATACTTGATAGTACCAATCACCGAGCCTACACCAAGGAGAGGGGATGAAGGAGAGGATATACCCACTTTCATGGTTGAGACCACCATCTCATCGGCCACCATAGACACATCTCAAGCCGATGCCCCATTTTTCCAACACTACCACTTGGATGACGAAGCATTTTTGATGATGATAGTGAGGATGGGGTGATTTCTATAGGATCTGTGGAAGAGACTTCTTGTCTTGATTTGGATACCCCACATGAGTCCTATGAGAGCACCGAGGAGTTTACAAAGATTATGCATACCGGTGAGGAGGATGTGCATGAGGACGAGGACACCACGACCACATATGAGGGGTCCGCTCCACATCCACCTCCACAGCCATCTCTGTCGCAGCTTCTTCCTTGGTCGGTGGTCAACCACGAGGATGTCATTCAGGACACCTGGCAGATGGTGGAGTATGAGCATATTGTCGAGGAGAATGTGCATGATGGCTTGGATACGATGGTCCACTCCATGGGGCCCGAGTCACATCTACCTTTACCGTCGCTCTCCACTTCTTCTGCGGCTGAGCATCTACTTGAGCATATTGCCCCTATTCAGGGAGATTTTCATACTCATTCTCACTCCACTTTTGAGTCTCGCTTTTCACTTCCTATTTCTTTAGACTCATATATATTTGACACACCATATCTCTCGCAGGACACAGGATCTACTTCCCTTGAGGTATGATGCGGTGTGTCACCGCCTGGAGAGCCACTTCTCATGGAGAGCGAAGATTTGGGCGTGGCTAGTACAGAGGATAGCGACCCATTCTCAGGGAGTATTCGTCACCCTTTTATTATTTTTCCATCTTATGTTGACAATTATCTCTGGGATACATTTTTTTTGGGAAATAATTTCTTGCCATGGACTAATGCACCTCGTCCTTTGCAGGTCACAGGTGGACACCTACGAGAGATGCTTGGAGGTGAATTGCTTGGGTCCATTAGCACACGTGACACAGCGCTTCTGGCAGAGCCACAGAAGGAGCAGTTAGAGCAGCTACCTGCCCCACTCCAGATCTTGGGTCCGTCTATGCTCAGATGTATCCTAATCCAGTAGTGTAAAAATTTATCCCTTTAGTTTAGATTTGAATAATCTCGTCTCCTCTCATTAGCGAGGGGAGCGTATCTAGGATTTGCTTTTGCATCATAATAACCCATCATGGCGTGCCCTTCTATCACTTCTCCCACACATACCCCACATCCTCTACTGAGGAGGACGAGGACACTTCCTCTTCTGCATTCTGACTTCTTTCTTTTCCGATTTTCCCCCTAGCATATTTCTGCACCATATTGATCATATCATATTGCTAGCTTTGTCATGTCTAGCTTGGGGGAAATCGACTTTTGTGTGTTTTGTCGTGTGATGTCATTGTGTGTCTGTTTATATGTGTCGACTGGATGTGCTTTTGTTTCTTTTATTTATGTGTTTCTTTTTCTTTTTCTTTATTTTTCAGTTTCGTTCATGTGGTTTTCCTATTTTTCATTTTCTTGTGTCGGTGCGTACCCCCCATTTTCATTGCCCTCCCGTATTTACTTCTATTGCATTGAGGGCAATGCAAGTTTCAGCTTGGGGGAATCGCACCTTGTGCGTTATTTGTGTCTTTTTCTTCGTTTTGAGTCGTTTTTATCCGTGTTTTTTATTTTTTTTTCCCTCTCATCTTTTGTCCTCCCTCTCTCCTAGAGATGACCACATATGATGAATTGCCACAGAATCACACACACACCCCTAGCATGGCTTCGATAATCACATTCACTAACCCTAGGAAGCCGAGTCCTACTGCATTTCATGCTTCGTGGGTCCATTTTGCTTTTATATGAGTTGTGTATCATGACTAGCTAGTGGTGTACTTCTACTTTGTGATTTTGATTTATATACCTATTCTTGGTTAACCTCTAGATTATCATGTTTCGATTTGAATATGCGGTATTTGCTTCTACTGTCTGCTTCTATATGCATGATACATATGTATCGTATGCTTCAATTCGCATGTGTCGGGATTCCACAATTAAGGACTAGGATAACCCATTTAGCCTATGCTCTGATTAGCGAGAAAAATTTCCTTTGCCCAAGTGCTTAGATTCCGATTTCTTTTTTGTTTCACTTGGTGCAAATCCCCTCGTCGTGTATCGTTCTCCCACTTGGGAGAGTACATAAGTGTATAGCCCAAAAATCCAAAAATCCAAAAAAAGAGAGAAAAGAAAAACCAAAAAAAGAAAAGAAAAGAGAAAAGAGAAAAAAATATGTATAGCCAAAAATCCAAAAAAAATACAAATACCCAAAACCCGAAAAAAATTCTCGTGTGAATATTTTTCCTATCTACCGTGAATAAAGGGAAGGCGAGAATTTGCAACGAGTGCTCTACTCCACATCTTCTCAACCTCCATCGTTTTCAAAAACACTTGGAATAGGAACTTTCTAGCTATTATCTAGGCGATAGTGTGGTGATTTCCTAGTCCCTAACTGTGGAGTCCCCGACGCATTATACGTTTCTATTCTTACGCTCTTCTCATGGAACACTTATCGGAGGACTTTCTGTTCTAGTGCGCGGTGTTCGTCCTGGTCCGTCGGGACTTCACCTGTGGATAGGTACCACACGATTGGATCCATCTAGGTGGGTTCTGCGTCGATGGCCATTAGCTCTTTCACCTCCGTACTGGGGGTTCGGAGGTGCTCGACATAGATGGCACGACCCAACTCCTTAAGAGAAGAGGAAGCCAGCTTAGAAAGGGCATCGACGCAGGCGTTCTCTGATCATGGTAGGTAGAGGGTCTCGGCGTGTTTGAACCTGGTCAACTCGGTCTTAGCCGAGGCCAAGTAGCATTGCATCACCTCCTCCCAAGCCTCGTAATCCCTTTGCAGCAGGTTGATGATGAGTTTGGAGTCGCTAAGGAGGCGTACAAAGTCTGCTCCCAGGGCCCGAGCTAGCTTCAGGCCATTGATTGCAGCCTCGTACTCGGCTACGTTTTTGGTGGCCAAGAACTCGAACCGGAGTGCTGATCACTCCATATTTCACACCCTTTTTCTGCATGTTTGCATACCACGTTGATCGCTCATATCACGTTTTTCATGATTATTCGACAATATTGCGAGGCTTTTCACTATTTCTTGTTTTTGTCGTATTTCAGGAGATATGGAGCGATTTGGAGTGATTTCGAGATCGAGAGGATTTGCACCCACTCCGGAGTGTCACCCACAGCTCTTTTGAGGGCCATTCAGCAATGGAAGATGAGTGGAAGAAGAAGGAACTTCGTAGGAGCGACGAGGAGGAGAAACGAAGAAGATTGGGCATCTACAGCATTCACTCGGCCGAGTGAAGCACTCACTCGGCCGAGCAAAGAAGCCCACTCGACCGACCAGACCGGACACGCACAACAGAAGAATATCAGTGTGCCCTCGACCGAGTGACGATAGACCACTCGGCCGAGTATGGAGATCCACTCGCCCGAGTGGAACGGGAAAATCCATCCAAAAAGAGGCCGACTTACTGGAATTTTACAGTCGATCTCAGAAAGCCACTCGGCCGAGCATGGAATGCCCCTCGGCCGAGTGAGTAAAGCCACTCGGCCGAGTCACCTCCAAAGACAGACCCCCGAAAACCCCCGACTTACTGGAAATCTACAGGGTTTTGCCACTCGGCCGAGTGACATTTGTCACTCGGTCGAGTGAGCCGCTCCGCCTGCTGCGTAAAGTGCGATTTTTGGGCTGCGCAGGGGCATTTTGGTCACGATTTTTTGGGCTATTTTGAAGGATATTTAAACCCAGTTTTTACCCTAGTTAGGAAGGACTTTTTAGAGCTTTTTGGCAGCCTTTTTGAGAGGTTTTTAGATCAATAGATTTAGCTTTTCTTTTGGAGATTAAAAGGCTACTTTTGTTGGATGCTATTGGATTCTCATTGGTTTGTCTATTCTCTTATCAAAAACCCTATTTTTATTAATAATTTATCTATTGCAATGAATTGTGTTGATTTTATTATTGATTTTCCTAAGTATTGCATGATGATTAGTGAGTAGTGCTATCGTCTTAGGGTGTAGGGATGAACCCTATAGACCCTATTTCTAAATTGTGATGAATTGGTGAAATTCTTGCTAGAATTGATTACGGTTAGGTTGGGATTGATTAATTACTGATAGCTAGGGATTCATATTGATTGGGATTTGCAAGAGATTGGGTCCCAATTGATAGGAAGCCCTAGAAATCCGATTTAGATTTACGATTGGACTTCTCTAGAATTGGTTTGCAAGAGATTGGACCAAAGCTAGGATTTTTAATCGTGTTTCTATACCAATATCCGTTTGCAAGAGATTGGACGGGTAGGAACTATCTCAACCTAGGTCGTAGCTCGAGTTTGCACGAGAGTGGGCTCGAGATACGATTTAACGATGATGTCGTTCTTCACGCTAGCGGCCTAGGTTAGGGTTTACAAGAGATTGGGCCCTACCCTAGGTTTGCTATATACCGGCAATAGCACGAGAGCGTGAGCTTGGTTCTACATTTAGTTGTGACTAGTTCACCTAAAATTCAAGTCTAGCAATGATGAAACCTATGAATCACAACGATGAGATACGGTCCGTAGCGGGGATTCCCTATCCTTAGGCGCTTTATTTTATTGATATTTCTATCGACATTCAAACGATTGTGACAATTTTACCCCAAATTATTCTCGACCATTTTGATAGCTAGGTGATTGGAAGGAGACACTGTCATTGTTCCTCCCTGAGTTCGATACCCGCTCGCCGCTACACCGTGCGCTTGCGGTAAGACTACGAGTCGCTTGTCCCGGGTGTGTGTACTCCCGGGGCTCGACCAAGTGCATACTCGACGGTGTGTCCATCGGGGGTCCAAATGACGATGTCGGCTCCACTCCCCGCCCGGGTTGCCAAACCATCTACGTGGACTACCCATGCTTCTTTGTCCCCTGGTTGATTGGTACGAACAACGTCAGCCAAAAGGAAAGACAAAGGTTGAGGCGTTACTATGTTCGGGTCCCCGTCCTCGGGGGACACTCCTCCATTAATGGTGCATTTGGCGATGAAGTCCGCCCGTGCATGTCCCTTGGTGGCAGTCCGTGGTTTGTATCGGAGGTTGAACTAGCTTAGCTCTACTTTCTAATTCAGCATCCTCCCCATCCGATCGAACCTCTTAAGGTTTCGCTCGAGCCGGGAGTCGATTAGGACCAGGATTGTGTGGGCTTGAAAGTAGGGGTGGAGTCGATGCGTCGAGAGCACAAGGGCATAGGAAAGTTTCTCCATTGGGCTGTATCGGCCCTCCGCGTCCCTCAGGATCCGGCTAGTATAGTACACAGGCCTTTGCACCCCGTCATCTTCCCTGATCAACACTGAGCTCGTCGCTTCTCCAGTGCTGGCTAAGTAAAGGCTCAGCGGTTCCCCCTCCCTGAGCTTGGAGAGGAGTGGGGGGCTGCGGAGGTATTCCTTCAGCTCGACGAACGCCCGGGCATAGCTCTCATCCCACTGCACAACTTTCCTCTTCTCGGCGGGTTCAACGAGAGCCTTCCTCAGGGTCCTGAAGAATGGAAGAGATCTCTCAGCGGACTTGGACAGGAAACGCCCTAGAGAAGCTATCCACTCATTCAGCCTATGCAGCTCTTTACTCGTCATCGACTCCCTCATGTTGACCAGGGCCTCGATCTTGTCGGGGTTGGCTTCAATGCCACGGTTGGTGATCATGATGTTGGATATTGGACTCCCCGGATTTGGTTTTGGATGATGAACAAACATAAATATAATATGAACTAACACTTTGTGAGCGCAGTTATGGAGATCGTCGCCAAATTCACATGAATATCAATTACGACGTCTCAAGACTTCTCAAAGCACGTGATCGTATGCCTAAAGCTTTGTTGAAGCTTATGGACCTATTTAGAAGTCATGAAGATTCGATTGAAGCTATTGAAGACGGTATCGTCAAGTTTAATTTATAGTCTTTAAGCTTCTTTCGTAGAATGTTAAGCCTTGAGTAGGTCTTACGTTTTAATTCTTCATAACGCTCATATCTTAGCTCTAGGATCTTTGTAGAAGTCCATACAATTCTTCCCGAAGCTTCGCGCTTCGATTCGGGACTTCTTGTGCATGTTAGTTGGTTCAAGAAGAAGAACTGACCGACTAGATGGTGATCTAGTCGGTCAGCCAAGCTTCTTGGACCGACTAGTTTCAGTCAGTTAATTCTTAGCTCTTTACTGTTTACAGTTAGTCGGTCTAAGTTGACTCACCGACCGACTAGTTTATGAACTAGTCGGTCAGTGATGCTTCTGTGACCGACTAGTTGAGCTTTCCCTGAACATGCACATTTGAGCTTGAGCTACTGTTTATCATTAGTCGGTCTGTGCTCATTGATCGACCGACTAGTTGGTGAATTAGTCGGTCAACTTTCCTTCTTGGACCGACTAGTTTAGTTTACTGTACATGCCAAATTTTTCACCATACTTACTGTTTATTGTTAGTCGGTCTATGTTCATTTGGTGACCGACTAGTTGGTGAATTAGTCGGTCAACATTTGTTCTTGGACCGACTAAGTCTAATTCTTCTCAGACTTCAGTTTTTATCTGTTAGTCGGTCCACGTTGAGTAACCGACCGACTAGTTGTGAAACTAGTCGGTCAGATACTCTTCTTAGACCGACTAGTTCCTTAGTCTGTACTTTGATCTTTTCTCTGTTTACTCATTAGTCGGTTTACGTTAATTGACCGACCGACTAGTTGATGAACTAGTCGGTCGGTGGTTGTTCTTTGACCGACTAGTTGGGTTCAGAAAAGAGCCGTTGGAGCTTTAATTGAAACGTTTTTCTCTCTCTCTCTCCTCTATCCTATATATACTTGTTGGGCTACATTCATTGCTGCCAAGGCTGATATTATTGCAAGTTTAGAGATCAAGAGAAATCATTCCAAGCTCATTCAAAGCTCATTCTTTCCATTCAATAATCTCTCCTCACTCTTACTTCCAAAGAGAGATTCATTGAGTTTGAAGCCTTCCAAGCCAAGTGCTTGATTCTAGGTCACCAACATCCCCAAAGCTCTCCATCGCTGATCTACATCTTGGAGCTAGGGTTTGGTGCCACTTCTTCCCCAAAATCATCCTTGCCCTAATTCGTAAGCAATACTCAAGGCATAGGTATTTTGTTCGGTAAGAAGTTTTCTTATTTCATTTCATATTTGATTTGTAAGTTTCACTCTCGGTTGTGAGAGTGTGGTTGTGATCCCGGGTTGTGGGAGTCACAAATTACATTTTGTATGATTTGACTTGTGGAGGATTTTCACAAGTATTTCATAGTGGAAATCTTGAGTTAGGGTTTCTAACTCAAGTATCCGGAGGGGATCCGGGTGGTTGGGACGTAGGATCACCGGGAACAAGTCGGGGAGACTTGGGTGGATCCGAACCCAGTAACATCTCTTGTTTGCATTGTGAATTTTGTTGTTGTCATTCAATTTAAGCTTCCGCAAATTGATTTGGTAGTTGTTTGCAATTTAATTTGGAATTATACTCCTTATTATTTTAAAGTACTATTCACGCCCCCCCCTCTAGTACTTGTGCAGTAGCTGGTAGTGCATTACATTTGGTATCAGAGCCAGATACTTAGCTATGTCTGCCAACGACAACAAGACCGTGCGTCCACCTTCCAACTATGACACCTTCAGGAACCGAGAAGGAGCATCTTCGGTGATGGAAGGACATTCCTCTACGAGGCCTCCATTCTTCAACGGTACCAACTACGGGTACTGGAAATGCCGGATGGAAACCTTCCTCCGGAGTGCGTCTCTATGGAGGACTACAATGAAGGAATACATCGAGCCCGTAGAAGAAGACTTTGAGAAATGGACTACCGCGGAGATCGCCGCGGAGGTAAGCAATGCCAAGGCAATGAACGCCTTGCAATGCGCATTGGAGCCCGAGGATTTCAATAAGATATGCACATGTAAGAGTGCATATCAAATTTGGAACTCCCTCCTCATTCTTCATGAAGGGACGAGTAGGGTAATAGACTCTAAACTCGTAGTTGTAAACAAAGATTACGAAATGTTTCATATGCAACAGGGCGAGAAGATGAAGGAGTATTACGCTCGCTTCGTCGACATCATAAACGAGTTAGAGGCTCTCGGCAAATCCTACACCCAAAAGGAGAAGTGTTCGAAGCTTATCGAAGGACTTCCTTCTTCTTGGGAGAAACGTATCTTCGCCATCGAGGAAGGTAATGACATGAATAAGTACACCGTAGTTCAACTAATGGGTACTTTAATGTCATACGAGGTACGCAAGGATAGCAAGCTCAAATTGCAGGAAAAGATGAAGTCCTATCTAAAGCAAGACGAGCCAAAGAAGAAGGCTATTGCTTTCAAGGCCGCTCCATCCACATCCACATCAACCGATGATGAAGACTCGGAAAACGAGTTGGACTTGGAGTCCATGGCACTCATGGCCAAGAAGTTCAACCGTTTCTTCCGAAAAGGTAACTATAAGAACAAAGCTAAATTTGGTTCTTCTAACGCCTCTTCCTCTCCTTTGTGTTTCAAGTGCAATAAGCCAGGACACATGAAAGCGGAGTGTCCTCTCAACAAACAAAAGGAGAAGTGGAAGGCGCCAAAATTCGATAAGTCCAAGAAGTACAAAAAGGGGTACAAGAAGGGACTTGTCGGAGCAACATTCACCGACTCTAAGGATTCTTCAAGCGGAGAGTCGGACGATGAGCAAGTGGAGCAAGCGCACATGTGCTTCATGGCAAGAGAGGAGCATGATCAAGGATCCTCCTCTTCCGATGATAGTGATGACGAAGGCAACGATGAGGTAACTATGGATGATCTTAGGAATGCTAACTCTCAATTATGGTCAAAATACACTAAATTAGTAAATAGATATACTAAGGTAAAAGATGACCTAGCTAGCATTCAAACCTCGCCTAAGACTATCATCACCAACAACGACACCGTTGTTGAAGAGTTGAGAAATGAGATTATTAATCTCAAATCTAAACTTGAACATGTTAATATTGATGATCCGGAAGAACATAGGATTACGGATTTAACTTCTCAAAACTCGACTTTGAGTATTGAGAACGAGAATCTTAAATCTCGTGTTTATGTGCTCACATCGCAAGTATCCAACTTGGATACTTCTATGCGTTCTCTCAAAGAGAAATATGAGAACACATTAGGCCGAATCAATAGATTCAATAAGGGTAAGGACCATTTGGATAAAATCCTAAGTGACTTACTTCCGGCCAATCACCACATTGGTTTGGGGTATACGATGGGATGTCCATCCAAATCGGCCACTACTTTTGTTAGGCCAACTTCCGGTGACTCTACGAGTGGTAGCAAACACTCTATTGGTAGTTCATCTACCAATGGTGCTTCCACCTCGTTCACACCCTCTTTCGGAAAGAAACCCACTTTGGGTGGACCTCCAAAGAAGGGGCATGCTTATATGTACACCAATACCATGCCACGTAGGAACACACGTCCTACTCCACCGTCTCACACATATGATGATTTTTATGCAACACATTCTCGAGCACGTGCACACCATGTGAGACACCCTCACGCACGTGTTCCCACACATGCATATGTTCACCCACAACATCATATGAATAATTCTCATCGTGCACCATTCCATCATGTTCATTATGCCTATCCACAACATGCATCACGTAGAAATCAACGTCAAATGCATGCACCCAATAGGATGAGGGCTCCCAAGATTTTCACAATTTGGAGCCCAAAGGACACAAGCATGGACGAAAAACAAATGTATATGAATGCTTATTTTTCGGATGTTGTGCATAGTAGAAATTATGTGGGGAAGTCTAAGTCCAATTGGACTTGGCTTCCAAAGGTCTAATCTTTTGGACCCAATGACCTTGGGTACCATGATATGTAATTCTCTATCTTTAGGTACTCAAGGAAAAGAAAAAGAAAAGGAGCAACAAATTTAAATTTAGCTCCAAGGGAAATTGGATACTCGATAGCGGGTGTTCAAAACACATGACGGGTGACGCTAGTTTGCTCTCCGGAGTGGTTCCCATAGCAAATGGAAACCGCGTCGTATTTGGAGGCAACGAGAGCGGAACCATCATAGGTGTTGGTAAAGTGGGTAACCCATCTAAACCCTTAATTAGTGATGTTTATCTTGTTAATGGTTTAAATCATAATCTTATTTCAATAAGCCAACTTTGTGACAAAGGTTACAAAGTTAGCTTTGCGAAAGGATTGTGTCATATTTTAAGAAAAGATAATGATAAATTATTATATTCCGGCACTCGTCATAAAGATATTTATATTTTGGATCTTCCTAAGTCTTATGAACAATGTCTCGTTGCCAACACAAGTGAACAACACTTATGGCATCGACGCTTTGGACATGTGAACTTTGGAACACTTTATAAGCTTTCAAAATTAAATTCCATTAAAGGTTTTCCGAAGCTTGTTTTTGAAAAGAAAAGTTTTTGTGATTGTTGTTAACGTGGCAAGCTTCCTAAATCTTCATTTAAACCTAAGAAAAGCATTTCTACTAAACGGCCACTAGAGCTATTACATCTAGACTTATTTGGGCCAACTAGAGTTGCTTCCTTGGGAAATGCAAGATATGGACTTGTCATCGTAGATGACTATTCGAGATTTACATGGGTATTTTCATTATGTAATAAAAATGAAGCTTTTGAAAACTTCACAATTTTTGTTAAGAAAGTACAAAATCTCTTAGGAACCACCATTGTCACTATTCGTAGTGATCATGGAGGTGAATTTGAGAATGAGTCTTTTGAGACATTTTGTGATGAAGTTGGTATTACTCACACCTTCTCTTTCCCTCGTGCACCTCCTCAAAATGGTGTAGTTGAGAGAAAGAATAGGACGCTAGTGGAGTGTGCTCGCACTATGCTTGATGATAGCCAACTTGGCCATCAATTTTAGGCGGAAGCGGTACACACCGCTTGCTATGTGTTTAATAGAATACTTTTGACGCCCGGCACTAAACAAACTTGTTATGAATTGTTGTTTGGTAGGTTGCCTCAAGTTAAACATTTTCGTGTTTTTGGTTCGAAATGTTTTATTAAGAACACGTATGGTAGTTTGGACAAATTCGATCCAAGATCCGATGAGGGGATTTTTGTTGGATATTCTTCGTGTAGCAAAGCCTACCGGATATTCAACAAACGGACCTCAACGATCGAGGAGTCGCTTCATGTCTCTTTTAATGAAGGATTTGTTCCAACTAGAATTTCAAATGATAATGATTCTTTGGATGTTTTATGTGATTCGTTTGATAATTCTAAGTCTAATAATTCTATTGATTCTATTGAGACTAACCCAACTAATGAAGTTGTTGAGAATGTTCCTAGTGACCAAGGTATTCCCAAACGGCTTCATACCGTTCGTGACCATCCTCATGAGCAAGTCATTGACAATATCTATGATAGTGTCAAGACGAGATCGCAAGTGAACTACTTCGCTCATTGTGCCTTTGCCTCCTCGATAGAGCCAAAGAATGTTAATGAAGCATGCGAAGATAGCGCTTGGATCTTAGCCATGGAGGAGGAGCTCATTCAATTCGAGAGGAATGAAGTTTGGGAGCTTGTTCCATTGCCATCGAAGAACCACACCGTCATAGGGACAAAGTGGATCTTCAAGAACAAAACCGACGAAAACCAAGTCGTCGTCCGGAACAAAGCTCGGTTAGTTGCTCAAGGCTATCGACAAGAGGAAGGTATTGATTTCGAAGAATCCTTCGCTCCTGTAGCTAGATTAGAATCAATTAGATTATTATTGTCTTTTGCATGCCATAAGGATTTTAAATTATTTCAAATGGATGTTAAAAGTGCATTTTTAAACGGAGATGTCATTGAGGAAGTTTACGTTTCTCAACCTCCGGGCTTCATAAATGAAAAATTTCCAAATCATGTTTTTAAACTAAAGAAAGCACTTTACGGTTTGAGACAAGCTCCTCGAGCTTGGTATGATCGCATAAAGAATTTTCTTTTGGATTTGAATTTTAAAATGGGAGAAGCCGATTCTACACTTTTTGTTAAGCATGCGAATAATGATATAATTTTAGTTCAAATATATGTTGATGATATCATTTTCGGTGCTACTAACTTTGCTCTTTGCGAAGAGTTTTCTAATGTTATGAATGAACAATTTGAGATGAGCCACATGGGTGAGCTCAAGTATTTCTTAGGTCTCCAAATTCGCCAAATGGACGATGCAATCTTCATCCACCAAACGAAGTATACGGTGGAGTTGCTTAAGCGATTTGGAATGGAGAGTGCTTCCGGGAAAAAGACTCCAATGAGCACGACTACGCATCTTGACAAGGATACGGGCGGTAAGGATGTAGACATTCGTCTATATTGAGGTATGATAGGTAGTTTACTTTATCTTACCGCAAGTAGACCCGATATTATGTTTGCCGTATGCGTATGTGCTCGTTATCAGTCTCAACCTAAGGAGTCTCACTTAGTAGCGGTAAAACGTATTTTCCGTTATCTAAGTTATACACTTGATTTTGGATTACTTTATCCAAAATCTAGCACGTATGAGTTAATCTCATATAGTGATGCCGATTATGCGGGATGCAAATCCGACAGGAAAAGTACTAGTGGCACTTGCCATTTTATAGGAAATTCTCTTGTCTCTTGGTTTTCCAAGAAGCAAAATTCCGTGTCACTTTCAACCACCGAGGCAGAATATATTGCCGCCGGTGCCGCGTGTGCTCAAGTTCTTTGGATGAGACACACACTTAAAGACTTTGGTATTAATTGTGATACTTACCCTATCATGGTTGACAACCAAAGTGCAATATGTCTTTCCAAGAACCCGGTACACCATTCCCGTTCGAAACACATAGATGTCCGACACCATTTTTTAGATGATCATGTTGCTAAAAAGGACATCATTTTAGTGTACGTTGAAACCCAAAAGCAAATCGCCGATATTTTCACGAAACCCCTAAAGGAGGACTCCTTTGTGCGGTTGCGTCGAGAATTGGGGATTATGGGTGAATCCGAGATATAGGATTCATGTTTCATTCAATATTCTTGCATGCTATTATATTTCGAAATATTTCGTTCATGCTAGACTTATTGGATTTTTCGGGAATTTATGTGATATTTTGAATTTTTGTTCGAATTCATGTTTTGAATGTCGTATTTAAGCTTTCGATGTTTAATGGGGCAGTTTAGATGATTATTGAGAGTTTTGCGATATATCGTCCAAGCGTATTGAAGAGAGAACTTGATTATCACTTTTTGGACTCTCTTAGTCGGTTTCAGTTCAACCACCAACCGACTAGATATTCATCTAGTCGGTTAGTAGAAGAACTTAGACCGACTAACTCATGCTCTTTGAGTCTCCTCTTCATTTCAACTTTTTAGTCGGTTCATGTTCAGTGACCGACCGACTAGATTTAGATCTAGTCGGTCAGTAAATGAACGCAGACCGACTAAATCTTGTCAGTAAATCTTGGTTTCAGCCACTGTTTGCAACTAATCGGTTCAAGCTCATTGACCGACCGACTAGATCGTGATCTAGTCGGTCAGTGCTTGAACTGTGACCGACTAGTTGTGCCAGGGACTGTTTGGTCATTTGCGATCTCGACCGACTTAAACTTAGTTTAGTCGGTCTGTTCTCATTCTAATCGGTCCAAAGTGTTTCTCCTCCAGCTCGAAACCCCGATCCCTCTCAAGACCCTTCGACTTCCGATCGATCTCCGGCCGTTTTCCGGCCATCTCCGTCGCTCTCCACCGTCGACCCCTCCTTCTAGGTGATTTCTTCTCCTTCTAGGGTTAGATTTCCATTCCTAGAGCTAGGGTTAGCTCGGTTTCTAGGGTTCTTAGGGTTTAAGTCTTTTTCGGCTAGGGCTTCTTCTTTTGATCTTCTTGTGCCGTGTCTTGCTTCGACTATGGCAAGAACACGTATCCCGATCACTCCATCTAGCCCCTCGCCGATGACCGTAGACCAAAACCCTTCGGACCCCGAGCATCCAACCCCTCCGAAACGCCGTGCCAAGACCACCCAACCTTCGTCGTCTTCGCCTCCTCTCAAGAAGAAGAGGACGACGACCGCCAAGCCTAGAGGTCAACCCAAGCCCAAGCCTAAGCCCAAGGCCAAAATTCTTGCCTCTCATTCTTCGTTCCATACTCCTACCGATTCCGATACGGAGTATAACCCCGAGACCGAGACTCATAGGGAACCCACTCCTCCTATCCATCCCGAGTCTAGCACACACCCTCGTGCGTCTACCCGTAAGCCTAAGGGAAAGGGTCCGATGCCGGTGGGCGGTGTTGATATTTCGTTGTGTCGCGACGACCCTATGTGTCTCGCGACGTACAACCGTATCGAACATTGCCCTCTGCTTCTGGAGCATTTCGTCCAGTTTAGCGACTTCATAGGGTTAGCTGATCTTCTCTCATCGTCGGGTCTCCTCGATTACCTTCGATTTGACCCGAAGGCGAATCCTCACCCCTACCCTAGATTAGTGAAGCTTTTCTATGCGAATAGGATCCGGGGTCAGTACAATCAGACCCACTCTGTTGAGACGACCGTTTTGGGGACTCCTATAGTCCTCACTGCGGAAATCTTAGGAGAGATTTTGGGCATCTCTTCGTCTGGCCTTCTTCCCTCTGATATCTCGGTTGACGATATTTCTTCTCTTGATCAGACCATCCTTTCAGAGATTTTCCATCAGATCCCTCCTGCCATGATTGGCGTGCCATCTAAATCGTTCAAGCCAAATGCATGGGTCCTAAATCTGATTCTGAAGTCGTGCTTGCTTCCCAAGTACGGCTCCTCATCTCTCCCGTCCCAGCCCTTTCTGAAGCTTATCTATGCTATCTTCATGGGGAGCTCGATTAATTGGGCTCGCATTATACTCGATAAGATTGATTCTTTCGAGTGTATTCGCAAGTCCAATAAATCGGCTCATATCCCATTTCCTTGTTTATTGACCCTCGTATTTCGTCATTTTCGTGTCACGTTGCCTCGTGACGATGAGCGTCCCCTTGGTCCTCCCCTGAACGCGACGGCCGTCAAGAAATCTCTTGCGGCGCTTCGTCACGTTCAGAGGACGACACCTTCAGCGTCTGTCCCTACCTCTGCCAGTGCCTCTGCTGCTCCCTCTGCCACCCTGGATGATGTCGTACGGATACTTCGTCGTCACGAGTCCCGCTTGGCTCGTACCGAGGAGGTAGTCTGCCGTATGGCTCGTCTTATGGGTGTTGAGCTTCCTCCTTCCGTGTCTGAGGATGAGGAGTTAGATGAGATGGCTGAGGAGGACGTTGAGGAGCTTTGTCGTGCTTCGACTCGTGCCCCCGAGGGCACTTCTGCTGGTACTGCTGCTGCTGGTGCTACCACTTTCGGTGATACTGTTGCTGCTTCTTCTGCTGGTGCCCCCGAGAGCACACCTGTTGCCACCACTCCTGTGGTGGATACTCCGACTGGTGCTCCCGAGGCCACTACGGTTGCTGCTTCAGAGATTGCCACTTCAGTCGTCTCTCCTGCTGATCTTCCGGACGTTCCTGCTGATCCAGTCACCTCTTCTGCTCATGTTGAGCCTGCAGTTGCTTCTGGTCCTCCCGCTGCCTCTTGAGTTTCTCCGAGGCCTCTACTGATACTCATTGGATGATATATCTAGTTGTGAGAGATGTTGGGTAGGATAGTGTGGGTGGCTATGTATTTTGGATCATTTTGATGTCTTTTTGATATGTTTGATGATGATGTATTTTTTGTTGACACTCCGATATTTTGTCATGTGATGCTGTATTTTTTGTGCCCCGATCAGTCGATCGATGTTTTGTATATCGGTGATGTACTCTGCTTCATAATATATATATATATATACATCGCAGTTGACATTTCATTATATTGTGCAATGTATAATTTTTATGTCTCTGATGTTTGATTTCGTCGCTCGACGATATTCACTTGGTTTAATAGAAATTTCTTCTATGAAAACATAGAATTGTTTTCCATGCACTAAATTAACCAAGAAATGTTGATATTGGATAGTATATTCCATAACTCAATCCGTTAAATTGATTTGAGTTTTGATGATTTCGTTTTACGATGTTTCGACTTTGGTATCTTTGACACGCCTTGATTCTATTCGTATTTTACTCTTTGGTGTCACTTGAACCTTCGTCGTATTCTACGACTCCCGTGCTTTTTAATTGGAGGCCATTGTTGTTGTCGTTGTTATACTCCCGCTCTTTTTGCTTATGCCAAAGGGGGAGAGATATAATAATAACGATCCCAATGAAAATTTAAAGCATTTCTCCAAGAATCTAACTTGATGTGTTAGATTCAGGGGGAGTCAAGATATATAAATGGATTTTCAAATCCGATATTTCAATAACCTACGTTTGGTATTTCAATAATTCAATAATCGATTATCATTTAATATACTTCACTCGTCTGCTTGATGCGTATTATTTTTGTTTAAATTGGAATTAACGTGTCATCAATGCAGGGGGAGTAAGTAAATTTCATTTGAATTATTATTTTTGATTATTATTTAAGTTGGTTTGTCATCACCAAAAGGGGGAGAATGTTGGATATTGGACTCCCCGGATTTGGTTTTGGATGATGAACAAACATAAATATAATATGAACTAACACTTTGTGAGCGCAGTTATGGAGATCGTCGCCAAATTCACATGAATATCAATTACGACGTCTCAAGACTTCTCAAAGCACGTGATCGTATGCCTAAAGCTTCGTTGAAGCTTATGGACCTATTTAGAAGTCATGAAGATTCGATTGAAGCTATTGAAGACGGTATCGTCAAGTTTAATTTATAGTCTTTAAGCTTCTTTCGTAGAATGTTAAGCCTTGAGTAGGTCTTACGTTTTAATTCTTTATAACGCTCATATCTTAGCTCTAGGATCTTTGTAGAAGTCCATACAATTCTTCCCGAAGCTTCGCGCTTCGATTCGGGACTTCTTGTGCATGTTAGTTGGTTCAAGAAGAAGAACTGACCGACTAGATGGTGATCTAGTCGGTCAGCCAAGCTTCTTGGACCGACTAGTTTCAGTCAGTTAATTCTTAGCTCTTTACTGTTTACAGTTAGTCGGTCTAAGTTGACTCACCGACCGACTAGTTTGTGAACTAGTCGGTCAGTGATGCTTCTGTGACCGACTAGTTGAGCTTTCCCTGAACATGCACATTTGAGCTTGAGCTACTGTTTATCATTAGTCGGTCTGTGCTCATTGATCGACCGAATAGTTGGTGAATTAGTCGGTCAACTTTCCTTCTTGAACCGTGTAACGACTGCTTTTCCTGTATCTGGATTTAATATAATATAATATATGTTTTGGTGGATTTTCTCCTCGTGCGTGGTTTTCGTCTCAGTAGATTTCATTTTCGATCGATTCGTCGTATTTTCTCGCTTCTTCCTTAGGATTGTCGATTTCGAAGTATGTCATTCATGACGGACTTCATAACGGTCGTATCTAACTATTAGATCAAGCCTAGGAGTCTTAGGAATCGATCCCGGGGCCCCGCGCTCCGTATCGGAACTGTTGGTGCTCATTAGCCGGTGTAAGAAGGGCCACCGACCGACTAGATGACGATCCAGTCGGTCGGCAATCCTTCTTGGACGGCCTAGTTAGCTTTCTAAATTTCTCAGGAGTTATTGTTTATCGTTAGTCGGTCTAAGAACGTTGGTTGACCGACTAGGTTGCAAACTAGTCGGTCGGCAATGCTTCTTTAACCGACTAACTCATCATCTTATTTTTGTATCAGCTACTGTTTACTCTTAGTCGGTCTAAGAACGTTCATCGACCGACTAGATGCTAAACTAGTCGGTCAGTACTTGTTCATGGACCGACTAACTCTAGAATCCTATTTTCGTTCAGGAGTTACTGTTTGCACTTAGTCGGTCTGCGTTGGTCGACCGACCGACTAGTTTCCAAACTAGTCGATCAGTGGTTGCTCTTTGACCGACTAACCAGTGTTAAAACCCTAATTTCTGGGCAGCCGCCAGCTCAACCTATTTATACCCAACCCAAACGATTTCATCTTCTCCAACACGACCTAAAACCCTAAAATCTTCCCCCTTCAGCCCCCATCTTCCTCCAAGCTTCAATCCTTCATTCCAAGCCCTAAATCCATCATCCAAATCATCCATTCACTCTATCTACCTCCCATCTTCCCTAAAATCTCATCAAAACCCATCAAAATCCCCAAATCCCCCAAAACCTTAGTTTCCCCAAACTTCTCCAATCTTTTCCAGATCTGATCCTAGGGTTCCCCGGAGTGTTTCTTCCGTCTCCTCTCGGTAAGAAATCGATCAACCGTTGTTTCCTTAACCTATTTATAATTTTATGAAAACCCTAATTAATTTCATGTGTTTGGTGTTTGTTTCCCCCATAACAGCGATTTCCCCGTAGGTAGCATCCGTGTGACGAAGTGGTCGTCATCCCCGGTGCTAGGCAAGTGAAACTTGCCACTTAGGGTTTAGGCCATGTTTAGGCCATTTGCTTGTTGTAGGCGTAAAAGAGGCTAGGCGACGAAATGATACTCGCCTAGGCGCAAATTGGGGAACTAGCTTGACAACGAAGCTAGTTCCGACATTTAGCATGTTGCACAATTACCATGTCATGTTTACTTTCCATTAACGGTACGCAAATTAAATGTCATGTCATTGCATTCTTTAAGTGTTTATGTGATTGCGTAGCTTTGCTACAAATGCTTGTGTTCCTGGCTCGTGTTCCAGAAGCGGGCCATGTGTTGGTTGATAGCCAATGCCCGAATTGCGTGTTTCCGGCTAGGTGCACCCCTACGCCAAATGTTTAATAATGCGGGCTCATGTGCGGGGCAACCCCAGGCTCACTAGCTGAGTTCATTGTGCGGGGACCCTGGCTCCATTACGTGTGGGTATTGGGGGTAAGAGTTAAGCGACCAATCAACTGGGAGTCTGCCCGATCAGCAACGGCAGTGGTAAGGCGTAAACTCTTGGGTTCGGGGTAGTTGTTAAGCGGCCAATCAGCGAATGTGAAACCATTCAGCTGTAAGGCGTAAACAATCTACAAAACAACGTGAATAGTGAATTGATTGAGATTGATAGTAGCGCAGCTACTCTTGTCTTGTCTTGCCTTGTCTTGTCCCGATAATTGTCCCCTTGTACAAATTGTCTTGCCATGTTTTAATTGTGCACTCATGTCATAACTGCCATGTCATTCATACTAAACTGCTAGGTTGCTAGTTGCCTTACTTTCAGTTTCCTTGCTCAAGTCTTTTAGACTTGCTGACATGTGCCCCTTTACTCTTTTGGGTGACACATGTTAGATCCTGAGCCTGAGTACCTCGTTGAGGACGAGGTGTTTGCTGACGCCGAGCCCGAGCTTGTGTTTGACGGGGAGTACGTGGACACTGGGGACCAGTCCTAGTGTCTTCGTCGTGTTTTACTTTTGTTAGACAGTTGTTTGGTTATCGGTGCGTGGCACCCATACTTTGTTATGTCGTTTCTTTTGTTGGCCTTGTTCTGGGCCTTAGACTCTTTTCTTTTAGCCTGGTGGCTTTTCTGGATGTTGGACTTATTTTCTTGTTGGACAATTATGAGATGTGATATTTTATTTCAGTCTCTCCTTGTGTTATTATTGTTGTTCCGTTGTAGTTACAGGGACCTGCTTGTATTTTATTGACGCTTATCGGGTTTGGGGCTTCACAGCTCCACTCCCGTGCGGACCTTTTCACGTCTCGCCTCCATTTTAGGGAAGCGGGTCATGACAGACCGACTAGTTTAGTTTACTGTACATGCCAAATTTTTCACCATACTTACTGTTTATTGTTAGTCGGTCTATGTTCATTTGGTGACCGACTAGTTGGTGAATTAGTCGGTCAGCATTTGTTCTTGGACCGACTAAGTCTAATTCTTCTCAGACTTCAGTTTTTATCTGTTAGTCGGTCCACGTTGAGTAACCGACCGACTAGTTATGAAACTAGTCGGTCAGGTACTCTTCTTAGACCGACTAGTTCCTTAGTCTGTACTTTGATCTTTTCTCTGTTTACTCATTAGTCGGTTTACGTTAATTGACCGACCGACTAGTTGATGAACTAGTCGGTCGGTGGTTGTTCTTTGACCGACTAGTTGGGTTCAGAAAAGAGCCGTTGGAGCTTTAATTGAAACGTTTTTCTCTCTCTCTCTCCTCTATCCTATATATACTTGTTGGGCTGCATTCATTGCTGCCAAGGCTGATATTATTGCAAGTTTAGAGATCAAGAGAAATCATTCCAAGCTCATTCCAAGCTCATTCTTTCCATTCAATAATCTCTCCTCACTCTTACTTCCAAAGAGAGATTCATTGAGTTTGAAGCCTTCCAAGCCAAGTGCTTGATTTTAGGTCACCAACATCCCCAAAGCTCTCCATCGCTGATCTACATCTTGGAGCTAGGGTTTGATGCCACTTCTTCCCCAAAATCATCCTTGCCCTAATTCGTAAGCAATACTCAAGGCATAGGTATTTTGTTCGGTAAGAAGTTTTCTTATTTCATTTCATATTTGATTTGTAAGTTTCACTCTCGGTTGTGAGAGTGTGGTTGTGATCCCGGGTTGTGGGAGTCACAAATTACATTTTGTATGATTTGACTTGTGGTGGATTTTCACAAGTATTTCATAGTGGAAATCTTGAGTTAGGGTTTCTAACTCAAGTATCCGGAGGGGATCCGGGTGGTTGGGACGTAGGATCACCGGGAACAAGTCGGGGAGACTTGGGTGGATCCGAACCCAGTAACATCTCTTGTTTGCATTGTGAATTTTGTTGTTGTCATTCAATTTAAGCTTCCGCAAATTGATTTGGTAGTTGTTTGCAATTTAATTTGGAATTATACTCCTTATTATTTTAAAATACTATTCACCCCCCTCTAGTACTTGTGCAGTAGCTGGTAGGGCATTACACATGAAGCCCAGAAATTTTCCGGACCTTACCCCGAACGTGCATTTAGTGGGATTGAGCCGGATGTTGTGCCTTTGCAGCTGCTTGAAAGTCTCACGAAGGTCAACAATATGGTCGGCGGGGTCCCTGGACTTGACCAGCATGTCGTCCACGTAGACCTCGAGGTTTCTCCCTATCTGGGAGCCAAAACCCCTATTGACCATCCTTTGGTAGGTCGCCCCTGCATCCTTCAGGTCGAAGGGCATCTTCTTATAGTAGTAGGTCTCCTGGTCGATGATGAATGATGTCGTCTCTTCGTCTTCCGGGTCCATTTGGACCTGGTTGTATCCGAAATAAGCGTCCATGAAGCTGAGCATCTCGTAACCCGAGGCGTTGTCCACGAGGTGGTCGATTTGGGGCAGCGGGTAGCTGTCTCTTTCCACTAGACTTTTTCACCATCACGACGTTGGTAAGCCATTTCGGGTACCAGACTTCTCGAATGAAGCCTGCGTCAAGCAGGCGCCCTACTTCTTCGGAGGTGGCCCTCATCTTTTCGCCGCCCAGGTTCCTTTTCTTCTACCTGACTGGCGTGAAGTTGGGATCTACGTGCAGCTGGTGGGTGATCACTTGGAGGTCCACTCCTGGCATGTCATTAGGTGACCAGGCGAAGATGTCCAGGTTGGCCTCCAAACACCTGACCAGTTTGCTCTTCAGAATTGGGTCGAGTTCTGACCTGATGGAGAGGACTTTACCACCCATGTCCGTGACGGGGATGAGCTTCAGCTCTTCCAGAGGTGAGGGTCTTGCATCACGCCGGCCGTATCTTGGGTCAAGATGGTCCATCGGGTTGCAGTGCCCCACCTCGCGGTCCGCACCGGCTAGTTGGTAGTAGATCTTAGGCTTCACCGGGTCACCTCTGATCTTCCCGACTCCTCTCAGGGTATGGAACTTGACCATCTAGTGGAGGGTTGAGACCATGGCCCCGGCCGCTTTGAGAATCATACGGCCGATGATCCCGTTGTTTGCTGACCCGATCCCTAGTGCCACGAACTCTATTGCCAGGGTGGCCGAGTCAGGTGGCTCCCCGAGCATGACCGGGAGGCGGATCATCCCTATGAGGGGGGTGGAGTGGCCCGTGAAACCTATCACAGGCCTGGAGCAAGGCTCCAGGTCTTCGGCTCGTAGCCCCATCTTCTCTAGAGTTGACATGAACAGGATGTCGCACGACCTTTCGGTGTCAACGAGGAGTCATCGGACCATGGTGGTGTCAATGACAGCCGAGACAACTAATGCTTTGTCGCGTGTCAGCTCTGCTTCCTTCAGGTCCTCCTCGAAGAAGTAGATGGGCTGGGGGTAGCTCTCAGCTCCTCCATAATCTACCTCCATTGGTCCTACCCGTGGTGCACATGACCCCTCGGCTCGGGGCGGGTGACGGGTAGCCTCGACCTTGCCTAGGCGAGCGTTGATTGGCCCCGGTGCTGACATTATCACAACCGCTCTCCTATGCCTGGCGGTGCGTGGTCGCATCATTTCTGGTGTGGTTGTTTGACGTGGGCGCTTCTTCGTTTTCCACAGACGGTGTCAGATGTTTCAGGGTGTTTTCTCACCGCTGAATTGTTGACCTGAGGATGGGAGGTCAACGTGGTCAAAAGGGGTATGTAGGACCTTCGGGACCGGTTGAGGGCGAGTTCGCTCGGTGAGGGGCATGCAGATCCTCGCGTTGGATTGCAAAAGGGTAGCCTCGGCAAAGCGACAACCCCCTGGTGGTAAAGATGAGCGGGCTCGGGGGGGTGAGGGCGCTCGGCTTCAGCTGGAAAGACGCTGAGGGGTGGCCTCGGCGCCGCTAGATCTACTTGACCTGAATAGATGAGGAAGCTCGACAGGGGGGTCGGACCTTGGTTCCTACCAAGTCCCCTCCGATGCCTAAGTCAGAATGGGTCTGGTGGATATTCGGTGGGATCGGTATGGCTCACGGGGAGGCAAATATGTGAGTCCTCAGGCCGAGCTGTGAAGGAGAAATATAAGGTGGAAGGCAAGGTCATGTGAGATGAATACCTCTGTCCTTTTTGGATATCCAGGAAGTGATCCTAGTGTATGTTGTACCTCGAGTCTCTTAATATGAGTCTATCATGGCCACGTCTCCTTGACGTCCCCCACTTCCACCCCGATGAGCCGCCACTATGATGGCGCCTTCATGGCTCATGAAGGTGGGCATAATGGGGCCCTTTAATGGTGATTAAGGGGGAGCACTTTAAGGGGAGCAGTTAGCTCCTGTTGACGTAGGCTAGTGGTGGTGCACGCTTCAGTCCGAGGCCGGCCCGACTCCAAGTCTTCGTGGGGGCCTCGCTGCTGGGCCTGCTCCTCTTCGGGGCCGCTTGCCTACGACGTGGGCTTAGGCCGTTTGGTCTTGGCCCATTCTGGAAGGGTTGTATCAATTTTATTTATTGTAAAATTATAGCACAAAAATTATTGACTCAAGTGCATCATTAGGCAAGTTTGTCATAACGACTTACAAATTACAATTGCACTCGACGAGGTCTCATGTTTTGAAAATGTTGTATAACAACTTCATTGTCGATTCTATCAAAAATGTCATTCTCAATATACGCAATCAAGTTGTCATTCATCAGTTGATCTCCCATTCGATTACGTAAACGGCTCTTCACAATATTCATACCAGTAAACAAAATAGGCGCGCAGAAAAAAAATTCCAGATAGGATAAAATTAACCATACATGCAAATGACAGAAAACCCTAGAACTAAAAAAAGATCACTTTTTTTGAAAGAGATTCACATAAATTTCGAGAAAAAAATTAACATTTTATAAGTTAAATAGATTTGCATAACGTTCTATATACTATAACTACCTCGAGAATACTACCAAAAAATAACTACATTGAAAACGCCGACCTGTTCTTATGATGGCTGATGCGAAACCCAATGGCAGATCGAACGTTTTGACGAACCACCGTTCCTTTGCAAAACCTAGGGAAAAAATACAAACCGTATTTAATGGGGCAAAAATTTATATACCTTGAGTTCTGAGATTCTGAGAATTAGCTACCATAAAATAATAATAACATTAACAAAAATTAATAATAACTAGTTAACAACCTTCAGATTCTAACAACGCCGCCAGCCACCCTATTCTGTTCGCCTAAACCTTTGTTCCTTTGCCAAAGGCTGATGGACGGTTCCTTTGGAAATTGTAGGAAAAAAATATTGATGAACCGCTGTTGATGGGCGTTTCCTTTGGACATCATGGAGTAAAAAATATTGACAGTTCCTTTGAAAATCCTAGGGGAAAAAATTATTGACAAAAGCTTCGTTCGGCTGGTGCTTTGCAAAACCTAGGGGTTAAGCAATATTGAAGAATTGATGTTCTTTGCAAAACATATGGTAAAAAATATACTTAAAGGGGGCAAAAAAAATAAAAGCTGTTGGGCCTAGGAATCGAACCGAGAACGCCAACTTTGTATCCAGTGTTTTTACCACCATGCAAATCTAATATATGAGATTGAAATTGAAACTTTTATATAAATATGAAAATTATCATGATAATTTTTTATAAAAGGATAGAAAAGTAATTTCATTCTTGATTTCCATGGGGCACATGCCTCCTTGCCCCTATGTGAGTCTGTCCCTGCGTGCTTGCACCCTCATCCTGGAGCTAAGATGGCATGTCACGGTTCCGCGGTTCATGTCATGGATAAATAGTCCAATGTTGATGCCTAGAATCTCGCGAGATCCTAATCAGGTCTTGGAGGACGAGTATCCTTGCAATAAGGAGCCCGAACAGATTCGTTTTGTCGAGCTGAGAGAAACAATCCTTCGCCATGTCCTTGAAATAGATGGAAACGCGTCAAAGGTACCGGAGGGGTGGTGGCCCTCCGATTTGAGTCAAATGCGTAAGTTAGTGTCAATCCGAGGAAGGAAGGAGTGTCGGCTAGAGGTAGCCCCGCTCGAGTTTGAGATGTGAAGTAGATATATACAATGCTGGGGGTTTTACTCAAAGATTGAGAGATATCTGATGCAGGGGAGGCACCTCTAGCTTTATAGGATTGGGAAACGAGGATGCCACGTCAAATGGTCCCATACTCCCTTTTGTAATCATCTTGTCAGCTGTCAGTGGGGTTACAGGCGGGATTACTGGGATTCGGGTTGTGCCTGCCAAGACTACTCCCCTGACAAAGTTGGCCACGCGTCCCCTGGCTAAGTGGAGCACGTGTCGCTCTTATAAAGCTGGTTGTAAGTACTCATTGGACGGATCTGTTGATAATGACCCAGAGGGGGTCCAGCCTAACTACATAGGGTCGTGTCGTTATCACTGCGTAGGCTATCCCTATTAGACAATCGTGTGCTCGGACTATAGAGTTGAAGGGACGACTCGGGTGCCGAGGTCCTCTCCATGGGAGCCTTGTATGTGTGGGGCTGAGTTGTCAAAGGAGCTGAATTTGTGGGGCTGTCTATGTAGACTTGCTTGGAAGGGCCGACCTCAAGTAACAGGGTAGTCTCTTTGGAATTGTGTTTGGGCCAGGTCAGGCTGATCTCTCGAGGTGGAGTCCAGAAACCCCCAAGGGGAGGGAAACTCACGCCAAGTCCCACCTAACGAGTTTCGACTGGGTCCCATTGCTAGCAAGGCCCCAGCCTAAAAGTGGTATCTGCAATGGCATCTTGTCTTCTCGGCTAGGCACTGCAGACCTGAGCTAAAACCGTGCGATCAGGGAGTGGAGAAGCGAGGATACGAAAACTGAACTGTTTGCTCATGCCGGACGGTGAGGGATGC
The DNA here is from genome assembly GCA_030789695.1 of Scilla litardierei. Taxonomy (NCBI): domain Eukaryota; kingdom Viridiplantae; phylum Streptophyta; class Magnoliopsida; order Asparagales; family Asparagaceae; genus Scilla; species Scilla litardierei. The sequence continues at coordinate 44,470,754 of CM061142.1, forward strand.
TACAGCCGATCTTTAGGCTTTCACCGGCCTCACCTCATTGGACGGTTTATTGCATTGGGAAGGAGTAGTTTAAGGCAAAGGTCATTATCTTGGAATGAGAGATTCCATCATGCCTGTTGACGTGGCCACGACCCTTCTGAAGTTGGAGAGATAGACAGTGCTTCGTGCCTCGCCAGGGAACCTGTTGAGGCAGAGTCTATGTGACTCGTATTTAATGTGAGACTTGATGAGACAAACTCATTTCCTGAGGGGATGCTGACGTGACAGGAGTCTGTTTGTTGGAGGAACATGGTCGTACATATCCAACAACTGGGGTCGAATCTGCGTAATGTGCTTCGATTGGATGGTTGAGATCGATTCCTACCTACTCCCACCTGGAGTAGGTTAAAAGGCAAAGGTAGCCGCTTTTACATTTGCACTTATCCTCTTGATTTTTCTTTTGTGTTATTTTGCTCTGAGAGAAAATGTTTGGGCATTCCTCATCTCCATGGAGAGTTTGTCATCCCTTGCATGATATGAGGCTAGTTCTTGCCTACAGAGGCTGGGTGATCCTGTCACTACAGCAAATTGGCTATGGCCCCACCGTGGTGGTGCTCAAGCCACGCAGTCCACTACTCAACAGCCTAGTGTTGAGGTCGACTAGCCTCCCTCGGTTGCCCGTTACGAGTCGGCTAAAGAGGTCAAGCTTCACTGTCATGCCCTAACTGAACGTCTTCGAAAGGGAGAGGGTAAGGAAAATGAGGATACGGCTGACGATCCACCACAGAAGAGGATCATGATGGAATCGGGCCCACCACCCTTTGAGGCAGGACATGCACCATTCTACCGGCCTGGTGGGGCCTGAAACCACAATCTAATGTCGATATTGAGCCCCTAGGTCTTGGGCCAATAACCACATGCTAAAGTAGACAAGGAGGGACACCAGCCACCCTGAGTTGGAGCTCGAGGAGTTCTCCCTAATGCTCCAGTGCATCAGCCGGGATCAGGTAGAGTTGTGTAGCTATTACCACAACCACCACCTCAGTAGAGATCAGGTGAATTCACTGGATGAGGATGTTGACTTTCTCCGAGGTATAGTCCACCTGTAGGGTGTGAATAGGAGGAGAGTGCTCGACTGCATCGAGCTGAGGAGGATGATGAGGAGGTAAGTTTATCGGGTGGCCAGGACTCACCGTGTTGATCTGGGGAAGGCCAAGGCATTGGTTGACGTGGCCTTTGAAGTCAGGATATAGTATCTGAAAAATACTTTCCTGAAGTTGTAACCAGAGCATGTCAGTCTACTCTCCTTTTTGGAGGAGGGGGAGGATGTCGCTCCCACTGCTGATGTTGGGACCTCGACTGAAGCTTCTGATGGCAAAGCATCTCCCGGTGAGGATGGGTCCAAACTTTATACTTCCTTTTACTCAACTCATCATTCTTTTCCTCTACTTTTTACTTATGTTGTGATTGCTGACCTTGAACTCAAACTCAATGGATTTATACTAAAGTCACAGTTTATCTGCTTGAATGTGTGCTGCTTAATATGTGCTCGCTCCTTAGTCTTTTGAGTGAGGGAGAGGATGAAGCTCCGGAATTGCACGCCTGTGAATTCTATTTAGAGCCCTAAGGTAATATGTATGAGTCTGTTGGGGATAAACAGAAGAGGGAGTTGTATCGATATGGCTCCAACTTGCTCTAGAGGTTCGATTTGGAGGTGGCATGACCATGGTCAAGTGCCAGAGGTATATGCCTCAGCCTAGATTAAGGGCTTAGTTCGAATGTGGCATGACTGTGCGAGGTAATGCCAGAGGTGTGAGGCCTTCACATTTACTGAGGGCTTAGTTTAGATGTGGCATGATCGTGCGAGGTCGAATGCGAGAGGTCATGGCCTCATCCAGGACTGAGTGCTTGGTTTGGATGTGGCATAATCATGCAATGTCGAATACCAGAGGTTAGGTCCTCAGCTGGGACTGAGGGCTTGGTTTGGAGGTGGCATGGCTATGCGAGGTCAGATGCCAGAGGTCGGGACCTCAGCTGGGACTAAGGGCTTGGTATGGACATGGCATGACCGTGTGTGGTCAGATGTCAGAGGTCAGGGCCTCAGCCGGGACTGTGGGCTTGGTTTGGACGTGGCATGACTGTGCGAGGTCGGATGCCAGAGGTCGGTGCCGCAGCTAGGACTAAGGGCTTGGTTTAGATGTGCGAGGTCGGATGCCAGAGAGATGTACTGGGACCTTGGCTCTCGACAGGGTGTTGGTGATCGGTCCATATTTTACACTTTTTTTTGAATATTTTTAGGCCATTTCGATTGCTCATATTGCGATTTTCATGACTATTCGACGATATTGCGTTACTTTTCACTATTTCTTGTTTTTATCAGATTTCAGGAAATATGGAGCAATTGGGAGCAAAATGAGCTTAAAGGACTTGCACACATACCGGAGCATCGCCCATGGCCCTATCAAGAAGCTAACTGTGCTGGACGATGAGCGGGAGAAGAAGAAGATCGATAGAATCGTCGAGGATGCGAGGAGGAGAAGGAAGGATTCCAGAAACAGGCCACTCAGCCGAGTCATGCTAGTCACTCGCCCGAGTGAAGCGGCGTACTCGGCCGAGTACGACTGATACGAGAATGCCTTGTGCCGCAATGCACTCGGCCGAGTGGTTACATTCACTCGGCCGAGTAGAGGACTCCACTCGGCCGAGTGAGTCAGGATTTCTAAAGGAGATGGAAGCCAACTCTCTGGAATTTTGGAAGAATAGTAGAAGACCCTACTCGCCCGAGTAGAGAAGTCAACTCGACCGAGAGAAGAATCCCATTCGGCCGAGTGATGCCGATGACACGAGCGCCCAGATTTTCATACAGCCTCCCACTCTTTTGAAATCTTCTATCATTCCAGTTGTCAAAGTATTTTTTTCTCATATTTGTTATAGATAATAGACTTCATGACGGTTCCAACGCCGCTAAGAACGCGCCAATCAGAGGTCGGATGAAATCTGGAGAATTTCTGCAAGTTGATGCTAAAGTGCGAGAATTCGCATATCAGTGTCACTCGGCCGAGTGACACTTTCACTCGGCCGAGTGAGCTTTCCACTTGGCCGAGTGACCAGTTTTTGACAGTTTTTGATAGTTTTTGATAGATTGCTGTTTTCTGGAGTTTCTGCAGGAATTCTTACTCGGCCGAGTGAGCTTTCCACTCAGCCGAGTGAGCTTTCCACTCGGCCGAGTCGCTGCTGGCCCAGAACTTAAGTCATGCGTAGATTTGATTTTCGCACGGGTTTCGGAGGGGGTTTAAGAGTTATTTGCTAGGGTTTGGGGGGTATTTAAGAGGTTTGTAGCCATCATTAGAGGGGAGTTCCCATATGTTTTCTTAGAGACTTTTTCAGAGGTTAGGCCATGCTCTAGGCCCCCTCTTGGATCTAAAAGCTTGTATTTGGATTGAAATTCTTCATCAAAGATAAGTATCGTTGTTCTTATTATTTGAATTATTGATTTGATATCTTTATATATGCAAGCAATACTTTTTATTGATTCTCATATCGTTATTGCTATGCTTGGTTGATCGTTGTTCTAGGGAAGGGGATGAACCCTTTGAATCTAATTTCAGATTTGTGATGAATGAACTTCTACGTTGCTAGAATTTCTAGGAGGTTAGGTTGTGATTGATTTATTACGGATAGCAAGGAATTTCCATCGATTGGGGTTTGCAAGAGATTGGATCTCGATCGATGGGAAGGCCAAGATATTCAATTTAGGTTTATAATCGAGATCCGCTAGACTTGGTTTGCAAGAGATTGGACCAAAGCTAGGATTTTTATTATAAATCTATACCTATATTCGTTTGCAAGAGATTGGACGAGTACGAACTATCACAACCTAGATCGTAATTCTAGTTTTCACGAGAGTGGGCTCTAGGTGCGATTGGACGATGATGTCGATCTTCATGCTAGTGGCTTAGGTTAGGGTTTGCACGAGAGTGGGCCCTAATCTAGGTTGCTATAGACCGGCAATAGCGCGAGAGCGTGAGCTTGGTTCTCTATTCAATTATGACTAGTTCAGCTCAACACAAGTCTAGTAATATTGAGATTCACGATTCACAGATATGTATGACGATCCATAGTGGAAATTTCCTAGCCCTAGACGCTTTTATTATATTGTATTTGAATTGATATTTATCCAACTTCTATATCAACGATACCGACATCCATCACCATTGTCATTACATCATACCATACCCATCTCCACCAATAAAATCTTCGTAGTCAAACCAACCTAGGATAGATTGGAACCAACACCACCTCCTCGTGTTCGATACCCACTCGCCACTTGACCGTGCACTTGCGGTAAAACTACAATCGTTCTCCGGGTGTAAATCCAGGGCCGATCAAGTTTTTGGTGCCGTGCCGGGGAGGTGTTTCCTGTTGGAGCCAATTTGTCACAATTAGGTTGATTAAACCACGAAAAAAAATTTAACAAAAAGAAATTTTCACCCCCGCCACCATTAATATCATTTCTATATTCTTTTGTGCCACTGATATTTTTCTCCAGGTATTTATCTTTGTTGATCAGGTGTTATGGATTATACTATGTGGACCACAGATTTTGATCAGAGTGCTCAGATGGGAGAATACTATTTTGATCAGAGTGCCCATATGGGAGAATACTATTTTGATCAGAGTGCTCAGATGGGAAATACTATTTTGATCAAAGTGCTCAGACAGGAGAATACTTTTTTGATGAGATGCATGCACACCAAGTTGAAATACAAGCCAGGCTTGCTAAGGGCGACCTTCAATTGGAATGGGTGAAGAGGGAACTTAAAATGAATTCGCTCATGCTTAAGGTTGCAGAGATTTCCAAAGATATCAGTTCTGCTTCTTCATTTTATGGGCAAGAAGCATCGCCAGTCATATTACCAGAGCCAGAATGTGCCGTCGTCGATCCCACATCCTACGATACAACTATTGCATATAAAGAATGGATGGACGAAGCGGCCGTGGAGGAAGCAAATATTGAGTCATATGCGCAGCCAGAGGAGGACACGTTTCAGAGATTATTGGAGGGCCTCTTGGAGTCAGTGAGGTTCGCTGGTTCAGAGAGCATTACAGCAGGTGATGCATTTGAGCTAGGATTTGCAGATTTTGTTATGAACTGTGTTTCAGCTGCAGGAACAATTGAGGAAGACATCCATGTTAGTCTTGAGGGGGATAGACTATATTTTTGGATTGCTTGCTGGCATTCCCCTCCACATGATACATCCCCACAAGGTGACACACATGAGCAGCCAGCATCACCATTCCAGAGAGAGCCTACTTTGATAGTTGATGAGAAGGCAAAAGAGCACACTGTTGAGCTAGAGTGTAACGACCACTTTTCGTTGTACTTTGTTCGTACACATGCTTTTACCGTGCACGTGTTTATTTTAGACTTTGTTTGTTTGTGAACACTTTAGTGTGTTATGTCGTTGTGAACGTCTCTGAGAGTAGTAAATTGTGGCACTAATTTAGAATGACATTTCTCGGGTCTTTTTCCCACGATTTGATCTTATTCGAAGAGACGTTGCGATTCTCACTTTTGATGAGAGACATTTCTATTTTTAGTTTCTTCGTCTGACGTCGAAATTGAGATCCGTCTTCTTAGTTAGCTTTCTTTCGTCGTCACGATCACCCCGATATTTATTTTATAATTTTTGGAGCTCATTTGACCTACTTTATATTTTTAGCAAGGTTTATAATATTTTTAATAATTAGGTTTTAAATTATTTTCGGCCAAACAAAATTTTATTACGTTTTAAATACTTCAAAATATTTTTGAACCAAATCTCAGCTCATTTGGGCCGTACCCAAGCCTTGTGCGAGTTGGAGAGGGTGAGATTCGAATTTTAAATTATTTTAAACTCCTAATCCCATTAGGATTAGCCCTAGACCAAGTCAACCCCTCTACACTATATAAACAACCCCTAGGAAGACCTATTTTCGCAAGAAAATAACCCTAGCCGCTTCCAAAACCCAAATTCACGCTTGCGATGAATCGTCGCAACTCCGTTCAGCCGTCACCCCGCACCGACCGAGGAAAACAGCCCCAATTCCCCGCTCCGACCGAAGCCCCCGCCCGCACCAAGCCCCGCTCCGTATCTGCACAGCCGCTCCGCATCACCCCCGCACCAAGGCCGCATCGACCGAGAGGATCTCTCGGCCAGACCGAGAGACCCGCCCGCTCAGTGCCCGCTCCGCACCCCGCTCAACGCCCGCTCCGTTCGCCCGCTCCGCACCGTGCCCGACTGAAGCAGCCGCCCGCTCACGCCCGCTCTCCGCAACGTTGCAACGTTGCAACGTTGCAACGCCCCGCCCAAGCGCCCGACCGGCCCGCTCTCCCGCACCGACCGAAGGAAGCCCCCGCACCCGCTGATGTGATCGACCCGCAGCGCTGCACAGCCCCGTTCCCCCGCACCGACTGAGCCAAGTCCCCGCATCCGATTGTGTCCGACCGAGAGCCATTCGTCGCAACCCCGCACCCGTCGCACCGCTTGCCACCGTGGGCCCCCCAAGTTCTCCAGAGGTATTGTGGGTCCCCTATTGGTCCCTAGGACTACTGTGGGCCCCACCTAGGAGCTTTCTCTCCGACGATTTGCCGCGTACGACGTTGCGACACGTCGTAGCCCGTCGTCGCACGTGCTAGCTTTGGAATCTGGATTCGTTACTCCGGTTGCTGCTCTGAACTTTCCAGCGAGGAATCTATTTTGGAATCAGGACTTAGAGCGCGTTCTTTTATTCCAACCCCTGGCGTCGCTATCCGCTTGTGCACGTAGGATATTGTGACTTGGACTCGTTGGACGGTGTTTCTCTGACGTGATACTTACAGGCAAGTGAAACTTGCCAATTCTTGCTTAGGGCCATGTTTTTAGGCCACTTCCTTGTTTTTGCGTAAAAGAGACTAGACAGTGAAATGATAGATGTCTAGACGCAACTTTAGGGTCTAGCTTGACAACGAAGCTAGATCCGTCACCCTGCCATGTCATGCATGCATTGATATCTGTCACGTTTAAATTCCTTATCTGTACGTACTTTTAACTGACATGCATTGCATTCTACATGTCATCCAAGTTGATTGTTGCATTCGTAGCACACGCTACAATACTTGTACTTCCTTGACCGGCTAGGTGCACCCCTATGCCATCATATTAAAACACTTCCTGGCTCGTGATCCAGAAGCGGGCCTCGTGTGTTGGTCAAAAGCCAATGCCCGATACACGTGGAGGGGTAGGGATAAGCGATCACTTGAGCTTAGGAGTTGGCCCGCACAGCCACTCTAGCCAAAAGGCGTAATCTCTGTGCACGAGGTGCTTACTTGACTTGTACTTGTCTTTGTGAATGATTCATGTAAAACTTGTATACGCGTCTGGCGGAGTGTAGCAATAATGTAGATATATAATAATTGCACCACGTCATACATTTCATATTTTCATGCAATTTAGAGTATTCCATATCCTTGTATGCTATTGTTGGAAGATAACGGAAGCATCTGACTGTTGCATGACTGCTATAGCTACTTAATGAAATATCATTATTGGAGCCATCATATTCCTTTAGAGGCATTTCTTCTGATTCGATATTTATTCCATACTTCACATGCTTGGTGTGCTTCGTGCGTGATGTGTATATGAATAATTTAGCGACCAATACCGGAGCGTCGCCGCTGTGCTGGACGATGAGATTCCAGAAATAGGTCACTATGCACTCGGCCAAGAGATGGAAGCCAACTCTGAATCCCACTTGGCTGATATTTTTATGGTTAATATGCAGGAATTTGCACTACGTTGCTGGCCCAAAACGCTCAGATTTGATTTTCGTTGCTAGGGTTTTGGTGATTTTTTCATAGGTTAATCAAAGATAAGTATCGATATATACAAGCAATGCAGTGGGCTCTAGGTACGTAAGACCGGCAATAGTGACGATTTACAGATATGTCAGTTGGCCCCAGCCTGAGCAGAGGGATAGACAAACATAATGCACAAGTATTTGGGAATTTGAAAAAAAGACTAATTTCATTGAATTAGATATGCATACATTTCTAAACGTGACACACCATGGAGTTTAGTGTTGGTGCATGATTAATAGTGACGTTTGCTGAAGGTCTACACTGAGAGAGAAATAGCTACCTTGTGTGCCAAGAGCATGCAATCCTTGGCAGCTGACTAAATGCCCCATGTGCATGGGGAACTTAATCATCAGATGATATGTAGATCTCACGGCTCCTCCCTATGATAGCAGTAAAGGCACTAGGGCAATTGACTACGAGGAAGTTGACGTTGTGCACTCGGTTGCAGGGTTTCATGCCAAACTTCACTTAAAAGGATAACATCCCCTTCGAGACCACATGGGCCCCTGTAAATCCAAATAGATTAGTGTGGATGAGCTACAAGAGATCACCAAGTATACCTAGATTATGGAACATGTCTAGGTAGATGATATCGACAGAGCTCCCATGGTCAATCAGAACGTGTTGGACAGTGTAGTTGACGGTCAAGAGGTTGACCACAATGGCATCATTGTGGGGGTGGTGGATCCTTCAGGCTTCTTCATCGTGAAAATAAGAGGCTCTTTGGTCAGCATGAGCTTCTTCGAGGCCCTCTCGGTGATAGTAGAGTCGAGGTCAGTCGGGGTCAAGCATGCCTGATGATGAGTGGATATTTTATACATTTATAGTGGGGTTTTACTCATGCATTATACCATATAAATTCCAACATTATATGACACTTTATCATATTTTCGTTCAGTTTTACTCTCGGGGTGTTCGTGTGCGTTTCAGGTTGGATTCGTGCTAAAAGAGCTTAATGGAGTCAATGAATGAGAATGAGAAGTAAATCGAAGCAATGGAGTTAGAATCAAGGAGAATTGATGAAAATCGGCCTCCACACGACCGTGTGTGTCATCCTACACGGTCGTGTGGGATGACACAACAAGAGCATTAAAGGGGTGCCACACGCAACTATGTGGCGGTCCCATACGGCTGCGTGAGCAGCCAAGGAAGGATCCCCTGAAGAACACTATGACGCAATTGCATGCCTACCCCCACACGTTTACGACTTAACGAGGCTAGAAGAAGGTTGATATGCGTAAGTTGATAGAATCGACGTGACCGCATCGATCCCTTGATGAGGTCATGTGAATTGTAGCCATTGAAAGCCAAAGCTAGAACGCCATGGTCGTGTGGCCATCCACACGACCGTTGCACCCCAAAGATAAGCGAAGAGAAGTTACGCACATCAGCGACGCGGTCGTGTGGCCATCCACACAGCTGCGTCGATTCGAGTTTCATGAAGACTTGATGACCCTGCTTTCGATCTCCAGACGACTCGACCATGTCTATCTCGATGCGGTCGGGTTTTTGCCCGATCTGCTAGGGGTTTTGGACTTTTATTTAAGCATGGGAGCATTGGCAGAGACGAAGGGGTGACTTGGGGTTGCGTCCCTTTCTTGTTTTCTAGGAGTGGGATTAGGTATAGATTAGTTTAGATCGCTTTTCTCATTGATGTAGCCATGGAATTGATGAATCCTTGTATGCAACGATTGAGATAAGTGTTTATTTCTTTGTTTAATTGTGTTTTACATATGTTCTGCAATTTTTATAGTTCCTCTTGTTTATTTCTATGATTTTATTGATGTTTAATAATTAGAACTTCAATCATCTCATGTAGCTAACTATAACTGTGGGCAGAGCTTAACCTCCATGTGGACGACTTGTACAACACTATGATGACAGTCGTGTGCCTGTGGTTTATAAATGTAAAACCATAACAAGTTTTTGGAGCCGTTGTCGGGTGGTTGTGCTTGATCGATATTAGTTTTAGTCGATCGGTTCGTTAGACTGCGTGCTTATTAAAAAAATTTATAAATAAATAAACAAATTTTCCCCCACCATCTGATTATCATTTGTGCTATTCTCTTGTACCACTAGCGCGTTTCTCTTAGCCATATCTTTTGAGTGTCAGGTGCATTTTAGAGATTATGTGGATACCCGATGGATCGTACATTGGAAATTTCGCTGCTTCAATATCATATGCTGCTCAGATGGGAGTTAACAATGATTTTCTATATGTTGTACCATTTTGCGAAATATGTGGGATGCAGGGACATAAAACAAACCAATGAACATATTATGTCCACCCCTACAACCCAACATCATATGATTACAACCTATACCATGAACCATCACATCCGTACACCAACATTTACACATCCCCACCTCCACCAAATTCTCGCCTTAAGTTGTTATTGGAGAACTCTCGTTTAAACCAAGGCCAATTGACTTCACTACCTCCGCTTCCAATACCAACGTCTAGACTTAAGATTTTCCTAGAAAATACCCTTTCTAACCAAGGCCAGACTTCACCTTCCCTCTCCACAATGATCGATACCTACATTCAAGAGTCTGCCCAAAACTTAGCCCAAACTTCCATTACACAAGGGCAATCGGAAATACATGTCAAGGATCCGATCAATGAGCCAACACCGTAACTTAATGGAGAGCACCTGGGGACTACAGCCACATTTCATGAATCATCACCCACCTGCACCACGAAAGGTAAGTCATACAATTTACAATTTAAAATTTTTGATATGAGTTTATTCCCCATGCAGGTACCACTTCTGAGACACAAGCTATGGAAGACCACATTCTACACCACTCCTTTTCTGACGATGCGATGGATGATGGGAACTTCGTTAGGCTCGAGGGGAACGTGATGCGATCTTATTCCCTCATAGATGGAAGTGAGGTGTAATTGAGCGAGAGCAGGATTTCAGACATCGAAAAGCCTAAGCCACTCCTCCCACTTGATCGCATCTCCCACTTCATGCCATATGCGAGCACCGAGGAGACCATGGAGCACGCACACATCGAGGAGAATGTACATGAGGCCACAGACACCATGACTCATTTCAGCAAGCCTGATGCACCCTTATCTCTCCACCACCTCCACAACCCCTCCTCACTCCACCAGAGGCATCACATCCACCAGAGCTTAACGCTCCCACTCAGGGAGATACCCTAAACTCTATTTCTGAATCACATGTTTTATTATATATTACTTTAGATTCAAACATTCCTAACATGACGCATTTCCCACAGGACACAGGTTTACGTTCCACGGAGGTATGCTGGGCCATATCAACACCTGTTGAGCACATTGACGAACGTGGCGAGGAGTTACTCGCGTCATAGTCAGGGAGTAGCACGCTATTCTCAGGGAGTTTTCGTCATCCTATCTCATATTTTTCATTTCATTTTGATGATTCTCTCTGGGATACATTTATTGCGGGGAAGAATTTTCCACATCGGGCTGATGCTCCTTTTCTTTTGCAGTATTCAGGTGGATGTCCTCGAGAGAAGCTGAGAGGAGCATTGTTGGAGACCGTTGGGATTCGTGTCAACATGTTACTAGCTGAGCCACAAAAGGAGCAGGAAGAACAGCTTCCTGCTCAGCTGGAGATCTTGGATCCACCCTTTGCTCAGGTGCATCCGAATATAGTAGTGTAGATAAATTTTATATGCTTTCTAGGTAGATTGAATAAACTCGTCTCCTCTCGATAGTGAGGGGAGAGTATTAAGATTACTCGTTTTCCTTTTTTAGATTTCATAAATTAAAGAATAAAACCCTCATCTCTCATGCGGCACTCACATTTTCATGACCCGAAACCCGATATGCTATATTGCACATGCTTTGCCTTAGCTTCGTATTTATATGACTCCAACCCCCGTACCCTCCCCCACACATACACCCTAGCTTTATTCCTATTTTTATATTGGGAAATGCTTTTATGCTAGCTTGGGAGAGGCATTGCATGCATCACTTACACCCCCCCCCCCCAATTTGCACTCTTTAGCATTGAGGACAATGCTTGATTCTAGCTTGGGGGAGGTGCACTTCGTGCATCAATTGTGCATATTTCTTATTGAGAATCGCACCATGTTTAGTTTTTATATGCATGGACACTTTCGTGAAATTTTTTCAGATTTACACTTTATTCACTCAATTTCCTATCATTCACCATGATATATGGTTATGAGATGTCTCTGATGTTAGATCTCATTGTAATATGCCTATTATGTTTATGTTCATAATCTTTAGAATAAAAATGCTCAAAACATGTGTTGGTTATATTTTTTATTGAGAATCCATCGTATGCATGTATCTTGGATGTTTTAGTTAAGGATGATGGTTGCTAATCCTATAGGATTTGGATTAACGGCATTCTTATCTAGTACTGAGGAGTGATGTTTCTTAGCTTGATTCATGTTCAAAAGAAAAAAATAAATACATACATACATACATACATATACATACATACATACATACATACATACATACATACATACATACATATGGATTAATGTAGAGCAGGTGGCACCTGATCCAATGGATCAGGTGCAAGACACAAAAAGGTGGGACCCAGTAAGTACAAGCCCATGTGGAGGCTTGTACTTCCTACCTTTTTTGTGTCTTAGCACCTGATCTATTGGATCAGGTGCCACCTTTTCTACATTAAATCCATATATATATATATATATATATATATATATATATATATATATATATATATATATATATATATATATATATATATATATATGTAAATCTTCAAATGAGAACATTTCGCACGGTGCGAAAATGTTTTTAGGTTTTTTTTGAAATTTTTTTTTTCAAAAATTCTTTTTTCCACTCTCATTATATGTTGTTATACCCCTCTCAAAAAATAATGGTTGAGAAATAATGTCATTTGGCCTTCGATCAAGGCATTTCATCAAATTCGCACGTTTTCGTTAAATTTGTAACGGGTGGATGGGTGCTCTAATGCCCAACGGGTTCACCCATTATTTTCCCTGGGGTATATAATTGTATGGATTAAACATCAAAAAAAGAATTTTTGAAAAAAAAAATTTCAAAAAAATAAAAAAAATGTTTTCGCACGGCCTTTCGCACCACTTTTTCGCATGGAAGATTGCCCTATATATATATATATATATATATATATATATATATATATATATATATATATATATATATATATATGAAAATGAAAGAAAAAAAGAATAATTGTGCATCGTTCTTCCAGCTACATCGAGTAGCCGAGCCCTCGTGCCTCAGGATGCATTGAGGGTTCGTGCTGAAAGGTTTAGTTTAGGAGAGTGCATAAGGATAAAAAAAATTAGTTGTTTTGAGCTAGTAGGTCCAATGGGTCCTTCTCGGTCCAATGCCCTAAGGTCGTCTGATTTGGGAGTCATTGACCTAACGCTTCTTACACAAACCAACCGAGAACCCAATATATATATATGATGAAAATAAGAGCATGAACAAAGCTGGCAGCTTCACGAATCACAGAAAGATATCATGTCGTGAATGCCACTTCCTTGAAGGATTCACGACTTATTAGTTTAACTCTTCATTGATCGATGCATAACTTCGATTCACAATTCAATAGCTAACGCAGGATAGAGTAAATATTTTAGGATTTGAGTGTGACCATGATAATGTATACTGCATGATGATTTACATTAGAGATAATCTTTAGGCTATATCTTGATAGATTGATATGGATTGGCATGTTTAAAATTCCATGATCTAAATATTTTCGCCTTCAATGTATACGTGCTTATTATTATGAAATTTTTAATATAATTTATCCCAATGCATGCATACCCAACACTACACTCTTTTTTTGTCTTCCTCGAGGATGAGGAAGAGTTTAGCTTGGGAGATTTTGATGAGTGGATATTCTATATGTTTCTAGTGTGGGTTTACTCATGCGTTATACCATATAAATTCCCAAATTCTATGCCACTTTATTATATTTTCGTTTAGTTTTACTCTCTGGGTGTTCGCATGCGTTTCAGGTTGGATTCTCACTAAAAAGAACTTATTGGAGTCAATGAACGAGAAGGAGAAGCAAAGCAAAGCAAAGCAATGGAGTTGAACTCGTTAAGAATTGGTGGAAATCGGTCTCCACACGACAGTGTGTCATCCCACATGGTCGTGTGGGATGACACAGCAAGAGCATTAAAGCGGTGCTACATGAGACCATGTGGTAGCCTCACACGATTGCGTGGGCAGCCAAGGAAGGAGCCCCTGAAGAACATAGCAACGTGGTCACGTGGCTACCCCATACAACCGCATCACAACGAGACTAGAAGAAGGCTGATGTGCGTAAGTGATTGAATCGACACGACCGCGTCGATCCCTCGATGTGGTCGTGTGAACTGTAGCCGCTAAAAGCCAAAGCCAAAACGACACGGTCGTGTGGCCTTCCACATGACCATGTTGCCCCAAAGATAAACGAAGAGAAGTTATGCACATCAACGACGTGGTCGTGTGGCCATCCACACGACCACATCGATTCGAGTTTTATGAAGACTTGATGACCCTGCTTTCGATCTCCATACAACGCGACTGCATCGATCTCGATGCAGTCAGGTCGGGTCGGGATTCTGCCCGATCTGCTAGGGTTTTTGGACTTTTATTTAAGCATGAGAGTGCCGCCAGAGACGAAGAGGTAACTTGGGACCACGTTTTTACCCCAGTTTTACCCCTTTCATGTTTTCTAGGAGTAAGATTAGATATAGATTAGTTTAGATCGCTTTTCTCGTTGATGTAGCCATGGAATTGATGACTCCTTGTATGCAATGATTGAGATAAGTGTTTATTGCATTGTTTAATTGCATTTATATATGTTCTGCAGTTTTTATTGTTCCTTTTGTCCATCTCTGTGATTCTATTGATGTTTAATAATTAGAACTTCAATCATCTCACGTAGCTAACTATAACCTAGGGCAGAAACTATAACGTTTTATATACGTAGCTAACTATAACTTGATCACATAACCTCCCTGCGGACGACCCGTACAGTGCTACTACGACCGCCATGCGCTGCGGTTTATAAATGTAAAACCCTAATACCTGATGAGTGAGGCCATTTTGTGCCTGGTTATGTTGGATCTGGATCTAAGCCTAGAAGGGGGTGAATAGGCTAATAAAAATATTCGCAAACACAGGCAAAAGCACAGGCAGTTATACAGCACAAATAATAAGATGCAGGGTAATAAAGACAATCATAGAATGCACAGCAGATTTACCCTGGTTCGATCGTCCCAATGACCTACTCCAGCCTCAAAGCAGATACTAGCATTAATATGTTATTAGGTACAACTACAATGAGCTACGAGCCCCAACTCAACTCTCACCTAATTCGTACCGCACTCCCCAAAGTGTTAAACACTATCAGCCTAATAAATGCTCTCTCTTGACCAGCACCAACTCATCAAGACCCTCTTGTCTAGCCCCAACTAGACAAGACCCCAAAAGAATGAATAAAGTAACCTGCAAAGTTCAACACCCCAATACACGAATATAAATAAGTAAGGAGTTCAGAAAATCTCAGTTCGTGTAGATGTCGTCGTCTCTGTCGTTCAGCACTGGTCAGATCTCGTCTGACAAGATATAGTCGTCTATCCCACGTCGTGGCATCCCCAAGATGTTGCGGCCTCCTTCTTTGGCTTTCAAGCTTGTGGTAATGTATGAAGAGACCCTAGAAACTTGCGCACTTGGAGGAGGAGGAGGCTCTTGTAGACTTGCGCACTTGGAGGAATATTGAAGCTTGTTGCGCAATGGTGATGAAGCTCCTTGATGAGAACTTGCGCAAGATTGAAGATGGAGCTCTTGGAGCTGCGGCAAAGATGTGTTGAAGGGGCTTGCTTTTGGTCATTGCGCAATGTAAAGATGAGAGCCTCTCTTGGGATGTTGTGCAATGTACAAGGTTGAAGCTCTTGAAGATATTTTTCGGCCTTGGATATGGAAGAGCACCCTTGAAGCTTTAGCAATGGAGGAAGATGGAGACCCCCTTGGTATATTGCGACAATGGAGAGCTTGGAGTTGCTTGCACAATGTAGAGTTTGAGGAGCTTTGGGATGTTGTGCAAGGGAGGCTTTGTGGAGTTGATGGCCGCAACTTATTTCTTGGTGTTTGCCTCTCACTTTTCTCTCCTTTGGATTATATAGGTGAAGGGAGAATCAATTAGAATCAAATAGAATCCCATAGAATATGGAGATTTGATGGAATCCCAACTTGAATAGGATTTGGAGTTTGAATTTGGATTGCAATAGGATATGGATTTGAATGGCAATGAGATTAGAATTGGATCTCATTTAATCACAAATTGATTTGCATGAGATTTGGTTCAATCACTTTGGAATGAATGAGATCTATCCATATCTCTCCATCTTTGACCAAGTCCAAATTGCAAATGAATTGCAATTTCTCCATCACTTTGACTAAGTCTCCTTTGCATATTTTTCCATCATTTTGACTAAGTCCCCCTTGGAGTATTTACGAGCTTGCCACTCCTGAAAACACTTAGCACACACATCAAATAGTTCACACACATTTGTTATCATCAAACACAAAGTCATCGATCGTTGTATCCAACTACACGTTGTATCCAACAGGTTGGACATATGAGCCATGTTGCAGATAGGATCAAAGATGTGGTAGATCATACCGAATGGGATGATGACACCCCTGTCAACTGTTCATCTTTTGCGTTGAACTCATTGCTCTTATACATGTACAATGGTACCTACACTAACAGATTTTAGACATATGAGCCATCTTGCAGATAGGATCAAAGATGTGGTAGATCATACCGAATGGGATGATGACACCCCTGTCAACTGTTCATCTTTTGCGTTGAACTCATTGCTCTTATACATGTACATTGGTACCTACACTCACAGATTTTAGACATATGAGCCATCTTGCAGATAGGATCAAAGATGTGGTAGATCATACCGAATGGGATGATGACACCCCTGTCAACTGTTCATCTTTTGCGTTGAACTCATTGCTCTTATACATGTACATTGGTACCTACACTCACAGATTTTAGACATATGAGCCATCTTGCAGATAGGATCAAAGATGTGGTAGATCATACCGAATGTGATGATGACACCACTGTCAACTGTACTTGTGGTAAATCTGTGAGGGATGAACATTAAACCCTACGTGTACTTGTGGGTTAGAGGTGGGACAGACCTCTATATTTTTAAGTTCATTTACTTATATTTTATAGAAAGACCAAAAACGGGGAAGAGTTTATGATAATAATAATAAAATAATAAGTGATAGATGTCATGTGAACTCACAGCGGAAGAATAATCCGCTCACATGTCTCCGACAACGAACATTCTAACTCTTTAATCCAAGCAACAAATCCAGCCGCAACGAACAGGGGAAAGATTCACACCCCCATTGCACGAAAACAGTCGAAATAACAGCATTAACGATCAGAACTTCACTAAATTAAAGATTTGCCAAACAAAAGCAAGCATACACCCATGCTGAATTCCCAAAGGAAATTCAATAGAAAATCACCATAACCCGAAATCATCAGCAACTTATACCAAAAGGATTCAACGATAAAGCATGCGCATAAAAGCAGACAACGACGAGCAGAAAACAAGGGATTCGGTACATATAAGACTTGAAGGGAGAGAAGTAAAACAAGTAGTCCCAAGCAGGACAGTCTCATCATTTCTGATAAAGCTAAGGATATATATGACAGAAGACATAATCTCATTGCTAAAATGTCTTTTACCAACATTTACCCCCACGGGAGTAGGCGCAGTTTTGATAAACATGTAATGGTTTATTTTTCGGATCAAAGTTGGCTACTTGGGACCAACGTCCTTCAGAGCACAGATCTGTTCTTCTCCCATTGCAGACATGACAGACACCACAATGTCCTTGCCTTCAGCAAAACCATCTTTGATCTGCATCGCGATAGAAATTAAACAAATGCATAAATACTTAAATAAATAATAAGCAATTTATGACCACAGAAGCAAGATGCACGGCTGCAAAAAACTATGAAATTCCGATGCTAGAAGCGCGACAAAGAGCAAATCAAACAGCCAATTGGTGGTATAGAATTGCATTATTGCAAGAAAACAGAATGTGATATTTAGATGCCGAAATGAAGAATGTGCTGTTTAGACGACGAGAGGATGAATGAAACGTGTGGCTTTCAAGATGATGAAATAGTGCAGTGCATCAAAACAAAGCCTAATCATTGCTCAGTTTCAGTAGTAAAGAAAAGCTTCCAAGAAGACCATCACTGCTTTAGCTGCCAGGCGTTTTCCTATACATTTCTCTTGAGTGCAAGCTACCACCAGCTCTTTTATTATGAATTCCCTGACTAAACTGTTCAAAATTCAAGATGGAGAGAAATCCAAACAGTTCTAAGTGGACTGCCCATCTTTATTATTATAACTACAACTCCCTCCTTCCTAATGGAAACATGATTTTAATTGGGATTCATGGACTAAAATAACACTTTTTTATTTCAAAATAGTTTTAGAATTTAATTCAATTCAATTTAATGGAATGATCCTCATTAAGTTACACACTTCAAAAATCCAAAATCTTCCACACTGCTCTTTTATTAAACACCTTACACACTATAAAAATCCAAAATCTTCCACAGTGCTCTTTTATTAAACACCTTAAAATGGTAAATATCATACATCTTAAATAGTAAATCATTCATATTAGCTACAAGTTTAAGTAAATTGTCAAAAAAATACATGTGTATTTGCACATGCACAAGAACTTTAGTCTCTAGCGAGTTATAACTTATCATGTGCAGGATAATTGATTAACCGGACAATAAAAAAGCAGCCAATTTATTATTCACTAGTTGAAGAATATGAAGATGAGGGGCACTAATGGGCACTAATACGAATACTTAAACAAGCTTCCCTTCATTTATGAAGGCTACATAAGGAGCAGACCCCCAAATAACTAAATAAATAAATAAATTTTTTTAAAAAAATAGAGAATTTATTCCCAACAAACAAGGATTTTCAAGACTTCTGCCGTGGCTTGCCAGTCAAACATAGGAGTCCTATGTGTCATGCATTCCATAAGAAGTCTCACTTGGCTACTCGCACATTATTACAAAGACACCGAGGAAGATGCTTGAATTTGTCGGATGTCACAAGTATCAACTCAAATAACATTTTAGATACCAGTAGAACCAAGTTGACCATAAAAGAACCATGACAAAAATTGAAGGGTATGTGACTCCATGCATCATCATCATCATCTTAGCCTTCATCCCAAAATTTGAGGTCCGCATCATGGACAGACTCAACAGAAAGAATATAAGATCATGATTGTGTCACATATTGTTTATGTGACTTAATGTTGCTTATAAATGGTAATTGATATTTCATCACTATCAGAAAGTATTTGAATTGATATTTCCGCACTATTAGATGTCCCTTTATTTTTTTGATGTAGGGTCACCTGCAATTTTGGTAACACAGGAGCTATTGTGAATATGTGCTCAATTATCTATCTAAAAATTAATAGCTCACTGTAGTGGATGTTAACATTGAGGTTTATTTTTTATCTCTAATGATTGTCATGTAGAACGACTCTAGCTTATTAAGCCACAAGCTAGTAGCAGATTTCTCATCTGTGATTTCTCATCTGTGACCCCATGAGAACTCCACCAAAAATGCACAACTGAATGGTAACAAATGCCTCAACTTCAGCAATAATTTTTTCACATTCAGACATCGAACTCAGCGTCTTGTTCTTTCCGGTAAGTACATCTATAAATCTATATGTGTCTATAGCGCACGCATCTTGATACGTCATAAACTGAAACTAATCTTCCAGTCAAACTTTCTGATCTCGTGCTTCATAGAAGACATGCTTGAATCAATCAGCGGTGCCAGCACTCTAATACCCGTTTGTTAGAAATAGTGGAAGAAAATATTATCACAGACCCCCCAAACCCACAAACTAAAAACCCACCGAAAAAACAATCAAATTTTTATACATGAGAACCCACAAAATAAGCCCTCAAGTTTCCTAGACAGAAAAATATAATTAAATAACCACATGTATCCCCCAATTCTCTTCCGTGCTCACTACTCACTACCAGACTATCTGAAGTAGAATTGGCTTCTTTTATAAAGACTTCTTCCTAACACACATCAATATCAGGAGAACTGAACTTTGAAATGTCTTTTCGCATATGCTTTATGCGTAACAGACTAATGCAAATGCATGAGTAGTCTTTCCTCTCATATTTTTCTCAAAGTATCAATATCATCATTCTAACCTGGTTAAATTCGGGATGGATTCAAATGAAAACAAGGGGACAAATTAACAAGTAGGTACAAATTTTAGTTGGTAAGAGATAACTGGGTGTTCCAAGTTATCTATTGGTTAAGTCACTGTCGTTCCAAGTTATCTCTTGGTTGAGTCACTGTCGTAACTGAAATTATGAAAGAATAGTAGTAAGAAAATATAAAACGAGAGAAATTTGAGAAAAATGTTAGGTATGCCTTACACAAGCATACCCCAGCAACGAAGCCTATTAATGAGGATTGTCCCTAATATTTTGTTTTGTTCAATATCATGAAAAATATGTAAACCTTGTTATTAAAATTTCATCATCATGATAACATTAGCAATGACAAAATTGATACAAATAAACATCTATCTATTGGAGGTTCTTAAGATGAGCTCAAGGTAGACCAGGAGTGAGAGATGAGAAGTGGAAGAGATCCGGGTTATTTAATTATCTCCTCGTTATCTACCAATTTGTCACATTATCTTCATTAAAACCCGTCCTAAATTTCAACCAGCTTGAATGATGGCATTGACATTTCAAGGAAAATCAGGGAAGAATATTTATGCATAGCACGAATCTACTACAAAAGAAACATATCCGAAGAGACATTTGAAAGTTCTCTTCTGATAGCAATTTGTAAGGAAGAGGGCTCTATAAGAGGAGGAGCATGGTTCTTCTCCTGATAGCTATGTTAGCCGAGTGGTGAGGCAGAGAAGTACAGAAGCAAAAAAGATCTTGGGTTATTTAATTATCACATTCTGTTTAAAAAAACTTTAAAGGTTTCTTATGTGGTTTTCACTGCCTAAAAACTTGAGGGTTTCTTCTAAAAGTTTCTAGTTGTAGGTTTTAGGATCTACAAGAGTAATTTCTTCTGACTGTTATCCCTAGCAAACTAATATCAGAGCATTGGTAATGTTCCTAAAGTTCCTGACTGATTTCAATCATATCTTTCATGAAGCACAAGATTGAGAAGGTCGAGTTACTATCACAACAGAGATTTAAAAAGAGAAGTGGTAAAAAAATAAGGAAAGCAAGAGAAATTTGAAAGAGATGTTAGGTATGCCTTAAACAACCTAACAACCAACCCTATGATCTCTTAATTAAGTCATTACCACTCACACCCTACTTTGATCTCAACCGAAAAACCTCCTATAAATAGTAGTTTTACTGGTATCACGTTTATCAATATTAATGTCATCATGACGATGATAGTTGGATGACAAACTTTGCATGTTATTCACGGCATTGAACAAAACAAAACATAAGGGACAATCATCATTAATTGGTTTAATTGTTGGGGTATGCTTGTTTAAAGCATACCTAAATTTCTCTTAAATTTCTTTTCATTCCCTTAATTTCTTACTACTATTCTTTCCTACTCTCTGTTGGCATAATGACTCAATCTAGATGGGTGGCGGAAGAATCGATTTTCAAGGGGGCAATGTCCCAAAAAATCGATGACTTTTACAAACTGAAAACAAAAGATATCACAAGCTTAAAGCTCCAACTCAAATAGAAGAATTGAAAGTTTTCTGATGTTTTCATACATGCCAAGGATCACTCCTATTTAAAGGGCACCAAAGGTTAAAGAGGGGATGCATGGGAATCTGTGTAGTGACTGACACGTCCTACTCAGCTTTTAATCTTCATACGTCAGTTATGTTTTGGAAGATTCTGTTGGCCATGGGTGCCAATGTAATTGCACCGCTATCCCATTTTTTTGTTTTGTAGTACTGGCATCTGTCCATGTGACAAAAGTGGTCAACAGGTGCTGTTGTTGGAAGGGTCCACCACGTGACACAATCCGGATCTGACTTTAGGATAAAAAAATGATTTTTAGTGGATTTTTGAGGTGAAAGATTGGATTTTTAGGATTATGAAGAGGGATTTTGGGAAAAAAAGTGGAATTTTTATTGATAAGAAGCTGAAAATAAAAGAAGATACAAAAAGATAGTTGAGTTCTTTTGAGATGAACTCACTCTCCAAGCTTTGGATTCTACATCAAGGCCTAAATCTTTCAAGACTAGCTTTTACTTCAAAGGAAACCCCCTAAACCTCCAAGATCTATGATATCTTTCACAATATTCAACATCCCCACCTCTCTAGTCTTCACCTTTATTTATGATAAGTATCTTTATTTATAATAAATACTCTTATCGAGTCACTGTCTCTAAATTACCATAATTCCCTTAACCCAAGGTTTTTATCTAAAATTACAAATCTGCCCCCACTGGACCCCAAATTACAAAAACGCCCCCCCAATGCTATGAAATTACAGATCTGGCATTATGACCATAAACCCTAACCTTAACATTACCCCGCCCCGAAAATCCATATTGTTCTCAAGATGGTGCATGAAATACATAGGACACTCCTCTTCAACTGATGGTGCTCGTCCCCTCCTGGATCGAGGTCAGGATGACCCCACTGCCCTCGTTGCTCTCGAAAGAACCATTGCCATCATGGGGCCTCCTTTGGTTCCGCTTATGTCGTGCGTGTTTTCACAACTATCGTTGGGCCATCCAAGGCCTCCATCGTCCTCAACGAAGCCCAAAAAGAAGCTACTGCAATCACCAAGATTCCTCGTGGATCCGTCATAGCCCAAAACTAGCCGCGAGGCCCAAATGAGCCCACCGTCAACCCCCGAGGCTTGCAGGGCCCATGGGTGCCAGGACAGGATCCGCTAGGGCCATGCAGGACCACTGCAGTGCCCAGGAAGGCCCCGCGGGGGCCCTGCAACGCAAGACATGGCCAGCTGGGGCCCTGCAAGGCTACTGCAGGCCTCTGGTGGGACTACAGGGCCACTGCATCACCCAGGCAAGCCCCGCAGGGGCCCTGCAGAGCAGGACATGGCCCACTGGGGCCACTGCAAGCCCTTGGCGGCCATGTAGGCTGACTGCATGCCCCTGGCAACCGACAATGGCCTGGCGAGTGCGACCAGGGTCACAGCATCTTCCTCTGCTTCAGGATCCTCCTCTGCGTTGGCTAGAAACCTTTTCCTAAAATTGTCAACCTTCCATTTCCCTTTTTGAAAGCTCTCGCTTTTGCCATATATCTGGTTAGCCGTCCAAATCTGACATGGTTGCTGTCTGAACTTCAGATCTAATTATTTGGTACAGTTGTCGCATTAGGTTTATCATGAAGGACTCCATCCTTACATCCGTCGCCTTGAATCCTTCTTCGATCGCGGCCCTAATCTCAGATCTAATCTCAGATCTGAATTTCTCTATAGATTTCTTCAGATCCGCTACTTCGACATCGAGTTTTTCCTCCAAAGCTTTGATCGTTTTCGTTGTTGCCGTCGCCGCATGGATGTAGTCGCTCTGATACCAATTTGATATTCCGGATCTGAAATTTGGATACAAATATGGGTTTTAGGGGATTTTGGGATGAAAGATGAGATTTTAAAGGTTAGAAAGAGGGATTTTGGGAGAAATGTGGAATTTTTATTAATAAAAGGCTGAAAATAAAAGAAGATACACTGGATAGTTGAGTTCTTTCATGAGTAACTCGCTCTTCTAACTTTGGTTTCGAGGTCAAAGCCTAAATCTCCCAATACTAGTTTTTACTTCGAAGGAAAACCCTAAACCTCCATGATCTATGGTTTCTTCCATAATATTCAACATCCTCAACTCTTTAGTCTTCCCCTATATTTATAATAAAGACTCTTATTGAGCCGTCGCTCCTAAATTATCATAATACCATTAACCTAGTGTTTTTATCTAAAATTACAAATCTGCCTATGGACCCCCAAAACTTAAAAACGTCATCAGCATCCAGAAATTACATATCTACCATTATAACCAAAAACCCTAATCCTAACACCACGCTTTCTGGTTCAATCATCAATAGCTAGCGCCACTACAATGTCTTAGTCAATGGGGTGATTCCCATCATCACGGTCTTGTTCCATATATTGTTCTTCGAGGAATGTGTCTTGTGCCAAGATCCCAACATGTCCCAACCGTAATGATCTTAAAAATCTTTCAAACTTTGTTTATACAAGAGGAAAATGGTTCAAAAGCAGATAATCCGTTGATAAAAACTCTTTATATTATGGATAGAGTGTAATCTGTAGTGTGCCAATTTATTTGTTTCATGAAAGAATTCTGATAAGAATTTCTAGTGTTTGGTGGAATAAAAATAAGATTTTGTACATAATAAGAAGAATACAATGATAGTTGATCTTTAATTCGAGGAGACCGCTCTTCTAGCTTTAGATTCAAGATAAAAGCCTAAATCTCTCAAGATCTAAACTAATCTACTCCTAAACTTTTCGTTTCAAAATATTCTTCTTCAAATTCAACATCAGAGAAATAGCTCCCGCCTCTCCTATATATAATGGACTGATTTGTACAAAATTACAAAAATACCCCCGCTTAAAATTATAAGTGTGCCACATACACCCTCATTCTCGTCATTACTCCGTCCCCAAAGAACCACCTTGTCCTCAAGATGATGCATGGAGTCCATGAACCACGCTACTCCAAGTGAGGGTGCTCGTCCTCTCCTGTGTCAAAGCTTGGAGTGCCTTCAACACCATCATTGTTGCTCTCAAAAGGGCCGTCGCCTTCCTATGAGTCTCATTTGGCTCCGCCGAAGCCTTGTGTGTCTCGTCAGCTATCATGGGACCACCCAAAGTCTCCATTGCCTTCCGCGAAGCCCAAATGGAAGCCACTGTGATCATCAACCCCGCCTAAAGGTCCGTCGTGTCCAAAGTGTTGTAACCGAGTCTTAGGAAGGCCTACATCTGCAACTCCGGGCCACAGACCCCCTGGAAGGCTGCCCAGGGGTCGCAGGCCCCTGTCGGCCCACCCAAGGCCTGACAAGGACTCGTTGGCCCTAGGGCGACCCACCAATGGCCGTGATGTCCTGGGTGGCCCGCCCAAGGGCTCGTGTGCGACCCCTGGGCGGTCCGATCGGGTGCCTTCGACCCCCCGACGGGCCGCCAAGGGACCGTGATGCACTTGGCACCACTTTTTCCTGGGTCATGGTGCCCTAGATTGATGTAGTGGTCCTCGTTGATTAAATCTGACGCCGATGGTTGTTCTTCCTCAAAAACGCCAACTTTTTCTTTGCCCTCATCCAAGGCGTCACTTTTTTCCTCGAACATGTGACACTGACTTCATCTTTCTTCAGATATGGCTTCGTAGCCTCCTCCTCACACCGAGGATGGTAATAGATCTCCAACAGTTCCTTTAACATGGCTTCGCATCTATCCATTATATCCTCCCAATCATACACATTTTTAACGTCGTCATCATTGAATTCAGAATTGAACGCTCTGATACAAATTTGATAGGAATTTCTAGGATTTGGTGGAATAAAAATCAGATTTTTATAGATAATAAGAGGAATACAATGATAGTTGGCCTCAATTCAATGAGTGGACCGCTTTCCTAACTTTAGATTCGAGATAAAGGCATAAATCTCCCAAGATCTGAACTAATCTACTCCTAAACTCGTCTTTTCTCAATATTCTTCTTCAAATTCAAGATCAAAGAAATAGCCCTAGCATCCTTCATATATATAATGGACTGATTTGTCCAAAATTACAAAAATACCACTCAGACGCCTAAAATTACAAGTTTACCACAGCACCCTCATTC
The DNA here is from genome assembly GCA_030789695.1 of Scilla litardierei. NCBI lineage: Eukaryota > Viridiplantae > Streptophyta > Magnoliopsida > Asparagales > Asparagaceae > Scilla > Scilla litardierei. The sequence continues at coordinate 44,496,544 of CM061142.1, forward strand.
TCATCAAATTCTAGGGCCGCTTGTATGATGTTCCAATTCTTGATGAAACTTTTTCTCATTAAATGGGTCCTCTATGATTCTAAGAAGTTCTCAACGCTGCACAGCTAGGAATAATCTAAGCTAGGAATAATCTAATATATGGTCGATCTTCCCATATGCTCCAGATTTTGAACATGAAAGTTGTCTAGAAGTGACTTGAATATTCATGTACCTATGGACTGCACATGTCAGGTATGTGTCTTGTGTATTCCTCTGGATGATTTGTGTTGACATAAATTTAATGCACAGACCCCTCTTTATTTGTTTCATATGGTTTGGGATTTATTTGAAACAAGCCATCAACCTTGGTCTTTTATTTTTGTTAAGTATTAGCTTTTCAGACTCAAAGATCATTGATATTTCAGTATCTTCAAGTTGTTTGAAGAACAAAAGAGTTTGGAATCCTCACACACGGGTTGCTGGTAATGAGATTATTTGGTGCACAGTTACATCCCCTTCCAGCCCTTCAGTTTTATCATTTTTGACAACAAGAAGCAAAGTATGGCCATGAAATCATGGATTCTTAAGTACACTAGATCGGAAGTGTCCATTTGGGGAAAAGTTTCTTGCAGAATCCTTTGTTCAGAAGAACTACTTGGGAAAAGTTCCACCTCATGCTTATCAAGGGCTTCGGAACGAGACGTGGAGATGACTAGTTAAATATCAGCAAGTAGGTCTTGAGCAATAGAATATGTTTCTTCATGCCACTTAATTTAACATTGTACCTGAGCCATGGACCTTTCAAGTTGGGTAAGCTAGTAATTAGCTGCTCTAGTATCATTGACTGTATGATACCGCAGGAACTTGTAAAGCTCATGATCTTATCCTTTAAGCTCAAGGTTATACCAGTCTTTTACCAATATAGTGACAAATGTCATAGCTTGGCCAATGGGTCTCTCTGCTTCAGTGGAAGCCACTTTTTGTCTCTGTTGGGTGGGCACTTTACCTTTTGCCTTCGTTGCTTGAATTGGCTTGGCCAGTTGGGCCTTTCCTGTTCCACTCCTACAGGGGTAAATGAAGTCGTCTCAATGGAGACTTTCTTGGCTTTTTTCAACTAATCTGGCAATCATTCAGTGTCTCGCATCATATGGTCCGGTAGCAGTTTTATTTTTATGTTCGATTCTTTGTCAGTCATGGCTTGGTAAGAAGATCGGGAGCAAAGTTTTTATAAACAGGAATGCATTTAACATCATACATAATGTCCCAAGTCTAACCCAGCAGAAATTTTCATTAAGATTATTAATAGTTTTCTTTTCAGAAATTGAGCTACAGGTTATTATCTGTCTTAATAATAAAATATTAATATAAAATATAAACTTTAAGGCTTTTTATTGCTAATTTAATAGCAACTCTTTATCATATGTCATGTATTTTATCTGAGCTTTATCCTATTTTTCAGATATATATGCAATAATTTCTTCCTGTTGCTTCACTACCAAGATGCCTGACTGTATATCTGAGGTTTCTGTTTGTAAAGTGTTTCATCATCAGAAGAAAAATAAAGAATCTTTCTTTTATGGGACTATTCAATTTTTCAATCTCTTCCTCTTCCTTAGGAGATAATGTAATAGGAGTTTTATCAATATTTCATCTTCGTAGTTGTTTCCCAGTAGATTGTTCCTCAGTAGATTCCGTATATTTTGCTTGCTTTACGGTAAGTTCTTTCTGAAGATTTTGTAGTCGGGCATATAAATTTGAATTAAATTTTCTGCCGTAATTTATTAATCCCAAAAAGCTTTGCAGCTCTTTACGATTGTTAAATGTATAGATAAACTCCTTGATTTTTGAATTGATATGTCGTTGCAATTCTATTTTTCCTTATTTAATATGTTTTCCCAAGAATTTAATTTCAGGTTTAAATAATTCAATTTTCTTGGGACTCAAAATTGTTCCATTGTTCAGTAATAAATGTACTGTTAACAAATGTTGTTTATGCTCTTCTTTAAAAATAGAGAACAAGAATATCATCTATGTATCCTATTACGAACGGAAGGTGACCAAAAATAGAATTCACCCATTTTTGCAAATTTTGAGTAGCATTTTTTCATCCAAATGGCATAACCAACCATTTGAAATGTCTTTGAATGTAACTAAACTAAACTTAACAGAGTTTTTATCTACTAATTTCAACTGCAAAAAGCCTGACTTATTTTCAAACTTGCTATAGTATTTCGCTCCATGTACCTGCTTGATTAAATGCTCCACGAAAGGGATAAAATAACCATTAAATTATGAACAGCTATCAAGCTTTCTATAATTTATCGCCATTCTATCTTTTTCTCTCGATTTCTGCATGGTTTTTTACTAAAAATGATGGTGAGAAATGTTGGCTAAGACTTTTTAATATAAGATAAAGATCCAATAGATCTGGTATTTGTTTGGCAAATTCTTCTTTATCAATCAGGGAAACCATGATACTAACTTAAGTTTCGAAATTTTTATATTGTTCTGGTAATTAAATTTTACAGTATCAAGGTGATTTCTCAAACCATTTTAATGGATAATCTGAACATAATGGTTTAAACCATACTATGTACAACATGATCAAATTTGTTGGAAGTTTTAAGTCGTAAGTGCATATTTTTGTGTGTACGATCAATGGTTGAACAATATGATCAACCAGCTTGACAAAACATCACCAAGCTGTGCTACATGTGCATAATGAGGAGACAAATGAACATTAAAAGGTAATTTAGGTACTAAAGCACCGTCCAATTCAAAATTATAGTTATTAAAAGGGGGGATTTTAAGTAAATTTCTAGCCCTAGAATACTATCTTGCTCAAATTCCTAGGGTATGAAAGCAAAATCGAAAATGCATGCTTTTCAATGTTATGTATGTCTGAGATTGTAATTTGTAATCATTTGTGTAGCATGTGCTTGTCTAAGAATTCCTTTTTTTGTCTAAAGAAACCTTGTGTTGTAATGATTTGAATATGTCTTGTACAAGACTTACCCTTGCTCCAAAAACAATAAGAGCATGAACTATAAACTCCTTTAATTCAATGTGTATGGTGATAGGAATGTAGATGTATAATTGAGCTTTTTTCTTATGGTCAATACCTATAATCATGTGTGATTATATTTAATAACGTAACATTGAACGTAACATTGAACATTAAGCGATCAGATTCATTTTCATTTTTATTTTCTTGTAATTTTCAAAGTAATTTACTCCTCTTTCCTTCAATAAGAGTTAATGGATCCTGTCAAAAACCAAGGCTAGGATAAGGTAATCATGTAATATGTCATGTTAATTTGACATCTACTAATTTAACAGACGATGATCTTTGTAATGTTGATGTAGATGATTCACTATTATCATCTCTTTTGATGATGTTTCTCTTTTGATGATGCTTCATATGGTGCTTCCTAAAACAATAAATATTCTGTTGATATTTGTGTCTTTAGTTTTAAAGATACATTTCATCGTCAAATATTTCATAGTTAACATCAACTAATCTTGGTTGAATAGTTTTACACATACCAACTTCGAATAGTTTTACAAATGTTGGTGTAATTGATCTAAATGTTGATGTATCATTTAAAGCCAAGCAATGTTCCCATTAGATGCAAAGTTCAATTCCTTGGTAATTAACGGACAAGTTTTTTCAATATTTTGATAATACAAGCTAACACAATAATCAAGGTGTATATTAACAATAAATAATATATTTACTAAGTTAGACTTAGCACCACCAATGATACTTTTTAAAGAATTATTGCTAATACGGTCATCTAAACAAACAATCATTATTGGTAGATTTTTTCAAGATGTAAGTAGACATGTAATTATTAATTGTATTAATCCTCTATGTAAGTATGTCATATTCGGATATTTTTCCGAACTTGTTCAATTTTCATTCCATTAAGGAGTATGAAAGAAGAAAAATCTTTTATTCCCCTTAACTCTATATTTCCTTGCATACATTCAAAGATGTAAGTATACTGGTAAAGGACTCTAGATTTTAATGAGAGGTTTATATATTTCTCTTTTTTCAGAATAAGAAATCGCATCCGAGTTTCTCAAAATCTTCATCAATACAAATACATTGCTCACCGATGCCATCTTGGAAATTTGTATTTGTAACTTCTTCGAAAGTTAATGTAATCATATATATTACTTATTCATAATATGTCTCCTTTCCTCTAGGAGTTTAAGTACCCTGTGGGGTATAAAATTCTCTTTCAGTTCGTATAAGGTTTTCTTTCTCAATTATTGGAATGTCTTCATATTAATGAATAGCAAGCAATCCTAAAGAATCTCCTTATTCAATTTCATAGTCCCTATATTCTAAGCTAGTGCTTTTCATTAAGAGATAAGCATTAGACTTAGGCATATGTTCTATGACTTCATATGTAATAAACATGTTTTCTTTGGTATGTTTTGGTATATTATGAATAATACCAAAATACCCAAATGATATTTGTATGATTCGGTCTAAAACACATCTATGTTCCATATATTTTTAACCTTTGACTTCGTCCAACATATAGCCAGAAAAGTGTAGTGTTTCTCTTTTAGATAGTATTGCATATATGGTTAGCGAAATAAGTTCAATATTATTAAAGGTTTGATTTATTGTAATCATGCTTATGGTAAATCTCTTAAATGAATCGGTCAAATTTTATATTGAATTTTCTGGGTCATGAGGGTATATGCTTTCATTCGCATAGACCAATGAATTGGCATCATTGATTAAATCTTCAATTGTATCAATATCCATACCATATTCTTTAATATCTTAATTCAAATTTCAACAATGTTTGTACAACACTCATTTGCAAAATGCCATTCTTGGTTGAATTTAAAACAATTGCAATCTTTCCGAAATCTTTTCTTTTTAATAATTTTCTTTTTTGCAAATTTTTTCTCTTTGTTGTATTTCTTTTAGAATTTGGAATTCCACCTTTTACATCTACTTTTGCATTTTTTTATTTCCAAAATAGTTGTCTTTTTCTGAAGAAAAGCTTGCACTTCTTCATTCCTCTGTATTCGGGTGGACATCCAAATTGTACATTTATATCTGGTGAGTAAATGGAACAAGTTGCTACAAGTTTTGACTATTTAATCTTATTTTCCATTTGTGTATGGGCATTTGTTCACTCACATATTTGTTGTATAGTTTCCATAATGCTTCCCTTAATAATTTCGTACTATGGGCATCTTACAAATTTCCATCAGGATTAGCTCCATTGTTAAGTAATCATATTTTTCTTTTATTGGATTATCCCAGGGGAAAAGAATTTTTTAAAAGAAATGTCTTATCCAACATACCTTCTTTACAATGGATTTTAATCGAAAAATGAAACTTATATATGTAACAACAAATTCTTCCAGCTGATATATATCCTACAGCATCATTTTAAAGAGTAAACCGTCGTGATTTTTTCATCTTTGAAAGCTTCCCCCGTTACGTCGCTATGAAATAGCGCAACTAGTGAGGACATAGTTTCATTCTTATTTTTCATATGTTTTATTCTTGTTATATCTGTATGAATTATTTATTATTTTTTTCCAAGATTTTCTCACCATTCCTTCCCATAAGCTAGTTGTACTGATTTTGGCTGGTAACAGATAAACCATGATTGCAATGTGTTGAGTCCATTTGCTTTGATATTTTTTGATCGGCCTATGAGGCATACAACCTATGTTAAATGTCCAACTGAAATTTTGGACCATTCTATTTTATAATTTGATCCTGATCACCAAATCATGTGCATTATAAAAAGATAAGCATTCAGCTCACCTTAATCATTTCAGGATAAGAATCAACATGTTCTTCCTGACTTTTAGCGTGTGAGCTAGTATCTGGCATGTGTGTATCCACTTGTTCTTGTACCCCCTGAAGGGTGGGTTCCAGGGGTTGCCACAAGTACAATGCAGAACCACTAGATTCTCCCTGTTCTCTCCCTACATATGCCCTTTTGGGGCGTTGTATATCAGTCTAGGACATTCATCGGATTCTGTGAAATGTAACAAGGAGGATGTATAAGAGTTTTGTTCAAACTCTTCTTCTAAAGGATGTTTTATATTTGAAGAATTCTATAGCTGCAGAATGTTTTTCATAATAAGCATAAACATCCCAACATCAATTTCACCGTAAAGTTTGTTTTCATGCAGTTCACGAAAACCATAATAAATATGAACAACTTCTCTATAAAGTTTATTTGTTTTTTCACACGAGTTTTTGACCATATTAATATTATTTTGCCAATGGAATTTTGAACATATTCTTGGTTCAATATATCTTGTAGGGATTTTTCCTGCTCTATATTCTAATATCTTAATTAAGTCTAAAATTTTGGTTGTTTAAAAGCTACCTTTCATCAAAGTATCAACCATAAAATTATACAAACAAGCTTTAGAAGCTTTTTAGATCTTCCCATGTATTGGAAGATGAACATTGGATATTAAGGCTGACTGGGACAAGCTGACTAGGACAAACAGGTTAATAGAAGGATGGTTGAGATTTAATCTTGGAAAATCAACGGTTGAGATGAGCGTTTGTGAAAATTTTGAGAGGGAAAAATACTGTATTTTGGATGGAACTTTTTGGAGAAATAAATCTTCATTTAATTTTGTGAAATTCGAGATCTTTGAATTTAAGAGGTCTTGAAAGTTGAACATCTATACATTTATGTGATTTAATTTACAATATTTATAATAAAAATAAGGAAAAGTTATATTATCAATGAATTATATGTTGCATATTGAAATCATCCTTATCTAGGAGGTGCCCGCACCGAAGGGCTAAATTTTTTTACGCTAATTTGTTGTTCCGCGCCTAAGGCTCCCGCACCGAATTTGTTGTTCTACGCTAATTTGTTGTTCCGCTCTGAAGGCACCGACACCATTTATTGGTGCACATCGAAAACGCCTACATCGAATTTGTTGTTCCGTACCAAAAGCACCCGTGCCGCTAAATATTTTTACGCGAATTTGTTCTTTTAAATTTTGGCTGTAGAAATAATTTTTTGGGGAACAAAAATTTCGCAGGGGGAAAATCTTAAGTGAACCGTGCCCGCGGGCACGGGTTATGACTAGTTGGATATTATAACACAACGACACTTATAACTCTCATCCATGATAACAACCATGTGATCTACCATGGCAGTCTTGAACATATTCTAAATGTTTGTCGTAGATATTATAACAGTTTTTACAAATTACTATACCTGCTTCTATTTTCTTTACTAGGTTTGATCCTATTCACGGTGCCTAGACATAATACCCCTAAATGCTTCTTGCAGCATATGTGGTTTTCTGACAAGGTTCAGCCTCGAAATCCGACCACAATCCTAAAATATCACTTCACAGAGATAGAACACAGTAATGGTTCGTTTCCTACATCATGCGTAGTAGCCAAGAAAAATAAAAGATTGCACTAATATCATTATAAAGATCGTATCTTTATAAAGACCATGTAAAATATGCTCAATGAAATTTAAGCTTTCATTAAAGAAAGGGTTATTTAGTACCACCTCGCTGTGTTTTCTCCATAATTAGTAATACCCCCCTATGGTTTTAATAATTAGTAAGACCCCCCTGCCCCGTAATGCTCCGTTAAGTAATTGAATTTAATTTTAAATTTCCTATAATTCTATTTATGCACTACCCAAAATACCCTAACACTGGATTGCGTTTGACTATAATATCTAATCCCAGGAGACACGTGGCGCAATCGTAGAGTGTCTTGGAGAATTAAAAGGATCACACGGTTGGGATTGATCAAAGCCCGTACGCAAAGAAACGAGAAGATCATTCTCACAGACAAAGGAGAAAGGAGGAGGGAGACGAGACTGAGCGGGAAAAGGCTAGGGCTCAACGAATTGGCGGCAAAAAGGAAGCTCCTTTGAAGGAAGAGGAGGGAAGACGTTCGAATCAAACAGGTATGGACAGTAAACTCCGATTTGAGGGACATTGATGGTATATGAGATGGGGTTTCTTGGTTTGAGGTTGGCGAATTTGCATGCATGGTAGAAATATCAGTTCTAGTGTAGCTAGAAGGATGTTTTGGGACTTAAAGACGATCATTTGGTGCTGTTTGTGTTCTAGCAAGCCCCATGAAGAGTGTTCTGACCACGCATGCTATGGGTTTGTCAATTTTGCTAATTTCTATCTCCAATTTCTCAATTTTACTGATTTCTATCTCCCATTTCTACTATATGGTGTTTGTAGACTATGTTGAGTAAGATTATTAGGGATATTGAATCATGAATTGAGACCATGATTCGAAGATTGTTGTGCGTGAATGTGTACTCTGCATGAGTGTTGATTGTATGTATTCTGATTTGTCGAGTGTTGTATGTGTATGTAATCTGGTTGTGTATATACCTCTTTAACCATCTTCATGTGTTGAGTCTATCCAATTGTTAGTTTGTATTGTACCCTGCAATATGTTTTGATTTTTTCCTGTGCAGGTGACAGTACTTAGTATTGACTGAAGATGAATGATTGTGTGGAGTATGTACTGCATTGGGGGGTAAATGGGCTAATGGTAGTGCAAATGGCAGTTTTTCAGTGAACCACTACAGAGGAGGCATGACACAACATATGAAGGAAGTGGATGTTGATAGGATATGCTTCTTTGACCTGATGGAGAATGTTTATGCAATCACCAATCTGCCTCCAGGGTCAATAATGTATATCCAATATCTGAGCAAGGCAGCTGTTGTATTGTATGAAATCAATACTGATCAGGACCTGTTGGCAATGAACAATGAAATGTGGCTGTATGACTACAGTGGGCATCTATTTATAACTGCAAACGAGGTGACACATATAAAGGTTGATGACAGGGCAAGGAGGAAAGCTCATGAACCATCAAGCACCAGCAGAAGGATGTTTGAAGAGGAAGAGGGTGGTGACCAATGTACAGGTCAGGAGAATGAGACACATACTCCAATTGAGATGGGTGAGGAAGAGGGTGGTGACCAATATACAGGTCATGATAATGAGACACATACTCCAAGTGAGATGGGTAAGGAAGAGGGGGGCGACCAATGTACAGGTCAGGTGCTTGAGACACATACTCCAAGTGAGATGGGTAAGGAACAGAGTGGTTACCAATGTACAGGTCATGAGAATGAGACACATACGCCAAGTGAGATGGGTGAGGAACCGGGTGGTGACCAATGTACAGGTCATGAGAATGAGACACATACTCTAATGGATGAGGTCAATGACTCATGGGAGGACAGCTCTTCAAGTGCAGATGATAGTGATTATAAGGCTAATGAAGATGATATGAGAGCTGATGACCAAGAATCGGAAAGTGATGGAGTGGATGAATTTGGATGCAACCCCCCTTATGGGTTTGACATTGGGCAGTTGCCACATGGTAGTGAAGATGAAGACAGTGACTATGACAGTGAAGGGGACTTTGAGGATCTTTATAGACATGAGGGAGAAGAAGTCAGAACCCAAGCTGAAGGAGAGGAGCTAAAGCTGGAGAAGGGAATGGAATTTGATAGTGTGTACAAGTATAGGGAACATCTGTTGAACCATGCTCTGAAGAATCACTATGAATATGTTTATGTGAAGAATAAGAAGGTGAGGGTGACAGCAAAGTGCAAGAATGAGACATGTTAATGGAGGTGTCATGCATCTGTGGTGAATGATGACTTAACTTTCAAGATCGGAACAATAAATCCTACACACACATGTGTTTCAACAAGGCAAGGAAAAAACAGTGTATTAAGATCTGATTTCATTAGCAAACTGATTGTTGAGAAGCTCAGGACAAGGAGTAAGAAGTATACACCCAAGTGTATACAGTTAGATGTACATGAGAGGTACCAATTGAAGATATCATATTGGCTAGCTTGGTTCAGCAGGATCAAGGCACTGGAAATACTCTATGACAAATATGATGAATCCTATGCTGCAGCTCCAGAGCTCTGTAGACAGATTTTGATAGCCAACCGAAAAATAGAGCCAAGTATTCAAGGGATGAATGGGGCAGATTTGAATGGCTATTTGTGTCCTATGCAGTGTGCACAACAAGGTGGCGGATGTATTGCAGACCAGTTGTGGGGCTAGATTGGGCTTTCTTGAAGGGCAAATATGGAGGTGTTGTCTTGAATGTTGGGGGCTTGGATGGCAATAGTGGGTTGTATCCCTTGGCTTTCATGGTATGCAGGAGTGAAGACACTGCATCTTGGAGGATTTTCTTGGAAGAGTTAAATCATGTATTGATGCATGAACATCTATACACATTCTACTCTGACAGGCAGAAGGGGTTGCTTGCAGCAGTTGAAGAGGTGGTCCCGAACTCAAGGCATAGATATTGCATGAGACATATCTATGCAAACTTCAAGAACCATCGGAAAGGGAAGATGTTGAAGACAATCCTATATGGAGCTGCGTATACATATGAAGTTAGGGAGTTTGCCAAGCAGATGGAGAATCTGAAGAAGACATGCCCTGAAGGGTATGACTACATGGCTGCCATACCTCCACAGCACTGGGCAAGATCTCACTTTGACACCACTTCAATCTGTGATCATGTCACAAACAACTTCAGTGAATCATTTAACAACATGATCAAGAACTTGAGGGATCTGCCTCTTACCATGTTTGTAGAGCAGCTCACCTTCAAGATCATTGAGTTCATCTCAAACAAGAAACAATATGCTGTGAGGATGGAGGGTCAGCTAACCAAGAATATAATGGATGGGTTGAAGATCAAGGAAGAAAATGGCAGATACAACATACCTTATGACATTTCAGCTGATGAAGTCTTTGTAACAAACATTGATAGAAGATGGTGGATAAACCTAAGGTTGAGGACTTGTTCATGCACTGAGTGGCAGATCTCTGGATTCCCTGCATACATGCTATTGTCTCTCTGAATATGAGGCGGATGAAGATTGAGGAGTAAGTTACAATATGCTTTCCTCTTTAGTGTTATTGGTCAATGTTGTTTGCACTAATGTTATCTGTTTTTGTCCACACAGCCACTGCAGTCCATATTTCTTTCTTAGCAACTACAAGGCTTTATATGAGGAGAACTTAATGATGATCCCAGACAGATCTCTTGGAGTCGGGTATTATATCAAGTAAACTTATGTTGAGATCTTGGTCCTTTGTTTGATGTCCTAACATGGTTTGTGTTTTTACTTGAAGCCTGATCAAATTGTCCTGTCCCCAAAAGAACAAGAGGGCTCCTGGCAGACCCAAGACAAGCAGAACAAGAGGGGCAGTTGAGGCTGATAAAAACCCAACACACAGAGCTAATAGGTGTGGAAGATGCAAAATGTATGGCCACAATGCAATGTCATGTGAGAATGAGCCACATCCTGGGTTGACATTGCACAGAGGCAGAGGCAGAGGTGGGGACAGATATGGAAGAGGAAGTGCAAGAGGAGGATTGGGAAGTGGTGAGGCAAATTCAACTGATGTCACATCCATTTCTGGGTCAGTATCAGTTGGAGGCAGGGTTGGAAGAACAAGAGGGAGGCCACCAGGAAGTGGAAGAGGTGGTATTGGTAGAGCTCCAAGTGATTGTTCAAGAGATGGCATTGGCAGTAGTAGAGGAGGCAGTGTTAGAGGGGGTAGAGGTGTGAGAGTTAGAGGGGGAAGAGGTAGAGGGATGTCAGGTAGGGCTGCTTACTGGTTAGGTGAGGGGACATTTTCAGTCCTGACTTCTCCAGGGACTCAGTGCACCCCAGGCACCTCAACTGGATCAACAAGGCTGAGAAGTGCTGCATGCCAAGGTCCTAGGTTTGGCATTTCACCTCAAGGACGGTGAGATGTAGAAGGAATGTCCAGATGCAGATATTTTGTGTTGCATGGTTGGCAATTTTTTGTGAAGAATATGCAGCTAGGGTTAAATGTGTTAAATGTGACAATGGAAATATTTTGTGGGGGGTTGGGTGTATGGTTTTGTGAAGGTGTCTATTCATGTAATGGTTGCATTTGATTGTGCCAGACTATTGCAGTTGATTGTGAAGGTGTCTGTTCATACAATGGAAATATATTGCAGCTGCAGCATGTCTGTAATGTGCCATTCTATTGCAGCATGTCTTGGTGAATGTTGAATGTCTATGCATATTAATACAGGTGCATGTCTTGTGGCAATGTGGATTGTGTTTGCTATCAATGGGGATACTGACATATGTCTTGTAATGTGAATTGTGCTATCAATGTGGATTGTGTTTGCTATGTGGATTGTGTTTGCTATCAATGTGGCAATGTGGATTGTGTTATGTCTTGTAATGTTTTATGGTGCATATTGACACATGTATTGGTGCATATTGGACCGGTGCATGTCTTGCTGCATTCTATGTTGTGCCATGTTGGGTATGTGTTATGCCAATATGTGTTAGGTCAGTGTTGGATATTGATACTCACAGCCCCTATTATGCTAAAGTCATTGTCCTGTTTGGGGTCAGTGTTGGATATAGGTCAGTCATTGTCCTGTTTGTGGTTGGATATTGAGCTAAAGCCATTTCAAATTCATTTCCTAATAACACTGATCATGGTTCTTGTTGAAGGCAATATTGCATTCATAACTTGGCATTTCATTCATAACAGTACACATCATCAACCACCCTCTACATTGCAGTTCAACCCAAAAAAAACCTACATTGCATCTTGTCAACCCACATTACATTACATTTGATCCCACATTACAGTACATTACAGTGCTCTACAGGTGAACATTTTCTAACCCCTTCATCACTTGATCAACCTCTCCCAAATTAAGCTTGACCTCCACACTTGACTTCCCTTCCAGTTTAATCTTCAATTCAATTGAACCTCTGCTTGGTGAACTTGATTCTCCATCTTCAACATTCCTCTGTATGGTGGGGGTTGCTTGGTCAAGCCACTGAAAATAGCCACAACCAGGTTGGGGACACGGCACAAATTTCCTTCCATATCTGTGGGATTGCCTGCTTGTGAGCACTCTACACTTCACCCCCACAATTTGCAGCTCTGCATTGAGCTATTTGCATCGGGCAATCCCTTACAAAATGTGAGGGTTCCCCACAACTGAAGTGAACATTTTGATCCCACATTACAGTACATTACAGTGCTCTACATGTGAACATTTTCTAACCCCTTCATCACTTGATCAACCTCTCCCAAATTAAGCTTGACCTCCACACTTGACTTCCCTTCCAGTTTAATCTTCAATTCAACTGAACCTCTGCTTGGTGAACTTGATTCTCCATCTTCAACATTCCTCTGTATGGTGGGGGTTGCTTGGTCAAGCCACTGAAAATAGCCACAACCAGGTTGGGGACACGGCACAAATTTCCTTCCATATCTGTGGGATTGCCTGCTTGTGAGCACTCTACACTTCACCCCCACAATTTGCAGCTCTGCATTGAGCTATTTGCATCGGGCAATCCCTTACAAAATGTGAGGGTTCCCCACAACTGAAGCAACCCAACTTTGGTGGAGTCTCTGTGGGGTTTGCTTGGTCCAGCCATTGGAACGATTTGCAGTTGGCTGCGTCACATCTCAGAAATCTCCGATTCATGCTCTGCGGGCGGGTGGACACGCGAAGTCTTCTATTGCCAGTACAACCCCTGATATCGCATGGTGAGTTGGGGAGGCAACATTGATCTGCAACATATCCATTTGCCTTGCAAATCGTGCACTGGATAATCATGGTTTTAGGGTTTCACAAATCGACAGGCGAGAGAGGAGAGGATGTGTTTTGGGGGGAAGGGTGGTAGCTCACCTTCATCGTCATGGCTGCTTCGAGCTTGATCTGAGCTTCAATGTCGGGTGCCCTAGCTTGGAGACGTGGGGGAGATGAAGAAAAATCCCCAAATGATATATAGGTGTTAACATTTTTCATTAAGGGTATTTTCGTCAGATCACACACACGTTTTAAATGCCTGACGGCTTACCTTGGTCAACCGTCAATAGCTTAACGGGGCAGGGGGGTCTTACTAATTATTAAAACCACAGGGGGTTATTACTAATTATGGAGAAAACACAGTGGGGTGGTACTAAATAACCCTTAAAGAAAAGGTAAGCTTACAACATAGTAAAGGAGACTCTCAATTCAGGATTCGAATAATTCTACAAGGCTCTGATATACCAACTCTAGATGGGTCGCAGAAGAAGAGATTTTCGGGGACAATGCTTTTTCTATCTTCATACGTCGGCACTGTCTATGTTTTGGAAGATTCTGTTGGCAGTGGCTGCCAAGGTAAATGTATGTCTCATTTTTGTTTTGTAGCAATAGCATCCATCCAGGTGGCAAAAGTGGTCGACATGTGTAGCTGTATGTGTTCACCATGCTCTTTGGTTCAATCATCAATGGCTAGTGCCGCCATGGTGTCTGAGTAAATAGAGAGGTACGGGTTGCAGAAGAGATTTTTAGGGGACGACGTCCCAAAAAAAGTCGAAGACTTTTTGTACAAACTAAAAACAAAAGATCACACAAGCTCAATGCTTGAAGATAAATAGAAGAACTGAAAATTTTCTGATGTTTTTTCTGCAAACCAAGAATCATTCTTATTTATAGATACATACAAGACATTGTGGTACCAAAGGATACGGGGGAACAAGTGGGAATATGTGTAGTGGCCGACATGGTCTACTCAAATTTAATCTTCATACGTCAATGTCATTTACGTTTTGGAAGATTCTATTGCTAGTGGATGCCAAGGTGAGTGCACCTCTGTCCCTTTTTGTAGTATGGGCATCCGACCATGTGGCAGAAGTGGTCGATAGGTGTAGTTGTATGGGTCAACCACACTTTTTTGGTTCAATCATCAATGGCTAGTGACACCATGGTATATGAGTCAATGGAGTGGTTCACATCATCAGGATCTCGTAAGACCATATCATGTTCTTTTAAGAAATGTTGGTTTCTTGTGCCATGGTCACAACACGTCCCAACCTTAATGATCTTAAAATTCATCCCAACCTTAACAATCTTAAAAATCTTTCGAACTTTGTTTATGCAAGAGGAAGGCGGTTCAAAAGCAGATAATCAATAGATCAGAAGACCTGCCTTTCCCTTATGGATATAGTTGCGCTCTGTAAAGTGCCAATTACATCGCTTCATGAAAGAATTATAGGTCCACTTGTAAATGTTCCCATTCTCAGCAAACTCTTTCTTATTAAACTTTGTGAATTCATGCATTGGGTCCTTTGTGATTCTATATAGTTCCCAAAGCTGCATAGCTGGGCACATTGCAATATATTGTCGCTCTTCATGTATGTTCCAAACATGAAAATCGTCTGAAAGTGACTTCAATATTCTGATTTCTTTATATTGCACATCTCAGGAACTTGTCATGTGTATTCCTCAAGACGATTTGTGTTGACATAAATTTCATGCATAAGCCTCCTCCTATTTGTTTCCTATAGTTTGAGATTTCTTTGAAACAAGCCATTAACCTTGATTTTAGGATCTGTTAGAATAGTAAGTAAATCCCCTTATTTGTTGACATTCTTCCCTTCTATTATAATAAAACATCGACTGTTGTTGCCCGTAAACATAGACCAAGTGTCAAACATAAATCTATGTGCCTTCGATATTTCTATTTTTCATATCTTCTTTCTTGTGCAATTAAGTGTCTGTGTTTGGGCTTCTTCCTATCATAACAAACTTAACAAACTGATATTAGAGCATTTGCAACATTTCTAACTGACTTCAAGCAAGTCTTCCATAATGATGTGTAAGATCGAGAAGTTCGACGAGAATAATAATTTCAGTTTATGACGCATCAAGGTGTGCTATATTGACACAGCTAGATCTGTTGGAAACATTTACCAGAGAGGACATGATCCATGGTTTAATATCTATAGCTGAGAAAACTACCATTGAAGTAAGGATCACCTTGAAGAGTAAAATAATATTTTGATGGATCTAAAAATTTTGAGTTTATGTAACTAAGCCTCAAGAGTTTTGGCCCTTTTTTACTAACCACCTGAAGTTTTTTCCACTTCTCAGAGCCCCTAAAGGCATGTAAAGCAAAAACTTAGTTTTTTTCCATCCAAATTGATTATTTTACCATCATTGTAGCAATAACTTCCCAAATAAACCAAAAATTAAAAAAGAGCAGTGTAAATAATAATTTTCACGTTTATGCATAAAGTTTGGGAGCTGCTAAGTGCATGTACCGAATTGCTCGCGCACACAACCACTTATTCCCAAGTTTGCCATTAAAAAATTACTACACTCTTACCCCCATCGCACATAGCGGTTGTACGCGTGGAGTAAAACCCCACCACCCCCGTGGTTTTGCTCAACGCGCACAACTGATATCCCCTCTTCAGCGCGCACAACCGCACAACGCAGAAGACACCAACGATTGCCGTGAAGACGACGACGAAAAGCTTTTTCATGGGGTTCGGATTTTGTCAAATGAAGACAACGAGACGTTTGATCTGGGTTTTATGACTTCGACTTTGGATTTTGGGGCAGAATCTAGTTCGATTTTGTTGGAACAGAAGCCAGCAGAAGCAGAATGTTCAATCTTGTTCGAAGCCATGTGGATAAAATAAAAGTGTAGAAATTTCGTCTGGATTTAATTCATTTTAGTCGAAAGCCAGCAGAATCCATAATGTTCGATCTTGTTCGATTTTAGAGCAGAATATTTTTGGAACAAAATCGAAGCAGGCAGAAGCACGTTGTCAAATGAAGACGACGGATTGGGAGATAAAGATTCTGTTGGCTTCGATTTTGCTTCGATTTTGTTCGCTAGGGTTTCTATAAAAAGATGAAATGGCTTCGATTTTGTTCGCTGGTGAGATAAACACAGCGGCGGTGGGGCTGGCGGTCGTCACGGGTCGCATTTTGCTCACCGCGCACGACAGGGACAGTTTGGGGATTAATTTTTTTTTCGTGTGCTGATGAGAAATTTTGTATGGAAAATTTGTAAATTAGCTGGTCATGCGCAAGAGCAATTCGGTACATGCGCATAGCAGCTCCCTAAAGTTTTATGATGAACATTTCAGTGAATAAGATCAAAACAATCAATTTGAGGGGGGATGAACGGCGGTTTTTTAGCACCGTGTGGGAATCCATAAAGTGAACAAAAACTCCCTGTGATTCAAGATAAAAAGAGTCAAAACTCTAAGGTGTTTAGTGAAATTAACCCAAAAACTATAGAGGCTAAAGTTGACGATGAAAATTAGAGGTGAGCACCAGTCGGTTCTGTTCAGTTTTTGACAAAATGTCAAAACTGAACCGAACCAAATACAGGGTGTAAACCGACCGGCTGGTATGGGCCAAACCAAAACTGAACCGATCAGATCGGTTTCGGTTCGGTAGTGTTTGGCATTGACTAATGCTTAAGCATTAATCAACTAATGGATAAAAATTTTACTTTCGGGTCTATATAATGCAGTTTAGTCGGACTAATTCTTAAGCATGAATCCTATCAAAATTCGGTTTGATTTATTGAACCGAACCAAACCAAACCAAAATTTGTTATCCAAAAACCAACCCGACTAATTTCGGTTGAAAACCCGAACCAAAATGCTCAGTTCAGTTCGATTTTCCGATTGGTTCGGGGTTTTCACATTTCTTGCTCGACCCTAATGAAAATGTTGTCATGATTTTATTATGCTTTTTATATTCATTGTTTGAGTATTTTGTTAATTCCATGATTTGTAACCGAGACAATTATTCCTGAAAGACGAGATCTATTCCGCACTCTCACAGGTTGCAACAGAAAATTTCCAATATTAGAGAGGATGTTCAAGCGCAATATTGGGTTGCAAAGAGCTCTTAATGAAATTAACGTGATTGATTGAAGAATGGTTCAAAAGCATCATCGTCCAAATGAAAATCAAGATCAAAATCTTGGTTGACGAATATTAACTGCCACTACTACAAGCAAGAAAAGAAACATTAAATCAAGATCAAAATCTTGGTTGAAGAATATTAACTGCCGCTACTACAAGCAAGAAAAGGAACATTAAGGATGCTTGCCTAAAGAAGGTGAAAGACGAGAAGGAATCATAAGATGACCCATCATCTGCTGGTATTATGAAAGAAGATTCATATAATAATGTCAATGCAGTTCCCTCGATTATTGATCATACTTGTCCAGTGACAATTGAGTAATAACAATTGAGTACTGGATTTTGGATGTTCTTTTTATAAGTTATCATTGTGTACCTCGTATAAAGAAGATTAACTTTTGATACGAGACAACACATCCTAAAAGATAATCGGTAGTACGATTATCAAAAATCAAGATACCCAATGGCATATTTAGGACTCTTACTGAAATTTGATATGTACTAGATCTGAAGAAAAATCTGATCTCTCTAGTCATCTTGGACAAGAAAAATCTGAAGGTAAAGCCCTACATATTGTTAAGTGTGTGCCGATGACAAAAAGGCATCTAGATGAACAATCTGTATTTTCTTCAATGCACTATGATTATAGGTCCATCAGCAATGGAATCAGACACTACCAGATTGAGAGATCCAGTTTCTTCGCACAAGTTCACTAACTGCTTCAACTTGCTTAATATTTTTCATAGCATCATTTGATCACGGCAAGGCAATAGCAATGGCAAAAGCAACAATTTGCTCGATGATGTTAAAGGTAATGTGAAAAATCTGATGCTTGTTTGAGTCAATGTAAAGTTTTATTATGAAAATGACTCAACCAAGAAATAATTTGGACCATACAGTTAAATATCACCAACCAAAATTGATATACATTTGTTAATGTATCCCTTTATTTACCAATTTGTCCACTTACCTTCATTTGAATCCATCCCAAATTTAAGCCACCTTGAATGATGATGCTGCCACTTTAAGGGAAAAATGGCTAGAGAGAAAAAATCTCATGCATAGCACGAGTCTGATACACATGAAGCATATGTGAAGAGACGTTTCAAAGTTTGCTTCTTCTGATAGCGACATGTGTACTCTACTCCTGAGGTAAAGAAGCAGATAGTAGAGATCTGTAGTTATTTATCTCCTCCTGTCTAAAAAACTTGAAGGTTTCTTCTATGACTTTCATCTAAGAAAACCGAATGTTTATCCTGTGGAACCAAATGTTTATCCTGTGGTTTTCACATCTAAGAAACTTGAAAGTTTTTCTGATGGCGCTTTGGTTTTGGGATCTGTGAGAATAGTTTCCTCAGCTATTCCTAGCAATCTCATTGCAGTACAAATTGTGATATGAAATCAGGTTGTATCATATAGTATTCTAGAATCAATCTTACGAATAATTTATGAAAACTACCCTAAACTATCAACGATTTTAAAAATACAACCATTAGAAATTCACCAAACCCACTTTAACTTTATTTTTATCAAAACCATCCTTGAAAATTTTTCATCAAAACTACATTAATCTTTACCTTTACCATTGTTCACCAATACTAATCTAATAGATGCTACCTTAAAATTTGAGTTAAATTTAGTAAAACTACCTTATATGTTCCAACATTTTAGTGTATGGTTTAGATAAAAATACAAAGTTTAAGAGGATTTTGGTGAATTTCTAAAATAAAGATAGTATTTTTAAACCGTAGATGGTTTAAGTGTAGTTTATGTAAGTTAAGTATCAAAATTATGGTGAGAACTACGAAAGCCTCGAAAGCCTAAAGAATCGTAATTGATTACCTATGTTCCAAACCATCTGGTGTTGTATATTCCAATGAGATCCTTGTGGTTCAAGCAATTATTGCTTAAGTAAAAATTACCAAAATTCCAAATTGGTTGGGATGGCACTAGTATTCAGTTCTGAAACATGGCTTCATGGTATTAAAATTTATCCAAACTACTTCCCAGCCATTTAAAATACGTGCATTTATTTTTTAAACCAACAAAAATACGCCAGACAAAAGCCTTTTATCCCAAAA
This sequence comes from Scilla litardierei, assembly GCA_030789695.1. Classification (NCBI taxonomy): domain Eukaryota; kingdom Viridiplantae; phylum Streptophyta; class Magnoliopsida; order Asparagales; family Asparagaceae; genus Scilla; species Scilla litardierei. The sequence goes on from CM061142.1 coordinate 44,516,391, forward strand.
TGCAGTTCTAAACGCATTCATTTGCTCTATCCAGATCTTACAATAAACGAACCATGCACCCGTGAAATAAATGACATGCGGAGCTAAGTCACCAATTTGACTTGAACACATCCGGATCTGCTTCTGTATTTCCAATTGACAAAATGCCTAACTAGGGCTGATAATGGGACGAGACTGGAGTGCAATGCATATAATAGGTCTCACACCACAACATTTTTAGGGCCGTCAATTGTGCCTTGGTGTGCCCTTTAACAAGCATCGATCCTAGCTTTGCCCAAACTTACTGCTGCAAACTTTGGATTGACAATCTATCCACAAAAGTTAAGTTGCAGCAGGATTCTGCAAGAATGGAACTTCCAAGAGATTGTGAAAAAAATTTGAGATGAATAATGACATGAACCAAAACCAACAGAAGGTTTAATTCGTTTCTAATGAGCCCAAGCTCGTCCAAACAAACAAAGTATGAAGTTACAGGCCAAACTCAGGATCATCAGTTTAGTCTGTTCAGATTCAGCCCAAATTTGAATCTGAATTGGATTTTGTTTCAAGCAGGATTTTGAGTACAGTGGAAACTTATTTCATATTAAATCTTGCAAATTCCAACATGATTATGAATCCTATCAAGCTGAGAATTATTAGAATAGTTACCAAATATTGTCTTTGGAACCATTATAATTTTACTACGAGAATGACTCCTTTTCATGGTAGACAATTCAGGTTTCACCTCTTTCAAGAGAATGACCCCTTGAGTTGTAATCAAGCAAAAATCAAGCAATGAAGAAGATAAAAAGAAGGACAACAAAGCCAAATCATCGGACTAATTTCTTTCTCAGTATCCAACTTCTAGTAGATATAATGTATCAACCCTTTTCTCTAGTTTTCCCCCCTTTTGTGGCTAAGAAGTGCATCATAATGGTCCAGGCTACGGTTTCAACCCATACTTTGTAAAGTTAAGGTTATAAACACATTAACCACCTCAAAGAATATATAATAGCTGGGAAACAAATTACACAATAAACGACAATAAAAACAACTGGCAATAATAACATCAAAAGCAGAAGACAGGTATGTACTAAGCTCCTCAACAATGTATATGATAACATACAACATTTGTCATTAACAAAAGCATATGAAGGTAACCATGTCTAACTAGGATTACTTACAAGGGTCATAAACAAACCATTGCTGTAAAATGGTTTAGTCATTTATTTTTGACAATTTAGCCACTAATATTGGCATTTACCGACACTACCACAATTTTCATTGATTATCTACCATCGTGAACCTTTTAAATTCACTCCAAACCCCCCTTTAACTTTCTCTCTAAACTACCAAACGATATTAAGTTATTAACAACACTGTTAAAAATGATATTTTGCCATTGAAATACATAAAGCTAATTTGTGGGCCCAAAAAAATTAAAAATGAATAAAATCATCTTCAAAAACTAACATTGGATTTTAAATAAAAAATAAAAAATTTAAAGAAAAAATAAATCATGTGCAATGAATGTGTTGAATTAAGTTTTTTAAAAGGGTACTTTATTCCAAAAAAAACCCTTGACCAAATATTTAACTATTCCCAGATGAAAGATACTTGAGAGAGAGTTTTAAAGAATAAGGGGTTTAAAAAAATTGAAAACAGTTCTTAGAGATAATCTCTAATCGATGAACATTTTTTGTTAGTTTAGAGAAGATAACCACTTGTATTTAGTAGTGATAAACTTCAAACTGTGTGCAACAATAAACCATTAATAATGACCAACAAGTATAAGAAGTTACCAATTTATGCTTTATCCAATTTATAAAGATAATATTTACTAATTAACTATGCTGCACAGACATTGCCACGCCGACACGGGAACGACATGATATGACACAGCAATACTAAAGCAAATTGTAAAAATTATACTCGGTGGAAGTGTCAAGACCGATATCGTGTGGCCGACACGTGCCTAACAGACGCACCACTCCACGGTTGAAATATATGTGCTCCCTAGATTATCAACATAGAACCAAGAAAAACTTACGCCAGGAAATGAAGGTAATTGCCTTATGCTCAACTCAGTTACAATATTCATGCCAGAGCATTTTAAATTCAAAGAAAACCCAAACTTGAGCTATCGATGGGCCGATAAAAAATAGTTTGTAAAGCCGGCTCAGTTTATTTTGTATGATGTTACCACAGCTGAACAATTATGATAGTGATGATGGAATGTATTTTAAAACAATATCTCAAAGGTTCAAATTCCTCCTTGTCAAATGTCACAATCTATTGCACCTTAGGGGTGGAGCCTACAATGAGAAGGGGCTGGATGGAAACAAAAGACTTGGCTTAGCCTAACTTATGAATATATGTCTGCCCAAGTTATGGGAGGCTCCAAGCTGGGCCGGTTTCTTTCTGAGGCCAACCCAGCACCCATCGATTGTTATCTTGTTTACAGCTGGAGGCATCTCTGTTAAAGGAATTGAGCTCCAAGATAGTTTCCCAGAACAACACATTAGATGTGAACCACAAAATAGAAAATGGAATGGTTATTTCTCATACGATACTTAAGCACAACCAAAATGGCCCAACTAGGCAGCTTTGCTTCTGTGTAGTGTCAACTAATTAATCTCAAACTACACGAATGACAAGGCGGTCAGTATCAGCATGTGCAAATAATTAAAGTGTAAACCATAATGTCATGATAAGCCTGCTTTAAATCACCCTCAAGCGATCAGTACCAGCATGTGCATATAATTAAAGTGTAAACCATAATGTCATGATAAGCCAATCACCCTCAATCAACCTATGGTACTTCCATGTATTTGACCTCTTGCTACTAAAATAAGAAATGAACATTTCTCCATGTTTGCTTCAGAACAGTTTCATTTATAGTGCATGGACTTTGTCTTTTTTTCTTGAATATCACATATGCAGTCTTCATAAGTATTTACTCCATTGAATAAGTTTATGACCCGCTGTTTTAATAGCTTTCCATTTGGAAGAACTAGATTCACATTATCAAAAATTATAATCACATAAAATTACTTGTATGGTACATTAACTCAGGAGAATGCTAAGCACTATGGAAATGTACCAACCTGGGTAAGCAGGGATTCATCAGTTGGAAGCTTCAGATCATCCTTGGTGCCTCCACTCTCAGTTAAGAGACTCAACTGCAAGGAACAACAATATGATGATGACCTCCGTAACTTAAATATCAGAACGGAGTATAACATCAACAAAAGAAAAAATGAATAATCAGGCAGACAAACATACAAAGCCATCTTCAGATATGTCGATGAGTTGATAGTCAGTGCGGGTAACATGAGGGACCTGCCAGTTAAAAATCCTTGCACTCAATAAATTTGAAAATCGGCAGATTCAAAGCTGTATATCTGAAAAGGACCGAACATAAGCATACATCACAGTTATGGGATGATGGCACAATATCTTCAAGCTTCTTAGCAGTGAATATATCTATCGCCACAAAGTGACACTTGGCATGGCCGTGCTTTCCTGTTTTAGAGGTCGAAACCTCAACCACCTATAGATGTAAATGCCAAAACATTAATTTTAGAGCTCCAAGACAGGATGGGAGACAAAGTGACAAATGCAAAGTCAAGAGAACATTAAATTAGTCATCAAGATGATCTGCATGAGGTAAATTAAAAGACGGCTTAAAAAGATCAGTGTATTACATCATAAATGAACAAAAATATTCACATTTCTCTCTCATTGCAGGGTTATCTCTGTGCCCATTTTAGGCACGGATACAAGTTAGAATCCCAAAATTTCATTGTGTATGCCAATGGATGAGACTATTTTGGTGTCTAACATTCTTGCAGTGAACCTGCGTGCCTTAAGAGTAGACTATTGGCAGAAAGCTATGTTTAAGCATATGAACTTCCACTTATCCAAAACTGATATACAATCATTACATCGGCAGCTAATGAGAAACACGTAGACTGTTTGGTGAAAACAATGAATACTTGAAGTCAAGATAAATTAAAGATCAAGGCATCAAATATCAGAACTTTACAAGAAGGAGATAAAGAATCTCAAGTGTGCAAATTCCATAATCTGGAAGGTTGTTCAATTGAGACAAGATCCATCAAGTTCTTCAACAAGAAAGATTTCAGCCAATTCCCTAGATATTAGGATAAGACATGCTGAGATGCATGTAAATTTTATCAATTGAGATGTCGTCAAGATTTGTAAATTAATTTGACTATATGGTGCCGGTTCCAAATCACGATCATTTTATAGTTCACATGTAAGTTTTTGTCATATAAGAACCATTTTTCAACTCCAAAAATTATATCCTGTACTGATTGACATAGAGAGCAAAGCAGTGGAGTGAAACAAACTGTAGAATAGTTACATTGATATAGACTATTATAAACGCAAGTTGGAAAGATAAGATGTTTTACATGCCCAGGCTTTTTTTCCCTACACCGCCTTTCTATTTTAGTGTTTAGATATCATACGGGTAAAAGCATGTTGCAAAGGTGACATAGAGAGCAAAGCAGTGGAGTGAAACAAACTGTAGAATAATTACATTGATATAGACTATTATAAACGCAATTTGGAAATATATGATGTTTTACATTGATGCCCAAGCTTTTTTCCCTACATCTCCTTTCTATTTTAGTGTTTAGATACCATACGGGTAAAAGCATGTTGCAAAGGTAGGCTTAGGTGTACAGGGCCTACAGTAGCCTTGTACCTGCCAAACACTAAAATTTCACTAGTGCTGAGCAAAGTTTGAAAACACGGCTTCGATTCCTTCAAAAATATTCAGTTCGACAAGCTTATGAAGTTTTGTTGGTTTTGTTTAAGTTTGGCTTCATATTTAATATATTTGTGTGTGAATATATTTGTATGTATATGTATTTGTAATAGCTGAATTTTACTAAGAGATTTATGCATGCAATAGGTTATACTTGTATATTCTTATTAAACTCAAAGTGTGATGCAAATTTTATTTTATAATGTTTTTCAATTAGATTTGAAACAATTCTAATAACTTTAAAAGTTGTTTGTAAACAAAAGAAAGTAATATGTTAAATGATCCAATGGGTTCAATAAATTTTGTTAATAGAACGAAATATGCTTGGAATGGGTTTCAGGTTTAAATACTAAAGACTGACAAAACCTAATTCTAGTCTAGATAGCAAGGTTTTAGGTCTCGGTTTCAGTCTCGGTTTCGCTCTTCCCAAAATTTAGGTTTCGGTATCGGTATCACCCGTTTCGGAGGTTTCGAAAACAAGTTTCGGTTTTATCCGTATCGGTAGTTTCGACAGTTTCGTTTCGGTATTGGTATCTGTATCGAAGATACTTTAAATATGTATATACTAGTAAATTTGATGTCTCGATTTGCTAAATATATATCAAATAGTAAAGAATCAAATGTTTTTTTAAAAGTTACACATTTTGCTAACTATATATATGTAAATATATTATGCCTTTTGATAATTATATGAAATCATTGTGTAATACTGTAGTTTTACTTATTTGGTTGGCCAGCGGCATTTGTATTAAAGGATGAATTGCAAACTTGTAAATAAATAGAAGAGGAGATGACTAGTACGTGGACTTCTTACAGTAGCACTAAATGATATGGCAAACTTATAAATAAATATTTTGCAATGATGAGATGCATGTGATTACTTCAACTGAACTACAGCCAGTCAATTACATCTATCACTCTTAGGCTCTCAACAACCCTAGGCCATCACCCAGCCGCCACGAGACGAGAGGAAGTAGTTGGCGTGATCAGAGGCAGACGTCAGGGAGATCGGTGAGTTCGGAGGCCGGCGGAGACGGAGGCGACACCACATACAGGCAGAGGCGGAGGCGGCTAGCAGGTATCTCTTCTTCTTCTTTTCCTTTTTTCCTCTTCTTCTTTTCATTTTTTCCTTCTTTTTGTTGTTTTTTGTTTGGAGCAGCAGATTTTTTCTTCCTCTCTATCTCTTCTCATTGTTTCCTTCTTTTTTATATTGGTTTCGACCAAAACGGCAACGTTCCGGCCGAAACCAAAACGGTTACCACCGTTTCGTATTGGCACCCACCGATATCGACACGAAACGGCCGAAACCTAGCTAGAGAGTATGTATTTGGGTTTAAATAACCTAACACTGTTCAATTGAAAAAATACATCAACAAAATATTGGCTTATGTTTAAGTACCTGAAACCATATGCAAGGTTTTAAATATTGGACAGCAGGATCATAACGGATGTTTAATTTTCATATCAGATAGTGGATATCGGGTGATATATCGGGGATACGCGTCAATATCAGGTTGCTCATATTAAACATTATAAATATATAAATCTTAATAACTAAATTGTAATTATAACATCCTCATATGTTCCTATGTAATTATATCATAAAAATATCATCGATATAATCAACGTCATACTGGCATATTAAAATTAACGGTTAAACATATTACGTTAAACATATTAGTAAAAAATTAAAAATATAGCATGCCTTTAAAAGCAAGAGTGACTAACCTCAGAGTTGTATATAATCAATTAATTTTTTAGTTATGTGTTATTTAATGAATGAAAAAAAAATTTGCAAAAAATACATGGAAAAACCAAGAACATGTCAATATAAAATAAGAAAATTTAAACATTAACGCAAGATGGGCTTTAGTTAAATATTCTTTAACGTCACAATATTAATATGATTGAACATTTTTACAAATTAAACATTTTTCAAGTTATAATAATATGTTAGGAGTATATCTATTAAAATATTGTAACAATTGTAACCAGATACCGATATGTCGATCACATCGACCGATATTAAAATCAGTGTCCATATGAAAAGACTTAAAACTCAACCCTATCATAACACTAGTTCTTAAACCTTTTCTCACCCTATTAAAGCCTTGATAGATCAATACGGGAGTGGCGGCCGTCGAGTTCATCGATGCAACAATCAAGTCATCTCTCTATTTATTACTATTATTATCTATTTTACAAGTGTATGAAAAAGGCTTGCTTTCCATTTTCTATCATTAAGTTTTTACTTAATAATTTTTTGGGCTTTTGCCACACCAATGTCAATATGTAGATTTTATGTCCTTTTGGATTTTTTTTAATAGTTTTTCGGCCGAAATTGAGTTAGTTTCAAGCGATGTTTCAAAATGGTACTATAAGAAACAGTTGAAACTTTTTTAATTCTGCCATAAACCTTGATAATTGGTTCTGAATATCTCTCAAAAATGATTTGCATGATGCTATATCCTTAACCATTTCTTATACGAAACTACAATTATCATATTACTAGTCATAACCCGTGCCCGTAGAGCACAGTTCATTTAAATTTTCCTCCCCAAAAATTTTTCCTTCCAAAAAGTGAATTCAAAGTTAAATATTTCCCCCTTTAGCTTTTCTCCCATAACCCGTGCATGTAGGGAGCACGGTTCATTTAAATTTTTCCACCCAAAAAATTTTCCCTAAAAAAAGTGAATTCAAAGTTACATATTTCCAACCTTTAGCTTTCTCCCAATAAAAAAAATCAAACCTCATTCAAATTTTCCAACCAAGTTTTAATTTTCACATCAATATGTACCGTCCAAATTTCAAATTCAAATCATTTTTCCTATTATTATTGTCCTAGTCAGCATCCTAGTCAACCATGTTTGTCCTAGTCATACTTTGGTGTCCATGTAGGACAAAGTTCAAAAAAGCCCTCATTTGTATAATAGATATACATTTGCCAAATAGTAACTTAATTTTTGGGTGGTATTAGATAGATCATTAGCTTTTAAGTGTTCATCTTTTAACACTGAATCAGGTTGCATTAAGGAGTCCTCAAGATTAATAATTACTACTCAGAATAGCACCTAACTCAGTCTTAGACTATTGAGCAAAAGGACGCCCAGACACTTTTTCACCTAGCATTTATATTTCTAACAAAAAATACAACAAATTTTAAATAATAAAAAAGTTAACCGCTAACATTATCCATGAGAAGGGATATCCTCCTGACATTTAACTTTGGGCACTCTCATTCTACTTTCAGTTAGACACTTTGACATGTTAACTTCATATATCAAAATAACAATTTAACCCATGTTTTTATGGGCTTGTCCTGGCAGAACATTATGATTTTATATGCCTATAAACAAGAGCAAGGTAAGTATTTCACAATTCAAAATTCATGGTTTAAGATTTTTAGTGTTTTTTCTTTCTATTTTTAGGCTCTCTTTTTTTGCCATTTCCTATTCAAGTGTGCAACGAATTTTTTCCCCCTCTTGGATGGGGATACTTTAAGGACGAATCAAAATCTGCATACCATTTTCATTCTCAAAGAAAATTTACAGTTGGTTTTCTGCTAGTTATCTTTTGCAGAATGATCAACATGTCTCCTATTAAGCTAAAACCTTAATGTTGAATTTGTTTTCATACATCAAAGCAGTTACTTCTTCGTGTATGGGCTACGTGCTGAAGCAATTAAGAAGGCTAGATCAGGATTCAACTTTTCCTCTTCATTATCTGCACCATACAATTCATTTAGTTCACAATCAGACAATGTGTTTAAATATACTATCTGTACACTTAAGTTTCTAAAATTCTTAAGTCTATGTACTTTAAAATGTATAAAGCAACAAAATACAGACACCATCGCTCTCTCATGCACAAATGAAGAATCTACACAGTAAACAAGGCAATGCCCTGTCAAAAGACAATTCACACGTCCAATCTAAACGAATTCAAGATGCCTAGCAAGAATAAGCTGGATTTACAATATGCTTCAACTAAACCATCACTAAGTTACCTACATTTTCTTCAACAGTATATAACAAGCCAAAAAAAGCCGCATAGCAAAATACACCAACTTATAGATGGCTTAGCGCAACAAATCATATGAAAACAATTTATTAAATTTGAGCATGTGATATAAAATTAATTCAGTTATTAGTTGATGCTCGGGTATGCTTCAGTCCGTAGCTGGCTTCTGGTTTACAACCTCATTATCAAGACATAAAACCAAATCAATGGTTTTTGCAGCAAAGCACCTCTATACTTAGAATTATCCGCCTATATAAACATGTATGCATGTTCAATTAAATTATTGTTGGATTCAAATATCACATGCATTAAAAGTTTGAAATTCATGAAAACATGTAATATTTTACACAAGCGTGTGCACGCGCTCACGCAACTAAAATAAACAATCATTTATAGTTTGTGCATTACAAAACAATTCTAGTGGAAGCAATTCCTAACTCAATTTTGAGCCACAGAACACGGTCAATTCCCCTTGAGCTCAAGTAAAAACTAGCTGTACTTCAAAAGGTTCTCAACTGAACCCCTGCAATCATAAACCTGAGATCTATATTCTTCTCAATAATCATCAAGATCTGTGATCGACGATGAAATAATGTCAAGTATTTGCTTTCATAGGCAAGTTATATGGCACATCAACCATATAACTGCGGATGTAAAAGCATAGAAGATGCTTAAACTAGTAAATTTTTCTTACAAATTTGGGTTTTTTTAACAAACTATCTAATCAAGGATCATCGAACAATTTCATCCAACAACAGCTCAATCCAGCACAAACAGCGAAATTTCATCATGAATCTTACTCAAAGCACTATAAGTTAGGGGTTTTAAATCATACAATCGCAAATCAATATTATGATCCAAAATAAACAGAGAGATAACGTCGAGGATCTTATTCCAAAACCTAGACAAAAAATGACCAAATCAATCGAACCGAATATTTTGATTACCTTGCAAGGGCGGTTCTTGATGACTATGTACCCGTTCTTTCTGATCGTACCCGCCTGCTGAGGGTATGTTTTCGACGCGCCGGCGTCGGCCTTCGACTCAAAGTGATGCTCCTCGTCGGACATTTTCTCTCTCTAGTTTCTTGGGCAAACTCTCTCTCTCTCCCTTCGGGAAGAATAAGAAAATGAAACTTTCGAGAGACGCCGTGGGGGTTTATTAGGGACTGTGTTTGACGATGGCTTGGATCAACATTAGCTCAACGGTTCAGATCTTTTCTCGAGAAATTGTCATGTATATGCGAAAAGAGATATAGACGGATAAAAAAAGCATCTGGTCCTTTTGGGTGATGGCAATTTACAATTTTAGGACCGAATATTCGCTTTTTTAACTTTTGGGACCGCTTGGGGGCTGACTCTTCGTACGCACAAGCTTCTAAAACTGGCACGTGCACACAGTGCAAGGCGTCAAAAAATCCAACGGAAAAAAGACTGTGTATACACGAAACCGAAAAGGAGCGAGAAGTGTGGATGTGTGTGCATCATCGAGAGCAAAATGCAACAATCCCAAATGGCAAACCCGTAAATACATTGAAGGGGATAGGCATTTTAGTTAGGTGAAGAATTAATGGCAAACTTGGAAATAAGGGAAATTCGGGGTCATTAAACCCAACTCATCAAAACCACACCCCAAAGCAAGTGCACGCTCCCTCCCTCCCCAAGAGGGCCCCACCCTGCCTTTGTGGTAAACCTTAGGCTATGGTTTATCCTGCTATGTTCGTCTTGGTAGAACAAACACCACATCAATGACTCTCATTTGTATAATAGATTTATTGTTGTGAACGATTGTGAACCGAGTTGGTTAAGATTCTGGGCTATCTTAGAGATAGGCTCATATCAATGTAGCACATATTTGTACTCTCCATATTTGCCTATAAATAAAGGGCTGGTGGCTCCTCCCCCAGTAGTTGATTCATAACACGTTATCAGGACTCTAAATTTTTTTCCCACAAAAATTTCGATCGTTGCGAAGGCGAAGAGAGACGGGAGATCCACGTGCGCGGTGCAAGGCTTCCTCTATCAAGCGTCGTCATCAGCGTAGGGCTTCGTTCAACCGTCGCTATATCCAGAGGACGGATATAGTGGTAAAACCCACTAAAAACGATGTTTTTATCATACGTATGATTGATCTACCCTAGATCTCGCAAGATCGATATGAGGATTGCTTATCGCCTAAAAACGACGAACTTGCTCGTCTAAAAACCAAATTCCCCCCCAACCCCATTGCGGTTCTCGGCCTTGCCGCCACCGCGAAGCGAACCCCCCCCCAAGGGGGGTGCGGCGTCTCCGCCGCCGCGTCAGACCCCCCGAAGGGGGAGATGCGGCGTCCCCCCCCCCCCCCCCGAAGGGGGGGCACGGCGCTCTGCCGCCGTCGAGACCGCGTCTACGCCGCCGCGTCAGAACCCCCCCTGAAGGGGGGGTGCGGCGTCCCCCTCCCCCCCCCCCCCCCCCCGAAGGGGGGCACGGCGCTCCGTCGTCGTCAAGACCCCCCTAAAGGAGGGTGCCGCCGCCCCTAGCCCCCCCCCCCGGGGGGGCGGCTCTCTGCGCCCCGCCGACCCCCCCAGAGGGGCGACTCCCTTTCTTTGCCGCTGCCCGGCGGCAGTCAACGAGGGGCGGCGGCGGCTAACCCTAGCCGCCGCCCCTCAACCCTAGAATGTGCCCGAAGCCCATTTTCGAAAAAAAACAGATTGAGACTACGGGCTTGAAGGCCGCAGCCACTCTGCGGGCTTCAGGCCCGCAGACCATATTTTTTCAAAAACAATTTGGGAAAGAGGCAATTTACGACTCAAGAGGGCTAAAAATTTAGCAAAAATGGCGTTTGGGGACCCAAAAATTCATGAAAAATCATGATATACTTCGGGGCTATAAGAGGATTTTTGGGGATAATTTGGGGATGATTCAAAAAGGAAAACTTTTTCCTTTTTACAATAGAACATGTCAAATAAGGGCTCTTTTCCAAACTCTTGGAATAAACCCCAAATTCGCACAACCCTTGCATTAAATGATTTCTTCTGTAAAATCATATATACATGCTTTGCATCACTGGCTTATTCTGTGGATAATTTATGTGTGGTTGTGCTTTATATTTAAGCTTAATAATTAGGAAGATCCTGTGACCACTCTGCCGTTAGTCACCTAACTTAACGGTGTATGGCGTTGCCCAGTGGTCCAATAATTATTAAGCGATTAAATTATTTATCCTCATGCGAATATAACTGCATGCGATGTCTGTAAATGAAAATGTTGATGAGCACAATATTTCTGCATGAATGGCTAACAACGGTTTTTGGATCGGCTGTTTAAGTCCCACATTTTATTTCTCGCACTTTTTTTTATTTTTGAGAGAAATTGTAGTGAGGAATTTATGTAAATGTCAAAGACAGAAGACCACTTTCCATGGAGACGGAGGCCACAATTGAAGCTTGAGATATTATATGGGACCAACGGGGTTCCAAAGTTGTATTTTCCTTTTAAGCTTTAAATTGTGTAATATGGACTGTATGGACTTTGGACTCTTTTTATGTGGGACGGGCCGATCCACGCATTTAGCCTTTCATTATATATTGCCTCCGCATGAAAATGTCTCTTTAATTAAAATATTAATTCTTGCATATTTGTGCTCTGCTAGATAAATGGCTAAAATTGCAAGCGTCGATTTCGAAGTGTTGGATGCATCAGGTAGAAACTATCTGAGCTGGCAGCTCGATGTGAAGTTTCACCTGCGGGCAAAGTCCATCATTGCTGCTGTAACAGAAAAAGAAAAAGTAAGTGATCACTCCGTATTTTACACCTTTTTCTGCATGTTTGCATGCCATTTAGATCGCTCAAATCGTGTTTTTCACGTTTATTCGGCAATATTACGATGCTTTTCACGATTTGTTGTTTTTGTCGTATTTCAGGAGATTAAGAGCGATTTGGAGTGATTCTGAGATGCACCCACTCCGAAGTGTCACTGACGACTCTCTTGGGGGGTATTTTGCTATTGGAGAGGAGTGGAAGGAGAAAGAACGTCGTATGAGCGACGAGGAGGCGAAAATATGAAGTTTGGGCACTTTGAGCACATCACTCGGCCGAGTGAAGGAGTCACTCGGCCGACCATAGGAAGCCCGCTCGGCCGGCCAGATCGGACATGCAACAGAGCAATATCAGCGTGCACTCGGCCGAGCATCACCATGCCACTCGGCCGAGCACCGAGTCACCCATCGCCCGAGTGGAGCCAAGACGACAGCAACAAAAGATGCCAAACTCTCTGTTTTTCGTCTGTACAGGCCCGATGACTGACTCGGCCGAGTGGAGAAAGACGGTCTGCCCGAGTGGCTAGAGGCCGTCCGCCCGAGTGACCTCCGAGGAGACGACCCCCGAGACCCCCAACTCGCTGTTTCTGTACAGGGTTCGTCACTCGGCCGAGTGACATTTATCACTCGGCCGAGTGAGCCGCGCTGCCTGAAGCGTAAACTGCGGATTTGAGGCTGCGCAGTGGCATTTTCGTTAGGGTTTTTTGGGCGATTCTGGGGGGTATTTAACCCCAGCTTTTAACCTAGTTTAGGGAGTCTTTTTCAGAACTTTTTCAGCCTTTTTAGATTAACTTTTTAGGGATTAGATTGAGCTTTTAGAGAGGAGAGAAAAGTGATTTTTTGTTGGATGCTATCTTGTTCTTCATTGGTTTGTATCTCTCTCCCTCAAAAACTCCATTTTTATTGATTTGTTGAATATTGCTATGAATTCCATTCATTTTACTTGTGAATTTCTATTGCATTCTATTATGAATTGTGAGTAGTTCATCGTCTTAGGGCGTAGGGATGAACCCTACGAGCCCAATTTCGAAATTGTGATGAATTGGTGAAACTATTGCTAGGATTGATTAGGGTTAGTTTGGGATTGGTATAAAGCGAATAGCTAGGGATTCATACCGATTGGGATTTGCAAGAGATTGGATCCCAATTCGATAGGAAGCCCTAGATATTCGAATTGGGTTGCAATTGAATTTCTCCGGAATCGGTTTGCAAGAGATTGGACCGAAACTAGGGTTTTCGATTGCAACTCTATACCGATACCCGTTTGCAAGAGATTGGACGGGTAGGAACTATCCCAACCTAGGTCGTAGCTCGAGTTTGCACGAGAGTGGGCTCGAGACACGATTGAACGATGATGTTGTTCTTCACGCTAGCTTGCCTAGGTTAGGGTTTGCAAGAGATTGGACCCTACCCTAGGTTGGCTATAGACCGGCAATAGCGCGAGAGCGTGAGCTTGGTTCCACATTTAGCTGCAACTAGTTCACCCAAGTTTCAAGTCTAGCAATTGTGAAACCCACGAATCACAATGATGAGATACGGCAAGTAGCGGGGATTCCCTATCCCCTAAGCGTCTTTATTAATTTGTTATTCCTTTATTACATTTGAACGACTGTGACCGCATATTTGCGAACATTTCCCGACTTTTCCCATAGCCAGGTGACCGAAGAAGACACTGTTATTAGGCCTCCCTGTGTTCGATACCCGCTCGCCGCTACACCGTGCGCTTGCAGTAAGACTACGATCGTCACCGCTCCGGGACGTGTATCCGGGGCGCGATCAGTAAGCGATATAGAAAAGGCGCAAGCCATCATCTATATTTGCCGCCATGTGACAAGACCTTAAAGGCTGAATACCTTAAGGTCGAAGATCCACTTGAGCTGTGGACTGCCCTTGAGGATAGGTATAAACATGAGAAAGATGTTATACTCCCAAGGTGTCACGCCCCGCTTCCCAAAAATGTTGAGGCGAGACGTGAGAAGGTCCGCTCAGACTTGAAGCTGAAAAGCCGCAAGTCCGATAAGCGTCAAATAGAACTACAAATGGCAGGTCCTTGCAATGCAATACGGAACAACAATAATAACTAGAAGGAGAGACAGATAAAACGTTCAATCTCAGATTATCCATTAATTAAATTACAATATCACAGAAAAGCCACCATGCTAAAAGGAAAAGAGTCTAAGGCCCAAACATGGCCAACAAGGTATAACATACATACGAAGGTGCCACGCACCAACAACTAACAGCAAACCTAAGCAAAGAAGTGAACACGATCGGTCTTCAAGACAGGCCCCTGGTGCCCACTCACCTCCACGGCAAACATCAGCATCAGCAGCACCATATCCCATGCAACAAAGCTCTGGCTCTGGGTCTAACATGTGACACCCAAAAGAGAGAGGGGCACATGTCAGCAAGTCTGGAAGGACTTGTGCAAGGAAACGGAAAGAAAGGTAAACTAGCAACCTAGCAGTTTAGTATGCATGACATGGCAGTTAAGTATGATGCAACAGTTTAAAAGAGAGGCAAGCATGCACAATGTAGCAAAAGCTACCAAATCACTAATCACTTATCATTTAACACTTATCACGTAACGCTTATCACTTATCACTTATCACTTATCACTTATCACTTATCACTTAGTGCATAGAGAGTCCACCTGCTGGCCAGCTCGTGGCTCAGTCCGCTTATCTCTATCACTGTTATTCATTTATCACTGTTTATCACTTAGTGCATAGAGAGTCCACCTGCTGGCCAGCTCGTGGCTCAGTCCGCTTATCTCTATCACTATTAATCACTTGAACACTAGAGATTTCACCTGCTGGCCGGAGTGGCTGATCAGGCCACTCGGCTCAGTCCGCTTATCTCTTACCCCACCCACATGTGACGAGCGTTGGTGTTTCCAACTCATTATGCTCGCTTCTGGTCACGAGCCAGGAAAATAAGTGTGTGTTGACATTCGAGCGTTGGGGTTTCCAACTACAGGGCTCGCTTCTGGAACACGAGCCAGGAAACATGGGATTGTAGCGTGTGCTACGCAATCACGATAAATAATCACTATGCAATGCCATGAACAGATAATTGCGTACCGTTAATGGAATTTAAACATGACAGGCAAGGATGCAGGGATGATATAAACAAATAATTGCGTACCGTTAATTGAAATTAAACGTGACATACAAGCATGATGAGGGTGACGGATCTAGCTTCGTTGTCAAGCTAGGTCAAGGGCGTCTAAACGGCTATCCTTTCACCGTTTAGTCTCTTTTACGCTAAAACAAGGGAAATGACCTAAGACATGGCCCAAACCAAGAAATGCAAGTTTCACTTGCCTGGCACCGAGGAGAACGATCAACGAAGGCACATCACACAAATTGTTATCTACGGGAATGGATCACTGTCAAGAAAAAACAACATTAGAATGGTAACTAATCCGTATTCACAATCGAACCCTATGATTTCTAATGATCCATTTTATTAGGGTTTCACAAATATCAAGTGTGGGTTATGAGATTATTAGAGGAAGAATACTACCCGTGAAGAAGCGGAGGAACGATGTCGAGCAACCACGGCAACGGAAGAACGATCTGGCTCAGATCTGGAAATGAGGGAAAATCTGGAGAAATGGGTTTGGATGAGGCTTTTGGGGATTTGATGAGGGTTTGTGGTTGAGGAGAGGTAGGATATGTGAAATGAGGGTTTGGATGATGATGGATAAGCTTGGGATGAAGGATCAATGGTTTGGGGAAGAAGGGGGCTCAATGGGGGAGAAATTAGGGTTTGGGGTGATGAGGAAGAAGAAGAAAACGTTTGGGGCGTATTTATAGAAAAGTGTGGCGGCTAGGGCAAAACTAGGGTTTCCTGGGCTGATTAGTCGGTCAAAGAAGGATTGGTGACCGACTAGTTTGGGAACTAGTCGGTCGGTTGATCAACGCAGACCGACTAAGAGCAAACAGTAACTCGCTCAGGAAAACTGGACTATGAGTTAGTCGGTCCGTGAAGGCTTGTCAACCGACTAGTTTGAAAACTAGTCGGTCGGTGAGTGTTCATAGACCGACTAAAGGCTGAATTCTGAGAGAGATCATGGGAATGAGAGTTAGTCGGTCTGAGAAGGATTCATGACCGACTAGTTTAGCATCTAGTCGGTCGATGGTTGTTCTTAGACCGACTAAGAGTAAACAGTAGCTCCAGAAAAATTGATTGAATGAACTAGTCGGTTCCAGTTGATTTCCTGACCGACTAGATTGGAATCTAGTCGGTCGGTTGATCTTCTTGAACCAACTAACGTGCACGAAAAGTCTCGAAATGGAGCGCGAAGGTCCGGGATGAATTCTAAGGTTTCTAGGATCAACCTATCGCTAAGATATGATCGATATGAAGCACGTCACGAGTGACTTACTCCGAGTTCAATGATTCTAAGGAAGAAGCTAGAAGATCACATCAAAAGGTATGAAAACGAAAGTTAGGAAATCTCAACGAGATGAATGAAAGCGAGAACTATGGAAATGGAAACCACACAAGGGGAGAACCCACCATCACAAGCAAAACACACTGATAATCCAATCATACAAAAAAACCAGTCGTTACATCCTACCCACCTTAGAATAAAGTCCGTCCTCGGACTTTCTAACATATATATAGTCGCTCGGGTAACTACCCTCAACCAATATCACATTATAAATTCAACCAAGTACTTTTCATTTCGAGTGCTTATATATATGCACTAGAAATCAAATATTACTACCACTACACACATATTTTCACGCACATAGTACACTCATACTTATTATAGTCAATCAATTTCATACACGTATTTCAATCACATATATATAGTCAATATATTTATACAACAATAAACACTTATTACTTACTATAAGAAAATAACCAAGCCTCTCTTATTTGAAAATAATTTCACCCCCCCTTTTTTTTGTCATTCAAATACATGCAAATATTTCACCATATTTTCACCCCACATATAGTCCTATTGTAGGAATATGATGCCCTCGAGGCCATTTATTCCTGTGTGAATAGCACAAACATCTTGTTCGAAATAACAGTAAGCTGTTTGGTAATAATTTATCTAAGTTATATTGTAATGTAGTTAACATTAGATATCAACTTAGGTAAAGTCCTGAGACTTTATGCAAGGTCAAATGGGTATCGAGATGAGTATCTCGATCATGGAGAAACGTTTGACCATCTGTAGCATAAGTCTAGAATGGTTCGTGGTCGTAGATGTTCCGAGACAAGGATATCGAAACATCGGATAGACCATTGTGTCTTAGTCTTCACCGTTTAGAGATGGCGATGATCTCATGATCGCTTGACTTGGCGAAGTCGAAGACGAGACACAGGTGCTCATTAGAATGAGTTCACTGAACGATCCACTAGAGTTATCATATGGTTATATTGACCAATCTGTCAGTGATAACTCTGAGTGATGATAGGATAGTTGGTCTTTTGACTTGAGGTCATTTTGACAGACCTGTGCGTGAACGGTGCCACTTAGATCAACTGACCTAGCTTCGAGGCAAGGCCTGTCGAAAGGTCTTTTGATTGGGTGTCACTTGAAATGTACGAGGCGAGTAATGACCAAGAGAGGATTCGTCTCTCCCGGTCAATGGGAGTTAGTGTCGTAGAGTTAGTTCGGTCTTTAGTAAAAACTCTGCGCAGAGTATGTTGGAAGAAGTCCAACATTTATTGACTAAAGATTGATCGAAACTAACCGGAGTCGAGTTATTGGGGTTGACAGTTTGACCGTACCCCAGACTTGATCTACACGACATATTTAAGACGAAGAGACTATAACTGCAGAATTCATCACGGAAACAGTCAGGTGGTCCCGACAATACTCATGTCAATGAGTTAACCACATAATGATGATTCCTGAAGCAGGGACGGCAACCACTGCTCGTGGTCACTGCCGTATAGGGCTTCGAGCCCAACCTGTTGTAAGGGTCAGGCTGTAGGGTCTCACACAGAGTGCAACGCTTCGTCTAGTAATAGGTAGAAATTAGTTAGGGAGAATATTTTGCATTTTTGATGCAAGGGATGAAACAATTGCATTTGATGCAATATGGTAATTTAAGCTTAGATAGGGACTATTTTGCATTTGATGCAAAAGCGATTAAATGTGTATTAAATTGTTTAATACAATATTTAATAAAATAAACGCAAGGAAAAGTTTACGGGTAAGACGGGAATGTCCCGGTCTAGACCCAGGTTCGAACGGCGTCCAAATCGGACTCTATATGAGCCCAAAAAGCCAAAATAAAGAAGTTAGCCCATAAAAGATGTTAATGGGCAGGCCCACCTAAATGGGCTAGGCCTGAGCTCGCTGGCACCCTTAAAGGGGTGCCAGAATTGGGCTTTGCGCGCGCGCTGGGCCGCTGGCCCATGCCAGTGCCCGGGCTATGCCCGGGCGCTGGCTTGGGCCAGCGGCCCGGGTAAAGCCCGCACCGGGTCGGGCAGAAGCCCGACCCGGGCGCCCGACCCGGACGCCTGAAACAGGCGCGCATGAAGCGCGCCTGATTGCGGGTGGGGCCCAATGCGGGCCCCACAGCACGTGCGCGCGCGGCTGAGGATTGCGGGCCCACGTGGCCCGCCCTAGGGGGGCTTCGAACCCTCTCTCTTTTTGGCGGCTAGCTTTTTGCGAAAAGCTTTGTTTGGGCTGATCTTTGGACGATCAATTGGAGGGTCAAACGAACTCCGATTGACGAACGGTTTTTTCCTATGCGTTCACCGTTGAACGCATGTCGTATTGATAGGTTGTATCAATCCTGAAGCTCAACGGTGAGTGAGTTAAAATTCACGGAAGTTTGCACTTTGTGAAGTGCAAACTAACTTGATTTTAAATTAACTCATTGTTTAGTCCCACATCGGATTTTGAGAAAAGGGGAGAGTCCGCCGCCTATATAAATAGGGGTCTCCCCCCTTTCTCAAAACTCGTCCCAAGCTCTAGATCTGAGCGGCTCTCGTAAATGTTGGAGCACGCTCGGATCTAAGCTTAAATAAATATTTCTCTATCTCCCTAAAATTCTGCCTTACTCCTGCGGGCTCTAGCAAAGCCACAAAGGAGTTCGGATTCTGGATCCGAAATCTTGGCGGAGGTTTCACTCGCGTGAAACTTTCTTCGGCGGTTGGTTGGCTCGGCGGCACGGGGATTGATCGCCTCGGGATGCGGAGCGGTTCGAGGAGCGGTTCGGGGAGCGGTTCAAGGAGCGGCTCGGCGTGGGACGGGAGCAGCTCGGAAGACGGCGCGGAACATCTCGCCTGCTCCAGGGCTGAGATTCCGGGTATGTGGTTAAAGTAGTTTATTAGCATTAGTTTAGTTTAATCGCAGTAGGCTAGATCCTTCTTGGGATGGTCAGACCCATCCCAAGTCGGCATAGATCTTGGCATAGGGTCTTGGACCTTAGGGCCAAGTTAAAATTGTTTTAACTTGCATGTTAATTTAGATTAACTGTTTTTCTTCCGCTGCTTTTTATTTTCCTGTCTATGTTCCGTCCGACTTAGGACGGGACTAGAGTTTTTGTGCCCTAAGGGAACGCCCTGATTCCCTACAGTGGTATCAGAGCCTAGGTTTGCGTAGCGATCTAGGTACTGCGATTTTATTAAACGTGTTTAATGCTTTTAAATACTTTTTTAATTTAAAATGTTTTTAAATTATGAGATAAATTTTAAAAATGTTTTAGATGTTCTAAAATTTTCCTTTGAAATTTTTGAACATGGAAATTTTTAAAATGACGTTTTAAAATTTATGTGATGACTTTTAAAAGGTTTAAAATTTATTTTGGATGCCTAAAAATTTTTATATGATAAATTTTAAGCATGGAAATTTTAAAATGATGATTTTAAGTTTATGTAAAATTGATTTGAAGGCTTTAAATGTTTATGCGATAAATTTTTAAACGTAGCATGCAAATTAGTGATTTTAAAATTAAGTTTTTTTATGAGATAAAAATAAAATAATTTCAAAATCATATTTTAAATTTAATTGTTAAATTTATGTTTGCATGCAGAAATAGTTTATGCGATAAACTTAGTATATTTAAATGTTAAATAGTTGTGCACTATCTTTATGCGATAAATTAGTGTAGCTTTATTTTTTATGGCTTGTTAATCTTGTCCCTTCTTTGATAACACAAGACAACCTCTTAGGTTAGCCATTAAAAATGATTAAAATTTATTACTTGAATTTTAATGACATGCTATGCTTTGATAAATCATTAACAACAATATTAAAGACCTAATTCCTGATTAGGGTAGTCCTTTAAATGAATTTTCAAATTCTAATTGTTATAATTAATTTTCATTAAAGGACTTCGCTTCTAGCGTTGTTAATAATTTATTAAAATCCTAATAACGATTAGGGTAGCACGTGAACCTTATAGTTGATAAGGACTTAATAAAAGTTATTAAACAAATCCTAAAAATTTTGAATTTAAGGATTCAACTAGTTGATAGGATTAATTAGTTGTTATTAAAAGCTGTTTAGTCTATGGCATACATACAAAAATGACAAGCTTCATTCAATGGACCATGATCCAGTCAATGTGCTTGGCTAAGAGTTCTGGGTCAACCCTTGCTAGTCCAAGGGGTAGTGATCCTGGCTTAGTCAATTCCCTGGCTGAGTTCCGCTGGACCGCAATGTCGCGAATCATGATTGTATGACACCCTGGACTATATCTAAGTCAAATACGTTAATGATCTTTTTCAAGATTAGCCGTAGCCCTCCTTGTTTTAGGGGTTAGTAACTATAGGACCCGCGTTATAGTTGTTGAGATACACTCAAGCTGTAACCTGGCAATCTTGTAGAAACCAACTCCTTAAATACATAAGATGAAATCTTGACTAACCCTAACCGTCGTCTCGTACCCCGAGCGTCGGCGTAAGTTAAGTCAACGATGTAGTCTGCCTAGATGTAGTCTAAGACCTGACCCAAACCAACGTGTCGTGCATACACCGAGCTGAGGGCAAGTCAGGCTAGACATGAAAACAAGGGTCCGACTAGACTAGACATTGTGATTTGGATGAGCACACTCATGATCACAAATGGCTAGGGGCAAAAACCGATTAAGAGAGTCATATCCGATATGATCGATGAAGAGTCATCTTCCGATCGCAGAGTCAATCAACTTGTTGAGCTACACTCAAGGTTGTTTAGACTCAAGGTGATCGGAACTCTTACCCATTAATTTTAATTCGATTAAATCGTTCGTTATTAAGCATTAAAACGTTCGTAAAATTAGTGGGAGGATATAGATAGATAAAAGCCAATCTACCTATATTTAATATTGAACATATGCTAAATCTAGGGCAAGAATATGTTTACCGAAAGAATCAATTGATAATATTGAAATTAGTTAATTGGTCATAAAGTTGATTAATTGAATATCAAGTTAAATTCTAATTGATGTAATCAAACTATATTCTCATTGACATTAAATGACCTTCTAAAGAACAGACTTAAGAAATATGATTTCATTAAGTTCTGTGTCCAACAAATAAATTAACGCTACATGTCACTCGTCTCTATATGAGGCAGCTTGAACATATAGGACATTCAAAGTATGTTTCTCCCTACAACTTGTCGAGCTACCCTCAAGGTTGTATGGACAAACAATTTTGATCCGCAAAGTTCGAGAATTCGATTAAACCGTTTGAGTCGAATACGAGTGCATGAGCGGTGCAAGACTATGTATCCCAACCGGATCTTGAGACAAGCAACTTCTTGAGCTACACTCAAGATTGCAAAGCTCAAGCGTTTAGATACATAAGTTGCTTGCATATCTATTTATTTATGTTGATATCTAAATGTGATTTAGAAAAGGAAGAAGGCACTTCGGAAAGTCAATTGAGAAAGTTAGTAGAGGCATAAGTAGGAGGAAATGAAAATGTGACATATTTTGATGTCACGATTTCAAAATAAATTGTTATACAAAAGACGTTTAACACATTTTGACGAATGTCGTCACATTGCTTCTGAAGTAATGTTTTGTGTTAAGTAATTTGTAAATAACTATATATATATTAAATGTTAATATATAAATACACAAGATAGTAGCAAACTTATATGGTAAAATTAGACTAGGCCGTATCAAGAGATTAAGCTTCACAAGTCACATAAAGAGGGGTCTGACCTCTCGTATTATGAAGTCTACGGACACTTGTGAGTCTTAGCCTCTTAGATACAATGGCCGAAACTCATCTGTGAGACAGTGGGAGAATGAGTTGTCGAACTCAGTCTAGTACATACTGATGTACCAGAGTCTAGATTAACCGAAATAAGTTATTCGTAAGTTTTATTAAGACACGTGTTCTTGATGAAACACAAGTCTGATAAAATAAAGAAACGAAATGACTAAAGTATTTAACTGATTCGATTAGATCGAATGGTCAAATACTTAGCTAAATAAAATCTTGTGTAATTAAAAGAAAATGTGATTTTCTCTCAGATCAAGTCTGTTAACACATCGGTGTGTTAAAAGGTATGAATCACACTTAATTAGATTTAGTGTGATCCATTGTAAGTGACTCTGAGCTAAGTCCTCCCTCTGGGTTAAGTCCCAAATAGTAATGCCTAGGTTTTGATAAAGTTCTATGAGAACATTATCAATAAGATATTCATTAAATCAAACATGAGGAAGTTGTATATTTACTCGAATTTCGTAAGACGAAAAGTCGAGTTAAGACATCATAACTAATGATGACTTAGTCAACTTTTAGGATGAAATCCGGAGTAGTAACTCCGATTTAAAACTTGATGCAGGTCCGTGTGCGTAAATAAATTTGAGAATTTAGTTTACGTGCCCAAGGAAAATGTTTCCTCACTTTCTGCAAGTAAATCTTTAAAGTTAAAAGATTGGTGCAGAAAGGGAAATAGTGAAGTACAATAATGTTGGACGAGAACGGTTTTCATCCTAATTTCTTTAAAACGGATTATGATGAAACCGGTTTCACCAACAGATGTGTACAGATCTACACGGACCAAACTCGATGTAAACGCTCAAGTTGACCATGAAAATTTGAGCATTCACTTATAAGTTCGTTTTTTCTAAATATGATTTAGACAAACCAACTTATATGAATTGGACAGATAGTTTTCAAGGTCAGTGGGAGCGTATAAATTACATGCGAATCATCAAAGGGATGGAACATACATTTTGACAAAGTAATCAAAAGGCTTGATACTTTATCAAGAATAGATATGAGCCATTTAAAATGACCAATTACTAATTATCGTAAGGTACGATAAACTGGATAAGATCCAAGTAAAATAAAATATTATGGATTCCGACAGACCAAATAAATTATTTGAATGAGATTCAAATGGTTGGTCTAACAGAAACATAGAAACCCCTTAAGTCTATAGTGTAGACGGTTTTAGCAGATCCACTCACGAAGGCTCTACCACATGAAGTCGGGAAAACTTATGTGTAAAAACGATATTAGATATCGAGATAAATGGGCCTGAGTGCAAGTGGGAGATGTAGGAATATGATGCCCTCGAGGCCATTTATTCCTGTGTGAATAGCACAAACATCTTGTTCGAAATAACAGTAAGCTGTTTGGTAATAATTTATCTAAGTTATATTGTAATGTAGTTAACATTAGATATCAACTTAGGTAAAGTCCTGAGACTTTATGCAAGGTCAAATGGGTATCGAGATGAGTATCTCGATCATGGAGAAACGTTTGACCATCTGTAGCATAAGTCTAGAATGGTTCGTGGTCGTAGATGTTCCGAGACAAGGATATCGAAACATCGGATAGACCATTGTGTCTTAGTCTTCACCGTTTAGAGATGGCGATGATCTCATGATCGCTTGACTTGGCGAAGTCGAAGACGAGACACAGGTGCTCATTAGAATGAGTTCACTGAACGATCCACTAGAGTTATCATATGGTTATATTGACCAATCTGTCAGTGATAACTCTGAGTGATGATAGGATAGTTGGTCTTTTGACTTGAGGTCATTTTGACAGACCTGTGCGTGAACGGTGCCACTTAGATCAACTGACCTAGCTTCGAGGCAAGGCCTGTCGAAAGGTCTTTTGATTGGGTGTCACTTGAAATGTACGAGGCGAGTAATGACCAAGAGAGGATTCGTCTCTCCCGGTCAATGGGAGTTAGTGTCGTAGAGTTAGTTCGGTCTTTAGTAAAAACTCTGCGCAGAGTATGTTGGAAGAAGTCCAACATTTATTGACTAAAGATTGATCGAAACTAACCGGAGTCGAGTTATTGGGGTTGACAGTTTGACCGTACCCCAGACTTGATCTACACGACATATTTAAGACGAAGAGACTATAACTGCAGAATTCATCACGGAAACAGTCAGGTGGTCCCGACAATACTCATGTCAATGAGTTAACCACATAATGATGATTCCTGAAGCAGGGACGGCAACCACTGCTCGTGGTCACTGCCGTATAGGGCTTCGAGCCCAACCTGTTGTAAGGGTCAGGCTGTAGGGTCTCACACAGAGTGCAACGCTTCGTCTAGTAATAGGTAGAAATTAGTTAGGGAGAATATTTTGCATTTTTGATGCAAGGGATGAAACAATTGCATTTGATGCAATATGGTAATTTAAGCTTAGATAGGGACTATTTTGCATTTGATGCAAAAGCGATTAAATGTGTATTAAATTGTTTAATACAATATTTAATAAAATAAACGCAAGGAAAAGTTTACGGGTAAGACGGGAATGTCCCGGTCTAGACCCAGGTTCGAACGGCGTCCAAATCGGACTCTATATGAGCCCAAAAAGCCAAAATAAAGAAGTTAGCCCATAAAAGATGTTAATGGGCAGGCCCACCTAAATGGGCTAGGCCTGAGCTCGCTGGCACCCTTAAAGGGGTGCCAGAATTGGGCTTTGCGCGCGCGCTGGGCCGCTGGCCCATGCCAGTGCCCGGGCTATGCCCGGGCGCTGGCTTGGGCCAGCGGCCCGGGTAAAGCCCGCACCGGGTCGGGCAGAAGCCCGACCCGGGCGCCCGACCCGGACGCCTGAAACAGGCGCGCATGAAGCGCGCCTGATTGCGGGTGGGGCCCAATGCGGGCCCCACAGCACGTGCGCGCGCGGCTGAGGATTGCGGGCCCACGTGGCCCGCCCTAGGGGGGCTTCGAACCCTCTCTCTTTTTGGCGGCTAGCTTTTTGCGAAAAGCTTTGTTTGGGCTGATCTTTGGACGATCAATTGGAGGGTCAAACGAACTCCGATTGACGAACGGTTTTTTCCTATGCGTTCACCGTTGAACGCATGTCGTATTGATAGGTTGTATCAATCCTGAAGCTCAACGGTGAGTGAGTTAAAATTCACGGAAGTTTGCACTTTGTGAAGTGCAAACTAACTTGATTTTAAATTAACTCATTGTTTAGTCCCACATCGGATTTTGAGAAAAGGGGAGAGTCCGCCGCCTATATAAATAGGGGTCTCCCCCCTTTCTCAAAACTCGTCCCAAGCTCTAGATCTGAGCGGCTCTCGTAAATGTTGGAGCACGCTCGGATCTAAGCTTAAATAAATATTTCTCTATCTCCCTAAAATTCTGCCTTACTCCTGCGGGCTCTAGCAAAGCCACAAAGGAGTTCGGATTCTGGATCCGAAATCTTGGCGGAGGTTTCACTCGCGTGAAACTTTCTTCGGCGGTTGGTTGGCTCGGCGGCACGGGGATTGATCGCCTCGGGATGCGGAGCGGTTCGAGGAGCGGTTCGGGGAGCGGTTCAAGGAGCGGCTCGGCGTGGGACGGGAGCAGCTCGGAAGACGGCGCGGAACATCTCGCCTGCTCCAGGGCTGAGATTCCGGGTATGTGGTTAAAGTAGTTTATTAGCATTAGTTTAGTTTAATCGCAGTAGGCTAGATCCTTCTTGGGATGGTCAGACCCATCCCAAGTCGGCATAGATCTTGGCATAGGGTCTTGGACCTTAGGGCCAAGTTAAAATTGTTTTAACTTGCATGTTAATTTAGATTAACTGTTTTTCTTCCGCTGCTTTTTATTTTCCTGTCTATGTTCCGTCCGACTTAGGACGGGACTAGAGTTTTTGTGCCCTAAGGGAACGCCCTGATTCCCTACACCTATAACTATATATTGGTATAACCACCCACAATCGTGTGCGTAACACAACCAAGCACAAACAACTCAAATACCATACGCACATCACCCATCACTATTCACCACCACATACAATTATACCAAAGTACATAGAGTATACCCACTCAAGCTTGAGTGAGACTCAAATCATAGTAGGACATTTATATGCGTAACACAGTATCCATACACATACCAATACCACTCCAAGGCATACACATCCACGTATCACATATTTTCACACCATATCCATCCATTTATAATTACCATATCAACACATCAACTACATACAAGTTTAAGAAATGCAATAGTCGGGTATACCTCCTGATATACACGCATACGACATCTCATAAAACAAGTAGTACCAATCAAAATTATCATTCTGTTATCATACGTATATCACATCATACTCAAGCAGAAAATTACCCACACACAACATACAAATGCCAACACCCATACCACTATATACACACCACGAAATCAACACTATGATGACATAACCACTTAACTAATGGGCCCACCAAACTATAACAAGGTTGACACAGGCAACGACAAGCTCTATGGGTAGACAATAGGAAAGAACCGAACCTAGATCATGACGAATAGAAAGATCGAAAAACATGGGTTCAGCTAGGACGAAGATAAGGAGCCAAATTTGGTTAGGGGAATCAGGGTAAGACTGTGAATGTGCAATGATACCATTAAGGAATACGTAAAGAAGGTAGTGTAAACAACATAAGTTAAAATACGTGAATTCAAAGACCGTTGTACTTCAAAAAGTCGGAGTCCTCGTTTGTATAAAATTATTTAGAGATCAATAAACAAATTGTTTGAAAACGAGTTTGAGACGAATATACGTAGTAAGAGGAAAAGTGGTTTATTGGCTTATATAAAACCATCATGAGGAAAAAGGAAATCATTTACTCGAACATTAAAACATAGGTCAGAAATGTTGTGCGGCAGCAATCCAAAAAAAATTTGGAAAAGTTTGAGATTCGAAGATTGAAATCAGATCAAGTATAGTGTGGAGAATTTAAGCGCATGCTAAAGGTTTTCCAAATCTTAAAACTGAAGAGAAATCCCAAATAAACCATACCGAAAATACTTTTAGAGAAATCCGGATTTGCCGACAAAATTGATTTATACAATATCTTAATGTACGAGCAAAACGAACGTGGTACCGATATATAAAAATAATTGAAGTCATATTTTAGAAATTATCTTAAAAGTGTGTATGGTGAATGGAAAGATAATAGCTTAGTAGTATGGAAAAAGAAAAGGATATTTAAACTCATCAAGTTAGTATTAAAACTTTTAAACCGTTTTATGAAGGGTCTAAGTCAGAAATGATTTCGAAACAATAATAATTTTTTTTTTTAAATTACAAAAATCTGAAATATGGAAAATGTTGAGCACAAAATCGACTTGCTAAAAGCCGAAGTCCAAAGGGACTTGAAAAGTTTATTAAGAGTAAGCACGAGGGGTTTTTGAATAGAATTTTAATGGCACAAGTAAGAAAAGAAATTATGGATCGAGTTAGGAAAATAGAAATACGGTTCAAAATGAAATTGGTATATGAAAAGGGACAAGACATTTATATCGATACGAAAGTATATGCAGAAAATATTATAAACTTCTAATCTAAAAATCTCAACACAAGTTTCGATATTTAAAAACATAAATAATTTAAGTCGGCGAAGGAGCATGAAACCTTACATATATCAAAAGTGTTTCGAACAAATTTAAACTTAACGAAAGAAGAAGATCGAAGATACTTTTAGGGAAATAAGGATTCGCCAAAAGAACATGTTGGTATAAAAACTTTTGAAGTACGAGTACGACGAACCTATAATTGATATATACAAAAATTAGTTGAAGTCCATTCAGTTTGGAAAAATACCCCTAAAGGTATGTAAGATAAGTGGTTAAAATAAATTTTTTTGTAGTTAGGAAAAAGGACGGTATATCGAACCATCAGGATAGTAATAAAGTTTAAAAATCGAAATGCGAAAGGTACATTGTTAGAAAAATAGTACAAGATAGTAATTTTAAAATTACGACCAAAAGTCTTCAAAATTCAAGAACGACTTTTAACTCCATCGAAATTTAGGGAGACATATTTAAAGAAGTTTAGAACAAAATTTAAATTGAGTGAAACTTCAAATAAGGAAAGCATTCGAAAATAACTTTGGAAGAATCAAGATTTGCAACGGAAAACATTTGAAAGATCAAGGATAATTGTAATGAGGTGGTCATGTGAATTGAGGACAAGGGAAGTGGTTATGGAAACGTAATTTTCCAAAAATCTGTAGTCGGGAAAATGTTTGAACATAACTTTTATTTGTTGAAAGCTGAAATCATCTGTGACTTGAAAAGTATATTAAGGGAGCGCGACGAGTCATTTGAATAGCATAAATAAGAAAGGAAAATTCATAAATCGAATTTGGAAAATAGAATTGCGGCTCAGAATTAAATCGATCTATGAAAAGGGACAAGATATTCAAATAGGTATGAAAGGTATAGGCTGTAAAACATTATAAAACAGTAATCAAAATCTCGTCAAAACTTTCGAATTTCAAAAATTAATTTAAGTCAACGTAGAGCACGAGATATAAGTATACATATAACAATTGAAATTCCCTTTAGCTTGGAAAAGATTTTAAAGTATGTATGCTATGCGATTAAAATGGATCTCATAGTTAGAAAATGGTACATCGAATTTTCCAAAATAGTATTGGAGTCTTTAAACCGAAATGCGAAAATATAGACAAGAAAATGGTTACGAGTTAGCAACTATAATTTCAACCATTAAACTCCGAAATCGACAAGGAATTTGACTCAATCGAAAAGTGAGAAATTTTAAGTATATACGTTGCGGGTTTAAAACAAAATTTAAACTTAACGAAAACTTTAATAAGGGAAATCGAAAAATAACTTTAAAAGAAATTAAGCCTTGCGAACGGGGACATTCGAAGGATCAACGATTATCGAAACATGGTGGTCATGGGAATCGAGGCAAGGGGTTTGGTCGGATGATCAAAGCACAAATACGCCTAGGATACGACCTAGGAAAATCTACGGGAATCTCCTACGGTCAACCAGCTAAAGATTATGGAACTAAGCGCTAAGACTCCCTAAGGGCTAGACAGCGATGAAATGAGTTCAGCTTGGTCCGAAATCGATGAACCCAAGCGAGAGACCCAAGAATTCTAGAAGTCTATCCTAGTCAAAGCTAGACAGGAACCACTAAGGTAACTCTTAAGACAATCAAACAAATCACTAACATGGAGTCTAACTAACAATCAAGGATTCCTAACTAGCAAGCACAGACGTCTATCTAAGTCTAGCTAGGGTCCTGATCTAATGGATTTCTACTAAGCTGAGACAGATGCCCTAACATGTCTACCAGCTACCTAAGGCATAGGAACGCTAAAAACCTAGACTCCGGGCTTATAACTTGGATGTTCTAATTCATTTAATGGACATCCTTTAATTATTATCGTTGTTCCGATAGTTCACATTTGCAAATGGACCTGCATGGGCCACCAATAAAACCTGTCACGCCCCGCTTCCCAAAAATGTGGAGGCGAGACGTGAGAAGGTCCGCTCAGACTTGAAGCTGAAAAGCCGCAAGTCCGATAAGCGTCAAATAGAACTACAAATGGCAGGTCCTTGCAATGCAATACGGAACAACAATAATAACTAGAAGGAGAGACAGATAAAACGTTCAATCTCAGATTATCCATTAATTAAATTACAATATCACAGAAAAGCCACCAGGCTAAAAGGAAAAGAGTCTAAGGCCCAAACATGGCCAACAAGGTATAACATACATACGAAGGTGCCACGCACCAACAACTAACAGCAAACCTAAACAAAGAAGTGAACACGAGCGGTCTTCAAGACAGGCCCCTGGTGCCCACTCACCTCCACGGCAAACATCAGCATCAGCAGCACCATATCCCCTGCAACAAAGCTCTGGCTCTGGGTCTAACATGTGACACCCAAAAGAGAGAGGGGCACATGTCAGCAAGTCTGGAAGGACTTGTGCAAGGAAACGGAAAGAAAGGTAAACTAGCAACCTATCAGTTTAGTATGCATGACATGGCAGTTAAGTATGATGCAACAGTTTAAAAGAGAGGCAAGCATGCACAATGTAGCAAAAGCTACCAAATCACTAATCACTTATCATTTAACACTTATCACGTAACGCTTATCACTTATCACTTATCACTTATCACTTATCACTTATCACTTAGTGCATAGAGAGTCCACCTGCTGGCCAGCTCGTGGCTCAGTCCGCTTATCTCTATCACTGTTATTCATTTATCACTGTTTATCACTTAGTGCATAGAGAGTCCACCTGCTGGCCAGCTCGTGGCTCAGTCCGCTTATCTCTATCACTATTAATCACTTGAACACTAGAGATTTCACCTGCTGGCCGGAGTGGCTGATCAGGCCACTCGGCTCAGTCCGCTTATCTCTTACCCCACCCACATGTGACGAGCGTTGGGGTTTCCAACTCATTATGCTCGCTTCTGGTCACGAGCCAGGAAAATAAGTGTGTGTTGACATTCGAGCGTTGGGGTTTCCAACTACAGGGCTCGCTTCTGGAACACGAGCCAGGAAACATGGGATTGTAGCGTGTG
This sequence comes from Scilla litardierei, assembly GCA_030789695.1. NCBI lineage: Eukaryota > Viridiplantae > Streptophyta > Magnoliopsida > Asparagales > Asparagaceae > Scilla > Scilla litardierei. Next base: position 44,547,710 of record CM061142.1, read on the forward strand.
CTACGCAATCACGATAAATAATCACTATGCAATGCCATGAACAGATAATTGCGTACCGTTAATGGAATTTAAACATGACAGGCAAGGATGCAGGGATGATATAAACAAATAATTGCGTACCGTTAATTGAAATTAAACGTGACATACAAGCATGATGAGGGTGACGGATCTAGCTTCGTTGTCAAGCTAGGTCAAGGGCGTCTAAACGGCTATCCTTTCACCGTTTAGTCTCTTTTACGCTAAAACAAGGGAAATGGCCTAAGACATGGCCCAAACCAAGAAATGCAAGTTTCACTTGCCTGGCACCGAGGAGAACGATCAACGAAGGCACATCACATAAATTGTTATCTACGGGAATGGATCACTGTCAAGGAAAAACAACATTAGAATGGTAACTAATCCGTATTCACAATCGAACCCTATGATTTCTAATGATCCATTTTATTAGGGTTTCACAAATATCAAGTGTGGGTTATGATATTATTAGAGGAAGAATACTACCCGTGAAGAAGCGGAGGAACGATGTCGAGCAACCACGGCAACGGAAGAACGATCCGGCTCAGATCTGGAAATGAGGGAAAATCTGGAGAAATGGGTTTGGATGAGGCTTTTGGGGATTTGATGAGGGTTTGTGGTTGAGGAGAGGTAGGATATGTGAAATGAGGGTTTGGATGATGATGGATAAGCTTGGGATGAAGGATCAATGGTTTGGGGAAGAAGGGGGCTCAATGGGGGAGAAATTAGGGTTTGGGGTGATGAGGAAGAAGAAGAAAACGTTTGGGGCGTATTTATAGAAAAGTGTGGCGGCTAGGGCAAAACTAGGGTTTCCTGGGCTGATTAGTCGGTCAAAGAAGGATTGGTGACCGACTAGTTTGGGAACTAGTCGGTCGGTTGATCAACGCAGACCGACTAAGAGCAAACAGTAACTCGCTCAGGAAAACTGGACTATGAGTTAGTCGGTCCGTGAAGGCTTGTCAACCGACTAGTTTGAAAACTAGTCGGTCGGTGAGTGTTCATAGACCGACTAAAGGCTGAATTCTGAGAGAGATCATGGGAATGAGAGTTAGTCGGTCTGAGAAGGATTCATGACCGACTAGTTTAGCATCTAGTCGGTCGATGGTTGTTCTTAGACCGACTAAGAGTAAACAGTAGCTCCAGAAAAATTGATTGAATGAACTAGTCGGTTCCAGTTGATTTCCTGACCGACTAGATTGGAATCTAGTCGGTCGGTTGATCTTCTTGAACCAACTAACGTGCACGAAAAGTCTCGAAATGGAGCGCGAAGGTCCGGGATGAATTCTAAGGTTTCTAGGATCAACCTATCGCTAAGATATGATCGATATGAAGCACGTCACGAGTGACTTACTCCGAGTTCAATGATTCTAAGGAAGAAGCTAGAAGATCACATCAAAAGGTATGAAAACGAAAGTTAGGAAATCTCAACGAGATGAATGAAAGCGAGAACTATGGAAATGGAAACCACACAAGGGGAGAACCCACCATCACAAGCAAAACACACTGATAATCCAATCATACAAAAAAACCAGTCGTTACATCCTACCCACCTTAGAATAAAGTCCGTCCTCGGACTTTCTAACATATATATAGTCGCTCGGGTAACTACCCTCAACCAATATCACATTATAAATTCAACCAAGTACTTTTCATTTCGAGTGCTTATATATATGCACTAGAAATCAAATATTACTACCACTACACACATATTTTCACGCACATAGTACACTCATACTTATTATAGTCAATCAATTTCATACACGTATTTCAATCACATATATATAGTCAATATATTTATACAACAATAAACACTTATTACTTACTATAAGAAAATAACCAAGCCTCTCTTATTTGAAAATAATTTCACCCCCCCTTTTTTTTGTCATTCAAATACATGCAAATATTTCACCATATTTTCACCCCACATATAGTCCTATAACTATATATTGGTATAACCACCCACAATCGTGTGCGTAACACAACCAAGCACAAACAACTCAAATACCATACGCACATCACCCATCACTATTCACCACCACATACAATTATACCAAAGTACATAGAGTATACCCACTCAAGCTTGAGTGAGACTCAAATCATAGTAGGACATTTATATGCGTAACACAGTATCCATACACATACCAATACCACTCCAAGGCATACACATCCACGTATCACATATTTTCACACCATATCCATCCATTTATAATTACCATATCAACACATCAACTACATACAAGTTTAAGAAATGCAATAGTCGGGTATACCTCCTGATATACACGCATACGACATCTCATAAAACAAGTAGTACCAATCAAAATTATCATTCTGTTATCATACGTATATCACATCATACTCAAGCAGAAAATTACCTACACACAACATACAAATGCCAACACCCATACCACTATATACACACCACGAAATCAACACTATGATGACATAACCACTTAACTAATGGGCCCACCAAACTATAACAAGGTTGACACAGGCAACGACAAGCTCTATGGGTAGACAATAGGAAAGAACCGAACCTAGATCATGACGAATAGAAAGATCGAAAAACATGGGTTCAGCTAGGACGAAGATAAGGAGCCAAATTTGGTTAGGGGAATCAGGGTAAGACTGTGAATGTGCAATGATACCATTAAGGAATACGTAAAGAAGGTAGTGTAAACAACATAAGTTAAAATACGTGAATTCAAAGACCGTTGTACTTCAAAAAGTCGGAGTCCTCGTTTGTATAAAATTATTTAGAGATCAATAAACAAATTGTTTGAAAACGAGTTTGAGACGAATATACGTAGTAAGAGGAAAAGTGGTTTATTGGCTTATATAAAACCATCATGAGGAAAAAGGAAATCATTTACTCGAACATTAAAACATAGGTCAGAAATGTTGTGCGGCAGCAATCCAAAAAAAATTTGGAAAAGTTTGAGATTCGAAGATTGAAATCAGATCAAGTATAGTGTGGAGAATTTAAGCGCATGCTAAAGGTTTTCCAAATCTTAAAACTGAAGAGAAATCCCAAATAAACCATACCGAAAATACTTTTAGAGAAATCCGGATTTGCCGACAAAATTGATTTATACAATATCTTAATGTACGAGCAAAACGAACGTGGTACCGATATATAAAAATAATTGAAGTCATATTTTAGAAATTATCTTAAAAGTGTGTATGGTGAATGGAAAGATAATAGCTTAGTAGTATGGAAAAAGAAAAGGATATTTAAACTCATCAAGTTAGTATTAAAACTTTTAAACCGTTTTATGAAGGGTCTAAGTCAGAAATGATTTCGAAACAGTAATAATTTTTTTTTTTAAATTACAAAAATCTGAAATATGGAAAATGTTGAGCACAAAATCGACTTGCTAAAAGCCGAAGTCCAAAGGGACTTGAAAAGTTTATTAAGAGTAAGCACGAGGGGTTTTTGAATAGAATTTTAATGGCACAAGTAAGAAAAGAAATTATGGATCGAGTTAGGAAAATAGAAATACGGTTCAAAATGAAATTGGTATATGAAAAGGGACAAGACATTTATATCGATACGAAAGTATATGCAGAAAATATTATAAACTTCTAATCTAAAAATCTCAACACAAGTTTCGATATTTAAAAACATAAATAATTTAAGTCGGCGAAGGAGCATGAAACCTTACATATATCAAAAGTGTTTCGAACAAATTTAAACTTAACGAAAGAAGAAGATCGAAGATACTTTTAGGGAAATAAGGATTCGCCAAAAGAACATGTTGGTATAAAAACTTTTGAAGTACGAGTACGACGAACCTATAATTGATATATACAAAAATTAGTTGAAGTCCATTCAGTTTGGAAAAATACCCCTAAAGGTATGTAAGATAAGTGGTTAAAATAAATTTTTTTGTAGTTAGGAAAAAGGACGGTATATCGAACCATCAGGATAGTAATAAAGTTTAAAAAATCGAAATGCGAAAGGTACATTGTTAGAAAAATAGTACAAGATAGTAATTTTAAAATTACGACCAAAAGTCTTCAAAATTCAAGAACGACTTTTAACTCCATCGAAATTTAGGGAGACATATTTAAAGAAGTTTAGAACAAAATTTAAATTGAGTGAAACTTCAAATAAGGAAAGCATTCGAAAATAACTTTGGAAGAATCAAGATTTGCAACGGAAAACATTTGAAAGATCAAGGATAATTGTAATGAGGTGGTCATGTGAATTGAGGACAAGGGAAGTGGTTATGGAAACGTAATTTTCCAAAAATCTGTAGTCGGGAAAATGTTTGAACATAACTTTTATTTGTTGAAAGCTGAAATCATCTGTGACTTGAAAAGTATATTAAGGGAGCGCGACGAGTCATTTGAATAGCATAAATAAGAAAGGAAAATTCATAAATCGAATTTGGAAAATAGAATTGCGGCTCAGAATTAAATCGATCTATGAAAAGGGACAAGATATTCAAATAGGTATGAAAGGTATAGGCTGTAAAACATTATAAAACAGTAATCAAAATCTCGTCAAAACTTTCGAATTTCAAAAATTAATTTAAGTCAACGTAGAGCACGAGATATAAGTATACATATAACAATTGAAATTCCCTTTAGCTTGGAAAAGATTTTAAAGTATGTATGCTATGCGATTAAAATGGATCTCATAGTTAGAAAATGGTACATCGAATTTTCCAAAATAGTATTGGAGTCTTTAAACCGAAATGCGAAAATATAGACAAGAAAATGGTTACGAGTTAGCAACTATAATTTCAACCATTAAACTCCGAAATCGACAAGGAATTTGACTCAATCGAAAAGTGAGAAATTTTAAGTATATACGTTGCGGGTTTAAAACAAAATTTAAACTTAACGAAAACTTTAATAAGGGAAATCGAAAAATAACTTTAAAAGAAATTAAGCCTTGCGAACGGGGACATTCGAAGGATCAACGATTATCGAAACATGGTGGTCATGGGAATCGAGGCAAGGGGTTTGGTCGGATGATCAAAGCACAAATACGCCTAGGATACGACCTAGGAAAATCTACGGGAATCTCCTACGGTCAACCAGCTAAAGATTATGGAACTAAGCGCTAAGACTCCCTAAGGGCTAGACAGCGATGAAATGAGTTCAGCTTGGTCCGAAATCGATGAACCCAAGCGAGAGACCCAAGAATTCTAGAAGTCTATCCTAGTCAAAGCTAGACAGGAACCACTAAGGTAACTCTTAAGACAATCAAACAAATCACTAACATGGAGTCTAACTAACAATCAAGGATTCCTAACTAGCAAGCACAGACGTCTATCTAAGTCTAGCTAGGGTCCTGATCTAATGGATTTCTACTAAGCTGAGACAGATGCCCTAACATGTCTACCAGCTACCTAAGGCATAGGAACGCTAAAAACCTAGACTCCGGGCTTATAACTTGGATGTTCTAATTCATTTAATGGACATCCTTTAATTATTATCGTTGTTCCGATAGTTCACATTTGCAAATGGACCTGCATGGGCCACCAATAAAACCTGTCACGCCCCGCTTCCCAAAAATGTGGAGGCGAGACGTGAGAAGGTCCGCTCAGACTTGAAGCTGAAAAGCCGCAAGTCCGATAAGCGTCAAATAGAACTACAAATGGCAGGTCCTTGCAATGCAATACGGAACAACAATAATAACTAGAAGGAGAGACAGATAAAACGTTCAATCTCAGATTATCCATTAATTAAATTACAATATCACAGAAAAGCCACCAGGCTAAAAGGAAAAGAGTCTAAGGCCCAAACATGGCCAACAAGGTATAACATACATACGAAGGTGCCACGCACCAACAACTAACATCAAACCTAAACAAAGAAGTGAACACGAGCGGTCTTCAAGACAGGCCCCTGGTGCCCACTCACCTCCACGGCAAACATCAGCATCAGCAGCACCATATCCCCTGCAACAAAGCTCTGGCTCTGGGTCTAACATGTGACACCCAAAAGAGAGAGGGGCACATGTCAGCAAGTCTGGAAGGACTTGTGCAAGGAAACGGAAAGAAAGGTAAACTAGCAACCTATCAGTTTAGTATGCATGACATGGCAGTTAAGTATGATGCAACAGTTTAAAAGAGAGGCAAGCATGCACAATGTAGCAAAAGCTACCAAATCACTAATCACTTATCATTTAACACTTATCACGTAACGCTTATCACTTATCACTTATCACTTATCACTTATCACTTATCACTTAGTGCATAGAGAGTCCACCTGCTGGCCAGCTCGTGGCTCAGTCCGCTTATCTCTATCACTGTTATTCATTTATCACTGTTTATCACTTAGTGCATAGAGAGTCCACCTGCTGGCCAGCTCGTGGCTCAGTCCGCTTATCTCTATCACTATTAATCACTTGAACACTAGAGATTTCACCTGCTGGCCGGAGTGGCTGATCAGGCCACTCGGCTCAGTCCGCTTATCTCTTACCCCACCCACATGTGACGAGCGTTGGGGTTTCCAACTCATTATGCTCGCTTCTGGTCACGAGCCAGGAAAATAAGTGTGTGTTGACATTCGAGCGTTGGGGTTTCCAACTACAGGGCTCGCTTCTGGAACACGAGCCAGGAAACATGGGATTGTAGCGTGTGCTACGCAATCACGATAAATAATCACTATGCAATGCCATGAACAGATAATTGCGTACCGTTAATGGAATTTAAACATGACAGGCAAGGATGCAGGGATGATATAAACAAATAATTGCGTACCGTTAATTGAAATTAAACGTGACATACAAGCATGATGAGGGTGACGGATCTAGCTTCGTTGTCAAGCTAGGTCAAGGGCGTCTAAACGGCTATCCTTTCACCGTTTAGTCTCTTTTACGCTAAAACAAGGGAAATGGCCTAAGACATGGCCCAAACCAAGAAATGCAAGTTTCACTTGCCTGGCACCGAGGAGAACGATCAACGAAGGCACATCACATAAATTGTTATCTACTGGAATGGATCACTGTCAAGGAAAAACAACATTAGAATGGTAACTAATCCGTATTCACAATCGAACCCTATGATTTCTAATGATCCATTTTATTAGGGTTTCACAAATATCAAGTGTGTGTTATGATATTATTAGAGGAAGAATACTACCCGTGAAGAAGCGGAGGAACGATGTCGAGCAACCACGGCAACGGAAGAACGATCCGGCTCAGATCTGGAAATGAGGGAAAATCTGGAGAAATGGGTTTGGATGAGGCTTTTGGGGATTTGATGAGGGTTTGTGGTTGAGGAGAGGTAGGATATGTGAAATGAGGGTTTGGATGATGATGGATAAGCTTGGGATGAAGGATCAATGGTTTGGGGAAGAAGGGGGCTCAATGGGGGAGAAATTAGGGTTTGGGGTGATGAGGAAGAAGAAGAAAACGTTTGGGGCGTATTTATAGAAAAGTGTGGCGGCTAGGGCAAAACTAGGGTTTCCTGGGCTGATTAGTCGGTCAAAGAAGGATTGGTGACCGACTAGTTTGGGAACTAGTCGGTCGGTTGATCAACGCAGACCGACTAAGAGCAAACAGTAACTCGCTCAGGAAAACTGGACTATGAGTTAGTCGGTCCGTGAAGGCTTGTCAACCGACTAGTTTGAAAACTAGTCGGTCGGTGAGTGTTCATAGACCGACTAAAGGCTGAATTCTGAGAGAGATCATGGGAATGAGAGTTAGTCGGTCTGAGAAGGATTCATGACCGACTAGTTTAGCATCTAGTCGGTCGATGGTTGTTCTTAGACCGACTAAGAGTAAACAGTAGCTCCAGAAAAATTGATTGAATGAACTAGTCGGTTCCAGTTGATTTCCTGACCGACTAGATTGGAATCTAGTCGGTCGGTTGATCTTCTTGAACCAACTAACGTGCACGAAAAGTCTCGAAATGGAGCGCGAAGGTCCGGGATGAATTCTAAGGTTTCTAGGATCAACCTATCGCTAAGATATGATCGATATGAAGCACGTCACGAGTGACTTACTCCGAGTTCAATGATTCTAAGGAAGAAGCTAGAAGATCACATCAAAAGGTATGAAAACGAAAGTTAGGAAATCTCAACGAGATGAATGAAAGCGAGAACTATGGAAATGGAAACCACACAAGGGGAGAACCCACCATCACAAGCAAAACACACTGATAATCCAATCATACAAAAAAAACCAGTCGTTACAGCACGATATGAGTGGGAGAACCTGAGCCTGCGGACTTTAAGTCCATTGCTGAGTACAACTCAGTACTTTTTAGCATCACCTCACGCCTGAAGTTGTGTGGTGAGAAAGTCTTAGAAGATCGCATGCTGGAAAAGACGTATACGTCTTTCCATGAAAAAGATGCGATACTTATGCAGCAATACCGTAAACGCAAGTTCAACAAGTATTCTGAGCTGCTGTCATGTTTACTCATGGCCGAAAAAAATAGAGAGCTTCTTCTCGCCACTCGCAACATGCGCCCTCCTGGCACTGCCCCTCTACCAGAAGCTCATCATACCTCTTTCTTCAAAAAGAAGATAGATAATAAAAGAAAAGAAAGACCACGGAAATGGGGACAATACAAAAGATCCATGGGCCAAGTACAGCAGCGAAAGAATGAAGGGAAGCGCAAGTTCACCTGACGCAGAAATGACAACAAGAAAAATGATGCACCCCCACCCAAGAGGGATTGGAAAGACTAGTGTCACAGCTGTGGCATGAAAGGCCACTGGTCCAGAGTGTGCCGGACCCCACTGCATCTCTAGGAGCTGTATAAACAAAGCAAGAAAAAGAATGCTGAAACAAACCTGGTGGCTGCAAACACTGCAGTCAAGTTCACAGCAAAAGACTTCGAATCAGAGGACATGCTTGATTAGCCTACTACATTTATCTTAGCATTTTATTTTCAGAACAATTTTACTTTATGAGAGCTTTTATGTAATTTGATTTCCTTTGAATAAAGTTTAGTTTCTGAATGCAAATGTTTTACTCATCTTTTTAGATGGAATGCTCTCATGACTGCTTAGTAGACTGTGCTTCAACACATACGATCCTTCAGAATAAATGCTATTTTCATAGCGTTATACCGTATAAGAGCCCTGTAAATACAATTTCAGGGCCATCGGATATTATTGAAGGTCCTGGGAATGCAACTTTGTTGCTCCCCAAAGGAACAGAAATGAAAATTAAAGATGCATTATACTCTCCGAATTCCAAACGAAACTTACTAAGTTTCAAAGATATCCGCCTAAATGAATTCCACTTGGAAACAGCAAATGGTAAAGAGAATGAATTATTGTATGCAACGTCTCAAGTAAATGGAGTAAAAACCATACTTGAACGTTTTGAGAGCCTCTCATCGGGCCTCTACCATACAAAGATTCGGAGAGAGGAAGCTAACTCAACGGAGCACCTGAAGTGCCCGACATCAGCCAAATTTTTACTTTGGCATGATAGACTTGGCCACCCTGGATCTGTGATGATGCACAACATCTTATCACAATCTCATGGGCATAACCTGAAGAACCAGAAGATTCTTCAGAAGGGAGAATTCCCTTGTGTGCCCTGCTTCAAGGGTAAATTAATAACAAGGCCATCACCACTTAAAGTGGATATCGAGTCTCCAAGCTTCCTCGAAAGAATACACGGAGACATATATGGACCCATCCATCCCCTAGTGTGCCTTTTCGGTATTTCATGGTACTGATTGATGCATCTTTGAAATACTCGTATGTGTGTCTATTATCGACTCGCAACTTAGCTTTTCCAAAGCTTCTGGCACAAATTATAAAGTTGCGGGCGCATTTTCCAGACAACCAAATAAAGAAAATGTAAGGACCCTGTCTATGGGGAAAACACTAGAAGGGGGGTTGAATAGTGTTTATGCAAATTTAAAAGGAATTTACGCCAAATAAAATGCAGTCCAACAAATAGTGCGGAATAGAAAAATAACCCAAGATGAAACACACGCAAACGCAGAGATGTTTCAAGGGTTCGGATTACCCAAGTCAACTCCCGACTTGTTCCTGGTAATCTTACGTCCCTACCACCCGGATACCACCGGATACTCAAGTTAGAACCCTAACTTGAGGTTTCCTTAAAGCCCACTTGTAGCAATCCTACAAGTGCAATCGAATACAATCGATGTCCTTGACTCCCACAACCAGGGAGCAAGTAAAACCACTCTCACAACCGAGAGCACAACTCAAATAACAAATGTTATGAAATAATGAAAACAACACTTACAATCACCTATACCTTGAAGTAGAACTCGAAGGAAGAGTGTGATGTGTGTTGAAGAGCTCTCTTGGAAGAGAGGTAAAAGCCCTTTCTCTTGACTGCACCAATTGCCTAGATGATCACTCTTTGGTTCTAGGTTGGAGAGCAAGAGAACAAGATATGGAAATACTTAGGGCCTTGGATTTGAGAGCTTTGATCTTTGGAAATGAAAGCTTGAGAGATTTTGCAATGAATGAGTAACCTTCCAATGGAACAGTAGAAGCTCTATTTATAGCTTTCTCAAATCCACAAAATAGTTTAGGCAAAAACCCAATTGGAATCCGTGAGAAAAATCTCAACGGCTAGAAACTGCACCCGAACCAGTCGACTGATGAAGATACCTCAGTCGACTGATGCACAGTCAGCATGGGTAGGTAAGAATTCATAACGATAACTTACCACGTGGACAGTCGACTGATGAATCAAAGACAGTCGTCTGTTAAACCAACATGCGACTGTAATATCTTCGACAGGCGACTGGCCGAGAGATAGATAAGTTAGACACATACTGGAAATCTCATAAGAAATAGGATAGACGACTTATTCAAGAAATGCAGTCGACTGTTAATCAGAACAGGCGACTGTAAAACCTTAAACAGACGACTGTCAAAAGCAAGAGAAATTTCCAGAGAGCCAAGTCAAAGAAATGACTTACAGACATGCGACTGTTTCAACATAGACAGTCGACTGATCCAATATACAGTCGACTGTATATACAGCATTAGTCGACTGGCCGTAAAAGTCAGATCAAATAAAGTTTGGGCAAGGATAGACAGGCGACTGATTTACAAAACACAGTCGACTGGCATTTGGACATGCGCCTGTGAATCGTTCATCAGTAGCCTGTGCGAAATAATCAGAGAAGGCCCAAAACTATATTGTAGTAGTCTGTGCATAACAGGCTACTGTAGAGCAAAACACAGTCGACTGTTTTTGAGACAGGCGACTGTAAACTGTTCAGCAGTCGGCTGTTATAAACAATCCTAGCATAAACAAATAGAGAATTGAATTGGGATCAAAGGACAATTGATCTAATGAAGTCCTATGGCTGAATGTAGATGTGTGTGAGTGCTCCATCAAAGTTCTACTTCTAAGCTACATACTAGAAGAGATAAAAGAAAAATAACATTGACGAATAATCTCTTCTTTCCATCGTATGAGCTTGAAGTCTTTATGGAGCTTCAATCATCAATCTACGATCATCCAATTCATGTCATTTGCCTTCAATGACGTTTGTGAGTCATCCATTGCTAGTAGATCTTCATAATTAGCTTAGGCAATGGATTAACTGCAAAATAGGGGATTAGTCACAAGTATTTATGTTTGCTCATCATTAACACCAAGTAGGGAGAAGTCCAATACTCAACATTCTCCCCCTTTTTGGTGATGACAAACAAACATAAACAAAAAGATAAATAATTGTGCGCAAAGAAAACTTACTCCACCTACACAGATGCCAATCAAGTTAGTCAACAAATATTAGAGCATCTACATAACAATTGAAGCAAATGAGTGAGATATGAATGAATTCAATTCAAGAAATCTAGGAAATAAAATCTCTATTCATTGTAATCTTACTCCCCCTGAATCTAAGGCAACGTAAATCTTAGATTCAAGCGTTAGAACATACTTAGCACATCCATTATGAATCTTGTATGTTTATTTCTCTCCCCCTATGGCATTATCCAAAAAGGTGGGAGCAAATAACAACAACAACAATAGTGCTAAATACGAACTAACAACAATCAATGAGTATAAAGATATATCGAATCAAAACTCATAAAATCAAATCATATACACATGTGAGTAATGGAATTGAAGTCCAATATCAACATTAGATATATACACAAAAATAGTTTCAAAAGAGATTTCATTAATGCATCATACCAGAGATAGCATGAAAAATCGAATACCAAATTCATATATTGTCTCAAAAGCACATCAAAGAGAGTAGAGCATACATGGAGACAACATATCATACATCACACAGAAAAGATAAATAGTATAGCACAGTGTGACACAAGATAAACAGCAACATCATATATAGATATATAGAAAATGAGTACATCAACGGATGGGCATCTACATGGCCATCACAAAAAGATACATCATGATCAAGACAAAAAAATACATCATCATGACGACTGCAAGTTACATCATCATATATATATATATAGTCACTGACAACATCATCCATAACAACATCAAAAAAAATACTTACAATCATCACCAAACTAACACCACTCAAACACCTATCTAAGAGTGAGCGTCTCCAGGGGCTGCAGAAGAAGAAGCAGGCTCTGTGACAGCAGGTGTATCCTCTGGAGGTGGGTCAGAAGGAGCAACAGCAGCAGCAGCAGCAACATCCTAAGTAGAAGCTACACCAGGAGGCTCAACGACATCAGTGGGCTGAGGAGGAGCATGATGTTGGGGAACAAACTGTCTCAGATCCTCAGGGAAGGGTATTCCCTGATGGAGGAAAGAGAGGGATAGCAATATGTAAATACTGGAGACCATCTCCAAAAGAATATCACGAGCTGGTGGAGCAGAGGTGGATGTCAGATCTGCTGGAGGAACAGTGGATGAGGAAAGAGCTGAAGTAGATTTCCTCTTCTTCGAGGCAGTCTGCAGAGCCGAAGAAGATTTCGACTTTGCAGATGCGTCGAGGAGAGGACCAAAGGGCATGTGCTCGTAACGAGTCAAGTCAAAACCAAAATGACGGAAGACACGAGTCAGAAGACCACCGTAAGGAATGTGAGACGAGGAGGTCGTGAACTCAACCCTGTCCATCCTATCAAGGAGGACACCGGCTCAGTTCATGGGCATGCCAGAGAAAATAACATACATACACTTTAGTATATCCTGAGACGGATTATCAGATGATCCATACCTCGGCAGGATGTTGGACTTCACTACTAGGTGAACAGCCCAGCCTCTCGCAGAGAACATAGATGACCTGATGATTCGGGTTCAATATTACATATTTAACCCCCCATTTAGCCCTATTTTGTGCTCATGTGATGCTACATTGTTCTCTAATACGTACGTATTTTCTACACATTTAATTATTAGGGAAAACACACTATTTGAGCACAAAACAGCATTTAATGAAGTATTTCTGCACTTTTTATATTTTTCCTAGCACCGTCTCGATCTCACGATTCCAACGAATATTTATTTGTATTTTTCTGAGATCTGTACTAATTTCTATGAATTTTTGAATGCAGAATACCAATTAAATGGGGAAATACACTCAAAATACAAGATATACGGTCGCTGGCCAATCAAATAGCGACACGTGGCAGCCATCGGCAACATTCCCGCTTCATCCAACGGATGAAATCGAAGCTTAAATTAGCAGGCGACGTGGCAAGGCCTTGGTCGTTGATCTCTCATCTAACGGCGGGGAACGAAATCCAACGCGGAGCTGATGAATTCAAATGAGTCCGTCAGATCTCCATCGTACGGTTGATATTCAAGCCGTTGCGGACGAAGCAGCGCTTCGTTGGCGGGCGACGTGGTGAGTTTCCGACGGTCCGATGCCGATCCTACGGCCACAAACACTCCCGCATTGAATCGTAAAGTTGGGCGACGTGGCCAATTATAGACCTTGCGATGGTGATCGAACGGTCCACAATTGCCTCAACCAGCAACGAAGACAGCAGATTGATCGGGCGACGTGGCCTCTTTGCGACGGTTGGATGTTGATCCAACGGACAGACGTAGCTCCGAGAAGGATCCGATAAAGCAAGGCATCGCACGATCCTCAAAGCACACGTGGCGTGTCCACGTTAAATCCCGCATCGATCAACGGCTGTAGTTTACCCCGCTCGAGATGTGCGGCCAAGATTGATTCGGGTGCGTTTGGATGCGGGTTTAGACCCGTTAGCACAACCCAAACCCGCAATCTCTTTATAAAAGGTATTTTAGGGTTTTTTGGGCGTATTCAAGCAGATTGGGGGCGTATTTTGGGCGTATTGGAGGCTCTAGGAGCCGTATTCTCCCCCTGAAAAATTCTGTAAAATTTCAGAGGCCATTTTCTTATTTCCAGAGAGTTTTGATGTATTTTCAAGGATATTTGGTGATGAATTCTTAACTTAAACTCCTTATTTAGTGCTTTTTCTACCGTATTTTGCTATGAACTTGAAGTATTTTGTTATGAAACTTGTTTATTATTGCACGATGAGTAGCTAGAACTTATTTGTGCATGGTATGGAGTAGTTAGGGGATATTATTCGTGTTTATTTGGTTGAAATTCCTTGTGCTAAATCGTTTAACGTCGCTAAAATTGTAATCGTTGTTCGTAAATCGACTTTTTTAGATTCCAAAAGAATTAATTAAGTTGATGATCGCCCCAAAAGGGTGAGTTTTGATCTCCCCAAAAGGGAGTTTCATACCGTAGTTTTGATCTCTCCAAAAGAGAGTTTCATATCGTATTATAGCTTTAGCGACGATCTTTTTGAATATTTTGCTTGAACCCCCCAAAGGGCATCTTCCGATGAGTTGCTCCCAAAAGGAGAATTCATTGAGTTATATTGGGTATTTTCCGGTGAATTGCTCCCAAAAGGAGAATTCATTGCGTTATACCAATCAACCAAATTAATACGAATCGTTGACCCTAGCGAACCCATACCATGTGCATACTTTTTATAGATATTTTCAGACACAATTTTCTATGTTTATATTGTTCACATGATCACATCACCATCATCGCCATCACCATTAAAAGTGTTTAGTTCCTTTCCGTAGGATTTCTATTTGATTTGAATTGTGGTTGCAACAGATTTCTTCCCGTGGATTCGACATCTGGACTCCCAGATTTTACTACTTGTACGGACTCTTGCGCTTGAGAGAGAGCACCTTTTCGGTCCCACCACCTGACACCCGAATCAAGAGCTAAAGGCACCTCTCGAAACATATCCCGGAGGACAGACTGGTCAAGGTCGTCAATATCGGAGATGCTGATATCAGTGGGAAGGGAACCAACAGAGGGAATCCTAAGAATAGTCCCTAAGAGAGAGGGAGTGATCTTAATGTGGGTTCCCTGAACGACAGTATCGAGGATGCCAGTAGATGTATACTCACCGCGAACACAGTTCGCATAGAAGAGCTTCACCAGAAATGGATAGGCTCTGGGGGACTCGCTCTGAGAGAAGCGAAAAAGGTCGGCTATGTGAGTGGCAGAAAGAATGTCAGAAAGTCTCTCAGTTGTGAAAGATGGGAAATGTATGTACCACTCCCTGAGAATCTTGATCCCTAGAAGAGAGTTATATTTTTCCAAACAGAGATCGTCTCGGCAAATAGGAACTAGGGGATCAGCAAGGGGTGCAGCAGGAGATTCTGCTGATGAACTCGAAGCAAAAGGGGACAAACGAGGGTTCTCAGCAGCAGGCTCACTGATGTGAACACCAGTGGGCTTGCGCTGATGATGGATCAAAGGCTGAGCATCAGAAGAAGTAGCAGAAGAAGAATCGGCATTTTGGTTCGAGCTTGATAAGGTTTTTTCTTCTTGGCAATTGGTTTCTTGGGTGCCCTAGGTCGTTTAGGAGCATTGACTTTCTCTTTTCCCTTACCCTTAGGTGCCATGGAAACGAGAGAGAGAAACGATGCAACGAAATCGAAAGAAAGGGCAGGAGAGAAGCAAACCAAGTAGAGAAGCAACGACGAAGTAGCGACGAAGCAGGGAGGAGGAGATCGACGGCAGCGACAACATGAAATCAACTCGTAAAAGGAAGAAGGCCGACGGTTTTGGAGAAGAAATCGAGCGGGAAGACGAGCGGTCGAATCGGAAGAGAGAGAGAGAGAGTCGACGTGGGGAAGTGATCGCGCATTCTCGAATATAAAATTTGGGGAATGAATCTGAGCCGTTGGATCAAGGAATCGACTGCTCGGATCAAATCACTTGAACCGTCACAACAGAAGACAGTCGACTGATGAACAAAAGTCAGTCGACTGGATGAGGTGATAAACGATAAAGCTCAGAAAGATATAACAGTCGCCTGATGACTAAAATGCAGTCGCCTGTGAAACAAACAGTTGACTGTAAATCAGACATCAGTCGGCTGTGCGAAAGATGCCAAATCTCAGACGGAGATAGAGTAGGGCCGTCGACTGTCGAAGGAAAGACAGTCGTCTGTCCTGGTCCAAAAGTGCACAGTGAGATAGAATTCCAGAGAATAAGAACACTCACCCTAGGACCTATACACTAATCACAAATACATCGAAAACAATGTAAAAACAATAAATCCATTGAAACAAGAATCACTCCAATTAGTCTCGAAAACTCATGAAATCAATTAAGTCACAATTTCCTTTCTTAATCACAAAATATAATAAAGCACATGAAGATAGGCAACATAATGACATGAGCTCAAAAAAGAGTTATAACATGAAAGATTGAGCTTCTAGATTTCAGATTCACCTATAATTCCCAATTCTCCACGTAACCTCACAAATGAATCTTCTTTAAGAGGTTTAGTGAAGATATCAGCAAATTGTTTTTGGGCTTCAATGTACTCTAAGATGATGTCCTTCTTAGCTACATGATCATTTATAAAATGGTGTCTCACGTCTATGTATTTGGTACGGGAGTGGTGTACCGGATTCTTGGAAAGACAAATAGCACTTTGATTATCAACCATGATAGGGCAAGTATCACAATTGACACCATAGTCACTAAGAGTGTGTCTCGTCCAAATAACTTGTGCACATGCAAAACCCGCGACAATATATTCCGCTTCAGTCGTGGACAATGACACCGAATTCTGTTTCTTAGAAAACCAAGAAACTAAGGAATTTCCTAAGAAATGTCAAGTGCCACTAGTAGTTTTCCAGTCGGACTTGCATCCGGCAAAGTCGGCATCACTATATGAGATTAACTCATATGTGCTAGACTTAGGGTAAAGTAAACCATAATCTAGAGATTGATTGAGATAACTAAATATTCGTTTAACCGCAATCAAGTGTGACTCCTTAGGTCTTGCTTGATATCTAGCACAAAGGCATACGAAAAACATGATATCGGGCCTACTAGCGTTTAAGTAAAGTAAGCTACCGATCATACCTCGATATAGACGAACGTCTACATCTTTTCCGCTTTCATCCTTGTGTAGATGAGTAGTAGTACTCATGGGAGTCCTTTTGCTCGAAGACGATTCCATTCCGAATCGCTTAATAAGCTCCCATGTGTACTTTGTCTAATGTATGAATGTGCCATTCTCCATTTGTCGAATTTGCAATCCAAGGAAGTAGGTGAGCTCTCCCATGTGGCTCATCTCAAACTCATCCTTCATAGACTTGGAAAATTCTTGACAAAGATTAAAGTTAGTAGAACCGAAAATAATATCGTCTACATAAACTTGAATCAAAAGAATGTCATTTTCATAATCTTTAATGAAGAGTGTAGAATCAACTTCTCCCATTTTAAAACATAAATTCAAAAGAAAGGTCTTAAGTCGATCATACCAAGCTCTAGGAGCTTGTCTCAACCCATACAATGCTTTCTTAAGTTTGAAAACATGGTTTGAAAATTTTTCATGAATAAAACTGGGAGGTTGAGAGACATAAACTTCTTCATTGACAAACCCATTTAAAAATGCACTTTTAACATCCATTTGAAATAATTTAAAATTCTTATGGGATGCAAAAGATAAAAGCAACCTAATAGCTTCTAATCTAGCTACGGGGACAAAAGATTCTTCGAAATCAATACCTTCCTCTTGCCGGTAGCCTTGAGCTACTAACCTTGCTTTGTTCCGTGTGATTACCTCGTTTTCATCTGTCTTGTTCTTGAAGATCCATTTGGTCCCAATGACTTGGTGACCACTTGGAAGAGGTACGAGTTCCCAAACTTCGTTTCTCTCGAATTGCATTAGTTCTTCTTCCATTTCCACTATCCAAGAGCTATTCTCACAATCTTCTTGGATGTTCTTTGGCTCAATGGTAGAGACAAATGCGCAATGAGAGAATTCTTCAATTCTCGATCTCGTTCGAACACCCACACCAATATCTCCAATTATTTGGTTATGGGGATGATTACGAACGGTCGGATAAGCTTTGGGTATACATGTATCACTAGGAACAACTTCAACAACTTCGTTAGAAGTGTTAGTCTCAACAATAGAATCATTAATCTTAACATTATTAAGAGAATCACAAAGAATTTCTACATTATCATCATCAAAATGAGGAATGATTTTTGTATTTTTGTGATTTTATTTTTGGGATTTTTGCAAACTCACGTAAATGCGATGGAATGCAAAGATGGTCGTTGACCATTTATTTGGTTATATACAAAAGAAAGGGAAAAAAATATAGAAACTAGACATGTACTCGGTATCAGAGTTTCTACGCATCAATACTAAAGCTTCATGTGTTATCCTATTTCTCTTGAATCATACTTATTCATGAAACGTACTTAGTTATCACTCAAATCATGCAAATAATTCATTCATTTTCATAATTAATTCATGCAAATGTTTTTGACTGTTTCGAGAATATATACTGTGGAAAAATGAACTCATCTATGGAAAACATATTGAAAAGGTAATCTACTCAAGGAAATAACTCTATATCAATCAACTAAGATTTCAAGATAAAATCCATCATATAAATATAAAATTGAAGCATATAAGACTCAAGTAAAATGCTACGTGTGTTTGTAAAGAAAATCTCAGCAGAGTGTACATAGCTACAAAGTGCAATCATGGGAAAATCATTTCTAGTCTAAAAAGAGAAAAGAAAAGAAAGAAACGAAAAAACAAGCACACAATATGATGCATGAACACGCACATAAAAGGAAAATAAGATGAAAAATATAAAAAAATTGAATTTTTTTAGATAAATCGAAAATCCTAGAAATAAGATTAAAATGCAATTAATGTGACTAAATGGCATGGAATTGCACTCCCCAAACTTAAACTTCGCATTGTCCTCAATGTGATCATAATGGAAAAATATGAGAAACAATGATAATAATAATATGGGTAACTGGAATATGATAACATGAAATATGAATGATCCTAATGCAACTAAATGCACAAGCAATGATGCATGAGAGCGCCTTCCCCCAAGCTAAGCCAAACAATCCTGTTCATTGACTCGATCAATAAAATCACGACTTTGCTAAGCGTGATCAAGTCAAATGAATAAGAAAGTAGGCTTATTATGAAAGAAGTGCTCGATGGGTGGTGAGCAAAATGGTGAGACATCAATATAATGTGAAGAAGACCATCAATAAATCAGAGGGTATGGGGTGCATAAAATGTTGTTGCTGACATCATAGGGGTAAATCATTCTAACTAACTAAGGAAGCATTAAACATATATGGTCCTCTCGTTGTCGAGAGGATTCAAGATTATTGAAAGCATAAAATTTTACACTATTGCTACACTACTGGATTTGTACCACCTGATTTAAACGACAGATCCAAAATCTTCTGCTGTGCAGGTAACTATTCCAACTGCACTTTCCGTGGCTCCTCCAGATGGGTACCTCCATGAACACCAACGAACACCAGCAATGCATCCTCCAGCATTCCTATAAGGACTCCACATGTACCCTGCAGAGAATAGGATGCATCAGTTCGCTGCAAAAACTTTACCCTCATAATAAAAGTATTCCAGATAGGATCGTCTATAGAAATATACGAAATAAATAGTGATGGATGATACTTCCCTGGAAATAATTCAATATCCTCTTGTGCTGTGACAACTATCTCCCTGGTGTCCTCTCTCAGCTGCTCGGGTAACTCCGGATCATAGGTGTGGACCTCCTCATTATACAACTCCTCCTCATTACCAGACTCATCCCAGCGTAGCTCCTGATCATATGCAATAGTGTATGTGGCAGGTAGCTCCTCACTCTCCCTATCGGACGCGTACCATAGAACATCCTACTCATCAGGGTACACGTTCCAATGTACTTCTTTCACATATGTGGAAGTGTCCTACAAAAAATATGGTGTGTCATCAGTATCCGAATCATCATCGTCATTATAAATAGGAATAGATTCAAATAAAAGAAAAGAGTGTGTAAAAGATTCTCCCTGAATGGGAGCAACAAACTCTGGTGAATGCTCCTCAGGTGGATGCTCAGCCTCAGTGGAAGGTAGTGGTGGCTGCAGAAGCTCAACTGCAGGTGGATAAGACTCTGAATCTATCTGAATGAAGATATCCTCGTCCCGAAGTGCTGCCTCCACAATGGTATGCTCTGGCTCCGCATGTGAGGCCTCCTAATCAATATGCTCTGACTCGACATGGTGCTCTTTCGCCTTTTTATCAACTATCAGTGTAGGCTCTCTTTGGAATGGTGATGCTGGCTGCTCATGTGTGTCAACTTGTGGGGATATATCATGTGGAGGAGAAGGCTCACCAGCAATCCGAAAATATAGTCTATCCCCCTTAAGACTGACATGGACGTCCTCCTCAATTGTTCCTGCAGCTGAAACATGGTTCATAACAAAATTTGCAAATCGTAGCTTAAGTGCATCACCTGCTGCAATGCTCTCTGAACAGGTGAGCCTCACTGACTCCAAGATTCCCTCCAATAAGCTCCAAAATGTGTCCTACTCTGGCAATGCACATGACTCAATTTCTGCTTCCTCCAGTGCCTCTTGTCCATCCACTCTTCATATGCAAAGCTGTATGTAGGATGGGGGATCAACGACGGTACATTCTGGCTCTGGTAATATGACTGTCGATGCTTCTTGCCCATAAGATGATGAAGCCGAACTGATATCTTTGGAAATCCATGCAACCTTAATCATAAGGGCACTCATTTCAAGGTCCCTTTTCACCCATTCTAATTGAAGGTTGCTCTTTTCAATCTTGGCGAGCATTTCAACCTGTCATGCAAGAATCCCATTAGGAACGTATCCTCCTGTCTGATCAAAATCTGTGGTCCACATAATATCACCAATGACACCTGATCAACACAGATAAATACCTGAAGAAAAACATCAGTGGCACAAAAGAGTATAGAAATGATAATAATGGTGATTGGGGTGAAAATTTCTTTTTGTTGATTTTTTATTTTTCAAATTTTTTTCGTAGTCTAATCAACTTAATTGTGACAAACTGACACCAAATGGGAAACACCTCCCTGACAACAGTGCCAAAAACTTGATCGTGTCTGGATGCACACCCAGAAAAAAATGTAGTTTTACCGCAAGCGCACGGTTAAGTGTTGAGGGGGTATCGAATTACGAGGAGGTGGTGTTGGCTCCAATCGATCTTAGGTTGGTTCGACTACGATAGTTTATTGGTGGAGATGGTTATGATATGATGTAATGGCAATGGTGATGGATGTCAGTGTCGATGATAAAGGCTGTCACAAGAAACACTCTTCACACAATAATATACAAAGAAAGAAATAAGGTAAGAGATCTAGGACCAGGGAATCCCCACGATAGATTTTCGAGTTTCAATGTGAATATGAACTCCTAATTGTAGTGCCCTGGGAAGCTACTGCACATGTACTAGAGGGGGGGGGGGGGGTGAATAGTACTTTTAAATAATAGGGAGAGTTATTCCTAATTATCGTGCAATTAACAAACAACAATGCGGAATAACAACAATCAAGAAATAAAGCAAACGCAAACACAATGGTTTAATGGGTTCGGATCCACCCAAGTCTCCCCGACTTGTTCCCGGTGATCCTACGTCCCAACCACCCGGATCCCTTCCGGATACTTGAGTTAGAAACCCTAACTCAAGATTTCCAATATGAACACTTGCGAAAACCTCACAAGCGCAATCGACCTACAATCGATGACCGTGACTCCCACAACCCGGGATCACGCAAAACCTCTCACAACCGAGAGTATACAATTCAAATATAACTGAAATGAAATGCTTACCAACAAAATACCTATGCCTTGAGATTTCTTACCAAATTAGGGCAAAGAGGATTTTGATGGAGGAAGAGTCACCAAACCCTAGCTTCAAGAAGATGACCAGCAATGGAAGCCTAGGGATGAGATGGATGACCTAGAATCAAGCCCTTGGCTTGGAAGGCTCACAACCAATGAATCTCTCTTGAAGAATGAGAGTGAGGGAGAGATTCTTGAGAATGAGAGAGCTTGAAGATGAGAGTTGAAAGCTTCTCTTTGAATCAATAGAACTCTGGAAAATAGCAGCCTTGGATCCTATGAAATAACCCCTTCAGGTATTTAAAGGATCAAGAGAAAAGAGAGAGAGAAACGTCGCTTTCAAAACTCCAACGGATCTAAATCTGAAGCAGACTAGTCGGTCTAAGAAGGATCACTGACCGACTAGTTCATCAACTAGTCGGTCGGTGATTCAACATGGACCGACTAACAGCTCGATAGCCAAAAGAGTGATTTCCAGGCAACCTGAACTAGTCGGTCTAAGAAGACTTGCCAACCGACTAGTTTGCCAACTAGTCGGTCGGTGAGTGTTCTTTGACCGACTAAGAGTGAAATGCACGAAGCTGAATATAAGTTACACTAGTCGGTCAAAGAACAAATGTTGACCGACTAGTTTCACAACTAGTCGGTCGATGAATGTTCTTGGACCGACTAACTGTAAACAGTAACTCAGGCTGTACAGAGGCAAGCTCAACTAGTCGGTCTGAGAAGGATTCCTAACCGACTAGATCGCCATCTAGTCGGTCGATGAACCTTCTTTGACCGACTAATTGATCGACATGGCTGAGCTGAAATGAGTTAGGACATCTAGTCGGTTCATGAAGAGTTACCGACCGACTAGATCGTCATCTAGTCGGTTGGTGACTCTACTTGAACCAACTAAGATGCACTAGAAGCCGAGGGAAGAAGTGATAGGCTTCGGGAAAGTTTCTAATGGCTTCTAGGATAATCCTAGCTCTAAGATATGAGCGATATGAAGATAGACATGTAAGAATTACTCAAGGCTTAACATTCTATAAATCGAAGCAAAAAGACTATGAATAAAACCTTAAGGAACGGTCTTTGAAAGCTTCGATCAAATCTTCATGACTTCCAAAAAGATCCAAAAGCATCAACGAAGCTTTAGGCATTGAGTACGAGCTTTGAGAAGTCTTAAGATGTCGCTTTGAGTGTTCTCGTGAATTTGGCGACGATCTCCATAACTGCACTCACAAAATGTTAGTTCATGATATATTTATGTTTGCTCATCATCCAAAACCAAATCCGGGGAGTCCAATACTCAACACTAATTAGTAACTATTGGTTTAGGGTGAAATTGTCGCAACTATATTGAGAACTAGAGCACGCTCTCGCACTACACAAGTCTATAATAACTTAAGCTAGAACATCTCCTAACGCAAGCCTAGTTTAAATTATTAGCATTAAGATCGAAATTATAATTCAATTCTCGCTCATGTTCACTCTCGTGCAACGTGAGTTCGAGTCTAGATTATGGTGGTTCCTATTCATCTTACTGTTGTACAGGCAAATATAATTATAGAAATATAATAAAGATGCTAGCTTTGGTCGCTCTCGCGCACCAATTCTAGGATATCTCGATTATATGTCTAAATAAAATATCTAGCTATTTCTATAGATCAAGATCTTCTCTTGAGCTCTCAAGATCTAAGCAGAAATCCCTAGCTATTTGTAGTCAATCAACCATAATCTAACCCTAAACAAGTTTAGCAACAAGGGTTTCATTAAATTTCACATATCAAACCTTAGACCCATATGATTCATCCCTTTGCCCTAGAACAAGAAGTAACCAAGCATAGCAATAATGATATAGAAATCAATAAGAAACATTGCTTGCATATAAAAAGATATCAAATCAAAGATTCAAATAACAAATACAAAGATACTTAGCTTTCATGAAGAATCCAATACAAATACAAGCTTTTAGAACCAAGAGGGGGCATAGTGCATGGCCTAACCTCTAAAAAGTCTCCAAGAAATAATAACAGGAACCCCTCTCAATGACGGCTACAAAGTTGTATTTATAGCTGTAAGGATCGCCTTACCCTTGCAATACTAACAACAACACACTAGAGGGGGGGGGGGGGGGGGGGTGAATAGTGTAATGGCACAAATTGTGTATTTAAAAATTAAACTTGCAAATGCGGAATTATAAATGCAAGAGGAATTTAAACACCACAAAAATCTAAACGCAAACACAAGATGTTACCCTGGTTTCCCAAACTTGGGTACGTCCAGCCACACCAATATCCACTATAATTCTCACACAGAGAAGTGAATACAATCTCACACAGAGATACCTCACACAGAGGATTTGGATTCTCACACAGAGAAATCCTTGCTTTCACACAGAAAGACTTTTGCTCTCACACAGAGAGACTCAAACTCTCACACAGAGAGAACTCAACCAACCCTCACACAGAAGGTTATACTCTCACACAGAGAGTAACTAGCTCTCACACAGAAAGCTAGGGTTTCAATGAAATAACAAAGTAAAACAAATAATCTTATCTATGCCTTGAGATGAACTTACTCATTAATGAATGCAAGGCATGGAAGAGGATCTCCAAGTGATGATATTTGCTAGAATTGTACTTGGATGATTTCCCTCGAGCTTGACTTCAAACATGAAGGAGATTTAGAGCTCTAAGAGGGAAATGAGAGAGTTTGAGAGTGGCTTATTTTATCTCAAAATATTTTCAATAGCATCAAGAAGTTCTTATGAACTCAGCCCTCTCATATATATAGGAACCCGATATCAACTCTCAAAACCCAAGGAAACATCCAAAAACAAAAAGCTGCAACGGCTAGTTTCTGGGCAGAAACGTCACTGACAGTCGACTGAAGAACAAATGACAGTCGACTGTCGACTGTCCAATGGCTATAAAATATCCAACGGCTATAATCTGAACCTCGACAGTCGACTGATGAAGTCGATACAGTCGACTGTAAACAGGACATGCGCCTGTAAAACCTTCATCAGGCGACTGCTGCATGGGATGGAATAAAACAGAGAGATGCACTCTTTCTCCCAGTATGCATACAGGTGACTGAAGAACAAATGACAGTCGACTGTAAAATAGACAGACGACTGTTTATCCTTCATCAGTCGACTGCTGTAGGAGATGGAGAAAAACAGAGAGATGCAATATTCGCACTTACGCCTTTCAGACGACTGTTGACCATTTCAAGGCGAATGTAAATATACAGACGACTGTAATTTGAACATCAGTCGACTGATGCGAAAAACTCAAGTGTCAATAAAAATGTTGACTTGAGCAGTGCACCACAGTCGACTGTAGAAGGCTCGACAGGCGACTGGAATCACACAGTCGACTGTGAATCATTCAGCAGGCGACTGTAGGAAAGCCAGAGAGTCCAAATGAGTCTTTGGACACGATGGGCCTAATGGGTTGGATTCTATGATAATCCTAAGTCTCACTAAGATGGTTAAATGCATATGCATGAATGGGTAGACCATCTATCAAGGCATTACATAAATCATAGACTCAAAAAGAGAGAAAGCAATAAATGAAATATTACATGGATTACATTGCTTTCCTTAGAGTCTATGGCTTCAATCTTGATGCCTTGATGCTCCCCATCATATCCAAGCTTTGGCACTCCTTGAGTCCAAGCTTTGGCCCTTCTCTGCTTGATGTCCATCCTTGCACCAAGTGTTTAGTCTCCAAAAATGATATTCTTGAAAAGTAACTAAGAGACTAAAATAAGAGAGTCATTAGCAACAACATAATGTTGTGATCATCATCAAAATAATATTGGTATGAAACACCAATACTCAACAATAGATCCCCCGAAAACCTCAGAATTTTTTTACCAAAATACCCAAAACCCTAGTCGTAAAAAATTTTCAAAATTTTGGCCGCCGGCTCACTCGGTTGGGATTTCACTCGGTCGAGTGGGAATTCCTGCAGAAACTCCAAAAATCAGCATTCTGTTTCATATGGTCGCTCAGTCGAGTGAGATTCTACTCGGTCGAGTGAAATTCTCACTCGGTCGAGTGGGACTGATACACGAAATTCCAGCACTACTACTCAATCTTGCAGAAATTCAAGAAAATTCATCTGACCTCCGTTTTGAGTGTTCTTGGCGGTGTTGGAACCATCATGAAGTCTACTATGAGTGAAAAATATCACATTGTCAAGATGGCATCTAGAATGATAGCAGAAATCAAAACAATGTGGAGGTAGTGCGTAAATCTTTGACGTTACAGGCGTTTTAGCTTTGTTTCTTCTTCTTCTTTGCTCCAATTTTCATATATCTTTCTTCCATGTCTTTTGGTGCTTCCAACTCATATCCAAGGATATTCTTACTGCTCTTGCATCATCAATCATGGCTTCATCTCCATATTGCACCGTATCGCTCCAATTCGCTCTAAATTCTCTGAAATCAATATAAACGCTCCGAAAGTGAAATAGTTCCAAATATTCATCGAAAAGCGTATAAAATTGGGATATAGAGGGTGAAACATGATATGAATGTATGAGAATAAATTTGTAAAATTCATGCATATTACCTACCCAGTACAGACACCTGAAGTTCCCATCCTAGACGTCTGCATAAGTGAGTCAGACGCCTGGATGATGAACTTCTGACGTCTGGAAAAATACGAACTGAATTTCCAGAAACTCAGCTTCTATAGTATAACTAAATTAGACGTCTGAAGTTATGTTATTAGACATCTGCACATTGCGTCAGGCGGCTGGATGACATACATCAGACACCTGGTAATTTATAAGCAAAATTTCCAGTAGCTCAATCTCTGAAGTCAGTTATGATCAGCCATCTGAAGTTATGTTGCCAGACATCTTTATAATTGATCAGATGTTTGGATGATGAACATTAGACGTCTGGTTATTCAGACCAAAAATTACAGTAACTTAGTTCCCCACTGTCAGTATGATCAGCGTACGATGCCTTTGAGCCAGATAGACAGTGGACCATGCATCTGGGAAGTATTCTTTAGACGTATACCAAGTGTCTGTTAGCCTACTTTATTGATCCAGTCAGATCAGTACAACAGGTGTCTGGTATGTCTACTTCAGGCGCTTGGTGACTAGGATTTCTGCCCGTTAATAGCCGTTTCCAGCATTAAATACTTGTGATCTTTCTATGATTTTGGACAGCTTTTGATGGCTTATAAATTGGGCTTTAATGTCTTGACTTGAGAACTCTAAGACACACCATTGAATATACTCCCAAGTAATTGCAAGTCATTTATTCTTTTAAAGAGCATTTAAGAGCATTCAAGAGCATTCAAAGTCATTCAAGATCAAAGCTTTAAGTTTCAACTTGTCTCCAAAGCTTTCAAGATCAAGCTTCCATCATTCATTGCTATCAACTTGAGACAAGTAGTAATTGTTCTCTCATCATTTAGAGCACATCACACATACCTTTTTGTCCCATTCTTCAAGTTAACATTCAAGACATAGGTTGTGTTAATTGTTTCATATTGAACATCTTGTTCTATTTCTCTCTTGTTATTTGAGACAAACTCTCGGGTTGTGAGAGTGATCCGTTTCCAGATTGTGGGAAGTGGAAGAAGAAAGTATATCGGTTTTTCACTTGTCGATTTTTGGTAAGTGGATATTAGTGGAACACTAATCACTAGCAGGTTGGCTAGTGGATTGTTGGAGTATGATTTAAGGGAGTCGGGGAGACTCGGTGAATCCGAACCAGTGTAAATCTGGTGTTTGTGGTTGCATTCTCTGTGTTGTTGTTCTCTCTTTACTATTCCACACTAGGGTTGAATACGAGTTTTATAATTTGGCGTAATTTTCTTATTATCATTATAAAACACTATTCACCCCCTCTAATGTTTTTCCTATAGTTTTAGATCCTACAATTGGTATCAAAGCGAGGTTTTCAATTTATGGCAACCACAAGGAACAACAACAATCGGGATGGTGCGTCTTCAATTGCCGAAGGGCAATCCACAATTCGACCCCCACTCTTCAACATGTCAAATTGTGGCTATTGGAAAGCCGAGATAGTCATCTTCCTAAAGAGCATCTCACTTTGGCGTACGGTGGAAAAGGAGTATATTGATCCTCTTGAAGAAGACTTCTCCAAATGGTCTTTGGTTCAAGTGCTTGCGGAGACAAATAATGCAAAAGCAATGAACTTGCTTTTATGTGCATTGAACACAACAGAATTCGACAAAGTGTCGAATTGCACAACCGCACCACCTACAAGTTTCTCATGAAGGGACAACCCAGGTAAAATTGTCAAAACTTCGTGTTTATGTACAACGATTTGAGTCATTTCAAATGCAGGAAAAGGAAACCATCTCTAGGATATAGACAAGATTCACGGATATCGTGAATGAGCTCGAAGAGCTTGGGAAGGAATATAGCCAAATAGAGAAAGTAAGGAAACTTATTATGGCCATCACTCCGGAATGGGAGAAAAAGACACGAGGAAGGCAATAACATAGCCACATACACGGTTGAGACTTTCATAGGAAATCTCCTGGCTTATGAGGTTAGGAAGGCGGATAGAGAAGAAAGGAATGATTTAAGTGCTCTATCCAAACCTAAGAAGAAAGCACTTACATTCAAAGCCGCTTCGGAGAATGAAGACTGCGATGAAGAAATAGACATGGAGTCTATGTCACTTATGGCAAGGAGGTTCCAACGATTCTACCGAAAAAGGTAACGTCAAACCGAGAAACAAATTTGTTTCCAATAACGATTCTTCTTTGTGTTATAATTGTAATAAGCCAGGACACATCATGAAGGATTTCCCTTTGCTTAAGAATAGGGTAAAATGAAAAGCTCCCAAGTATAAGAAGGGAGATATGAACAATGAGAATAAAAAGAAGAAAGGATTAGTTGGAACTTGGGAAGATTCGAGCGAGGATTCGAGTAGCGAAGACCCGGAGGAGGAAAAGGGAGGGGTAGCGCACATGTGTTGCATGGCAAAAGAAAGATCTCCAAAGAACTCGAATAGTGACCGTGACATCGATGAGGTAACTATGGATGATCTTAGACTAGCAAATGAGCAATCATTTGATAGGTATCAAAAATTGTTCAATTCCTATATGAATGCTAAGGATAAACTTGCTAGCATAGCTACTTAATCCATGAATAACGATATGAATGTTGGCACTACACATAATGCACTAATGAAGGAAAAAGCCACTTTGGCTTCTCAAAATGAATGTTTGAGAAATGAGGTAGTATCCCTCAAATCTCAATTGGACGATGTCCAAATTAATGAGTGTGACGATGTTGAGATTGAAACACTTCGATCTCAAAACACACTACTGGGAAATGAGAATGTAGCTCTCAAATCCCAAGTTCATGAGCTCACTACACATGTATCCATCTTGGATACTAAATCTTTGCACTAATAAAGAGATATGAGCTCATGTCCGCCAACGTTGATATATTCAACAATGGTAAGGACAAATTAAACACATTGCTTGAAAACCAACTTCCTGCAAATCACTGCGGTGGACTTGGGTATTCAAACGATAGTGCTTTCAACTATCACACATCATATAGTGGAGACACTATAGAATTCGTGAGGCCATCCTTTGGTGTATCCACAAGTGGAGCAACCAAACCCTTAAGTAGTTCAACTATCTAGACAAGTTTCATTCCGGTGATACCATCTTTTGGAAAGAAACCCACCAAGGGTGTATGTAAGGACCCAGGCTATGTTGAAAACACTAGAAGGGGGGTTGAATAGTATTTATAAAATTTAAACGATAGCTATACCAATTTAAATTCCTAACCAACAATTAATGCGGAATGTAAATAAACCCAAATTGAAACAATGCTAACACAAAGATGTTTCAAGGGTTCGGATTACCCAAGTCAACTCCCGACTTGTTCCCGGTAATCCTACGTCCCTTCTACCCTGATACCACCGGATACTCAAGTTAGAACCCTAACATAAGGTTTCATTTAAGCCCAATTGTAACAACCCTACAAGTGAAATCAAAACACAATCGATGTCTTTGACTCCCACAACCGGGGAGCAAGCAAACCACTCTCACAAACCGAGAGTTAAACAAATATCGAAAGATATGAAATAATGAAATAGTAACACTTACAATCACATATGTCTTGAAGTATAACTTGAAGAAACAAGTGTGTTGTGTGTTAAAGTCTCTTTTGAAAGAGAGAAAATCCCTTTCTCTTGTCACCACCAATTGCCTAGAGGATATCACTTTGATTTTAGGTTAAGAGTAAAAGAGAATAAGATTGGAATTCTTGGGCTTTTGGATTGAGAGCTTTGATAAACTTGAAGATGAAAGCTAGGTGTTTTCAAGAGTTGATCAAGAAGATGAGTAACCCCTCAATGAAACAGTAGAAGCTCTGTTTATAGGTTTCCCAACACCCCCAAACAGAATCCCCAAAAACCTCTTTGAAATCCATGGAGAAAAATCCAACGGATAGAATTTACACAGTCGACTGTCGACAGTTGAAGAAAACACAGTCGACTGCTGCACTGTGTCAGAGGGTAGGTGAGAATTCAAATGAAAACTTACCACGTAAGACAGTCGACTGATGAAGAGAAGACAGGCGCCTGTTAAACTAACAGGCGACTGTAAATCCTTCTACAGGCGACTGGCCGCAATATGGATAAGCTGAGAAACCTCAAAAAAGTTTGGGAAGACACGACAGGCGACTTATGTGGAACACATGGCGCCTGTGCCATGGACATGCGCATGTGAAACCAACATCAGTCGACTGGCACTAAAACTTGAGACTTTCCAGAGAGCAGAGTCTGTAGAGGAATCATAGACAGACGACTGTTGAAGCATTGACAGTCGACTGTGCCTTGGACATGCGACTGTCAATTCAACATCAATCGACTGTCCAGATGAAAAAGAAAGTGACCTTTGGGTTAAAGAGAGACAGTCGACCGTTTAACAAATCACAAGTGACTGTAGCATGGACATGCGCCTGTATTTTGTACAGCAGTCGCCTGAAGGAGTTAAAGCTAAAAGGCCCAAAAATCAATTGATTAAGTATGTACATAACATGCGACTATAAAACAAATCACAATCGACTGTTTTGAGACAGGCGCCTGTAAATCGTTCAGTAGTCGCCTGTTGAAATCCCAAAATGCACATGCTTGAGAAATGTGAATTGGAGTCTAAGGAAATGTGATCTAATGATTTCCTAGGACAGAAATGAAGATGTGTGTGTGCTCCAACATAGTTCTACTTCTAAGCTACATATTAGAAGAGAATAAAAAGATTACATTTTGTAGAACTCTCTCTTCTATCCAAGGTATGAGCTTGAAGTCTTCTAGGAGCTTCAATCACCATATTTAATCATCCAATCCAGTTTTCATTCTTTCGTTGATCTTTGAGTGACATCCATTGCTAATTGATCTTCATGATATGCTTATGCAATGGATTAATTGCAAATAAGGGGATTAGTCACAAGTATTTATGTTTGCTCATCATTAACACCAAGTAGGGAGAAGTCCAATACTCAACATTTTCCCCCTTTTTTATGCTGACAAACAAACATAAACAAAAAGATAAATAATTGTGCTTAATGAAAACTTACTTCCCATACATAGATGCCAATCAAGTTAGTCAATGTATATAAGGGCATCTATAGATCAATTGAAGCGAGTATGTAAGATATGTATGAATGAAATGATTTTCTTGAAATCTTGAAATCTAGGATTTTATAATCCAAGTTCATTATATCTTACTCCCTTTGAATCTAAGGCAACTTCAACCTTAGATTCAAGTTTAGAATTAGAATTTACTTAGCACATAATTATGATATGTTTATTTCTCTTCCCCTATGGCATTATCCAAAAAGTGGGATGTCACGCCCTTCTCTCCCAAGTATGGGATGCGTAGCTGACGAGGCCGCCGTAGTATTCAGACTCAGGCTTCGAGCCCTCTTATCTAAATACTACTAGGCATTTTTTGTGGATAAATAAATTAATAAGCAGGCCACTGCAACAACATTGGAATAATACAAGACAGAAAGGAAAAGTGCTCCAACTGAAATATAAATCGCAGTACTGAAAAGAAAATACAACAATATAGAAGTTACATTACATTACATCATACAAGTCCATATACATGCATCAGTTGTACAAGGGGTTCAAAAGTGGGGTACAACAAAAAGAAGAAACCCCCAACTCAAAAAGTACAAAAGGGGCTCACACCCGCTACAACTCACCCGCTAGTCTAACCCCGGGAAGTCCAACTGTACCAAGTCGTCCGTAGGCTCTACCTAAGCAGTACTGGCACCGGTCTCTGACTCCGGAACCCTCACAGACTGATCGGGTCCCGCACCTAAAATACACAAGTTGGGACACGTCAACGCGTGACCCAACAGAAACTCCTAACACTCTAATAGAACCCAGTTTTAGAACTGGTCTCCATAACTGGCCAACTAACTACAAGTGTCACATCAATCTCAAGGTTTATGCAGAAATTAAGAACAGAACACAAGTGCTGAAAAATATACAACAGAAAGCAGAACTGAAGTAAAATTACTGATTAAATTAATTAAAATTAAACATTGTTCTGATTTGGAACCCGGGTAAACCGTAGGACACTAAAGAAGCGGACTTCACACAGGGTGAGTGAAAAGTGGTACCATTCCAGCGACACGAGCACTGGAGGGGCCTCTCGTAACTCCATACCCGAACGTGGCAAGGTACCAGAGTGAGACTCATCTCAGTTTTTCTTGGGACAAACAGAGAAAACCATCATTTACCGACATGGTGCGACACGAGCACACCAGCGGCCTCTCTAGCCCTCTCAAACTCCCCTTCCGGGGCAACACATCGGGCGAGATATGCTACTACTGTCCGCTCCTTAACACCTAAAATTTACCGTGTTCCCGCAAACCCACATCCAGAGTCTCACCCATTTTAGAATGGATTGAACGCTCCCGATGTCAAACTCTCTGCTCACTCTCAGTTTTTCAGAACTTTATTATTATATCTCATCGTTGTTTCGACAACAATTTGTTAGCGGCCTCAACTATCGCTTTTACTTCATCATTACACTTATTTCTTATCCTCATCATCACATAAAACATGACATATAATATCATGATAACTGGAATTGAACAAAAACATAAAATAGCAAAATATGGCATGATAGTATTCTAAAACTTGAATCTGTCTAAACAGTTACAACAGAAAGAACAGCCAGTTTGACCTAACTACAGTCAGTTTAGCCTCTGGTCTCTTCACGAAAATTGTCGATCTATGGGTTCTACACAAGCACACCAAATTTCAGGGAAAAATTCCAAGTATATAAATTATAGTGATGTTTCTCATAACATATACAATTTCAGTCTGCAGGATCAGAAACTGAGGCATTTTCAAGTTCAAATTACTACCAGTTAAAGGCAGAATTAGAATTTCGTAAAATCACTTTGGAAAATTAGCTTGAAGCCAGCTTTCCAACGGCACCAAGATTACAATATTCCATTAAGTGTGCAGTGATTTCTGCTCATTTGACTGAAAGGTGTCCAGACTGTCTATAAACAGACCAGTTTCAGAAACTGAATTTTTACCCGATTTTACAGTTCGAATTTGCAAAACTTGTAAACATGAAAGTTATTAAGGACTTCGATATGAACAACATGTATTTTTTTTCAGGCAATTCCATGTAGCTAATTTGGTGCAGAAAGCTACCAAAGTCGCAGCCAGTTCTGAGCAAATTTCAGCATGTTGTTCATCTTGCTAATTACATGTTTAACATCTAATTTACAGAATTAGGACTATCCTAATTAAAACCCTAGTTCCGAATATTAAGTTCTACTAAAGGATTTGATATTTCTACCTCTAAAAAGTCCTCCAAAAATTTTCTCTTACCCTTTTTAATCCTTGATGAACTTGAGCTCCTAATCTCCTTCAAGCTCCAAATTTGGCTTCTAAAGATGGATTTTGGAGAGTTTTTAGGGAGAATTTGATGTTGGAATGATGAGGAACACGAGAGTGTTCTTGGTGGTCGAGTGGGTGGTGCTTTGGGAGGAGAATGGTGGTGGGAGGATGAACACAGGAAGAAAGGGGAGGGGGAAGAATTTTGGCCTGGTGGGGGGGGGGAGGGGAGGAGAGGGTGAGAATGAGAAATTTTCTTTGATTTTTGGTTTTCCTTTTTGATTCTTGTTTTTCCTCCAAAATCCTCTCATCCACACACTTGTTCAAAGCTTAATACACTTGTTAGCTAAGTGTTCATGCAAGATGCCACCATGCTAATGTGGTGTCATGGTTATAGATTTTTAGGAATTTGTATTTTTAGAAAAATAGAATACAAGAGGAAATACATCATACCTCTTTTAATACATGGTATTTCATCCAATACTCTTATTTACTAATACCAATTGAGGAGGTTAAAATCTTTTAAAAATAATCCCTACACCAAATAATTAAAAGAAAAATACTAGCATACTCCCAAAAATTATGCGTACGCATTTACGCCAAAATACGTATTAATACGTGTACATTGAAATTGGGGCCATTACACCATACACCCCTTAAAATAAATTCCGTCCTCAGAATTTCAAATTAAGGGAGAAAACTCTCTATACAACACATCATCTAGCAATAACAAAATTACATCACACAAACAAGCGAGGGTACTTCTCTCTCATCTCATCCTCAAGTTCCCAGGTAGACTCTCCTGGTGACTCTCGGTGCCACATAACCCTCACCAGGTTGATTGATTTCTTCCTCAGCATCTTCTGCCTTCGGTCTAGAATAGCCACAGGCTGCTGATCATAAGTCAAGTCTGGTCGCACTTCAATCTCTGAGAAGTCGACGACATGATCATGATTCCCAACACATCTCCTGAGTTGTGATATGTGAAACATATTATGTACTCCTTCCAGAGATGCTGGCAAGGCAATTCTATAAGCCACTTCTCCAACACGAGTCAGAACTTCAAAAGGTCCAATATATCTTGGACTCAGCTTCCCTCGTCTTCCAAAACGGATTAGCCCTCGTGTTGGTGAAATCATCAAAATACTATCTCGCCTGGCTAACACTCTAAGTATCGCCTCTTTGCATCTGCCCAATGCTTATAACGGTCTTGGGCTATGCGAAGATTATCTCTGATGACTCCCAAAACATCCACGGTTTCAGCGATCATATCAGGGCCCAACAATTCACGATCTCCAACATCATCCCAACTAAGAGGAGATCGACACTTCCTCCCATACAGAGCTGCAAATGGCGCCATGCCTATACTGGCTTGATAATTGTTATTATACGCGAACTCTACCAGATGTAGATGTTCATCCCAAGAGCCCTTAAAATCCAGCATGCACGCCCTCAATATATCTTCCAGAATCTGAATTTTCCTCTCCGACTGACCATCTGTTTGTAGATGGTATGCAGTGTTGAAACTCAGTTGTGTTCCCAAGCTAGCCTGCAGACTTCTCTAAAAGTGATATGTGAATCTAGTGTCACGGTCAGAGACTATACATACAGGTACTCCGTGAAGCCTCATGATTTCCTGCATACATGACTTAATCAGAATCTATATCAACAATAAATCAAACAGAGATATAAAAATCTCACCTCCATATATCTCTTAGCAAGATGGTCTGTCGACTGGCCCACTCGAAAATGTATGAGGTGAGCTGATTTGGTCAACCAATCAACGATTACCCAAATAGCATCATTTCCTCGAGGAGTGCGAGGTAAGTCAGTTACAAAGTCCATCGTCACATGTTGCCATTTCCACTCTGGAATCGAAAGAGGATGCCGTAGTCATGTCGTTCTCTGGAGCTCGGCTTTGACTTGCTGACATGTCAGACATGAAGCTACACTCCTAGCCACACTACGATTCATGTCGTGCCACCAAAAATGTTGTCGCAGATCACGATACATTTTGGTGCCGCCGGGATGGATAGAATAAGGTAAGCTATGATCTTCTCTCAACAATTCAGCCCGAATGTCACCTGATGGCACACAACTCCTGCTCCCAAAATGCAGAGACCCATCTTCATGAATACAAAAATTATT
Organism: Scilla litardierei; assembly: GCA_030789695.1. Lineage (NCBI taxonomy): Eukaryota > Viridiplantae > Streptophyta > Magnoliopsida > Asparagales > Asparagaceae > Scilla > Scilla litardierei. Next base: position 44,583,853 of record CM061142.1, read on the forward strand.
ACGAAGTCCGGCCTCTGTTTGTTCTCGAATCTTCTTCAATTTCCCATCTCCAGACGGAGCTACCTTAATCCTTTCAACCAAATCAAATTGAACTTGCAAATTCATCATCACTACTGATGTACCAGGTAAGACAACGTCAATCTTCATCTGCCGAATATCACTCCAAAGTTCCCTCAGCACAGTCAACATCATCACTGTCAGCATGCGACTAAGAGCATCAGGCACTACGTTGACTTTTCCAGGGTGATATTGGAGGTCAACATCATAATCAGCCATCAATTCGAGCCATCTACGCTGCCTCATATTCAACTCTTTCTGAGTGAACACGTACTTCAAACTCTTGTGATCTGTGTATATCTTTGCACGTTCACCCAGAAGAAAATGCCTCCATAACTTCAATGCAAATACAACAGCTGCTAACTCCAAGTCATGCGTAAGACAGTTCCTCTCATGAGTCTTCAACAGTCTAGAAGGATAAGCTACTACCCTACCATGCTGATGGAGAACACATCCCAATCCTATGCCTGATGCGTCATAGAAAATCTCATATCCACCTGAACGGTCTGGAATCATCAGGACAGGTGCAGTGATCAATCTATGCTTCAATTCATCAAATGCTTACTGACATTCCTCTGACCAGTTGTAAGCAACATTCTTCTTGGTTAGATGAGTCATCGGTGCATCGATCTTAGAGAAATCCTTGATGAACTTTCTGTAGTACCCAGCCAATCCCAAGAAACTTCTGATCTCTGTAATTGACTTAGGAACTGGCCACTTCTTCACTGCAACAACCTTCTCTGGATCTACAGCTATCCCATCTCCAGATACAACATGTCCCAGAAAAGCAACCTTGGTCCAGCCACAACTGACACTTGCTATACTTAGCATAAAACTGGTGCTGCCTCAGAGTTTCCAAGACTATCCTCAGATGCTCAGCATGATCTTCCTCTGACCTTGAGCACACCAAAATATCATCAGTGAAGACGACCACAAACTGATCCAAGTACTCATAGAAGACTTGGTTCATCAATCTCATGAATGTGGCTGGTGCATTAGTAACGGCGAAAGGCATCACTAAGAACTCATAATGACCATAACGGGTTCAAAATGCAGTCTTTCGAATATCTGGTCCTCTGACCTTCACCTGGTGATACCCACTTCTCAAATCCAGCTTCGAATATACACGCGATCCACCCATCTGATCGAAGATGTCATCAATCCTAGGAAGAGGATACTTGTTCTTCACAGTAACCTTGTTCAACTCCTGATAGTCGATGCACATCCTTCGAGATCCATCCTTCTTGTTCACCAAAAGCACTGGCGCACCCCATGGTGAAACACTCGGTTGAATCAGGCCACGCTTTGACAAATCTTTCAACTGACTATGAAGCTCTGTTAACTCTGGAGGAGCCATACGGTATGGAGCCTTCGCAATCGGTTGAGTGCCTGGAATCAGATCGATGGTGAACTCCAAAGATCTATCTAGAGGAAGTCCATAGATATCGTCTGGAAAGACATCAGGAAAATCCTGGACTACCCTCAGCAATACAGGTCCAGCTTCCATCTCCATCATCACTTCTACTGGGATGGCCTTAAACTTTAACGGTCCAAGGGAACTACTACCACTAAGAAATTCAAACTCTGGATGATCAGGAATCTGAAATACTATCTTCCCGAGTCTACAATCTATAGTGGCATAAAACATCCCTAACCAGTCCATCCCAAATACTGCTTCAAAATGAGGCATCTCCATCACTAAGAAATCTGCATACAGCCTACGTCCACAAATCTCTACAGGACACCGACGGTATCCTGAAGAACTGCGGATCACTCCATTCCCTGTATGGATATTCCAACTATAAGCAAAGGAGTCTACTATTAAGGAATTCCTAGTCACAAACTGCTGAGACAGGAAGCAATGGGATGCTCCCGAATCAAAAAGTGACAAGGCAGGGAAGGAAGCAACTCTAATAACACCTAAGAGAAATAACACAAACTAACATAAGAGTCTAAACATTCTAATCACAGCAACAAATATAACATACTATAATAGAAATAAGAAAACATCCATTATTAAAAATAAATAGGTACCAGTGATCACTCGATCAGTGTCCTCTGCCTCCACAGCTGACATGGTAAAAGCCTGGCGCCTCGACGCCCTCTTCTAGGGGTTTGCTGCTGCTGGGGAGGACTAGGTGGTCTCCTCGGAGTCACTATACTAGGTGCTGGTGGAGTTGGCAATGGAAGCCTCTGTGGAGCTGGTGGAAGGGTCATGTGCTGCACAGGCCGGACTGCCACTGGTGCCACTGATCCTGAAGTCTGCCCCTACTGAGGACACTGCCTACTGATGTGTCCTGATCGACCACAGGTAAAACACCGCCCATCCCTAAACCTGCAATCCTGCTGCTCATGCCCAGACTTCCCACAAAATATATAGGACAATCGCCGTTGTGGCGCTGGTGGAGCTCCAAGCCTCCGAAACTGAGTGGTCTGAGTAGGCCTCGGGAAACTCCTCTGCTGACCCACAGGGCGCATCTCTACTGCTGCTAGACCTCTACCCACACTCTTCAGATGTGTCTCATGGATCCTGGCCACTTCCAGCACGGCACTATACGTAAGCAGCACCTGGGTCGACATCGCTGCTCTGAACTTAGGATCAACCCCATCCTGAATCGTCTAGCTCTGGTGGCCTCTGACTGTACCAACTCCGGAGCGAACTTGCTCAATAGGGAAAACTCTGCATCATAAGCATCCACGCTCCGTCGTCCCTGTGTCAGGTGCTCAAACCTCAAACGAAGCTCATCCTTCTTCGTCTATAGAAGGAACTGAGCCTCAAACAGCTCTCTAAACTTCGCCCACGAGATCGGCTTGGTCAAATGTAGCTCCTGAGCATCCCACCAATCTCGTGCCTGATGTGTCATTCACCCATCTATCTCTCGGGTATCCCACAGCCTCCAGGTCATCCTCAGAATGCCTAATCCACTCATCCACCTCCAGAGGACTCTCCTTGCCCGAAAAGGACTTCGGGTGCAAAGCTCTGAACAGTCTGATACCCACAGGCTTCGGTGGCGCACCACTAGCCACCCTATCCTCCATCTGCTGCATATGCTCTGGAATCCCTATCAGAATCTTCCGCATCAGGGAAGCCTCAGACGAGCAGCATCAGAAGCAGGGGTCCTATTCTCAGACGATCCATTTCCCGGATCCATTCTGCAAGAATGAACAAGGAAAACAATGTTCAGTACCAAAATTGTAGATTATAATGTTGGAGCTTTACTTGTACTATTCTTACGTGTATCGTAGTGTGAGCTGACTTGCATGGGCCACCACAAAAACTTGTCATGTCCAGCTCTCCCAAGTACGTGAGGTGTAGCTGACGAGGCCGCCGTAGTATTTAGACTCAGGCTTCGAGCCCTCTTATTTAAATACTACTAGGCATTTTTTGTGGATAAATAAATTAATAAGCAGGCCACTGCAACAACACTGGAATAATACAAGACAGAAAGAAAAAGTGCTCCAACTGAAAATTGCAGTACTAAAAAGAAAATACAACAACACAGAAGTTACATTATATTAAATCATACAAGTCCATATACATACATCAGCTGTACAAGGGGTACAAAAGTGGGGTACAACAAAAAGAAGAAACCCCCAACCCAAAAATTACAAAAGGGGCCCACACCCAGTACAACTCACCCACTAGTCTAACCCCGGGAAGTCCAACTGTACAAAGTCGCCCGTAGGCTCTACCTCAGCAGTACTGGCACCGGTCTCTGACTCCGAAACCCTCACAGACTGCTCGGGTCCTGCACCTGAAAACCACAAGTTAGGACACGTCAACGCGTGACCCAGTAGAAACTCCTAACACTCTAATAGAACCCAGTTTTAGAACTGGTCTCCATAACAGGCCAACTAACTACAAGTGTCACATCAATCTCAAGGTTTATGCAAAAATTAAGAACAGAACACAAGTGCTGAAAATAAACAACAGAAAGCAGAACTGAAGTAAAATTACTGATTAAATTAATTAAAATTAAACATTGTTCTGATTTGGAACCCGGGTAAACCGTAGGACGCTAAGGAAGCGGACTTTACCCAGGGTGGGTGAAAAGTGGTACCACTCCAGCGACACGAGCACTGGAGGGGCCTCTCGTAACTCCTTACCCAAACGAGGCAAGGTACCAGAGTGAAACTCATCTTGGTTTTTCTTGGGATAAACGGAGAAAACCATCATTTACCGACATGGTGCGACAAGAGCACACCCGCGGCCTCTCTAGCCCTCTCAAACTCCCCTTTCACGGGCGACACATCGGACGAGATATGCTACTACTGTCCGCTCCTTAACAACTAAAATTTACCCGTGTTCCCCCAAACCCACATCCAGAGTCTCACTCATTTTAGAATGGATTGAACGCTCCCGATGTCAAACTCTATGCTCACTCTCAGTTTTTCAGAACTTTATTATTATATCTCATCGTTGTTTCGACAACGATTCGTTAGCGGCCTCAACTACCACTTTTACTTCATCATTACACTTATTTATTATCCTCATCATCACATAAAACATGACATATAACAGCATGATAACTGGAATTGAACAAAAACATAAAATAGTAAAGTATGGCATGATAGTATTCTAAAACTTGAATCTGTCTAAACAGTTACAACAGAAAGAACAGCCAGTTTGACCTAACTATAGTTAGTTTAGCCTCTGGTCTCTTCACGAAAATTGTAGATCTATGGGTTCTACACAAGCGCACCAAATTTCAGAGAAAAATTCCAAGTATATGAATTATAGTGATTTTTCTCATAACAGAGACAATTTCAGTCTGCAGGATTAGAAACTGAGGCATTTTCAAGTTCAAATTACTACCAGTTAAATGAATAATTAGAATTTCGGAAAATTACTTTAAAAAATTACAAGTTGAATAGCTTGAAGCCAGCTTTCCAACGGCACCAAGATTACAATATTTCATTAAGTGTGTAGGGATTTCTGCTCATTTGACTGAAAGGTGTACAGACAGTCTATAAACAGACTAGTTTCAGAAACTGATTTTTTACCCCATTTTTCAGTTCGGATTTGCAAAACTTGTAAACATGAAAGTTAGTAAGGACTTCAATATGAACAACATGTATTTTTTTCAGGCAATTCCATGTAGCCAATTAGGTGCAGAAAGCTACCAAAGTCGCAGCCAGTTCTGAGCAAATTTCAGCATGTTGTTCATCTAGCTAATTACACGTTTAACATCTAATTTACAGAATTAGGACTATCCTAATTAAGACCCTAGTTCCAAGAATTAAGTCCTACTAAAGGATTAGAGATTTCTACCACTAAAAAGTCCTCCAAAAACTTTCTTTTGCCCTTCTTAATCCTTGATGAACTTGAGCTCCTAGTCTCCTTCTTCAAGCTCCAAATTTGGCTTCTAAAGATGGATTTTGGAGAGTTTTTAGGGAGAATTTGATGTTGGAATGGTGATGAACAAGGGGGTGTTCTTGGTGGTGGAGTGGGTGGTGCTTTGGGAGGAGAATGGTGGTGGGAGGATGAACAAAGGAAGAAAGGGGAGGGGGAAGAATTTTGGCCTGGTGTGTGGGGGAAAGAGGAGAGGGTGAGAATGAGAAATTTTCTTTGATTTTTGGTTTTCCTTTTTGGTTTTTATTTTTCCTCCAAAATCCTCTCATCCACACACTTGTTCAAAGCTTAATACACTTGTTAGCTGAGTGTTCATGCAAGATGACACCATGCTACTGTGGTGTCATGGTTATAGATTTTTAGGAATTTGTATTTTTAGAAAAATACAAATACAAGAGGAAATACATCATACCTCTTTTAATACATGGTATTTCATCCAATACTCTTATTTACTAATACCAAATGATGAGTTTAAAATCTTTTAAAAATAATTCCTACACCAAATAATTAAATGAAAAATGCTAGCATACTCCCAAAAATTATGCGTACACATTTACGTCAAAATACGTATTAATACGCGTACATTGAAATTGGGGCCATTACATGGGAGTAGAATAACAACAACCATAGTGCTAAATAAGTACTAAAACAATCACGAGACTCTAAAGATAGGATGTATATCAAATGTGATGCCAACATATAATCAGAGAAAAATAATCACGAAAGTGCATCTCATTGATATATATACCAAAAACTCATAAACACAAGAAATCTTAGTTGACTAAAGGAACGAGAATCCAATATCAACATTTCAAAAACAAATGAGAAAAACGTCTCACATCACATCATGTATATAATATAGCATACAAAGAGAGACAATTTCACAATGTTCACACAATTAACATAAAAAATGAGACATAGTGTGAAGCAGCATATGATAAAGTAAAAGCATTGTCATACACACACACACACACACACACACACACACACACATATACATACATACATACTAGTCATAACCCGTACCCGCGGGCACGGTTCATTTAACATTTCCCATGCGAAATCTTTGTTCCCCAAAAAATTATTTCCACAGCCAAAGTTTAAAAGAACAACAAATTAGTGTAAAAATATTTAGCGGCGCGGCGCCTTCGACGTGGAACAACAAATTCGGCGTCGAAGAACAAATTTGGCGCCCGCGGCTTTGGCGCGGAACAACAAATTAGCGTAAAAAAATTTAGCGGCTTTGGCGTGAAACAACAAATTAGCGTAAAAAAATTTTAGCAGGCGCCTTCGGCGCGGAACAACAAACCTCAGGGTATTTTTATGCTAACTTGTTGTTTCGCTAAATTGTTTTACGCTAAACTTTTTATTTTGTTTAATTTATTGGATAATGCTTCTCCACAATCTTCCCCAAGGCACTTTTAATTTCAAAGTTTAGGTTCTCAAGGCATTTCCCCCCCAAATTTAATCTCCACGATCTTTCCCAGGGCACTTCTAATTTCAAAGTTTAGGTTCCCAAGGCATTTTCCCCCCAAATTTAATCTCCACAATCTTTTCCAAGACACTTCTAATTTCAAAGTTTTGGTTCCCAAGACACTTTTTCCACCAAAACTTTAAGTTTTCCCATTAAAATTTTCACAAAATCCAATCTCAACCATTGATTTACCAAGATCAAATCTTAGCCACTGTCACGACCCCCTCCCCGGGATACGTAGGGAGGCAGTGTATATGACGAGAACTAAAAACTTATCTGCAGGTCCACTGCGTATTGCTGGGAATAGTACATGTTGTATTCAACAAACAGCCAACCAATAAACACAGAACAACACCAAGCCACAGAGAATTACTGAAAGCCAAACACTGATCAATTAATATATATATCCCAAACATCCCATTGCATCAATTCATATAATACAAGCATCTCTCACCCCCCAAAGGAAAACCCAAAGTACACATAGCTCTCTCCTTACCCCTCACCACCCAATCTAAGCTCCAACTCCCAACTACAGAACTCCAAACTCAACCTCCAGCTCCATCTGCCATCTCCAAGAACCACACCTGAAAAAGTCAACGGGGGCACGTCAACGCGTGACCCAGTAGGAATGCCAACTCCCTCTAGTATGATATTATGAAAATGCAACTATTTTACATGCATTCATAGCAAGGTGCAAATGAAGTATGGAATGAGCTAAGGGAACAAATGTAACACATAAAGCAATGTTTGCATAACATAAACGAATGTACAACAGCAAGAGAGTGAGATAACATAAGTAAAATAAACGCAGCGACAAGAACTACAATAGGTGATGTATATAACAAGGGTATACAACATGGAAGGGCTACAAGTAAAGAACGTACAAGTAAGCAACATTTGATAATGCTACAAAAGTAATGTATGTTATGTGAAGTGTTTTGGACCCTAAGTAGTGGGTAGACCCTCTTGGGACTGGACCTCACCCATAGTTGGGGTGGACCAGGAAAACTCCCCGAGACAAGCTCTTACTAAAGGAGCCATGTTTTCCCCTTATTTCCCCTTCACATTTTCTCCCATTTCCTCATTTCTGCCACTCCCCGCCACTCGGGCAAGAACAGGAGGGCCACCAACCACCAGTCCAGCCTCTCATGTTTTCCCCATAACTTAGTGTCCCCCAATCCCCGTGTCACCATCCTTTAAGAGGACTTAATCATTTCTTTGCATTTAAGTTAAGTAACTAACAAACAATGCTTTTAAATGTGAACTACATTAAACTACAAGACTAGCATGCATTATTAAGGTTAGCAAAAAGAAGTACCAAGAAGTGACATGTAATAAAACGGAAGGACTAGCAACATGAATCATTATCAAATTAAAAGAATAGTAAACAACATAAATTAATCCCCCACCAATGAGAACCTCCCAACATGAAGCTTCCAACATTTCCATTATGCCACCACATAGAACATTCTCCACGGCACAACCTTATGGGACATAACCCATTCCCCATGAACACCAAACTTAGGTGTTTAGCATGCAACATAACATTTCAACATGACCATTTTCCCAAAACATAAATTCAACTCCATTGGTGAGAACTTGCAATATGAGACATCCTCCATATAACATCAGTATCCATTTCTCATGAAACATAGTGCAAACATAGAGCTAGCCTTCACAATGCAACATAAAGACCAAGAAATGAGCATCTTCACAATGCAACATAAAGACCAAGAAATGAGCATACTTACACAACTTAATAAAAGTACCAAATGTCGTTAGGTTGTTACAATCACAAAGATGAAGACTTTCATAGCAATTTCTACTCCAATAGCAATAACTACAACTCTAATTATCATGGCCACAAGGAAAGCAACGGCACCAATTAAATTAGCAACCCAACATAGCATACATGTCTTAAAGAGAAGCAACAATGGCAAACATAGGGCACCGTGGCATAGAAATCTATAGTTTGCAATAAAGATAGCAACTTTGTCATGAAAGGAAATAGTGCCTCATATGAACAACATACTACAATGAGTTAGAATTCTACTTCAAGTAACACTAATGCACATGTACAATAGAAGAAAATTTAGCATGAAGTCATAATTTTAGCATCTCTTAACATTCAGCTTGCTGAAAATTGCACAACAGTCAGCTTGAATGGCAGTTTACTCCATATATTTGTATGGAACATAACAATACAATGTGAATGAAAGTCGTAGGTATGATAGGTTTGGGTTCACAGATAAAAGTGCAGGCAGATATATTAAGTAAATGATTTATAGTGAATTATTTAGTGAAGGATGCCAAATCTGTTTTCCAGACAGATTTCAGGGCCTGTCTTGAGTGCTGATTTTGGGCCTATTGTAGTCAGAATTACGAAAATTAAGCACTCTGATGAAGTTGGAGAAAAACCTGTTAACTTTCTAACAAGATCAAAAACATACAATTCCAGTGTGTGTGCAGTTAATAAACTACGGTTTTCTAAACTGTGTCCAGTCTGCAAGAAATTCAGACATGTTGTAAAAAGTGAATTTTTAACCTATTTTTCAGTTTGATTTGAAAGAAGTTGTGTATATGAAAGTTGTTCATAACTACGAGATACATAACATATAAAATTTCCAAAGCATTCCTAATAGCCAATTAAGCCCAGAACTTAGTCAAAGTTTCAGCTTTAATCAAGAGATGCAATTATTCATCCAAGATGAGATTTTTACTTACACAAATAACAATCAAATAGCATACTAGTGGGAATTGGATTCCTACCTCCAAGAGAAGCAAGAGCCCTCATTTTTAGCTCCATGAAACTCCATGAGAACCCTAGCATAATCCTCCACCTTCCTCAAGGAAACCCCCTTCTTTCTCTTCCTCCTCTTCTTTTTCTTCTTCTTTCTTCCTCTTTCCTCTCTCCTTTGTTTTCCCTTTTTCTTTCTTCTTTCTTTCTTTTTCTCTTTTTTTTTCTTCCTCGAAAACTTTCGGCCATGGGAGAAAATGAGAGGGAGAGAGAGGATAAGCTTCCAAATGAAAAGAAAAGAAGAGATGAGAAATAATTAGAAGAATGTAGAAAAGTAGTGAAAAATGAAGAAGAATGGAGAATGATTAAAAAATATCTAACTTCTAGAAACCCATCTAATTACTAGTTAGACATTCCTTAGTGCACGCACCTCCACTTAATTACAAGGATGCCATCACTAATACACACTCCCCACTAATTACAAAGATGCCACTAACCCAAACCCCCTTCACACTAGCCTCTTTACATAACCCATTTCCTATTACACATGAAAGGTAAGAATACTTAATAAATAATAATGATCATAATGCATAATAATAATACTAATATTATTATTACCATACTACATTACTACACTACATTACTATATAACTAGGCACTACTATATCTACTACATTACTTTATGCACTACACTTCAAAAGGGACCAATATCACCAAATTCTTACACATATCATTACACCATACGAGATGTAACCATAGACATACCATAAAACATCCATATAGCTAGACATACACCCCAATAGTCATCCATAGGCAACCAATGCAGTAGTTACTATACACACTACAAGACTTCTATACACACCACAAACATATCCAAGCATACATACACTATAGAGTAAACAAAAATACACTATGTATCATAAAAAATATATAGGCCCTAGTGTATATGGCACTATGGGTCATTACAGCCACTCTTTATCTTGTCCCAGTCAGCCCTCAAATTCAAAAAACGTTGTCAACTGTATAATAGATATATATATAAAATCACAAGATACGAGAAGTACAAGATACAACATCAACTCCATGTACATCAAAAATATGATCGTCATACATACAACATCATTCATTAGAGAGTAACTCTGAGATGTAGCCAAAAGCATACCAGGAGTACAAAAGACTAACTCCTAATAACAACATCTAGAGGACAAACCGACACACCAAAAATACAAACACATACTCAAAACATAACAAAAAGAAATCCTATGGTGAGTCAAGGCAGAGCAGCATCAGTCAATCTGAATGACCGAGGAGTCCGAAGGGCGACCAGAGCGACAGAACACCAGTCTGGAAGAGCGACGAGTAGGACACACACGAGCCTTCTGCTTTGATGACGAAGCACCGGCAGCAAGGGTCTCCACATGATCAGGCACCGAAGGCTGACCAACGAGAGTAGTAATAGGCACAAAGGGCAGAACATCAGTAAATGAAGGCTAGGTGAACTTAGTAGGAGGTGCCTGAGTATCAATAGGAGGGCGAGGAACTGCAGAATGGAGAGCATCCTCAGAAGGAGGGAACAAAGCCTGGAGGGCGTCCGGAACCGGAAAGCCGTGATACTGAAACGACTTATAGTTGAGCTCAAGAAGGAGCGAAAGCTTCTGATCCATGACCGAAACTTTCGTTTCAAGCGAAGAAACTCGCTCATTCAGCTAAACGAGGAGAGGGTCATCCGACGGATCTGAAAGTGGAGGAGAGAATGGCTTGGCAACAAGCGGAGCAGAGGGTTCAACCTCAGTAGCTGAAGGAAGAGGATCATCGACTGGAATCCCCAGAAACTCTTCAGAGGACGACGAGGACAACAGACTCTGAGAGCAGGGTGAGGAAGGAGAACCTAGTTTCCTCAAAGGTTCCATGATGACAGAACGACAGCAAATAGGGCACGATCGAACGGAAGGAGAGATATACCTAATCCGTGACGATCGATAGGGAAGGAGAGACCCAAACTATCAATCAGATGATTGGGAAGAGAGATCGATGGGTTGGATCTTCGAATCGACGAGGAAGTCGAAGAAACGGTTGGAGTTCGAAGAAGGAAGACAAGGGAAGTCGAATCGGAGGAGATAGAAATAATCAACGGCATCGTGAATATAATATGTGGTCAAATGAATTTGGGCCGTTGGATTGTCAGATCGACGGCTCAGATCGAGTTAACGAACCACCACTGAAGTTGACAGTCGACTGATGTACAATCGTCAGTTGACTGGTCGATAGAATAGAGATCAGCTTGGGATGACAGACAGTCGCCTGTTGAGTAACTCACAGTCGCCTGTCGGAGAGACAGTCGACTGTAACATATGCAACAATCATCTGACAGAAAAACAAGAAATTTGTTGATAAAACAGAGACATCGCAAGATTAGGACATATGCATGATGACTAACTTGCAGTCGCCTGTCACAGAGACAGTCAACTGGAAAATGTTCATCAGTCGCCTGTGCGAAAAATTCTGTTTGCAGTAAGAAAAACTGAGTGGGGCAGGAGACTGTCGAAGGAATGACAATCGTCTTTCCTGGTCCAAAAATGCACAGAGAGGCTAAAATCTAGAGGATTAAGACAATTCACCCTAGGACCTATACTCTAACAAAACTCTAATCAAGAAAACACTATCAACATATTATAGATTAATATACAAATCACGTAAATTAATCCAAACAATTGAAATCATCAAAATCTTAAATACATCTCTTCTAAAAAATATAAGACACATATAACTTATAAAAACAAGAGAAGTAAAATGATGATATGAGTTCAAGCATGATATAACATGAAAGTATGAACTCCTATTATTCAGATTCACCCATAATCCCTAATTCTCCATGCAACCTCACAAATGAATCTTCTTTAAGAGGTTTAGTGAAGATGTCGGCGATTTGTTTTTGGGATTCAATGTACTCTAAGATGATGTCCTTCTTAACTACATGATCATTAATAAAGTGGTGTCTCACATCTATGTGTTTGGTACGAGAGTGATGTACCGGATTCTTGGAAAGACAAATTGCACTTTGGTTTTCAACCATACTAAGGCAAGTATCACAATTGACACCATAGTCTTTAAGTGTGTGTCTCATCCAAAGAACTTGTGCACATGCAAGACCCGCGGCAATATATTCTGCTTCAGTCGTGGACAATGATACCAAGTTTTGTTTCTTGGAAAACCAAGAAACTAGGGAATTTCCTAGAAAATGGCAAGTGCCACTAGTACTCTTCCTATCGGATTTGCATCCGACAAAGTCGGCATAACTATATGAGATTAACTCATATGGGCTAAACTTAGGGTAAAGTAACCCATAATCAAGTGAGTGATTGAGGTAACGAAAAATTCGTTTAACCGTAATCAAGTTTGACTCTTTAGGTCTAGCTTGATATCTAGCACAAAGACATACAGAGAACATAATACCGGGCCTACTAACAGTTAAGTAAAGTAAGCTACCGATCATACCTCGATATAGACGAACGTCTACATCTTTTCCGTTATTATCCTTGTGTCGATGGGTTGTCGTACTCCTGGGAGCCGAATCGCTTGACAAGCTCCCCAGTATACTTTGTTTGATGTATGAAAGTTCCATCCTTCATTTGTCGAATTTGTCGTCTAAGGAAGTAGTTGAGCTCACCCTTATGGCTCATTTCGAATTCATCCTTTATAGACTTGGAAAATTCTTGGCAAAGATTAAAGTTAGTAGAACCAAATATTATATCCATACACTTGAATTAACAGGATGTCATTTTCATAATCTTTAATGAAAAGAGTTGAATCTACTTCACCCATTTTAAAACCTAAATCCAAAAGAAAGGTTTTGAGTCGATCATACCAAGCTCTAGGAGCTTGTCTCAACCTATGTAACGCTTTCTTAAGTTTGAAAACATGGTTTGTAAACTTTTAATGAATGAAATCGGGTGGTTGAGAAACATAAACTTCTTCATTAACAATACCATTTAAAATGCAATTTTAACATCCATTTGAAATAACTTAAAATTTTTATGGGTTGCAAAAGATAAAAGCAATCTAATAGGTCCTAATCTAGCTATGGAGGCAAATGATTCTTCGAAATCGATACCTTCCTCTTGCCAATAGCCTTGAGCTACTAACCTTGCTTTATTCCTTGTGATGACCTCGTTCTCATCGGTCTTGTTCTTAAAAATACACTTGGCCCCAATCACTTGGTGACTACTTGAAGAAGAACGAGCTCCCAAACTTCATTTCTCTCAAATTGCATGAGCGCTTCTTCCATTGCAACTATCCAAGAGCTATCTTCATACGCCTCTTGGATGTTCCTTGGCTCAATGGTAGATACAAATGCACAATGAGAGAATTCATCAATTCTAGACCTCGTTCGTACACCCACACGAATATCTCCAATAATTTGGTCATGAGGGTGATTACGAACGGTTGGATAAGCTTTGGGAATCCCTGCATCACTTGGAGCATCTTCAACAATTTCATTAGTATTGTTAGTCGCAACAATAGAATCATTAATTTTAACATTACTAATGGAATCACATAAAACATCCACACTATCAACAACAACATGAGGAATATCAAAATCTTCATAAAATGATACGTGTAGTGATTCCTCAATCGTTGAAGAGGTTTTGTTGTATATCCGATAGGCTTTGCTACGTGTGGAATATCCAACAAAAATTCCTTCATCGGATCTTGGCTCTAATTTATCTAAGTTACCAAAAGTGTTCTTTATAAAACATTTTGAACCAAAAACACGAAAATATTTAACTTGCGGCTTTTTATCATAAAATAATTCAAAACAAGTTTTGTTCGTTCGGGGTCTCACAAGGATCCTATTAAGCACATAACATGTCGGGTGTACCGCCTCCACCCAAAATTGTAGTCCAAGATGACTATCATGGATCATGGTACGAGCACACTCTATAAGGGTCCTATTCTTTCTCTCTACAACACCATTTTGTTGTGGTGCGCGAGAAAAAGAAAAAGTGTGAGTAATCACTTTGTCATCACAAAACTTGGTGAACGATTCATCTCCTCCATGATCACTACGAATAGTGATAATGATGGATCCTAAGAAATTTTGAATTTTCTTTGCACATATAGTGAACTCTTCAAAAGCTTCATTATGGGTTAAAAATGAAACCCAAGTAAATCTAGAGAAGTCGTCAACGACAACTAATCCATAATGAGCATTACCTAAAGAGGCGGTTCTAGTTGGCCAAAATAAATCTAGATGAAGTAGTTCTATGGGCGTCTTAGAAGTTATGCCTTCTTTAAGTTTGAAAGATGATTTACTTAGTTTACCTCTTTGACAAGAATCACAAAAGTTTTTTCTTACTAAAAACAATTTTCGGAAAATCTTTTACTAGATCATGCTTAGCTAACTTATATAAGTGCTTAAAATGAACATGACCAAAACGGCGATGCCATAATAGTTGTTCATTTGAATTAGAAACTAAGCAATGTTCTATGGTTTTAGGCAAGCTCAAATAATAAATGTTTTTATGCCTAATACCGGTAAATAGAATATGTGAATCAATATCTACAATTTTACACATACCCTCTCCAAAGTTAACCTTGTAACCCTTGTCACAAAGTTGACTAATGGAGATAAGGTTATGAAATAAACCACTAACTAAATAGAAATTTGTAATAAGTGGGTTGGAAGGATTACCGACTTTGCCTACTCCAATGATGGTTCCCTTTTGATTACCTCCAAAAGTGGTGGCCTTCTTGGTAGGTTTGCTACCAGTAATGTTTTTGACACCACTTGTGGATGCACCAGAGGATGGCCTCACAAAATCTATAGTTACACCACTATAGGAGGTGCGAGATTTGGATGCATTTGCTTCCACATAACCAAGTCCAACACGATGTGTGGCCGGAAATTGGTTTGCAAGCAATTCATCCAATTTCCCTTTCCCTTTGTTAAATCTCTTAACTTGGGAGGAAATGAGCTCATGTTTCTCCTTAAGAGAAAAAATATTGGTATCCAAGGAGGACACACGTGTTTTGAGCTCGTGCACTTGGGGTTTAAGAGAATTATTCTCAATACCCAATTGTGTGTTATGTGAAGCTAGATCAATACTATCTTTAGGATAAGTTTGATCTAGTTGAGATTTGAGGGAATTCACCTCATTTCTCAAGATGTCATTTTGAGAAACCAAAGTGGCTTTCTCAAGTGTAAGTGTATCAACAATGGTGTCATTGTTGATAATGTATGGCATGGATGATTTGCTAATATTAGATTTCTTTAAAATAGTATATCTAAGCATAATAGATTAATACTTAGAAAATAATTCTTCGTTAGCAATATGAAGTTCATCCATGGTTACCTCGGTTCATCGATGTCACTATCACTCTCTTCTGAGAGTGGATCTTCTCAGGCCATGAAACACATATGAGCACTCTCATCCTTTTCATCCTCGGATTCACTTGAGGAATCTCTACTTGAATCATCAAACGTCCCAACAAGTCCTTTCTTCTTATCCTTCTTGTATTTGTCAGACTTGTGGTATTTTGGAGCTTTTCACTTTTCTTTATTTCTAAGCATTGGGCAATCCTTCTTGATGTGCCCCAGCTTGTTACACTTAAAGCAAAGAGATGAAGTATTGTTAGTGGAATTGATTCGGGTTCAATATTACATATTTAACCCCCCATTTAGCCCTATTTTGTGCTCATGTGATGCTACAGTGTTCTCTAATACGTACGTATTTTCTACACACTTATTTATTAGAGAAAACACACTATTTGAGCACAAAACAGCATTTAACGACGTATTTCTGCACTTATTATATTTTTCCTAGCTTGGTCTCGATCTCACGATTCCAACGACTATTTATTTGTATTTTTCTGAGATCTGTGCTAATTACTGTGTATTTTTGAATGCAGAATACACTTTAAATGAAGAAATACGTTTTAAATACATTTGCACGCATCTTGGCGCGCCACGCGGCATCATCTTAACGTTTCCCCGCCAGATCGAGCGGCCCACAACTACGGACGACGCGGCGTTTTTGTGAGCGTTCGATTACGATCGAACGGCTCACAGGCCGCCTCACGAACGCGGATTCAGATCCTAAAGCGGCGACATGGCTCTATCATGACCGTCGATTGTCGATCCAATGGACGAGGCGATCCCCGCATTTGAGCTGGCAACGGAGAGACGTGGCCCCATCGTATCCGTTGATTTCAAATCCAACGGCAACGATCGATGGTACGCGAGCGGAGCGGAGCGCACGAACAGGTGCTACGTGGCATGATCATATGAGCTCTCCGCCGAATCGAACGATCACCATTCACCCCGATTTGAAATCGGATGCCGCTGAGATTTCTCCGAGCGGGGCCACGTGGCATGCATCCGACGGACGTCGCTTCGATCGAACGGACCTCATCAGTTCCAAAGCGAAGACGAGCGGGCGAAAGCGCAGCCGTTCGATCTCGCGATCGAACGGCCCAGCGGCGTTATGAGACAAGCCCCGCAGCGAGAAGCGGGTAACGGGCGTGGATCCGATAGGACGGGACGCGTGTCGTCACGTGGAGAGATCCCGCTTGGATCAACGGTGGAGAAATGATCCGATCAGGATCTGCGGTCCAGATCAAACGGGTGCGGTTTTGATGCGGGTTTTGAACCCGATAGCAACCCAAACCCGCAATCTCTTTATAAAAGGTATTTTAGGGTTTTTTGGGCGTATTTCAAGCAGATTGGGGCGTATTTTGGGCGTATTGGAGGCTCTAGAAGCCGTATTCTCCCCCTGAAAAATTCTGTAAAATTCCAGAGGCTATTTTCTTATTTCCAGAGAGTTTTGATGTATTTTCAAGGATATTTGGTGATGAATTCTTAACTTAAACTCCTTAATTAGTGCTTTTTCTACCGTATTTTGCTATGATCTTGATGTATTTGGTTATAAAACTTGTTTATTCTGATATTATGAGTAGCTAGAACTTATTTGTGCATGGTGTGGAGTAGTTAGGGGATATTATTCGTGTTTATTTGGTTGAAATTCCTTGTGCCTAATCGTTAAACGTCGCTAAAATTGTAATCGTTGTTCGTAAATCGACTTTTTTAGATTCCAAAAGAGTTAATTAAGTTGATGATCGCCCCAAAAGGGCGAGCTTTGATCTCCCCAAAAGGGAGTTTCATACCGTAGTTTTGATCTCTCCAAAAGAGAGTTTCATATCGTATTATAGCTTTAGCGACGATCTTTTTGAATATTTTGTTTGAACCCCCAAAAGGTCATCTTCCGATGAATTGCTCCCAAAAGGAGAATTCATTGAGTTATATTGGGTATTTTCCGGTGAATTGCTCCCAAAAGGAGAATTCATTGCGTTATACCTATCAACCAAATTAATACGAATCGTTGACCCTAGCGAACCCATACCATGTGCAAACTCTTTATAGATATTTTCTTACACGATTTTCTATGTTCACGTGTTCACATCACCATCACCGTCACCATTATTAAAGTGTTTAGTTTCTTTTCGTTGGCTTTCTATTTGATTTGAATTGTGGTTGCAACAGATTTCTTCCCGTGGATTCGACACCTGGACTCCCAGGTTTTACTACTTGTACGGACTCTTGTACTTGAGAGAGAGCACCTTTTCGGTCCCACCAAGTTTTTGGCGCCGTTGCCGGGGAGGAATGGTTTGTGACTACGGTTTATTTCATTTAGAGGACCTTCGGTGAGATCTTTCCACTTTACTGTACATAAACTTTTTTTTATTTATTTTATTTTAATTTTTTTGAAATGGAATATATGAACTTTTATTGCACGAATAATCTGTATGATGCAAGGTACGCTAATGCACACAAACATAGAATGGAAAAGCTCAAAATTGTTAATTTTAATCAAACTGACTGTGAAACTTTCTTTCAGGCCTGGAGGAGGTTCACAGACCTTATATCGAGCTATCCGCAGCATGGTTTCACAAATGAAGAGCTTATGGAGTTCTTCCTAGAAGGACTACAACCTCAGCTGCAGGAATTATTGGGAAGCATGACGCCGACAGTGGCGTGGGAATACATGGAGTCTCTGCAAGAAAACGAAGAAACCGTAGAAGAGACTTCAGAGAGCGATTCAACGGAGCCTTCGAGCCTTGATCAAGAAGAGCAAAGCGTAGACGTACCTTTGCAATCCTTGAAAGAGGAAGCTTACCTGATTATTCAGACACAGGAGGCCACATCCTATCAATTCCAGGAGAATTTCCTTGCTCGGAGTCGGCAAATTCAGAAATCCATTGAAGATCTTAATTTTATTGCCACTTGCGTAGAAGAAGGTAATGCTTTTGAAACTCAATTTAAAGAATCTAATACGAGTTCATCTTCTATTGCAGGAATACCGAGCGAGGACACGAATATAAATATCCACATGGCAGGAAGTGTGTGCAAAAGAGAGGACGAGCTAGCAATTTTGGATGAACGAGAGGAGGATACAGCTAGGGAAAAGGGTTTTGAGATTATCGCCATGGAGTCAGAACCATGCCCTCCTCCAGTTTTGTCCCAAAATCATTTATCCCTCTCCACAATGATCGAGCATCGTACAGGGATTAGTGCATATCTTTCAGGGAGTAGTCGTCAACTTATTTTAATTTCTTTCACTTATTTTGATGACTACATTTGGAATAATTTTATTTCGAAGAATTTTAAACTAAAATGGATTGACGTGACTCATCTCTTGCAGGATATAGGTGGACATCTTATAGAGATGCTGGGAGTTACGTTGCTGGGATCCAGTTTAGTCGTTGGAGGAAGAATAATCGCCGAGGAGTGCAAGGAGCAAATTGAACAACTTCCTCCACCATCAAAGATTCGGGATCCGCCATTTGATCACGGTGTGTTCTTTCCAGTAGTGTAGTTTTTATATGCTTTCTAGGTTGCTTGCTTGAATAAACTCGTACCTCTTCCGACATTGAGGACAATGTCCATCTTTAGTTGGGGGGTGTGTATGAGACCTTAGGATTTTTTTTTGTTTTTTTTGAGAAGAATAAATCACCAAATCTCATCTTTTAAAAACTCCTTCATATGCCTCGAATGCGGATGATTATACATTAATTGAGTTCTAAAAATTGTTTATGGCTTGATTAATTATTTTTCCTTCATGGAATTGCCGTTAATATGCTATACCTGAAAATTTTCAATTTCCATGATTAGTATCTCGAAATGGTTCGAATATATTTCATGCATGCTAATGTGATGAAAAAGCTTAAGTATACACGATTCATTAGAATAGTTTTCAAGTTGAAGAGGAATTTGGCCATGGTCGTTAATGTTTATGCTTGAAAATATGGGAGTTGAGTTGCTTACAAAGAAAAAAAGAAAAGAAAAGAAAAAAAAAATTTTGAAAGAAAAATGAATGAAAATGAATGATGAAAAATGAATGAATAAGTATGTCACTAACAAATAACTTGGTTGGCTCGAGTAGTACAGTCCGAGGGGTCCTTCTTGGCCTAATGCCCTATGATCGTCTGATTTGGGAGCCATTGACCGGAAACTCACTCATTTGATGGAGCGATCCAAGTTATACTTTTTTCTGCGAATGTTGCTTGATGCGCGTTACGCGGAACGAATAAAAGAAAAGAATGGTGAATATACTAAGCAACTTCAATACCCATGTCTTGAATGATTATTTTGATAGGCCAATTCCTTGGAAACAAGAAAACTAGGATATAACGACGTGTTATACTTTCGCTTGCGCAAAACGATGCTTGCATGTTATTTATTCATATTAAATTAGAGAAAATATCGTGTGATTGATTTTGTTCATGGATGTGTATATTGATGGCCAAGACCATGTTGGAATGCGTATTATTGAACCATGCCATAAGCAATTCGAAAGAACTTATTGTTTTATTACTCATCCGTATTTATCGCTCTTTTTGCTAGAGACTAGCAAATCGCTAGTTGGGGGGTGTGATTCGGGTTCAATATTACATATTTAACCCCCCATTTAGCCCTATTTTGTGCTCATGTGATGCTACAGTGTTCTCTAATACGTACGTATTTTCTACACACTTATTTATTAGAGAAAACACACTATTTGAGCACAAAACAGCATTTAACGACGTATTTCTGCACTTATTATATTTTTCCTAGCTTGGTCTCGATCTCACGATTCCAACGACTATTTATTTGTATTTTTCTGAGATCTGTGCTAATTACTGTGTATTTTTGAATGCAGAATACACTTTAAATGAAGAAATACGTTTTAAATACATTTGCACGCATCTTGGCGCGCCACGCGGCATCATCTTAACGTTTCCCCGCCAGATCGAGCGGCCCACAACTACGGACGACGCGGCGTTTTTGTGAGCGTTCGATTACGATCGAACGGCTCACAGGCCGCCTCACGAACGCGGATTCAGATCCTAAAGCGGCGACATGGCTCTATCATGACCGTCGATTGTCGATCCAATGGACGAGGCGATCCCCGCATTTGAGCTGGCAACGGAGAGACGTGGCCCCATCGTATCCGTTGATTTCAAATCCAACGGCAACGATCGATGGTACGCGAGCGGAGCGGAGCGCACGAACAGGTGCTACGTGGCATGATCATATGAGCTCTCCGCCGAATCGAACGATCACCATTCACCCCGATTTGAAATCGGATGCCGCTGAGATTTCTCCGAGCGGGGCCACGTGGCATGCATCCGACGGACGTCGCTTCGATCGAACGGACCTCATCAGTTCCAAAGCGAAGACGAGCGGGCGAAAGCGCAGCCGTTCGATCTCGCGATCGAACGGCCCAGCGGCGTTATGAGACGAGCCCCGCAGCGAGAAGCGGGTAACGGGCGTGGATCCGATAGGACGAGACGCGTGTCGTCACGTGGAGAGATCCCGCTTGGATCAACGGTGGAGAAATGATCCGATCAGGATCTGCGGTCCAGATCAAACGGGTGCGGTTTTGATGCGGGTTTTGAACCCGATAGCAACCCAAACCCGCAATCTCTTTATAAAAGGTATTTTAGGGGTTTTTGGGCGTATTTCAAGCAGATTGGGGCGTATTTTGGGCGTATTGGAGGCTCTAGAAGCCGTATTCTCCCCCTGAAAAATTCTGTAAAATTCCAGAGGCTATTTTCTTATTTCCAGAGAGTTTTGATGTATTTTCAAGGATATTTGGTGATGAATTTTTAACTTAAACTCCTTAATTAGTGCTTTTTCTACCATATTTTGCTATGATCTTGATGTATTTGGTTATAAAACTTGTTTATTATGATATTATGAGTAGCTAGAATTTATTTGTGCATGGTGTGGAGTAGTTAGGGGATATTATTCGTGTTTATTTGGTTGAAATTCCTTGTGCCTAATCGTTAAACGTCGCTAAAATTGTAATCGTTGTTCGTAAATCGACTTTTTTAGATTCCAAAAGAGTTAATTAAGTTGATGATCGCCCCAAAAGGGCGAGCTTTGATCTCCCCAAAAGGGAGTTTCATACCGTAGTTTTGATCTCTCCAAAAGAGAGTTTCATATCGTATTATAGCTTTAGCGACGATCTTTTTGAATATTTTGTTTGAACCCCCAAAAGGGCATCTTCCGATGAATTGCTCCCAAAAGGAGAATTCATTGAGTTATATTGGGTATTTTCCGGTGAATTGCTCCCAAAAGGAGAATTCATTGCGTTATACCTATTAACCAAATTAATACGAATCGTTGACCCTAGCGAACCCATACCATGTGCAAACTCTTTATAGATATTTTCTTACACGATTTTCTATGTTCACGTGTTCACATCACCATCACCGTCACCATTATTAAAGTGTTTAGTTTCTTTTCGTTGGCTTTCTATTTGATTTGAACTGTGGTTGCAATAGATTTCTTCCCGTGGATTCGACACCTGGACTCCCAGGTTTTACTACTTGTACGGACTCTTGCACTTGAGAGAGAGCACCTTTTCGGTCCCACCAGGAATCAAATTTAATTTTGGAAGGAAATTTACCTTTGCGAAAGAAGCGTTGGAACTTCTTAGTCATTTGTGCCATTTCTTCCAAGTCCTGCCTTTAAAGGGCTGGAGCTAGAGAAACTGAAGCCCAACGACAGTCGCCTGCAAGAGGATTGACAGTCGACTGTAATATTGTATAGTCGCCTGTCATTTTTGTATCAGTTGCTTGATTTTTCGGATGCTTGAGGGAGCAAAAACAGTCGACTTACTGTTAATTTGACATTTCTGCAGCAGGCGCCTGAAGCACAAAAGACAGTCGCCTGTGGATCACACAGGCGACCGTAATATTCAAGACAGTCGCCCGTCTTCAGTTGGAAGCTATGATGCCCACCAACCAGGTGACTGTCTGACCAATGACAATCGCCTGTCATCAGTCGACTGGCGTTTGTTCAGCAGTCGACTGATCGGGGGTTTTCGCCTAAATTCTGGGTTGCGAGAAACCTGTTTTTCTTAACCCGATTTCTCTCCAGTCGCTGTGGGCCATTGGATGATATTTTGGAGGGATGAGATGATACCCTTAGGGGTATAAAACACTACTATTCAGATGTAATAAATATAGATCTTAATCTTTTACTATTTTAGGTCATCTTCTTCCTTAAAAAGGAGATTAGGGTTTTGGAGAGTTTTAAGTTTCCTGATCTCGTTTTTGCTGTTGTTGAGATTGATTGATGATTAAGGAAGCTAGTATTTGGTGACAAATCTCCACCTCTCTTACTCTTATACATTTGCTTTCATTTATTTTATTGAACTATGTCTATTTCTATGAATGCTTATTCTATTCTTGATATGTTAGGCTGAATTCATTGTGTGGGTGTTTTGGATTGATGTAGGATGTTTTTATTGTCTTGCTAATGTTAATTTCCAGCACCCTTTGTTAATCCATGTTGTTGGGTGAAATAAGCTTATAATTAATTGGATTTGATACTATCCATGGAGGAGCTGCAGAACGGTGGTGCTTCATAATTGTTGCCCCTATATATCCAATGTGTATTACATATCTTGAAATGAATGCAAGACCCTTCAATCCATTGTTCATAGTTTAGAAGTTTAATTCACCTAATAACCCAAATTATTAATTGGGTTGTAACCCGTTTATCGAATCGTCCATTACCCGAAATGGACCGCAGAACGGCGGTTGTGTGATGCGCAACACAACCTATATGCACTACCCCCACATACATTGAAATGGGTGTGGGAGTGATTCATGAGCTTTAATTATCAGAAGAACCTAATTAGCAATTACCTTTGGTGCACCCCAGATGTGCTTAATTGATTTATTTCCTGATCCTCATACCTTGACATGGATGAGCGATCGAGTTATCATGGAATTAACATTTAGCAGATCAATTGAGTAATCCTACCGATATCCTTAACACCCGCACTCTCTCTCCCTTGCATCCAAATCTTAGGACATTACCCTAACTCTATGCTACTTAGATAAATTATCTATACAAACAATCATTCACCCTCAAAGGGTGGTTAGAACCCTCAGCCATTCTTTACGTGCTCTGACTATTTGTGTGAATTTGCAGATTAGTTCCGTCTCTGCGAATACAATCCCGTACTCACCGGGTATATTATTTGCCGACCTCGTACACTTGCGAGTATCACCTTTCAGGTCTATTCAAGCAAATTGGCGCCGTTGCCGGGGACGGCGTATCTTCATTTCACACTTTGGTTTTTGTCGTGAAAATTTGGTGAGATCTTTCCATTCTATTGTTTATATTCATTGTGGATATCCGAGTTTGTTTTTAAATTTATATAATCATCAACACTATAAAAATTAGGTTAATCTTGGAAAGTTTTGGCGTGAGCTCAATTGTCTAGTTTATGTGGTTAAGGACTGCTCGAACACATAGACTAGTAAGAAACATAGACATGGTCGATAACGATACCAACACCAATGGTAATGACAACACTAATCATAGTGAGGACGATCACTCTCAACATGAGGGTGATCGAAGTTTGAGATATGTGTTGAGACCGAGTAGGTCTGCTACCGGCCAATGCATTGTGCTTCTCGTCGATACGAATTCCTTTAGCCCAAGACCTGGGATATTTCAAATTCTCCCCACTTTTCATGATGTAGAGAAGGAGAACCCTTATTTACATATAAAGGATTTCGAAGATGTCTGCCTCACATGTTCTGATGGGAAGGCTAGCAATGAAACCATTTTTCTTAAACTGTTTCCTTTTTCTTTAAAGGATAAAGCTAAAAATTGGTTTAATGATATACCTCCTCGTTCTATTGACTCGTGGTTGGCAAGGCAAGCTGAATTTCTAAAAAAGTTCTTTCCCTTGCACAGGACTCAAGGATTAAAGCGGCAGATGGTAAACTTTTCTCAGAAGCCAAATAAAAGCTTTGATATCACTTGGGAAAGGTTCAAGGAGATGCTACTAGCATGTCCACACCATGGATTTGATGACTACCATCTCATCGGTTTCTTTTACAATGGACTCATCCCATCCATGAAACAATTCGTGGAAATGATGTGCAATAGGGAATTCCTGGATAAGACACCGGAGGAGGCATGTGATTATTTAGAATCCATGGCTGAGCATGCACGAAGTTGGGAGGCGACTCCCGAATCTGAGAGAAGAGAATTACCTCAACCTTTGGCCTGTGGAGGTCTTCTTACATTGACCCAAGAAGAAGCCTTATAAGCAAGAATGGAGGCCCTTATTTGCAAGAGACTTGAAGGGTTGCAGTTGAAAGGAGTGAAGGCTGTGACAGTTGGTAATGAATGACTATGTAGCCTTTGTAGTAGCGCGAACCATGGCATTAATCAATGTCCTAACCTACATCTAGCGAAGGAAGTACTTCAAGACCCCCACACAAGTGAATTATGTGGCGAATTCCAACCAATGGCAAGGATACAACAATTCCAACAATCAAGGCCCGAGTTGGAGGAGTAGTCCGAATTTGAACTGAGGCCCCCAAAGACAACAACAAGCTCAACCATCGTATCATCCACCATCCTTCAACAACAACAACAATCAACAAGGCGTCCAAAGGAGGAGGGATGAAATAAATGAGCCCCAAAAGCAATCTTTGAGTGATGCGTTGCAACAATTCATCCAAATGCAAACGATGCAAAATCAAGCCAATTTTCAACAATGGCAACAACTACAACAAACCCAAGTTCAACACCAACAACAATTTCAGTAACTCAACGAGAACATGGCAAAGCTTGCGGCAACTCTAGAGAAGTGCAAGCTTCCAGCACAACCACTCTCCAACCTCAACATGAATTCGTCATCGGGAGGATCCAACGTTAAATCTTGTTAAGCGGTGACAACATTGAGGAGTGGTCTAGAAATTGAGAAGCCAGAGCCACCGAGAGTCGAGGCGGAGATAGTTATAGAGAATGAAGCCACCCCAAATGAAGAGGTGCAAGAGGAAATATCGGACAAAGGCAACCATTTCGAAGAGATCATCATCGAAGAGCCCGAGCCGTACATTCCTCCCGCACCATTCCCTCAAAGGCTTCAACCTCCACGGAAAGATAAGTTTCAATCCGAAATCTGTGAAATATTTCAAAAATGTCAAATTAATATTCCTCTTCTTGATGCAATAAATCAAATTCCCGCATATGCTAAATTTTTAAAAGATTTGTGCACCGTTAAGAGGAATGTTAGTGTTAAGAAAAAGGCCTTCCCAACACAACAAGTTAGTGCTATTTTGCAACACAACACTCCTACTAAATACAAGGATCCCGGCTCACTTATAATCCCATGCATCACAGGAACCAAAAAGATAGGGCAAGCCCTCCTTGATTTAGGTTCAAGTGTTAATATTTTGCCATATAACTTGTATGTGAAATTAGGACTTGGAGAATTGAAATCTACACCCATTATTCTCCAATTGGCCGATAGATACATCAAGGTCCCCAAGGGTAGCATAGAGGACGTGCTTGTCCAATTGGACAAATTTACTACCTGGTGGACTTTGTCGTGTTGGACATTCTTGGACCTCAAACCGAGACACCAATCCCTATCATCGTAGTAGACCATTCCTAGCCACAAGCAATGCTATAATCAATTGTAGGGATTGTCAACTTAAGATCTATTTTGGCAACATGACCTTTGACTTAAAACATTTTTAATGCTTGTAAGTTGCCATCGAGGGATGGTGAGTTTGAATATGCTTGCATGATTGAGACTCTAGTTGAAGAGCATTCTGATGCAGAGTTTGTTGACGCGCTTAACTTTGTTGAAAATTTTTGTGAAAATATTGACACCGACTGTTTTTTGCAGGAAGTTGGCACGGTGACTAAGTGGATGCCATCTTTTGAGCCGCTACCATTGGACACACCATACCAAAGGCCATCGAAGCTGGAACACCCATCCTTGGATTTGAAGCCGTTGCCGTCATATTTGAAGCATGCATTTCTTAGGGAATCCGGCACATTTCCTGTGGTAATATCATCTAAACTCTCTACTGAGCAAGAAATGCAATTGTTATAAGTGCTTAGAACTCATAAGGGGGCAATTGGTTGGACAATTGCCGACATTAAAGGTATTGACCCCCTAATTTGTAAGCACCACAACTACTTAGAGGATGACACCAAACCCATTAGAGAGATGCAACGTAGGTTAAATCCTAACCTAAAGGAAGTGGTAAAGGGTGAAATCCTTAAGCTTGTTGATGCGTGTATTATATACACCATTGTCGATAGTAGATGGGTTAGCCCCATCAAGTTGTACCTAAGAAATCAGGGCTAACGGTAGTTAAAAATGAGAACAATGAGTTAGTCCCCATGCGAGCCAGCACGGGATGGCGCATGTGCGTTGACTATAGGAAGCTTAATTCTAAGACCCGTAACGACCATTTCCTTCTCCCATTTCTAGATCACATCTAAGAGAGAGTGGCTGGACACGAGTATTATTGCTTCCTTGACGGCTACTCCGGATATTATCAAATTGAAATAGCACCCGAAGAACAAGAGAAGACCACCTACACTTGTCCCTTTGGCACTTTGCATTCCGGAGGGTGCCATTTGACTTATGTAATGCCTCCGCAACCTTTCAACGTTGTATGCTTAGCATTTACCATGATATGGTTGAAAAAATTATGGAGGTATTCATGGATGATTTCTCTGTGTATGGTAGCTCATTAAATAACTGTTTATCTAACTTGGCTTTGGTGTTAGATCGGTGCATCGAGAAAAACCTTCTCTTGAATGGGGAGAAATGCCATTTCATGACCACCGAATGCTTAGTCCTCGGTCATATTGTATCCAAGGAAGGTATGCAAGTTGACAAAGCCAAGGTCGAGGTAATAAAAAAGCTACACACTCCTCGTTGTGTAAGAGATATTCGATCATTTGTTGGGCATGCAGGTTTTTATAGGAGGTTCATAAAAGATTTTAGCTCAATATCTCAACCTCTTTGCATGCTTTTGAAAAATGATGTAGATTTTGCTTGGAATAATGATTGTCAACTTGCTTTTGAGAAGTTGAAAAATTTGCTTACATGTTCACCTATTCTTCAGGTGCCAGATTGGACATCACCCTTCGAGATTATGTGCGATGCTAGTGACTATGTGGTTGGTGCCGTCCTTGGACAACGCAAGGACAATGTCCCCGTGGTGATTTATTATGCAAGCAAGAGCTTGGATGAAGCTCAACAAAACTACACCACAACGAAGAAGGATCTTTTAGCCGTTATCTTCGCGTTGGAGAAATTTAGGAGCTATATATTGGGATTCCTAATTACAATCTTCACCGACCATGCCGCTCTTAAATATCTCCTTTCCAATAAAGACGCCAAGCCTAGACTAATCCGTTGGATTTTGCTCTTGCAGGAATTCAACATCGCCGTTAAGGACAAGAAGGGAGTGGAAAATCATGTTGCCGATCACCTTTCACGGTTAACGATGAGCATGGAGCCGGCAACCATCCCATTGAATGATTCGTTCCCTGACGAACATATTTTTGCGATCTCCCACACACTCCCATGGTATGCCGACATCATAAACTACTTGGTCACCGGTAAGACTCCCTACACTTGGTCTCGCCAAGATTACAAAAGGTTCATATTTGAGGTAAAATCTTTCTTTTTCGATGACCCTTACCTTTACAAGTATTGTAATGACCAAATAGTAAGGAGATGCATACCCGACTATGAGTTTGAGAGTGTTTTGCATTTTTGCCATGAGGGTGTGTGCGGTGGTCATTTTTCCGCCCAAAGGACCGTAGCAAAAATTCTACAATGTGGTTTTTATTGGCCTAGCATGTTTAAGGACACTTATACATATTTTAAGTCATGCTTAGCTTGTCAAAAGTTTGGAGGGATTACTAAATGAAATATGATGCCGTTAAACCCCATTCTTGAATTAGAAATTTTCGATTGTTGGGTCATTGATTTTATGGGGCCATTTCTTCCATCCTTTGGGTACACATATATTTTGCTTGCTATAGATTATGTATCTAAATGGGTTGAGGCTATTCCTTGTAGGACCAATGATGCGGCTATCGTGCTTAAATTCATGAAAGAAAACATTTTCGCATGATTTGGGATGCCAAAGGCTATGATAAGCGACGGAGGGTCACATTTCTGCAACCGCCTCTTCTTAAGATTAATGAAGAAGTTTGGGGTGAAACACAAGGTTTCTACACCATACCACCCCCAAACCAATGGACAAGCAGAGTTGGCAAATCGGGAGATCAAGAACATGCTCCAAAAGACGGTGAATCCATCAAGGAAGGATTGGAGCATGCATCTTCCCGATGCATTATGGACGTACCGTACCGCCTACAAAATGGCTTTAGGGATGTCCCCATATTGCTAAGTTTTTGGAAAATTTTTCCACTTGCCCATTGAACTTCAACACAAATCTTTTTGGGCAATTAAAAAGTTTAATTGTGGAATTGACCCCTCTTCTTGTAGTTAGTGGAGCTCGAAGAGATAAGGAGGGAGGCATACAACAATTCCAAGCTTGTGAAGGAGAGGCTTAAGTGCGCCCATGATCGAATCATTTTGAGGAGAGAATTCACCCCGGTGGAGAAAGTGCTACTCTACAACTCAAGACTTCATCTCTTCCCCGGAAAGCTTCGTTCGAAGTGGATTGGACCTTTCATTGTTCAGGAGGTGTTTCCACATAGAACGGTGACCATTGACAACCCATAAAACGGTAATGAATTCAAAGTGAACGGCCAATGCTTAAAGCATTACCAAGAGCCATGGAGTAGAGATGAGGACACCATGGAGCTTACGGAACCACCGTCGGGTGGAACCAACTAGGTGTGTTCGTTCCAAAACTTTCCTATCTAGTAGTCTGTAGTAATGAATAACTCTTGCTCAATCTTTCTTATCCTAGTTTATCCATTTTTAATACATATATTTCATCTCACCCTTCAAACATTGAGGACCATGTTTATTTTTAGTTGGGGGGTGTAGGACTAGGATATAGAAACTTCTTGAGCATCATTTTATGATTTTCATCTTTTTGTGAATAAATTGAATGAAATAAATTTTTTTCCATCTATCAACAACATTTCTGCAACTTATAGATTTTTGTTAGACCCATTGATTAAATGTGGTGATCCTTCCCAACTTGGGTAAAAATGTACTCTTGAAGTGTATTTTGGCAAATTAGGGTGTGTTGTATCTTTATGTACTAAGGGCAATGAATTGTCTCTCTACATGCTTACACTGGGCCCTTTAGCTTGAAGCTCATGACAATTACCATCCATTTGAAATTCTATAGTGATGTAGAAACCTTGGTATCAACAATCAATTGATTAAGCCGTATGGATTTTAAAAATTCGGCTAGGTTTATATTCATAGATCCTAAGATAGTGACTTGGAATTTGGAGTTGCTCAAATGAATGCTATCAAATGCTACATTAATAAGTGCACTTGTGCACAATTGAATAAGGCATAAACCTTTGCCATGGTACTTTGAATAAGGCAAATATTGCCATGAAATTTGAGTAAATGCATGAAATTGAACCACAACTCATTTCCATGATCTTCTGAGGGAGTAAGTGTTATATCCCATAAGCTCGAGAGTTCCTAAGGATCATGCATCAGGATATTGCGACATATTAAGGAATATACTAAGCTTGGGCATAGATGGTGGAGTGCGTAAGAGGAATGAGATTATAGTCATAGGGAAGAGTGTATAGACTCGAGAACTTTGCCCTTATAAATATGATTTCAACACCCTTTAGTGTCGCCAATAATCCATGAATGGAGTCAACAATGTCTTTTGGGATTGGTCACTAATTTTGCTAAGGACTAGCAAAACGCTAGTTGGGGGGTGTGATTATGACTAAATATTGCATATCCTAACATCATAATCATCTCCTCTTGTGCACATAATCTGTGGAATCATGCTCTCTTAACTACATTTATGTTAATTCATCATTTGTGAGCATATGATTTTATTTTGGCACAATTTCACTTCCCAAAGCATTATAAATGTCTACTATATTTTTATGGATTTTTATGGATTTTTCAGGTGTCCCAAAGGGGACTAAATCAACTCAAGAAGAGGAGTACATAACAGGCACCTGTAGAAGGAATGGCAGGCGCCTGGGCAACCAAACAGGCGACTGCCTGAACAACAGCAGTCGCCTGCCTTTAAAGAGCTGGAGTTGGAGAAACTGAAGCCCAACAACAGTCGCATGCAAGAGGATTGACAGTAGACTGTAATATTGTACAGTCGCCTGTCATTTTTCGCATCAATCGCCTAATTTTTTGGATGCCAGAGGGAGCAAAAAGAGCCAACTTACTGTTAATTTGACATTTCTGCAGCAGGCGCCTGAAGCACAAAAGACAGTCACCTTTGGATCACACAGGCGACTGTAATATTCAAGACAGTCGCCTGTCTTTAGTTGGAAGCTATGATGCCCACTAACCAGGTGACTGTCTGACCAATGACAGTTGCCTGTCATCAGTCGACTGGTGTTTGTTCAGCAGTCGACTGATCGGGGTTTTCGCCCAAATTCTGGGTTGCGAGAAACGAGTTTTTCTGAACTCGATTTTTCTCCAGTTGCTGTGGGCCGTTGGATGATATTTTGGAGGGATGAGATGCTACCCCTAGGGGGTATAAAACACTACTATTCAGATGTAATAAATATTGTCATGACCCGCTTCCCAAAACTACGGAAGTGAAGTGTGACTAAGGCCCGCTTAGGCCGGAGCTGTGAAGCTCAGACCCAAAAAGCGTTTGTGTGGTACTCCAAGACGAAGGAACAAGTCCCTATAGAAAAGTACGGAACAACAAAAGTACTAAAAGAGATGCATTCAATTTTTATTCAACAGATATCCAGAAAAGTACGGGAGTCTAAACAAACGCCAACGCGGCTACAAACAGCTGAATGTAAACTAATGGTGCAAGCACCCAATCTAGACAGAAAGTAAACGGTGCTACGCACCCAAAAAAAACTGCAGTGAAACATCTGAATTAGCAACGTGAAGATCTCTAGCTCTGGTCCTCCTCGGGCACGTACTCTGGGTCTGCGTCCTTCGGCTCTACATACTCTGGCACGTCCGCCTCGTCTACGTTATCTGGCTCCACAACTGACATACATCACCCAAAAGAAAGGAACTGTACATCAGGTAAAGTCTACAAAAGGGTTAGACTCTACTGCAAGTGTACCAAACTATTAAACAACAGTTTACTGGTTGATTAGCATGCCGGGGTTATAACAGAGTAACAAAAGGAAGTAAACGCAGCAAGAAAAGTACAACGCGACAAGTAGTAGCCGTAGCGAGTACTATGGACTACGGGACTAACCTAAACGGGTCCCGACAAGACGTGACAAGACAAGACAAGACAAGACAAGAAGTGTCACTAAGGTTCACGCCTTTCAGTTAGAAGGCGGCCATCATCTTCTCAACCGAGGGAACGCTCAACCTTGTACACGGGACAAGACAAGACAAGAAGTGTGTCACTAAGGTTCACGCCTTTCGGTTAGAAGGCGGCCATCACCTTCTCACCCGAGGGAACGCTCAACCTTATGCACGGAAACAAGACAAGACGCGTGTGACTCGAAGGGTTCACGCCTTACGGTTCGAGGGGGATCAGACCCTCTCCCCGTGTGCACGCTCAACCCTACCCCAACCCAAGTGGACAAGACAAATCCGTACAAGGGATAACTCACTCTAGCTTGGTGAGTGCCCTATTGCCCGCAAGCTGTGTATCAGTACAAGGGATCACTCGGAGAGTGCCATATTGCCCGCAAGCTGTGTATCAGTACAAGGGATCACTCGGAGAGTGCCCTATTGTCCGCAAGCTGTGTATCAGTACAAGGGATCACTCAGAGAGTGCCCTATTACCTGCAAGCTGTGTATGATAAGACACGACATGACAAAGACAGGGATGGTTCTTCTAGGGGGTCCACACGCACACACACACAAGATAACCCTAATGCGTCAAAATTTGTTGTTGAGCTTAGACTTCGTCGTCAAGTCTAAGCTGTCTAGGGCGTCCCGGACGCTATCATTTCACGTCCGGTACTCTTTGTTCACATTCTAACAGTTCTAGAAGTCTAAGGCCTAAACATGGCCGAAAGTGCAAGTGAGTACACTTGCCTGCGGTGGCGAGTGTGTCGTCCGTCTGGGGCGTCGCGTCCAGGCGTCGCGTCCGCGGTAGTCCGTCTGAAATAGGGTCACGTCGACGGTGTCAGGTCGCGTTTTTCAATAAGTCCTATTCGGGTCTGTTTCTAGATTGGGGGGGACTACCCTATTCGTCAAAGTCACGTTTTGGCGTTTTGTTCAACCTAGATCGACTTCTACCCTATGTGCACAGAAAAGTTGTCCGATTATCGATCTTTCTACGGTGAGCAGCGTTTTATAGATACTGAAAGCAAATTTAGTTCAAGTTGTCAAATTTTAGTTTAGGGTTTGATTTTGTTACGGTGTGGGTTTGCTACGAGTTCAGGGGACCAACCTCTCCGGTGTTTGACGCAGAATGGACGTAGAGTCTGAAGGCGACTGATCTGAACGGCACGGCTACGGAACATCTTCTTGTGGCGTCTCGGCTACGGACTACGTAGCAAAACCGTTCCGGACAGCGAACGAAGGGTGCGCACAACGGGCACGGTCAGACTTGCAAATGAAAGGCATCGTCAAAGGCGCCCAACGACTACGGAGGGAGCGGACAGTGGGGACAAGCCTGCTAACAGTCTGTAGGAGTCGTTAGCGGCGTCGAGGGGCCGTGGAAACAGCGAGAAAGGAGATACCAAGGCCCCGGGACCAAAACAGCGAGCACGGCCGTGAAACGTCGACACGACGTCGCGGGGAGGCTGCAGAAAGATCGCAACAGCGATCACGGATTGCACACGGCTGTTGTTGTGGAAGAAGAAGACCACACGGGCTTCCAGCGACGCAGATGGCCGACAGGAGGCGCTCTCCGGTGGAGGAGGCTGCCGGCGCACGTGGAGCGGTGATTTAAAGGGTGGCGGCGCTGGAAAAAGTGTAGCAGCAGTAGCGGCTGCTTGGTACTCGCGAAGAAGGTTGCTGGAGGCCATCTCCGGCGGCCTAGGCATTCCTCCGGTAATCCACACGAGCTGGGCAGCGCTGGGGCTGGCAGGGAGCGGCAGACCGACGACGGGGCCCTCCTGGCGATCAGCTGCGACGAGGCAACACAGCAGCACGGCTGCTGTTCGCGCTGGGAAGCGGCTGTGCGAGGGGGGTCTTCGGGCAGAGCTTCTGGCCGGAGGCGGGGTGATTACAGGCAGACGAGGCGACGGCGATGTGAGAAGCACCGGCAGACTGGAGTTGTGATGCGAGAGGGAGAGAGTGATGCGAGAGGGAGAGATCACGAGGGGGGGGGGGTTTCTTGTGTTTGGTGGCGGCTGAGAGAAACAGCCTTAGGGTTAGTTTGTGTGTCACGTGTAGGGTTAGATAATTAAGTTTATAATAGATGAAAGATGATATACACCTATAGGATATATGGTAGTTGGGCAAGAGGGGTAGAGCTAGGAGGGGGTATACTTAGAGAAAAGGAGGGATGCAAATAAAACATGAAATATCAACCCATTGATACGCATGAGGCAATCTAGGGATTTAATCAGATTTGATTAACAATTTGAAATTCAAATTCGATTAGGGTTAATCAAGGGCTGGGATTTGATTAGAGGATAACTCTCACTACGGGCGTCCGAAAAATAAACTGAAAATACCGGGACGATCGTGGAGACGAGACGTACGGGGCTACGGTGTCTGATCATGCGTTACACCTACCAAGAATTTATGTAAAATCGGGAATTGTGTTTTGAGATAAAAGACTAAAATGCCCTTACCATTCCAAGTCGTTTTGCGAGAAAACGAGCCGTGGAATGACGTTCCCAAAAATTACCATAAAATTCTACACTCTCATATGGTCACAACGGCATATCACATCATATATACCGGAATCCAGAAAGAGCCAAATAAAATACGTGCACGATAAAGCACGTGCACGCAGAAAATCAATGAGGTCGGAAAGCGACCGTTACATTCTACCCCACTAAAATAAAGATTCCGTCCTCGGAATCAACAACACTAATCAGCAAACAAAAAGGGGAACCGCTCTCTCATCTCCTCCTCGCGCTCCCAAGTGGACTCTCCAGGTGATCCGTGACGCCACATCACTCTCACTAGGTCGACTACCTTATTCCTCAATTGCTTCTGTCGACGGTCCAAAATCTGCACAGGATGCTGGTCATATGTCAGGTCCAGACGGACCGTGATCTCCGAGAAATCCACAGTGTACGACGGATCACTGACGTACCGACGTAACTGAGATACGTGGAATACGTCGTGAACTCCCTCCAAGGATGGTGGCAGAGCAAGGCAGTAGGCCACTGCTCCCACGCGCTCCAGCACATCGAATGGTCCAATATACCTCGGACTCAGCTTTCCCTTCTTCCTGAAACGAATAACTTCGCGGTTTCGAGAAATCTTCAGGAAGACGTGATCTCCAGGCTTGAACTCCAACGGTCTCCTCTTGGCATCAGCCCAATGCTTGAAATGATCCTGCGTAACTCTGAGCTTCTCCCTGATGTCTCTCACGACATCCACAGCTTCCACCATCATCTTTGGACCCAACAGCTCCCGATCTCCGATGTCATCCCAGCTCAGTGGCGATCGACATTTTTCTCCTATATAAGGCAACAAACGGTGCCATGCTAATGCTCGCCTGGTAGCTGTTGTTATAAGAAAACTCCACCAAGTGAAGATGGTCCTCCCAAGATCCCTTCAAATCGAGCGAACAAGCTCGCAGCATATCCTCTAGAGTCTGAATAGTCCTCTCGGACTGGCCATCGGTCTGCGGGTGGTACGCTGTGCTGAAACTCAGACTCGTACCCAAATTCTCCTGCAAACTTCTCCAGAACTGAGATGTGAACCTCGAGTTTCTGTCAGACACGATGCTCACGGGGACTCCGTGTAAGCGTATGATCTCCTGCACGTACACGGTCTGCCTCATGGCGAGCTATGAGCCTCGCTCAACAGCTCCTCTCGAATACCACCTGCAGGTACACAGAGCCCACTGCCGTACCTCAGCGAACCGTCCTCATGAATCAAGAACTCCGTCTGTAGTCCAGTTTCAACCTGCCTCCTGATCGTCTGTAGCTTCGGATCTCCTGCCTGTGCTGCCTTGATCCGATCCATGATCGTGGACTGAATCTGCAAATTCATGAATGAATGAACCACACCAGGTAGGACGACCTCTAGATCCATCTCTCTCAGCTCCTACTGTATCCTCCAGTCGGCGGTATGCATCATCGCAGTAGGAAGCCTGCTCAACACATCTGTCATTACATTCACCTTTCCTGGGTGATACTGCAAGTCTATCTCATAGTCAGCCATGAGCTCTAACCATCGTCTCTGACGCATGTTGAGCCCCTTCTGCGTGAAGGTATACTTCAAGTTTTTGTGATCGGTGAAAATCTTCACGCTCTCACTCAGTAAGAAGTGCCTCCAGATCTTCAGTCCGAATATCACCGCTGCCAACTCCAGATCGTGCGTCAGGCAATTCTTCTCATGAGTCCTCAACTATCGAGAAGCATACGCGACCACATGGCCATGCTAATGCAAAACGCATCCAAGGCCCTTCCCTGATGCACCACGATATATCTCGAAGCCTCCGCTCCGATCCAGTACCGCCAACATCGGTGCTGAAATCAACCTCGCCTTCAAGATACTGAAGGCCTCCTTATAAGCTTCTGACCAAAGAAACTCCACGTCCTTCCTCGTCAGCTTAGTCATCGGCTCTGCATTCCTCGAGAACTCGAACTTACGATGGCCCGGAATTCTGAATACCACTTTCTCATCGTGGCATTCAAACAGAGCGTGGAAGTCTCCCAGCAATTTGATGCCAAGAACGACATCGAAAAAGTGGTAGATCCTGGACAATGAAATCTAATAGTTCATGTCCAATGACTACCAAGGGGATCGATCGACAGCCCAGATTCACTGTCACCACTCCGTTCCCTGTGGCGATATCCCAACACTTAGGAAGTGTATGGGTGGGAATAGAGTGCCCTGCTACAACTCCTGGATTATGATGCACATGGATGCACCGGAGTCGAACAAGGCCAAGACTGGGTGAAAGAACACTAGAAAGGTGCCTAAGGTATAAAAGAACTACGGCCAACCCACTACCCAACAATTAGCAAGGTCAACATATATATACCATCGAAACAATCTAACTGTAAAAGAAAAGACCAGATCTCAAAAGAATATACCTGCCATAACACCATCCAAGTCTTCAGCCTCGCCGGCTGTCATGGTGTACGTCTGTCACGCCCCGCTTCCCAAAACGACGGAAGCGAAACGTGACAAGGCCTGCTTAGGCCAGAGCTGTGAAGCCTGAACCCAATAAGCGTCTGTGTGGTACTCCAAGACGAAGGAACAGGTCCCTGCAGGTTAGTACGGAGCAACAAAAGTACTAAAAGAGATGCATTCATTTTATTCAACAGATATCCAGAAAAGTACGGAGAGTCTAAACAAAAGCCTACACGGCTACAAAACAGCTGAAGTAAACTAATGGTGCAAGCACCCAACCTAGACAGAAAGTAAACGGTGCTACGCACCCAACTAAACTGCGGTGAAACCTCTGAATCAGCAACATGAAGATCCCTAGCTCTGGTCCTCCTCGGGCACGTACTCTAGGTCTGCGTCCTCCGGCTCTACGTACTCTGGCAGGTCCGCCTCGTCAATGTATTCTGTCTCGACAGCTGACGTACATCACCCAAAAGAAAGGAACTGTACGTCAGGTAAAGTCTACAAGAAGGGTCAGACTCTACTACAAGTGTATCGAACTATTAAACAACGGTTTACTGGTTGATTAGCATGCTGGGGTTACAACAGAGTGACGAAAGAAAGTAAACGCAGCAGGAAAGTAAGGCGTAGCAAGCAGTAGTCGTAGCGTGTGCTACAGACTACGAGACTAACCTAAACGGGTCGTGACAGGACGTGACAAGACAAACAAGACAGGACAGGACAAGACAAGATGAGACACGTGTGACTCGAAGGGTTCACGCCTTACGGTTCGAGGGGGATCAGACCCTCTTCCCGTGCGCACGCTCATCCCTACCCCAAACCCAAGTGCTCAAGACAAGACAATATAGGGCCACTCACTCTGCTAGGTGAGTGCCTCTATCCCTACGATCGGTAGCGTATCTCTCACTCTGCTAGGTGAGCGACGGACGCCTCGTAGGTGAAACTGTACTACTGTATAGGACCACTCACTATACTAGGTGAGAGTCTCTATCCTCCCGGTCTGCTGGGACACTCACTCTGCTAGGTGGGTGCCGAGCTTCCCGTAGGTGTTCCGTAACAAAGACCACCCACTCTACTAAGTGAGCGTCTCATTGCCCACAGGCTACACAAGACACGACATGCAAGATGTTCATGACATGGCAAGGGCAAGGTTGTTCTAGGGTGTCCACACATATGCACACACAGATGAAACCTATAGTAGCAGTTTTTGTTGATTCTAGGGGGTCCACACACACGCACACACAAGATAACCCTACGGTGTCAAAAGTTGTTGTTGTTATGCCTAGACTTCGTCGTCAAGTCTAGGTCGTCAGGGCGACCCGGACGCTATCATTTCACGTCCGGTTCTATACACTCACAGTCTAACAGTTCTAACAATTTAAGACCAAGGCATGGTCAAAAAAAAACGCAAGTGGGTACACTTGCCCGTGGTGGCGAGCGTGTCGTCTGTCCGGGCGTCTCGTCCAGTCGTCGCGTCCGCGGTAGTCTGTCTGAAAAAGGATCACGACGACGGTGTCAAGTTGCGATTTTCAATAAGTCCTATTTAGGTTTGTTTCTAGGTTGTCGGGACTACCCTATCCGTCAGAGTTACGTTTTGGTGTTTTATCAGCCTAGATCGACCACTACCCTATATGCACAGAAAATTATCCGATGGTCGATTTCTACAGTGAGCAGCGTTTTACTGGTATATAAAAGTAAATTTAATTATTGTTGTCCAGTTTTAGTTAGGGTTTGATTTCACTATGGTGTGGGTTCGCTACGAGTTGGGGCACCAACCTGGTTCGACGATCACATGCAAGCTTTGACATCGGACTGAAACAACGGATCGCGTCGCCTTTGCTCCGATTCTCCTACTGCGGGTGGCGTGAATTTACCTGTGTTAACAAAGTCGTGCTATTAGACCAACGGTGGCGGTTCAGGGGAACGCAGGCGAGCGGGGGTCGACGCGGGTGACGTTCTCCGGTGGAGGAGGCCGTTGGCGTAGGCGGACGGCGTCGAAAACGGCAGCACGACGGCTGCGGTTGATGCCGTTGCTACCGCACGAAGGGGCCTCCGGTCGGGGTCTCTACCGACGATGGGGCAGTGGGGAGGGGAGCGTGCGCGGCGGCCGTGGAAGGCGGCGGTGGGCGATGAGGAGGCGGCACGAGGAGAAGATGCGGCGGTCGGAGGGGGTAGATGCGAGGGAGAGAGAAAGGAGTGGGAGAGAGGGAGAGACGCGGGATTGGGTTGATTTAGGTGACGGCGGCTTGGGAAAAATTTTCCCCTAGGTTTTGCCAATGTGAGATGGGGGTGAGATGGGGATTGGTTACTGTTAGGGTTAATAAAAATGATAAATGTTGATATATAACTCTAGGTTTATAGAAAAAGGGGGGAGATATAAATTGTTAGAGGGTGTAGAAAGAGGGGAAAACTAGAGGAGAATAGAAGAAGCAGTTTAGGGAAGATATTAATGAAAATATTTAGGGATATAGCCAGATTTGGCGTTCAAATTCGAATTTGAACTGATTGGGCTAATCAACGGTCGAGATTGATCCGAGCGATATCTCTCAAACCGGGCGTCAGAAAAATAATC
The DNA here is from genome assembly GCA_030789695.1 of Scilla litardierei. NCBI lineage: Eukaryota > Viridiplantae > Streptophyta > Magnoliopsida > Asparagales > Asparagaceae > Scilla > Scilla litardierei. The sequence continues at coordinate 44,623,720 of CM061142.1, forward strand.
CGAAAATACCGGGGCAATCGTGGAGACGAGACGCACAGATCTACAGAGCCTGATCGTGCGCTACGCTTACCAAAAATAAGTGTAAAATTGGAAACAGTGTTTTGAGTCAAATGACTAAAACGCCCCTATCTTTCAAAGTCGTTTTGTGAGAAACGAGCCGTGAAAAGACGTTTCCAAAAATTACTATAAAATTCTACACCCCAAAACGATCACAACGGCATATCACATCGCATATGCTGGAGCCCAGAAATAGCTAAATAAAATACGTGCACGATAAAGCACGTGCACGTAGAAAATCCATAGAGTCGGAAAGTGACCGTTACATTCTACCCACCTTAGAAATGATTCCGCCCTCGGAATCACTTATACTAATAATAATTATAAAATCTATAGATACTTAAGCTTATAACTCCCATCTTTCACACCATGATCTCTAATCTTATAACTTCAATATCGTTCCTCAAATAATCCATCATAACCCTTCTTTTCACTGGATAATGCCACGACTTATCTCACATCCTAACGCCTACAGACCCATTACTGCTGTTAAATTCCCAACTCAAAGTCCTCATAAAAAAATAATAATCATCTTCTCTTGCCATACCACTCCACTAAACATCATCGCTCGGTAACATCCCTTAATTTTCTCAATCTCTTCCCAATATTTATCAATCGCTAAAATGATTTCTAGTCGATCACCAATCCAAGACAAAGATTTTGTCCATCTTATAACACCTTTCACAAATCAACAATCGCCGTGTCCTTAATACATTCCTTGTCATATCATCCCATAAATTTATCCGCCAAATAATTGAACTATCAAAATCACATCTTATCCTACTCACTATAACTAATCCCAACCAATATTAAGTCCGCCTACCTAACCATCCATTCATATCAACACGTCGTGTTATCCCCAATGTCTTCTGATGTTAACTTAATAATCATGTCTTGATGCTTCAAATGTTTTCATCATTTCATGGTCACTCTAAATCATACCATACCTTATGACTACTCCTATCTACTACTCGCTCAAGTTTCAGGTCGATCAAGTACTCATCTCACTGTGTATAATTTCATCCATCCAGAGTCCCTATCGAGTCCGTTACACATTGGTATCATTAATAAGTCTTGGACACCTCATTCTTTTCATCCCAAGAAATCTGATCTAATATCCTTGTTATTCAAAACCAACTAATCACCGATACACATATTGTTGAGTTTTGATTCCCTGGATTTGGTTTTGATGATGAACACACATAAATATCATGAACTAACTCTTTGTGAGCGTAGTTATGGAGATCGTCGCCAAATTTATATGAACATCTAAAGCGATGTCTCAAGACTTCTCAAAGCGCGTGATCGTGTGCCTAAAGCTTCGTTGAAGCTCAAGGACCATTATTGAAGTCATGAAGATTCGATTGAAGCTTTTGAAGACGGTTCGTCAAGTTTATTTAATGTCTTCTAGCTTCTTTTCGTAGAATGTTAAGCCTTGAGTAGGTCTTACATTTTAATTTTCATAACGCTCATATCTTAGAGCTAGGATCTTAGTAGAAGTCCATACAAACTTTCCCGAAGCTTCGCGCTTCGATTCGCGACTTCTTGTGCATGTTAGTTGGTTCAAGAAGAAGAACCAACCGACTAGATGGCAATCTAGTCGGTCGGTAAAGCTTCTTGAACCGACTAGAATGCCTTCTTCAATTCTAGCTCACTTACTGTTTACAGTTAGTCGGTCAAAGAAGGTTCACCGACCGAATAGTTGTGAAACTAGTCGGTTAGGAATCCTTCTTAGACCGACTAGTTGATCTTCTACTGTACAGCCTAAGTTACTGTTTATCGTTAGTCGGTCAAAGTACATTTGTCGACCGACTAGTTGATAAACTAGTCGATCAGCATTTGCTCTTAGACCGACTAACTCAACTTGTATTCAGACTATTCTATTTCTTCTGTTAGTCGGTCAAAGAACACTCACCGACCGACTAGTTGTGAAACTAGTCGGTTGGCAAGTCTTCTTAGACCGACTAGTTCTTTAAGTCTGAACTTCTCTATTTGACTGTTCACCTCTTAGTCGATTCATGTTGAATCACCAACAGACTAGTTGATGAACTAGTCGGTCAGTGATCCTTCTTTGACCGACTAGTCTGCTTCAGAATAGAGCCGTTGGAGCATTTAATGCCACGAATTTTGCTCTCTCTTTCCTCTATCCTATATATACTTGGAGTGCTGCATTCATAGCATTCAAGGCTGATATTAATTGATATTTAGAGATCAAAGAGAAAGCATTTAATCATCATTCAAAGCTCTTTTATTTCTTACTTGAATCTCTCTCTCACTCTTATTTCAAAAGAGAGATTCATTGATTGTAAGCCTTCCAAGCCAAGAGCTTGATTCTAGGGCACCAACAACCTCCTAGGTCTCCATCGCTGATCTATATCTTGGAGTTAGGGTTTGGTGCCTTCATCTTCCCCAAAATCCATTTTGCCCTAATTCGTAAGTATACTCAAGGCATATGATTTTGTCGGTAAGAATTTCGTATTTCATTTACTTTCATATTGTAAGTGTTTTACTCTCGGTTGTGAGAGTTTGTTTGTGATCCCGGGTTGTGGGAGTCACAATTTGATTTGTGTATGATTTGACTTTGTAGAGGTTCTCTACAAGTATTTCATAGTGCAAATTTGAGTTAGAAGTTTCTAACTCAAGTATCCGGAGGGGATCCGGGTGGTTGGGACGTAGGATCATCGGGAACAAGCGGGGAGACTTGGGTGGATCCGAACCCGTTAATATCGTCTGTTTGCGATTGCATTTCTTTGTTGTCATTATTTACATTTCCGCATTTCCGCATTGTTGGTTGAGTTTGCAAGATAATTAGGAATTATCTTCTTAATTATTTTAAAGTACTATTCACTCCCCCTCTAGTACTTGTGCAGTAGCTACGTAGGGCATTACATTTGGTATCAGAGCTAAGTACCTAGCTATGTCTGCCAACGACAACAAAACCGTTCGTCCACCTTCAGATTACAGCACCTTCAGGAACCGTGAAGGAGCGTCTTCGGTGATGGAAGGACACTCCTCGACGAGGCCTCCCTTCTTCAACGGTACCAACTACGGGTACTGGAAATGCCGGATGGAAACTTTCCTCCGGAGTGCTTCATTGTGGAGAGCCACGTTGACAGAGTACGTCGAGCCCGAAGAAGAAGATTTCACGAAGTGGACTACCGCGGAGGTCGCCACGGAGGTAAGCAATGCCAAGGCAATGAACGCCTTGCAATGCGCTTTGGAGCCCGAGGACTTCAATAAGATATGCACATGTAAGAGTGCATATCAAATATGGAACTCCCTTCTCATCTTGCATGAAGGAACGAGTAGGGTAAGAGACTCCAAACTCGTAGTTGTTAATAAAGATTACGAGTTATTTCATATGCAACAGGGTGAGAAGATGAAGGAGTATCATGATCGCTTCGTCGACATCACCAACGAGTTGGAGGCTCATGGGAAGACCTACACCCAAAAGGAGAAAGTCTCAAAGATAATTGACGGACTTCCTTCTTGTTGGGAGAAACATACCTTTGCCATCGAGGAAGGTAATGACATGAGTAAGTATACGGTTATTCAACTAATGGGTACCTTGATGTCTTATGAGGTACGCAAGGATAGCAAGTTAAAGTTGCAGGACAAGATGAAGTCCTACTTGAAGCAAGACGAGCCAAAGAAAAAGGCGATTGCGTTCAAGGCCGCTCCATCTACATCCACATCTACCGATGATGAAGAATCGGAAGAAGAGTTGGACTTGGAATCCATTGCCCTCATGGCAAAGAAGTTCAACCGGTTCTTCCGGAAAGGTAATTTCAAGAACAAATCTAAATTTAGTTCTTCTAACGCCTCCGCTCCTTTGTGTTTCAAATGCAACAAGCCAGTACACATGAAAGCGGATTTTCCTCAAAACAAGCACAATGAGAAGTGGAAGGCGCCAAAGTTCGACAAGTCAAAGAAGTACAAGAAAGGGTACAAGAAAGGACTTGTCGGGACATTCTCCGACTCCGACGAGGACTCGTCAAGCGGAGAGTCGGATGATGAGCAAGTGGAGCAAGCACACACGTGCTTCAAGGCAAGAGAGGAACGTGATCAAGGATCTTCCTCCGATGATAGCGAGGATGAAGGCGATGATGAGGTAACTATGGATGACCGTAGACTAGCTAACGAACAAATATGGTCTAAGTATTCTAAACTAGTAAATAGATATACTAAGATAAAAGATGAGTTAGCTAGCATTCAAACCTCACCTAAACCTATCATCACCAACAACGACACCGTTGTTGAAGAGTTAAGAAATGAGATTGTAAATCTCAAATCTCAACTTGAACATGTTCATATTGAGGAATCGGATGAACATGAGATGGCGGATTTGATTTCTCGAAACTCAACTTTGAGTATTGAGAATGAGAATCTCAAATCTCGTGTTTGTGTACTCACATCGCAAGTATCCACTTTGGATGCTTCTATGCATTCTCTCACCGAGAAGTATGAGTGCACATTAGGCCGAATTAATAAATTCAATAAGGGTAAGGATCATTTGGATAAAATCCTAAATGACTTACTCCCAGCCAATCACCACATTGGCTTGGGGTATAAGATGGGAAGTTCATCCAAATCGTCTACTACCTTTGTTAGGCGAACTTCCGGTGACTCAACGAGTGGTAGCAAACACTCCGTTGGTAGTTCATCTATCAATGGTGCTTCCACCTCGTACACACCCTCTTTTGGAAAGAAACCCACTTTGGGTGGACCTCCAAAGAAGGGTCATGCTTATATGTACACAAATACCATGCCACGTAGGAACACACGTCCTACTCCACCGGCTCACACATATGATGATTTTTATGCACTACATCCACGGGCACGTGCACACCATGTGAGACACCCTCATGCATGTGTTCCTCCACATGCATATGTTCACCCACATCATCATATGAACAAGTATCATCATGCACCATTTCATCATGTGCCATATGCCTATCCACGACATGCATCACGTAGAAATCAACAACGCATGCATGCTCCTAATAGGATTAGGGCTCCCAAAATCTTCACTATTTGGAGCCCGAAGGACACAAATATGGATGAAAAACAAGTTTACATGAATTCTTATTTCATGAATGTAGTGCATAATAATAATTATGTGGGGAAGTCTAAGTCCAATTGGACTTGGCTTCCAAAGGTCTAATCTTTTAGGACCCAATGACCTTGAGTACCATGATACGATATTTTCTATCTTTAGGTACTCAAGAAAAAGAAACGGAGCAACAAATCCAAATTTGGCTCCAAGAATAATTGGATACTCGATAGCGGGTGTTCAAAACACATGACGAGTTACGCTCAATTGCTCTCCGGAGTGGTGCCCATTGCAAATGGAAACCGGGTAGTCTTTGGAGGCAACGGGAGCGGAACCATCATAGGTGTTAGTAAAGTGGGTAATCCTTCTAAACCACTTATAAGTGATGTTTACCTTGTTAAATGATTAAACCACAATCTTATTTCAATAAGACAACTTTGTGACAACGGTTACAAAGTTAGCTTTGCGAAAGAAATGTGCCATATTTTAAGAAAAGATAATAATGATTTATTGTTTTCCGGCACACGCCATAAGGATATATATATCCTAGATCTTCCAAGATCACATGAACAATGTCTCATTGCCAACACAAGTGAACAACACTTATGGCATCGACGTTTTGGTCATGTGAACTTTGGAACACTATTTAAACTTTCCAAGTTAAATTCTATTAGAGGCTTCCCTAAGCTTGTCTTTCAAAAGAAAAGCTTTTGTGACTCGTGTCAACGAGGCAAGCTTCCAAAATCGTCTTTTAAACCTAAGAAAAGCATTTCATCTAAGCGGCCTCTAGAGCTTTTACATCTAGATCTTTTTGGGCCAACTAGAGTTGCTTCATTAGGAAATGCACGATATGGACTTGTCATAGTTGATGACTTTTCTAGATTTACTTGGGTATTTTCCTTAAGTAATAAAAATGATGCTTTTGAAAACTTCACAATATTTGTTAAGAAAGTACAAAATCTCATTGGAACCACCATTGTCACTATTCGTAGTGATCATGGAGGGGAATTTGAGAATGAGTCTTTCTCAAACTTTCGTGATGAAGTTGGTATTACTCACACCTTTTCATTCCCTCGCGCACCTCCTCAAAATGGTGTTGTTGAGAGAAAGAATAGGACGCTAGTGGAATGTGCTCGCACTATGCTTGATGATAGCCAACTTGGCCATCAATTTTGGGCGGAAGCGGTACATACCACTTGCTATGTGTTTAATAGGATACTTTTGAGGCCCGACACTAAACAAACTTGTTATGAATTGTTGTTTGGTAGATTGCCTCAAGTTAAACATTTTCGAGTTTTCGGCTCAAAATGTTTTATTAAAAACACGTATGTTAGTTTGGACAAATTTGATCCAAGATCCGATGAGGGGATATTCGTTGGATATTCCTCCTGTAGCAAAGCCTACCGGATATACAACAAATGAACCTCAACGATCGAGGAATCACTTCATGTTTCATTTAATGAAGGTTTTGTCCCGACTAGTATTACTAATGATGATGACTCCATAGATGTCTTATGTGATTCAATTGGTAATTCTAATTCTATTGATTCTATTGATACTAACCCTACTAATGAATCTTTTGAGAATGTTCCTAGTGATCAGGGAATTCCCAAACGGCTTCATACCGTTCGTGACCATCCTCATGAGCAAGTCATTGGCAATATCCTTGATATTGTCAAGACGAGATCTCAAGTCAATACTTCGCGCATTGTGCCTTTGTCTCCTCGATTGAGCCAAAGAATATTAACGAAGCGTGCGAAGATAGTGCTTGGATCTTAGCCATGGAGGAGGAACTCATTCAATTCGAGAGGAATGAAGTTTGGGAGCTTGTTCCATTGCCATCGAAGAACCACACCGTTATAGGAACGAAGTGGATTTTCAAGAACAAGACCGACGAAAACCAAATCGTCGTCCGTAACAAAGCTCGGTTAGTAGCTCAAGGCTATCGGCAAGAGGAAGGTATTGATTTCGATGAATCCTTTGCTCCGGTAGCTAGATTAGAATCTATTAGATTATTGTTATCTTTTGCATGCCATAATGATTTTAAACTCTTTCAAATGGATGTTAAAAGTGCGTTTTAAACGGAGATGTTGTTGAGGAAGTTTATGTTTCTCAACCTCCGGGTTTTATAAATGAAAAATTTCCAAATCATGTTTTCAAACTTAAGAAAGCACTTTACGGTTTGAGACAAGCTCCTCGAGCTTGGTATGACCGTTTAAAGAATTTTCTTTTGGATTTAGGTTTTAAAATGGGAGAAGTTGATTCTACATTATTTGTCAAGTATTCGAATAATGATATAATTTTAGTTCAAATTTATGTTGATGATATCATTTTCGGTGCTACTAACTTCACTCTTGGTGAAGAGTTTTCTAATGTGATGAAGGATCAATTTGAGATGAGACACATGTGTGAGCTCAAATATTTCTTAGGTCTCCAAATTCTCCAAATGAACGATGCAATCTTCATCCACCAAACCAAGTACACAGTGGAGTTGCTAAAGCGATTTGGAATGGAGAATGCCTCCATGAAGAAGACTCCAATGAGTACTACTACACATCTTGATAAAGATACGGGTGGCAAAGATGTAGACATTTGTCTATATCGAGGTATGATAGGTAGTTTACTATATCTTACCGCAAGTAGGCTCGATATTATGTTTGCCGTATGTGTATGTGCTCGTTAGCAGTCTCAACCCAAGGAATCTCACTTAGTAGCGGTAAAACGTATTTTCCGTTATTTAAGTTACACACTTGACTTTGGATTACTTTATCCAAAGTCTAGCACATATGAGTTAATCTTATATAGTGACACAGATTATGCGGGATGCAAATCCGACAGGAAAAGTACTAGTGGCACTAGTCATTTTATAGGAAATTCTCTTGTCTCTTGGTTTTCCAAGAAGGAGAATTCCGTATCACTTTTAACCACCGAGGCGGAATATATTACCGCAGGTGCTGCGTGTGCTCAGGTTCTTTGGATGAGACACACTCTTAAAGACTTTGGTATAAACTGTGATACTTGCCCTATCATGGTGGACAACCAAAGTGCATTATGTCTCTCTAAGAATCCGGTATACCATTCTCGTTCTAAACACATAGATGTCCGTCACCATTTCTTAGATGATCATGTTGCTAAAAGGACATCATATTAGTGTACGTTGAAACCCAGAAGCAAATCGCCGATATTTTCACGAAACCACTCAAGGAAGACTCCTTTGTGCGGTTGCGTCGAGAATTGGGGATTATAGGTGAATCCGAGATTTAGGATTCATATTTTGTTCAATAATCTTGCATGCTATTAAATTTCGTTATATTTGCACATGCTAGATTAATTGAAATTTTCTGGATTTTTGGTTGAATTTTCGGAATTTATGCTCGAAATATTCATGAATGTCGTATTTAAGATTTTCGATGTTTAATGGGGTAGTATAATGATATATGAGAGTATTACGATGTTTCGTCCAAGTGCAATTAGGAGAGAACTCAAAATTTCAAATTCTAAAATTTTTGAACTCTTTTAGTCGGTTCATGTTCATTGACCGACCGACTAGATTGCGTTCTAGTCGGTCAGTGAATGAACTTAGAACGACTAACTCAAGCCCTAAATTTGGCTTCAGTTACTGTTTGCACTTAGTCGGTTCAAGCTCATTGGCCGATCGACTAGATCATCATCTAGTCGGTCAGCGCTTGAACTGTGACCGACTAATTGCACAGGGACTGCTTTGGTCTTTTCGCATTCCTAATCGACTTAAATTTCCCCGCACCGACTTGTTTTCATTTTAGTCGGTGCGAACAAATTCTCTCAGCCCTTACCCCCGTCGATTCCACTCCCTCCTCCGTCGAGTTCATCATTTTCCAGCCATCTCTGGCCATCTCCACAGTCGCCGTGCGTCGATCTTCTCTCCTCCTCCTAGGTATCTATCCCTCTCAGCTTTTAGACCTAGGTTTTTTTCGATTTCTGTCGGTTTAGGGTTTGCTCCTAGGGTTTGTCTAGGGTTTTGATTTCGATATCTCGGTTGACTGTGCATGTCTCGTCACGATTATGGCGAAGACACGCATACCCATCCGACTCTCGAGTCCGTCGCCCATGACCATAGAGTCGCCCCCTACGGACCCCCCGCAACCCAAACGCCGATCTAAATCAACCCATCCTTCGTCGTCTTCGCCTCCTCTTAAGAAGAAGAGGACGTCGACCGCCAAGCCTAGATCTCAGCCCAAGCCTAGGAAACTGCCCGTGTCTCCAGCTTCATTCTGTGCACCCACTCCTCCTGATGATTCCGACATGGAATATATCCCTGAGACCAAGCCTACCCATAGGGATCCTACTCCTCCCCCTTGTTCTAGCACTCGTCAGCCTAAGGGGAAGGCTCTGATGCCAGTTGGCGGTGTCGATATTTCACTATGTCGCGATGACCCGATGTGTCTCGCGGCATACAACCGTATCGAGCACTGTCCTCTGTTATTGGAGCACTTCGTTCAGTTCTCAGACTTCCCCCATCTAGCCGATCTTCTTTCGTCTAGTGGTCTTATCGATTATCTTCGATATGACCCTAAGGCGAATCCACACCCATCCCCTGCCTTGTCAAGCTTTTCTATGCGAACCGTGTTCGCGGTCAGTACGACGAGACCCATTCCATTGAGACGACTGTCTTGGGGACACCGATAGTCCTCACGGCAGAAATCTTAGGGGATTTGATAGGTGTCTCCTCGTCTGGCCTTATTCCTTTCGATATATCTCTCGACGACATTTCTGACCTTGACCAGGCCATGCTCTCTGAGATTTTCCACGTGATCCCTCCCGCCATGATTGGCGTCCCATCCAAATCTTTCAAGCCCAACGCTTGGGTCTTGAATCTTATCTTGAAGTCGTGCCTCCTTCCGAAGTACGACTCATCTTCCTTACCTTCCCAGCCATTCCTCAAACTCATTTACACTATTTTCATGGGGAGCGAGATCAATTGGGCACGGATTATTCTTGACAAGATGGACTCCTTCGAATGTATTCGAAAGTCCACCAAGTTAGCCCACATTCCTTACCCGTGCATATTGACTCTCGTATTCCGTCACTTTCGTGTCCCTCTTCCTCCCGATGATGAGCGTCCCCTTGGTCCCCCTCTGAATGCGACGGCCGTCAAGAAGTCTCTTGCGGCGCTTCGTCATGTTCAGAGGACGATCCCTTCAGCTTCTGCCTTTGCTTCAGCTGCTCCCTCTCCTACTCTCACTGAGCTTGCACGTTCGTTGAAACGTGTGGAGTCTCATTGTGCTCGCTCTGAGGAGATTCTCGCTCGCATCGCATCTCACTTTGGCATTGAGATCCCTCCGTCAGTTTCTAACGAGGAGGAGATGGATGAGGATGAGCTCTAGGAGCTTGTTCGTTCTGCTGCTGCTCGTGCCCCTGAGGGTACGTCTGTTGCTGCTGCTGCTTCTGCCGGTGCCCTCGAGAGCACACCTGCTGCCACCGTTCCTTCGTGGATACTTCGTCTGGTGCTCTCGAGGCCACTCCCGTTGCGACCGTGGACACTCCTGCTGACCCAGTGACCACCACTCCTTCTGTAGAGCCTCCTGCTGCTGCAGATCCTCCCGCTGCCTCCTGAGCTTCATTGGAGGACTCTCCCTATGCACATTGGATGATATATGTAGTTGTGAGAGTGTTGGGTATGATAGATGGTGGTTGTGGATTTTTGATACTTTTGGATGTATTTTGATGTATCTCTTATGGAGTTTTGAGATTTTTGTGTGTTTTGTGATACTCTGATATCTACTGTGATATAGTGATGTATGATGTGACTTGATCTGAGGATCGCTGTTATGTATGTTGGCGATGTATACTTTTGATGTACCCATGGTTCATATATATATATATACACACACACACACACACACACACATCGATGTTGACTCTTACTTTCATGTGCACATTATATTATTGCCTCTGATGATTGATTTCGTCGCTCGACGATAATAACTTGGTTAAATAGAAATTATTTCTATGGAAACATAGAATTGTTTTCCATGCACTTAATTCATCGAGAATGTTGATATTGGAGAGTATATTCCATAACTCAATCCGTAAAATTGATTTGAGTTTTGATGATTTTATTTTTTCGACTTCCGACTAAGGTCTCATTGACACGCTTTGATTTACTTCGTATTTTTCTTTGGTGTCATTTGGACCATGGTCGTATTCTACGACTCCCGTGCTTTTATTTGAAGCCATTGTTGTTGTCGTTGTTTTCCTCCCACTCTTTTTGCTAATGCCAAAGGGGGAGAGAATTAATAATGACATGTGCTAAATGATAATTTAAAGCATTTTACCGGGAATCTAATTTGATATGTTAGATTCAGGGGGAGTTAAGATATAAAAATGGATTTCAAATCCGATATTTCAATAATTGAATTCTCAAATTTTACTTTACTCGTCTGCTTGATGCGTATGATTAATATTTATTTTGGAATTAACGTGTCATTAATGCAGGGGGAGTAAGCAAATTTCATTTGAATCATTATTTTTGATTATTATTTATGTTGGTTTTTCATCACTAAGAAGGGGGAGAATGTTGAGTATTGATTCCCCGAATTTGGTTTTGATGATGAACAAACATAAATATCGTGAACTAACTCTTTGTGAGCGCAGTTATGGAGATCGTCGCCAAATTTATATGAACATCTAAAGCGATGTCTCAAGACTTCTCAAAGCGCGTGATCGTGTGCCTAAAGCTTCGTTGAAGCTCAAGGACCATTATTGAAGTCATGAAGATTCGATTGAAGCTTTTGAAGACGGTTCGTCAAGTTTATTTAATGTCTTCTAGCTTCTTTTCGTAGAATGTTAAGCCTTGAGTAGGTCTTACGTTTTAATTTTCATAACGCTCATATCTTAGAGCTAGGATCTTAGTAGAAGTCCATACAAACTTTCCCGAAGCTTCGCGCTTCGATTCGCGACTTCTTGTGCATGTTAGTTGGTTCAAGAAGAAGAACCAACCGACTAGATGGCAATCTAGTCGGTCGGTAAAGCTTCTTGAACCGACTAGAATGCCTTCTTCAATTCTAGCTCACTTACTGTTTACAGTTAGTCGGTCAAAGAAGGTTCACCGACCGAATAGTTGTGAAACTAGTCGGTTAGGAATCCTTCTTAGACCGACTAGTTGATCTTCTACTGTACAGCCTAAGTTACTGTTTATCGTTAGTCGGTCAAAGTACATTTGTCGACCGACTAGTTGATAAACTAGTCGATCAGCATTTGCTCTTAGACCGACTAACTCAACTTGTATTCAGACTATTCTATTTCTTCTGTTAGTCGGTCAAAGAACACTCACCGACCGACTAGTTGTGAAACTAGTCGGTTGGCAAGTCTTCTTAGACCGACTAGTTCTTTAAGTCTGAACTTCTCTATTTGACTGTTCACCTCTTAGTCGATTCATGTTGAATCACCAACAGACTAGTTGATGAACTAGTCGGTCAGTGATCCTTCTTTGACCGACTAGTCTGCTTCAGAATAGAGCCGTTGGAGCATTTAATGCCATGAATTTTGCTCTCTCTTTTCTCTATCCTATATATACTTGGAGTGCTGCATTCATAGCATTCAAGGCTGATATTAATTGATATTTAGAGATCAAAGAGAAAGCATTTAATCCTCATTCAAAGCTCTTTCATTTCTCACTTGAATCTCTCTCTCACTCTTATTTCAAAAGAGAGATTCATTGATTGTGAGACTTCCAAGCCAAGAGCTTGATTCTAGGGCACCAACAACCTCCTAGGTCTCCATCGCTGATCTACATCTTGGAGCTAGGGTTTGGTGCCTTCATCTTTCCCAAAATTTGTTTTGCCCTAATTCGTAAGTATACTCAAGGCATATGATTTTGTCGGTAAGAATTTCATATTTCATTTACTTTCATATTGTAAGTGTTTTACTCTCGGTTGTGAGAGTTTGTTTGTGATCCCGGGTTATGGGAGTCACAATTTGATTTGTGTATGATTTGACTTTGTAGAGGTTCTCTACAAGTATTTCATAGTGCAAATTTGAGTTAGAAGTTTCTAACTCAAGTATCCGGAGGGGATCCGGGTGGTTGGGACGTAGGATCACCGGAAACAAGTCGGGGAGACTTGGGTGGATCCGAACCCGTTAATATCGTCTGTTTGCGATTGCATTTCTTTGTTGTCATTATTTACATTTCCGCATTTCCGCATTGTTGGTTGAGTTTGCAAGATAATTAGGAATTATCTTCTTAATTATTTTAAAGTACTATTCACTCCCCCTCTAGTACTTGTGCAGTAGCTACATAGGGCATTACACATATCTCATCTCACTCTGAGCCTACTCGTAAACATAACCCTAATACAAAATATCTAGTACTAACAACATCATAATAAAATAACACGCCCGAAGAGGGAAAGAAAAGAAAGTTTAAGGCCTAAGACATATTTTAAAACGTTGGGAAAAAACGTGTGGAGTTGTGATATTGGATGAGGGAAGATAGGTGGGTTGTGATCTTGGGTGCTTATTTCCAAACTTTAGAGATTTGATTTAAAGAAAACAATTAGGTTTTGAAACATAAATAAGTAGCAAAAAAATAAGCTAAACTATAATAATGAAAACTATGGAGTTACCTGCAACGACGCCATCCGATGCTGTCATGACATAAGCTCCACGGACAACAGCTCCTCTCTGGGTGGGGGCAGGTGCTCTGCCCTCAGTATGGAGATACCTCGGGCAATCTATATAGGCGTGTGTGGCAGCTCCACATGCCAGACACAAACCCAGCTTCTTCCTGTAAGTGTTCTGCTGATGCTCTGGCTTGCCGCAGAAAAAGCATGGGCCCTTCATCTGATGCTGAGCAGGTTCTCCTGGCCTCTTGAAAGGCACTGACTGAACTGGTCCCACTATAGACCCAGCAGAAGGCCTATGCTGCTCCTTCTGTCGCTTTCCCCCATCATCAGAAGGATCAGGTAGACGTGATATGGTCTCATGGTTCCTCGCGGCATTCAGCACCGCTCCCATGGTCGTGAAATCTGTCGAAGACATAGAAGCCTGAATCTTCAGACGCAATCCCTGACGAAAACGATCAGCTCGTTTCTCCTCCTTCCTCACCATATGTGGGGCAAACCGGCTCAGCATCTCGAACTCTGCCTCGTACTCGTCGACGGTCATATCCCCCAGCTTCAGATCTACAAATCTGCTCAACAGCTCCCTCCTAGCAGCTTTGGTGAAGTACTTCTCCTTGAACATCGATCGAAAAGTTTTCCACTCCACTGGCTTCTGTAGGCGCCTCTCCTCAATGCGCCACCAGTTCCTAGCATTCTCTGTCAGCTGCATCTTCGCTATCTCAACTCGGGTATCATCAGGAATCTTCGCAGCAACTAGCTTCTCCTCAGTACTCAGAATCCACTCATCCGTGGCCAACGGTCCTTCCTTCCCAGAAAAAGTCTTCGGCTGAATCTCATTGAACTACTTCACTCCCGGAGCAGCTCGAGGGCAGGTGGCGGCGGGGGAGCCTGGACGGCTCAGGCAGCCTGGTGGGACTGCTGAACCAATTGATGCTGAACGTCCATCATCTCCCTCATAACGCCCAGTAGTTGGCATAAATCATCACCTCGGTCATCCATGGTCCCGTCAACTGATGGACCATCTCGAGCTTCACGTCCTCCCACCATCCTAACGACAGGAAAAACACAACTTAGACTCGTACATATTTCTGGAGAAAATGAATGTTAATACTTCTATCGTTCCGAACTTTTGCAGAAAAGGACCTGCATGTGCCACCACTAAAACCTGTCACGCCCCGCTTCCCAAAACAACGGAAGCGAAACGTGACAAGGCCTGCTTAGGCCGGAGCTGTGAAGCTTGGACCCAATAAGCGTCTGTGTGGTACTCCAAGACGAAGGAACAGGTCCCTGCAGGTTAGTACGGAACAACAAAAGTACTAAAAGAGATGCATTCATTTTATTCAACAGATATCCAGAAAAGTACGGAGAGTCTAAACAAAAGCCTACACGGCGACAAAACAGCTGAAGTAAACTAATGGTGCAAGAAAGTAAACGGTGCTACGCACCCAACTAAACTGCAGTGAAACCTCTGAATCAGCAACGTGAAGATCCCTAGCTCTGGTCCTCCTCGGGCACGTACTCTGGGTCTGCGTCCTCCGGCTCTACGTACTCTAGCAGGTCCGCCTCGTCAATGTACTCTGTCTCGACAGCTGACGTACAACACCCAAAAGAAAGGAACTGTACGTCAGGTAAAGTCTACAAGAAGGGTCAGACTCTACTGCAAGTGTACCGACCTATTAAACAATGGTTTACTGGTTGTTTAGCATGCTGGGGTTACAACAGAGTGATGAAAGAAAGTAAACGCATCAGGAAAGTAAGGCGTAGCAAGCAGTAGTCGTAGCGTGTGCTACAGACTACGGGACTAACCTAAACGGGTCGTGACAGGACGTGACAAGACAAGCAAGACAGGACAGGACAAGACAAGGTGAGACTTGTGTGACTCGAAGGGTTCACGCCTTACGGTTCGAGGGGGATCAGACCCTCTCCCCGTGCGCACGCTCATCCCTACCCCAAACCCAAGTGCTCAAGACAAGACAATATAGGGCCACTCACTCTGCTAGGTGAGTGCCTCTATCCCTACGATCGGTAGCGTATCTCTCACTCTGCTAGGTGAGCGACGGACGCCTCGTAGGTGAAACTGTACTACTGTATAGGACCACTCACTTTGCTAGGTGAGAGTCTCTATCCTTTCGGTCTGCTGGGACACTCACTCTGCTAGGTGGGTGCCGAGCTTCCCGTAGGTGTTCCGTAACAAAGACCACACACTCTACTAGGTGAGCGTCTCATTGCCCATAGGCTACACAAGACACGACGTGCAAGATGTTCATGACATGGCAAGGGCAAGGTTGTTTTAGGGTGTCCACACACATGCACACGCAGATGAAACCTATAGTAACAGTTGTTGTTGATTCTAGGGGTCCACACACACACACACACACAAGATATCCCTACGGTGTCAAAAGTTGTTGTTGTTACGCCTAGACTTCGTCGCCAAGTCTAGGTCGTCAGGGCGACCCGGATGCTATCATTTCACGTCCGGTTCTATACACTCACAGTCTAACAGTTCTAACAATTTAAGACCAAGGCACGGTCAAAAAAACGCAAGTGGGTACACTTGCCCGTGGTGGCGAGCGTGTCGTCCGTCCGGGCGTCTCGTCCAGTCGTCGCGTCTGCGGTAGTTTGTCTGAAAAAGGATCACGACGACGGTGTCAAGTCGCGATTTTCAATAAGTCCTATTTAGGTTTGTTTCTAGGTTGTCGGGACTACCCGATCCGTCAGAGTTACGTTTTGGTGTTTTATCAGCCTAGATCGACCACTACCCTATATGCACAGAAAATTGTCCGATGGTCGATTTCTACAGTGAGCAGCGTTTTACTGGTGCAGAAAAGTAAATTTAATTATTGTTGTCCAGTTTTAGTTAGGGTTTGATTTCACTATGGTGTGGGTTCGCTACGAGTTGGGGCACCAACCTGGTTCGACGATCACGTGCAAGCTTTGACGTCGGATTGAAACAACGGATCGCGTCGCCTTTGCTCCGATTCTCCTACTGCGGGTGGCGTGAATTTACCTGTGTTAACGAAGTCGTGCTATTAGACCAAGATCTAAAACTCGAGGAAAATTATCACGTCCATCTCGTAACTATGTGCTCACCGATTACGAATCTTATAAATATAATACTTCACGGAACCAACCTATACTAATAATATCATCTATTGACACTTAGCTAACACCTATCTCCACTTGCTAATAACTCTTATTGCTAACATCTTGGCACAATCTAAAACTGAATATAACCCATAATAACACAATATAACAACAACTCCAACTAGTTCAAACCTAACAATTTCAAGAACAAGCTAACCTGTTAGCTTCCTCTTCGTTGCGTATTGTAGATGGGAAGAGAACGGGTGCCGGAGGGTGTGGTCAGCGACGAGGAGGTAATCGGTCGGACATGGGGACGTGGGGGTGGTGCTGGATCGAGGGGCGGCGACCGAAAAAGTCGCGGCAGCAGCTTCTCGGCTGCTGCTGCTTCGCTGCTGCATTCAAACGGTGCCGGCGGCTGCGCAGGTGAACGGTGGCGGTTCAGGGGAACGCAGGCGAGCGGGGGTCGACGCGGGTGACGTTCTCCGGCAGAGGAGGCCGTTGGCGCAGGCAGAAGACGTCGGAAACGACAGCACGTCGGCTGCGGTTGATGCCGTTGCTGCAGCGCGATGGGGCCGCCGGTTGCCTCGTCTCAAATGATGTGAGAACTACTCCCAAGCGCAGGAGATCGTGCAAGTAATATCCTGGTGAGTCCAGGTATCGAATCCGCGGGACAACTAATCTGCAAAACTACGAACGTCAATCTGAAAGGAGTAATAATACGATGTTAGCCAACCACCTACCGAACACAAAGATATAGGATCAAGAGTATGTAATAAGAAATGAAAATCCTACGATATTTACGGTGACTTGGAGAGGGATACAAGTATGAGGATCATGTGTTGCGTTTGATTTCGTTAGGGTGTGTGCAACCAATGATTATCAATACCTTTTCTATAACTCAACGTTTCGTCCGGTCAGGGCACGAGAACGTCGGAAAGTATGGCGATCAAGCATATAGAAACGTGCCAAAGAATTATACAATTAAAATAGGGCGAAAAGATATAGAAATCAATAATCACGACACCCTAACTACGTCAACACCGACAAATATAAAGTGGATGTGCTACGGTTGTGAGTTCATTAGGAGTTAATAATCGCTGAAATATCATGTCTTTCATATAACTCAACGCTTCGTCCGGTCAGGGCACGAAGGCGTCGGAAGATGAAACGATGAAAACTAGTCAAAATAGCCGTATACGTATCACTAGCAACATTGATTTCATTAAACGATAAAAGCAATAATAAGTTCAGATTAGTGAACATAAATTGGCTAGCCTTGTCAGGGCCTAGCCATAAGGAACATGAATGATATCGACAATAAGCAAATACCCAACAAATACGTTGTAGAAATCAACATTACTAGCAATTTGGACATGATAATAGGGCTAAAGACATGAAATTCATCAATTAAATACTCCTAATTACTTCACAACCATAGCACAAAGATCTTAGCCACGCATGGTGCAAAAACAATCAGATTTGATATCCAAATACAATGAAATACACCAAATACGGGGTATAAGTTCAAGAAATTGTCACCAAATCTCCACTTTAGAACCCAAAACTCCCTGGAAAGTAGAAGAATAGCCTCTGGGATTTTTCAGAATTTTCCCCTGGAGAAATACGCACAGTAGCCCCTCCAAAAGTCCCAAAATACGCCAGAATACCCCCAAAACCCTAGAAATACGCTTAAATATAACTCATTGCGGGTTTACTGTGCTATCGGGTCAAAACCCGCGCTTAAACCCAAACCCGCAAACCGGCGCAATTCTCGACCGTTCGATCGATGCGGGATTCATCCTCGAAGCGCCACGTGTATTCCAAAATCCGCGCTCGCCCGCTCCGCTTTCAGATTCGAATTCGATTCGGAATTAAATCGACCGTTGGATCTTAATCCAACGGCCGATATCGCGGCCTCATCGAATCCGCAGCGGGGTTGCTGCGAGCCGTCAGATCATCATCGTGCGCCTGAAAACACGCCACGTCGCCGCTTATTTCGCTTCGGGCGGGGAGAATACGATCCGTTGGATCGAAATCCAACGCTCCAGGAACGTACGTCGCCAAGCAGATTCGCAGCGATCTGCTTCGAGCGGCCAGATTTTGGGCCGTTCGATCTAAATCGAACGGATCACGAATTTCCGCGTCGCCCCTTTTGTTGATGCCGTTGGATTGAGCGGGAAACTCTGAGATCGCGCCGCGTGGCGCGCCAAGATTCGTGCACAATTAATTATTTTCCAATAAATGGTATTCTGCATTCAAAAATTCATAGAAATTAGCACAGATCTCAGAAAAATACAAATAAATAGTCGTTGGAATCGTGAGATCGAGACGATGCTAGAAAAAATATAAAAATGTAGAAATACACAATCAAATTCACATTTTGTGCACAAATAAGGTGATTTCTCTGATAAATAATGATGTACAAAATACACACACATTAGAGAATAATTAAGCATTATATAGGCACATCATAGGACTAATTAGGGGGTTAAATACGTAATATTCACTTCGAATCACACCCCCCAACTAGCGTTTTGCTAGTCCCTAGCAAAAAGAGCGATAAATACGGATGATCAATAAAAAATAATTCTATCAATCGCTTATGACGTGGCTCAATAATACACTTTCCAACATGATCTTCACCATCAATATACACATCCATGAACAAGATCAATCACATGATGTTTTCTCTAATTTAGTATGAATAAATAACATACAAGCATCGTTTTGCGCAAGCGAAAGTATAACACGTCGTTTTTCTCTAGTTTTCTTGTTTCCAAGGAATTGGCCTATCAAAACAATCATTCAAGATATGGGTAATGAAGTTGCTTAATATATATTCACCATTCCTTTTCTTTTATTCGTTCCGCGTAACGCGCATCAAGCAACATTCGCAGAAAAATGTATAACTTGGATCGCTCCATCAAATGAGTGAGTTTCCGGTCAATGGCTCCCAAATCAGACGATAATAGGGCATTAGGCCAAAAGGACCCCTCGGACTGTACTACTCGAGCCAACCAAGTTATTTATTAGTGACATACTTCATTCATTCATTTCATCATTCTTTTGTCATTCATTTTTCTTTTCTTAAGCAACTCAATACCCATCATTTTTTAAACAAAGCATTAATAACCAAGGCCAAATTCCTCTTCAACTTGAAGACTTTTCAAAAAAAAATCGTGTATACTCAAGCTTTTTCATCACATTAGCGTGCATGAAATAAATTCAAACTATTTCGAGATATTAATCATGACAATCGAAAATTTTTCATGAATAGCATATTAACGGTAATTCATGAAGGGAAAAAAAATTAATTCAAGCCATAAACAATTAGCTAGAACTCAGTTAATGCATAATCATCCGCATTTGAGGTATACGAAGGAGTTTAAAATGGTGAGATTTGGTGGGTCATTCTTTCCTTATGCCATGCTTTTCAAAAAAAAAAAATCCTAAGGTCTCATACACACCCCCCAACTAAAGATGGACATTGTCCTCAATGTCGAAGAGGGTACGAGTTTATTCAAGCAAGCATCCTAGAAAGCAAATAAAATTCTACGCTACTGGAAAGAACACACCGTGTTCAAATGGTGGATCCTGAATCTTTAATGGTGGAGGAAGTTGTTCAATTTGTTCCTTGCGCTCCTCGGCGATTATTCTTCCTCCTCTAGCTAAATTGGACCCCAGCAACGTAACTCCCAGCATCTCTATAATCTGGTCACCTGTATCCTGCAAGAGATGAGTCACGTCAATCCAATTTATTTTAAAATTCTTCGCCATAAACACATTCCAAATGTAGTCATCAAAATAGGTGAAGTAAAATAGAGCATGGTGATGACAACTCCCTGAGAAATGTGCACTACGCTCGGTACGATGCTCGGTCAAAGTGCAGAGGGGTAAATGATTTTGGGAAAAAACTGGGGAAGGGAATGGTTCGGGCTCAATAGTGATATTCTTTAAACCAATGTCCCTAGTCGTCTCATCCTCCTGTTCATCCAAAATTGCTCGCTCATCCTCTACTTTGCACACACTTCCTGCCATGTCAATGCTTTCATTCGTGACTTCATCGTGACATGGCTCGCTCGATATACCTGCAATAGAAGATGGACTCACATTAGTTTCTGGAAATTGAATTTCAAAAGATTTATATTCTTCTAAGCAAGTGGAAATCAGTGTAAGATTTTCAATGGATTGCTGAATTTGCCGACTCCGAGCAAGGAAGTTTTCTTGGAATTGATGGGATGTGGCCTCCTGTGTCTGAATGAGCAATTGAACTTCCTCTTTCAAGTGGTGCAAAGGTACGTCTACACTTTGCTCCTCTGGATCAAGGCTTGAAGGCTCCGTTGAATCGCACTCTGAAGTCTCTTTCATGATTTCTTCGTCCTCTTGCAAAGACTCCATATAATTCCATGCCTTTGTCGGCGTCATGACTCCCAAGAATTCCTGCAGCTGAGGTCGTAGTCCACCTAGGAAGGACTCCATAAGCTCTTTCTTCGTAAACCCATGCTGCGGATAGCTCGAAATTATGTCTGTGAACCTCCTCCAGGCCTGAAAGAAAGTTTCACAATCAGTCTGATTAAAACCAACGATCTTGAGCTTCTCCATCCTATGTTTGTGTGCCTTATAATATTCTGCATCATACAAATTGCTCGTGCAATAGAATTTCATGTATTCCATATACTCCATTTTTTAAAAAAGAAAACAACAAAAAAAAGTAAAATAAAAAAAAAAATCCTAGACTACAAGATGGAAGGATCTCACCGAATGTTCCTCCAAACGAACTGAAATCGTAGATTGCAAGTATTGTTATCCCCGGCAACGGCGCCAAAAACTTGCCTCGTCTCAAATGATGTGAGAACTACTCCCAAGCGCAGGAGATCGTGCAAGTAATATCCTGGTGAGTCCAGGTATCGAATCCGCGGGACAACTGATCTGCAAAACTACGAACGTCAATCTGAAAGGAGTAATAATACGATGTTAGCCAACCACCTATCGAACACAAATATATAGGATCAAGAGTATGGAATAAGAAATGAAAATCCTACGATATTTACGGTGACTTGGAGAGGGATACAAGTATGAGGATCATGTGTTGGGTTTGATTTCGTTAGGGTGTGTGCAACCAATGATTATCAATACCTTTTCTATAACTCAACGTTTCGTCCGGTCAGGGCACGAGAACGTCGGAAAGTATGGCGATCAAGCATATAGAAACGTGCCAAAGAATTATACAATTAAAATAGGGCGAAAAGATATAGAAATCAATAATCACGACACCCTAACTACGTCAACACCGACACATATAAAGTGGATGTGCTACGGTTGTGAGTTCATTAGGAGTTAATAATCGCTGAAATATCATGTCTTTCATATAACTCAACGCTTCGTCCGGTCAGGGCACGAAGGCGTCGGAAGATGAAACGATGAAAACTAGTCAAAATAGCCGTATACGTATCACTAGCAACATTGATTTCATTAAACGATAAAAGCAATAATAAGTTCAGATTAGTGAACATAAATTGGCTAGCCTTGTCAGGGCCTAGCCATAAGGAACATGAATGATATCGACAATAAGCAAATACCCAACAAATACGTTGTAGAAATCAACATTACTAGCAATTTGGACATGATAATAGGGCTAAAGACATGAAATTCATCAATTAAATACTCCTAATTACTTCACAACCATAGCACAAAGATCTTAGCCACGCATGGTGCAAAAACAATCAGATTTGATAGCCAAATACATCGTTATACTAGCCAAATACAATGAAATACACCAAATACGGGGTATAAGTTCAAGAAATTGTCACCAAATCTCCACTTTAGAACCCAAAACTCCCTGGAAAGTAGAAGAATAGCCTCTGGGATTTTTCAGAATTTTCCCCTGGAGATATACGCACAGTAGCCGCTCCAAAATTCCCAAAATACGCCAGAATACCCCCAAAACCCTAGAAATACGCTTAAATATAACTCATTACGGGTTTACTGTGCTATCGGGTCAAAACCCGCGCTTAAACCCAAACCCGCAAACCGGCGCAATTCTCGACCGTTCGATCGATGCGGGATTCATCCTCGAAGCGCCACGTGTTGTCACGCCCCGCTTCCCAAAAATATGGAGGCGAAGCGTGAGAAGGTCCGCTCAGACTTGAAGCTACAAAGCTGCAAGTCCGATAAGCGTCGATCAAATTTAAAACTACAGGTCCTTGCAACGCGAGCGAAACAAGATAATAATAATGAAATGAGGCAGAAGAATAATCTCAGAATATCCATAAATATAAATTCCAACATCGCAGAAAAGCCACCAGGCTGAAATAAAAGAGAGTCTAAAGGCCCAAACATGGCCAACAAAAGTACATCGTACAAAACAAGGTGACACGCACCAACAACTAACAAAAGGCCTAAAACAAAATAAAGCTCAACAAAGACTCAAAGAATGGTCACCGGTGTCCACCAAAATCCCCCTGTGCAATCATGGACTCAGTCTCAGCGTCAGCAACACATCACGTACACAGCAACGGTCTCTGGCTCAGGGTCTAACATGTGACACCCAAAAGAGCAAGGGGCACATGTCAGCAAGTCTACAAGAGACTTCTGCAAGGAAACTGAAAGTACAAGTAAAGCAACCTAGCAGTTCTAGCATGATGCAATGACATGGCAGTTTAAGTATGAGTGCAGCAGGTAAAGAAAACAACAAGTAAACTAGCATGGCATGGCAAGTGTGGCAAGACTAATAACATTTACAAGGATTTCTCTAGTCATGTTTTCATGTCATGTGCAGAGTTTACGCCTTACAGCTGAAATGACTTTCTTTCACACTGATTGGTCGCTTAACTCCGCCCCACCCAGAGTTTACGCCTTACAGCTGCAATTGCTGATCAGGCAGACTCCCAGCTGATTGGCCGCTTAACTCTTACCCCTCCCACGTGTATCGAGCCAGGGCCTTACCCCCGAATGGGAATGCTCGCTTCTGGATCACGAGCCAGGAAGTGTTTTTAACAAGTATGGCGTAGGGGTGCACCTAGCCAGGACAAGCAAGTACAAGTATGTAGCGTGTGCTACGAATGCAATATTCAACTTGGATGACATGTAGAATGCAATGCATGGCAGTTAAAAGTGCGTACAGATAAGGAAAGTAAACGTGACAGTTTAGTATGCATGAACAACAAGTTTAAAGGGTTGGATCTAGCTTCGTTGTCAAGCTAGATCAATTAGGTGACGGATCTAGTTTCGTTGTCAAACTAGATCAAATAGGCGTCTAGCCAGCTATCATTTCACTGACTAGTCTCTTTTACGCTAAAAGCAAGGAAGTGGCCTAAAAACATGGCCCTACACAAGAGTTGGCAAGTTTCACTTGCCTGCAAGTACGACGTCTGAGTACACCGTCCAATGAGCCCAAAGTCACAATTACCCTACGTGCACAAGTTCACCGGCCTACATCCGTTTTATTAATCTTGATTAGTGAATTTAAAACATTTAAAATACTTTAAAAATACTGATTTTAGTCTTGATTAGCATGCAATTGGGTTGGGGGTCCTAGGGGTGTAAAGCGTTACCTCAACACGACGCGAAAGCTACACCGGCGTCGGGTAGCGACACCGGGGGTTGGAATAGAAGATCACGCTCCAAGTCCAGATTCCAATTAGATTCCTCGCTGGAAATTTCAGAGCAATCAACCGGGACGAAGATTCCAGATTCCAAAGCTAGCACGTGCGACGACGGCCTACGACGTGCGACGAAGTCGTACGCGGCAAATCCTCGAAGAGCAAGCACCTAGGTGGGGCCCACAGTAGTCCTAGGGACCTTTGGGGAACCCACAATAACTCTGGAGAACTTGGGGGGCCCACGGAGGCAAGTGGTGCGACGGATGCGGGGTTGCGACGAGTGGCTCTCGGTCGTACACAGCCAATGCGGGGAGATCTCTCGGTCGTGCGCTGAAAATGCGGAGCTGCGACGTTTTGGGGTGTGCAGCGGCTGCGGGTGGCTGTGGTGCGAGGGTTCTTGTCTGTCAGTGCGAGAGAAACGCTCGGTCAGGCGCTTGGATGCGGGCGGGGCGATGTTACAACGTTGCAGCGCTTGCAACAACGGTCGGTGCGGAGCAGCGGGTCGGTCGTGCGGGGTGCGGAGCGGGGCGACAAGCGGGCGACGGTGCGGAGCGCTGTGCTGCGATGCGAAGCGGCTTGGTGCGGGCCAATCCCTCGGTCAGACCGAGGGAGCGGAGCGGTGCGGAGCTGCTGCGTGCGGAGCGGCTAGGATGCGGGGCGGGGCTTCGGTCGGAGCGGGGGAACGGGGCCGTTTCCTTCGGTCGTGCGGGGGCTGAACGTCGCAACGTTGCGACGAATCGTCGCAACGTCAAATCTGAGTTTTGGAAGAGGCTAGGGCTAATTTCTTGCGAAAATAGGTCTTCCTAGGGGTTGCTTATATAGTGTAGATGGGTTGACTTGGTCTAGGGCTAAATCTAATAGGATTAGAAGTTTAAAATAATTTAAAATTTGAAATTCAACTTCTCCAACTTATCCAAGGATTTGACTTGGTCCAAATGAGCTGGAAATTGGCTCAAAAATTCTTTAAAACGTTTAAAACTCAAATAAATTTTCTTTGGCCGAATTTAATATAAAAATTAATTATTAAAAATATTATAAAACTTGTTAAAAATATATAAGTGGTCAAATAAACTCCAAAAATTATAAAATAAATATCAGGGTGATCGTGATGACGAATGTGAGCTAACTAAGAAGACGGATCTCAAATTCGACGTCGAACGACGAAACTAAAAATAGAAACGTCTCCCGTCAAGAGTGAGAATCGTCACGTCTCATCGAGTAAGATTAAATTGTGGAAAAACGACTCGAGAAGTGTCGTTCCAAGATAGTGCCACTATTTAATACTCTCAGGGACGTTCACAACGGCATATCACACAAAAGTGTTCACAACCAAATAAAGTTTAAATTTAACACGTGCACGGCCAAAAGCACGTGCACGAAAAACGTACAACGAAAAGTGGTCGTTACATCCTTCCCACCTTAGAATAAAGTCCGTCCTCGGACTTTCTAATATAACTAGTCACTCTAGTAACTACCCCAATCAAGTCATATTATAATTCAACCAGGTATAGTCATTACAGGTGCTCATGTACGCACTAGGTAGTTAAACATAAACACTACCAACACGTATATATATACATTCACGTACGTCATATATTTATACTTATTATAGTCAGTCGACTTCATACATGTATTTCAATCATATATATATAAACATACATCCCTTATATAACTACTACTTACCTAGTACAAAACAATAGTTCAGATACTCACATAAGGATGGTCTCACACTTAGCCAATACAATCATTGCTCTACCTATATGTAGCTACCTATACACAAACATCAAGGGTATACTACCCTCTAATAATCCCTAGTATTCATCCAACACCAACCACATCAACACGTGTAGTCACACCATACCATAATTAAGTCAAGTTTCACTATATGTATATATATTCACCACTACTATAGTTCCACAATATATAGTCATTCAAGTACATGCAAATAGTTCACCATATATTCACATCACGTACGGTCCTATAACTGTATTTACGACACGCCACATATATCATAGTCATCAATACCTATAACTAAGCACATACTTACCCGTGCATGGTGCACACCCATACACGCTAACATTTCATTTACATACACCAATCATACCATTATACACCTAGTTTTAGCTAGTACACATACGTTCACACGAGCAAGTCCTTAGTAATTAGCTATACCACAAGACCAACACCTATAACTATATACTGGTGTAGCGACCCACAATCATGTGCGTAACACAACCAGGCACAACACTCCTATCACTATACATACATCAAACGTCGCTATATTCAAACTTCAGACATACATTCAATGTACTTAGAGTATACCCACTCAAGCTTGAGTGAGACTCAATACATATATCAGAATATTCTATATACGTAACACGGCATTCATACATATACCAATACCACTCCATTATATGTATATATATATATATATATATATCTACCAATACAACCATAAGCATACCATAGGTCAATCACACTTAATATTTAGTCAGGTAATACTTACATAGTTCAATCACTCTATATACCATAATAATAATACAGACATCAGCACACATATAATTATAATATACTCCTTAGTACAAACATTCACCGTATAGTCACACATAAGTAGTGTATATGTTCACACCATAACCTACTACCTATAATTAGTATACTAACACATCCACACATAAATAATTAAGATGTGCCATAGTCGTGTATACCTCTCGGTATGCACGCATGCAACATCCCGCAAAGCAAGCAATACCAATCAAAATTATAATTCTACTATCATATGCATATCACCTATATACTCAGGCAACAAAACATAACTACTTACGTCTAAGCATAATACATACCTACATACGAGCACATACGCATACGTACTAATATCTAGGTCACTCAATAGGCCTACTTACTTATCTATATGCACACCTATTATCATCACACCTAGCATATGCATAGCTTTACCAATCATTTTGTTTCAACCATTATAAGTATCTCTTACTACATACACAACTTAGGTATTTCAACGCTAACTCTTATATACACAGGCATCTCTAGTATAGTATAGCTATCCACACAACAATCTATAACTACTAACACACAACAACTTCATACTATCACGAATAACTCCGAGTATATATATATATATATATATATATATATATATATATATATATATATATATATATATATATATATCACACATTAGGCAAGCATTAATATACTATGGGGGGTGTACTCATTCAAGCTCACGTACGCAACTTAGGTACGTGCACCATGACAACCTCACAAGGGTCCAAGGGTCTACTAACAACTAAGAGTTGACACAGACATTGAAGGACCCTAAGGCCTAAGCAATAAAGAGAGATCGAGAGCGTGACGAGGGAAGGATCGATAAGCACGAGTTCAGATAGGACGAATACAAGGAGACGGCTTGGTTAGGGAAAACATTGGCTCAATGGTGATGTTTAGGTTGAGGGAAAAGGAGATGTGGAGATGCTTAAATAGGATACAGAAGAGATAACAGGGTGAATATCATAAGCTAAAATACGTGGAGTTTGAAAACTGTTGTACCTCAAAAGTTAAAATCCTCGTCTGTAAAGAAATATTTGGAGGTCGATAAAACGAGTTGTTCAAAATAAATTTGAGTCGAATATTCATAATAAGAGAAAATGGTCTATTGGTCAAAAAAAATCATTATGAAAGAAGTAAAATCGTTTACACGAACATTAAGGACGAGGTTTTAGAAATCTTATACGTCAATAAATTAATATAAAGTTGTCAAAAGTTTTTGAAAGTCAGAGAATGAAATCAAGTAACGGAAGAATTTAAACTCACGTTAAATGCTTTCAAAACTTTTAGGCTATGGAAAATCAATATTGAAACTTCTTTTAGAGAAATCATGATTTGTCAAAAATAAAACTGGTTACACTAAGCTCTTAGCGTACAAGTACAACGAGCCTGGTACGGGTATAAAAATAATTGAAAGTATGTATGGTGCACGGAAAAATAATATTAACGACTTAGTATAAGAATTATCAAGATCGAATAGCAAATCCTTAAAATCAAATCATGGAGGGTCTAAAGCAGGATGTGGTTTTGAAAATAGTAATTTTTGCAAAAGAATCTGAAGTGGAGAAAACGGCGAGCAAAACCAACTTGCTGAAAGCTGAAATTCCATGTGTCTTGAAAAGTATATTAAAGTAAACACGACGTATCATTCGTATAACACGAATAGAAGGAAAGTTATAAATCGAATTGGGCAAAGCAAAAGTACGGTTCAGAATGAATATTAATATATGAAAGGAAATATGTATTTTCATAGGTACGAAAAATATAGGCTGGCAAAATATTATAAGCTAGAGTTCAAAAATTTCGCCAAAAGTTTAGAAAGAATTAAATCAACGAGGAGTACAAAGTTAAGTATATTTATATAAAAAATTTTGAACAAATTTAAACTTAGGGAAAGAGGAAATCGAAAAATACTTTCAGAAAATTTCAAGACTTGTAATGGAGAGGTTCGAAAATTGACGACGATTGTCATGAGGCGATCTCGTGAATCGAGGCAAGGAAAATAGTCGGATGATCATGAATCAGGAAAATCTACGGGAAACTCCTACAGTCGACCAACTAAAGACTAAGAACTAAGTGCTAAGACTCTCTAAGGAGCTAGACGGTAATGAAATGCGTTCAGCTTGGTCCGAAGTCGATGAACCCAAGCGAACGACTGAAGGGAATTCTAGAAGTCTAATATGGTCGGGGTTAGGCAAGGACCACTAAGGTAACTCCTACGGCGATCAATTGCTGACGGGGAGCCTAACTATCAATCAGGGGCCTCTAACTAGCAAGCATAGACGTCTAACTAAGTCTTCTTACCACCTAGTGTCGTAAGAAAATGACTAGACTCAAGGCTTATGACTCGGATGTTGCAATTTATTTAATGGACATTCCGTTATTATCGTTGTTTCGTTAATTCGCAATTGCAAGACTGGACCTGCATGGGCCACCAACAAAACCTGTCACGCCCCGCTTCCCAAAAATATGGAGGCGAAGCGTGAGAAGGTCCGCTCAGACTTGAAGCTACAAAGCTGCAAGTCCGATAAGCGTCGATCAAATTTAAAACTACAGGTCCTTGCAACGCGAGCGAAACAAGATAATAATAATGAAATGAGGCAGAAGAATAATCTCAGAATATCCATAAATATAAATTCCAACATCGCAGAAAAGCCACCAGGCTGAAATAAAAGAGAGTCTAAAGGCCCAAACATGGCCAACAAAAGTACATCGTACAAAACAAGGTGACACGCACCGACAACTAACAAACGGCCTAAAACAAAATAAAGCTCAACAAAGACTCAAAGAATGGTCACCGGTGTCCACCAAAATCCCCCTGTGCAATCATGGACTCAGTCTCAGCGTCAGCAACACATCACGTACACAGCAACGGTCTCTGGCTCAGGGTCTAACATGTGACACCCAAAAGAGCAAGGGGCACATGTCAGCAAGTCTACAAGAGACTTCTGCAAGGAAACTGAAAGTACAAGTAAAGCAACCTAGCAGTTCTAGCATGATGCAATGACATGGCAGTTTAAGTATGAGTGCAGCAGGTAAAGAAAACAACAAGTAAACTAGCATGGCATGGCAAGTGTGGCAAGACTAATAACATTTACAAGGATTTCTCTAGTCATGTTTTCATGTCATGTGCAGAGTTTACGCCTTACAGCTGAAATGACTTTCTTTCACACTGATTGGTCGCTTAACTCCGCCCCACCCAGAGTTTACGCCTTACAGCTGCAGTTGCTGATCAGGCAGACTCCCAGCTGATTGGCCGCTTAACTCTTACCCCTCCCACGTGTATCGAGCCAGGGCCTTACCCCCGAATGGGAATGCTCGCTTCTGGATCACGAGCCAGGAAGTGTTTTTAACAAGTATGGCGTAGGGGTGCACCTAGCCAGGATAAGCAAGTACAAGTATGTAGCGTGTGCTACGAATGCAATATTCAACTTGGATGACATGTAGAATGCAATGCATGGCAGTTAAAAGTGCGTACAGATAAGGAAAGTAAACGTGACAGTTTAGTATGCATGAACAACAAGTTTAAAGGGTTGGATCTAGCTTCGTTGTCAAGCTAGATCAATTAGGTGACGGATCTAGTTTCGTTGTCAAACTAGATCAAATAGGCGTCTAGCCAGCTATCATTTCACTGACTAGTCTCTTTTACGCTAAAAGCAAGGAAGTGGCCTAAAAACATGGCCCTACACAAGAGTTGGCAAGTTTCACTTGCCTGCAAGTACGACGTCTGAGTACACCGTCCAATGAGCCCAAAGTCACAATTACCCTACGTGCACAAGTTCACCGGCCTACATCCGTTTTATTAATCTTGATTAGTGAATTTAAAACATTTAAAATACTTTAAAAATACTGATTTTAGTCTTGATTAGCATGCAATTGGGTTGGGGGTCCTAGGGGTGTAAAGCGTTACCTCAACACGACGCGAAAGCTACACCGGCGTCGGGTAGCGACACCGGGGGTTGGAATAGAAGATCACGCTCCAAGTCCAGATTCCAATTAGATTCCTCGCTGGAAATTTCAGAGCAATCAACCGGGACGAAGATTCCAGATTCCAAAGCTAGCACGTGCGACGACGGGCTACGACGTGCGACGAAGTCGTACGCGGCAAATCCTCGAAGAGCAAGCACCTAGGTGGGGCCCACAGTAGTCCTAGGGACCTTTGGGGAACCCACAATAACTCTGGAGAACTTGGGGGGCCCACGGAGGCAAGTGGTGCGACGGATGCGGGGTTGCGACGAGTGGCTCTCGGTCGTACACAGCCAATGCGGGGAGATCTCTCGGTCGTGCGCTGAAAATGCGGAGCTGCGATGTTTTGGGGTGTGCAGCGGCTGCGGGTGGCTGTGGTGCGAGGGTTCTTGTCGGTCAGTGCGAGAGAAACGCTCGGTCAGGCGCTTGGATGCGGGCGGGGTGATGTTGCAACGTTGCAGCGCTTGCAACAACGGTCGGTGCGGAGCAGCGGGTCGGTCGTGCGGGGTGCGGAGCGGGACGACAAGCGGGCGATGGTGCGGAGTGCTGTGCTGCGATGCGAAGCGGCTTGGTGCGGGCCAATCCCTCGGTCAGACCGAGGGAACGGAGCGGTGCGGAGCTGCTGCGTGCGGAGCGGCTAAGATGCGGGGCGGGGCTTCGGTCGGAGCGGGGGAACGGGGCCGTTTCCTTCGGTCGTGCGGGGGCTGAACGTCGCAACGTTGCGACGAATCGTCGCAACGTCAAATCTGAGTTTTGGAAGAGGCTAGGGCTAATTTCTTGCGAAAATAGGTCTTCCTAGGGGTTGCTTATATAGTGTAGATGGGTTGACTTGGTCTAGGGCTAAATCTAATAGGAGAAGTTTAAAATAATTTAAAATTTGAAATTCAACTTCTCCAACTTATCCAAGGATTTGACTTGGTCCAAATGAGCTGGAAATTGGCTCAAAAATTCTTTAAAACGTTTAAAACTCAAATAAATTTTCTTTGGCCGAATTTAATATAAAAATTAATTATTAAAAATATTATAAAACTTGTTAAAAATATATAAGTGGTCAAATAAACTCCAAAAATTATAAAATAAATATCAGGGTGATCGTGATGACGAATGTGAGCTAACTAAGAAGACGGATCTCAAATTCGACGTCGAACGACGAAACTAAAAATAGAAACGTCTCCCGTCAAGAGTGAGAATCGTCACGTCTCATCGAGTAAGATTAAATTGTGGAAAAACGACTCGAGAAGTGTCGTTCCAAGATAGTGCCACTATTTAATACTCTCAGGGACGTTCACAACGGCATATCACACAAAAGTGTTCACAACCAAATAAAGTTTAAATTTAACACGTGCACGGCCAAAAGCACGTGCACGAAAAACGTACAACGAAAAGTGGTCGTTACACGTGTATTCCAAAATCCGCGCTCGCCCGCTCCGCTTTCAGATTCGAATTCGATTCGGAATTAAATCGACCGTTGGATCTTAATCCAACGGCCGATATCGCGGCCTCATCGAATCCGCAGCGGGGTTGCTGCGAGCCGTCAGATCATCATAGTGCGCCCGAAAACACGCCACGTCGCCGCTTATTTCGCTTCGGGCGGGGAGAATACGATCCGTTGGATCGAAATCCAACGCTCCAGGAACGTCCACGTCGCCAAGTAGATTCGCAACGATCTGCTTCGAGCGGCCAGATTTTGGGCCGTTCGATCTAAATCGAACGGATCACGAATTTCCGTGTCGCCCCTTTTGTTGATGCCATTGGATCGAGCGGGAAACGCTGAGATCGCGCCGCGTGGCACGCCAAGATTCGTGCGCAATTAATTATTTTCCAATAAATGGTATTCTGCATTCAAAAATTCATAGAAATTAGCACAGATCTTAGAAAAATACAAATAAATAATCGTTGGAATCGTGAGATCGAGACGATGCTAGAAAAAATATAAAAATGCAGAAATACACAATCAAATTCACATTTTGTGCACAAATAAGGTGATTTCTCTGATAAATAATGATGTACAAAATAGACACACATTAGAGAATAATTAAGCATTATATAGGCACATCATAGGACTAATTAGGGGGTTAAATACGCAATATTCACTTCGAATCACCGGTTGGGGTCTCTGTCAGCGATGGGGCGGGGCGGAGGGGGGCGCGCGCGGCGGCCGTGGAAGGCAGCGGCGGGCGATGAGGAGGCAGCACGGGGAGAAGATGCATCGGTCAGAGGGGTAGATGCGAGGGAGAGAGAAAGGAGTGGGAGAGAGGGAGAGACGCGGGATTGGGGTGATTTAGGTGACGATGGCTTGGGAAAAATTTTCCCCTTGGTTTTGCCAACGTGAGATGGGGGTGAGATGGGGATTGGTTACTGTTAGGGTTAATAAAAATGATAAATGTTGATATATAACTCTAGGTTTATAGAAAAAGGGGGGAGATATAAATTGTTAGAGGGTGTAGAAAGAGGGGAAAACTAGAGGAGAATAGAAGAAGCAGTTTAAGGAAGATATTAATGAAAATATTTAGGGATATAGCCAGATTTGGAATTCAAATTCGAATTTGAACTGATTGGGCTAATCAACGGTCGAGATTGATCCGAGCGATATCTCTCAAACCGGGCGTCAGAAAAATAATCCGAAAATACCGGGGCGATCGTGGAGACGAGACGCACAGATCTACAGAGCCTGATCGTGTGCTACGCCTACCAAAAATTAGTGTAAAATTAGAAACGGTGTTTTGAGTCAAATGACTAAAACGCCCCTATCTTTCAAAGTCGTTTTGTGAGAAACGAGCCGTGAAAAGATGTTCCCAAAAATTACTATAAAATTCTACACCCCAAAATGATCGCAACGTCATATCACATCGCATATACCGGAGCCCAGAAATAGCTAAATAAAATACGTGCACGATAAAGCACGTGCACGCAGAAAATCCATAGAGTCAGAAAGTGACCGTTACAACGTCGGCCTCCAGAGTTGCATTGCCTGCCGAAACGTCTGCTCCTGTGGGGCCAAGGGTGGTCCACGAACAGCGGATCCTCTCTGAACTGGGGCAGGCGCTCTACGCTGCACTGGAACTGATGCTCCGCCTTCCACACGACGATGCCTCGGGCAATCTCTAACCGCGTGCGTGGCAGCTCCACTTGTCAGACACAATCCCAGCTTCTTCCTACAAGTGTTCTGCCGATGTACTGGCTTGCCACAGTAATGACACGGTCTCTTGCTCTGACTCTGCGCCGGTGCTCCAGACCTCTTGAAAGACGCTGTCTGAAATGGTCTCATTGCAGGCCTAACTGTCGGCCTGAACTGCTCCACTATTCGATTCCCTCGCAGTAGTGGTGGTGGTGTTGTCGGAGGAGCCTGGGCAGCACGGGCAATCTGATGCGCCTGATCAACAAACCGATATTGAACGTCTAACATCTCCCTTATAATGCCCAGTAATTGGCGAAACTCGTCACCGTGGCCATCCATGGTCCCGTCAGCTGAAGGTCCAACTCGAGCTTCACGTCCTCCCACCATCCTAACGACAGGAAAAACACAACTTAGGCTCGCACACATTACTGGATAATAATAAAAAGAATGTTAATACTTCTATCGTTCCGAACTTTTTGCAGAAAACGACCTGCATGTGCCACCACTAAAACCTGTCACGACCCGCTTCCCAAAACTTCGGAAGCGAAGCGTGACTAAGGCCCGCTTAGGCCGGAGCTGTGAAGCTCGGACCCAATAAGCGTCTGTGTGGTACTCCAAGATGAAGGAACATGTCCCTGCAGAAAAGTACGGAACAACAAAAGTACTAAAAGAGATGCATTCAATTTTTATTCAACAGATATCCAGAAAAGTACGGGAGTCTAAACAAATGCCAACACGGCTACAAACAGCTGAATGTAAACTAATGGTGCAAGCACCCAACCTAGACAGAAAGTAAACGGTGCTACGCACCCAAAAAACTGCAGTGAAACCTCTGAATCAGCAACGTGAAGATCTCTAGCTCTGGTCCTCCTCGGGCACGTACTCTGGGTCTGCGTCCTCCGGCTCTACATACTCTGGCAAGTCCGCCTCGTCTACGTACTCTGGCTCCACAACTGACGTACAACACCCAAAAGAAAGGAACTGTACGTCAGGTAAGTGTACAAAAAGGGTTAGACTCTACTGCAAGTGTACCGAACTATTAAACAACAGTTTACTGGTTGATTAGCATGCTGGGGTTATAACAGAGTAACAAAAAGAAGTAAACGCAGCAGGAAAAGTACAACGCGACAAGTAGTAGCCGTAGCGAGTACTACGGACTACGGGACTAACCTAAACGGGTCTCGACAAGACGTGACAAGACAAGACAAGACAAGACAAGACAAGACGTGTCACTAAGGTTCACGCCTTTCGGTCAAAAGGCGGCCAACACCTTCTCAACCGAGGGAACGCTCAACCTTGTGCACGGGACAAGACAAGACAAGAAGTGTGTCACTAAGGTTCACGCCTTTCGGTTAGAAGGCGGCCAACACCTTCTCAACCGAGTGAATGCTCAACCTTGTGCACGGAAACAAGACAAGACACGTGTGACTCGAAGGGTTCACGCCTTACGGTTCGAGGGGGATCAGACCCTCTCCCTGTGCGCACGCTCAACCCTACCCCAACCCAAGTGGACAAGACAAATCCGTACAAGGGATTACTCACTCTAGCTTGGTGAGTGCCCTATTGCCTGCAAGCTGTGTATCAGTACAAGGGATCACTCGGAGAGTGCCCTATTGCCCGCAAGCTGTGTATCAGTACAAGGGATCACTCAGAGAGTGCCCTATTGCCCGTAAGCTGTGTATCAGTACAAGGGATCACTCGGAGAGTGCCCTATTGCCCGCAAGTTGTGTATGACAAGACACGATGTGATAAAGACATGGATGGTTCTTCTAGGGGGTCCACACGCACGCACACACAAGATAACCCTAAGGCGTCAAAAGTTGTTGTTGAGCTTAGACTTCGTCATCAAGTCTAAGCTGTCTAGGGCGTCCCGGACGCTATCATTTCACGTCCGGTTCTCTTTGTTTACATTCTAACAGTTCTAGAAGTCTAAGGCCTAAACACGGCCGAAAGTGCAAGTGAGTACACTTGCCTGTGGTGGCGAGTGTGTCGTCCGTCTGGGGCGTCTCGTCCAGGCATCGCGTCCGCGGTAGTCCGTCTGAAATAGGGTCACAGCGACGGTGTTAGGCCGTGTTTTTCAATAAGTCCTATTAGGGTCTGTTTCTAGATTGGCGGGACTACCCTATTCGTCAAAGTCACGTTTTGGCGTTTTGTTCAACCTAGATCGACTTCTACCCTATGTGCACAGAAAAGTTGTCCGATTATCGATCTTTCTACGGTGAGCAGCGTTTTACAGATACTGAAAGTAAATTTAGTTCAAGTTGTCAAATTTTAGTTTAGGGTTTGATTTTGCTATGGTGTGGGTTTGCTATGAGTTCGGGGGACCAACCTCTTCGGTGTTTGACGCAGAATGGACGTAGAGTCTGAACGGCGACTGATCTGAATGGCACGGCTACGGAACGTCTTCTTGTGGTGTCTCGGCTACAGACTACGTAGCAAAACCGTTCCGGACAGCGAACGAAGGGTGCACACAACGGGCACGGTCAGACTTGCGAACGAAAGGCGTCGTCAAAGGCGCCCAACGGTTACGGAGGAAGCGGACAGCGGGGACAAGCTTGGTAACGGTCCGTAGGAGTCGTTAGCATTGTCGAGGGGCCGTGGAAACAGCGAGCAAGGAGATACCAAGGCCCCGGGACCAAAACAGCGAGCACGGCTGTGAAACGTCGACACGACGTCGCGGGGAGGTTGTGGAAAGATCGCAACAGTGATCACGGCTTGCACGCGGCTGTTGTTATGGAAGAAAAAGACCACACGGGCTTCCAGTGACGCAGAGGACCGACGGGAGGCGCTCTCCAGCGGAGGAGGCTACCGGCGCAGGCGGAGCAGCGATTTAAAGGGTGGCGGCGCTGGAAAAAGTGTAGCAGCAGTAGCGGCTGCTTTCTACTTGTGAAGAAGGTTGCTGGAGGCCATCTCCGGTGGCTTAGGCATTCCTCCGGTAATCCACGCGAGCTGGGTAGCGCTGGGGCTGGCGGGGAGCGGTAGACCGACGGCGGGGCCCTCTTAGCGATCAGCTGCGACAAGGCAACGCAGCAGCGCGGCTGCTGTTCGTGCGGGGAAGCGGTTGTGCGAGGGGGTCTTCGGGCGGAGCTTCTGGCCGGAGGCGGGGTGGTTGCAGGCGGACGAGGCGATGTCAATGTGAGAAGCTGGTCGCGCCCCGGCGTGCACACGCAACCGGTGCTAACGACTCGTAGTCTTACCGCAAGTGCACGGTGTAGCGGCGAGCGGGTATCGAACACGAGGAGGGCAAATGACAGTGTCTTCTTCAATTCACCTGGCTATAAGAACAGTCGAGAAATGTTCGCAATAAAGCGGTCACATTCATTCAATTGTATAAAGAAAATATCAAATTAATAAATGCCTAGGGGTAGGGAATCCCCGCTACAAACCGTATCTCGTCATTGTGATTCGTAGGTTTCACAATTGCTAGACTTTGAAATTCAGGTGAACTAGTTGCAACTAAATGTAGTACCAAGCTCACGCTCTCACGCTATTGCCGGTCTATAGCAAAACTACGGTAGGGTCCAATCTCTTGCAAACCCTAACCTAGGCAAGTTAGCGTGAAGAACAACATCATCGTTCAATCGTATCTCGAGCCCACTCTCATACAAACTCGAGCTACGACCTAGGTTGGGACAGTTCCTACCCGTCCAATCTCTTTCAAACGGATATTGGTATAGAATTGCAATCGAAAATCCTAGTTTCGGTCCAATCTCTTGCAAACCGATTCTAGAGAAATTCAATTGTAACCCAGTTCGAATTTCTAGGGCTTCCTATCGAGTTGGGATCCAATCTCTTGCAAATCCCAATCGGTATGAATCCCTAGCTATTCGTATTAAATCAATCCTAAACTAACCCTAATCAATTCTAGCAATAATTTCACCAATTCATCACAAATTAGAAATAGGGTTCGTAGGGTTCATCCCTACGCCCTAAGACGATAAAACTACTCACAATTCATAATGCAATTCAATGGAAATTCACAAATAAAATCGATAGAATTCATTGCAATATTCAATATATCAATAAAATGAGGTTTTTGATTGAGAGAGAGACAAACCAATGAAGTTTCAATAGCATCCAACAAAATAACATTTTTGTCTCCATCCAAAAAGCTCAATCTAATCTCCTAAAAAGTAATCTAAAAAAGGCTGCAATAAGTTCTGAAAAAGCTCTCTAAACTAGGTTAAAAACTGGGGTTAAATACCCCCAAAATCGCCCAAAACATTGTGACAAAATTGCCCCTGCGCAGCCTGAAAATCGCAATTTACGCTACAGGCAGCGCGACTCACTCGGCCGAGTGACAAATGTCATTCGGCCGAGTGACAAACCTTGACAAATTTTAGTAACTTCAGACTTTTGGGGGTCGGCTCCTCGGGAGTCACTCGGCCGAGTGACTTTCTTTGCTTCGGCTGAGGGGACTTCTTCACTCGGCCAAGTCGGAACTTGGGAGCTGACTGACGAATTACAGTAAGTTTGGGATTTTTCTTGTCGTCGTCTTGATGCCACTCGGGCGAGTGTTGTCTCCATGGTTAGGTCGAGTGGGCTGGCGATGGTCGGCCGAGTGCACGCTGATACTCAGTCTGCTGCGTGTCTGATCTGGCCGGCCGAGCGGGCTGTCGATGGTCGGCCGAGTGACTCCTTCACTCGGTCGAGTGACATGCTGAAAATTCCCAATCTTCGCATTTTTGCTCCCCCGTCGTCCTACGACGTTCTTTCTTCTTCCACTCCTCTCCAATAGAAAAGTTCCCCTCGAAAGAGTCACGGGTGACACTCCAGAGTGGGTGCATCTCAGAATCACTCCAAATCGCTCCAAATCTCCTTAAATTCGACAAAAACAAGAAATCGTGAAAAGCATCGCAATATTGTCGAATAATCGTAAAAAACACGATTCGAGCGATCAAAATGGCATGCAAACATGCAGAAAAAAGGTGTAAAATATGGAGTGATCAAAATCCCCCAAGCTTACCTCTTACTCGTCCTCGAGGAAGATGAGTAGAAAGCGAACCCGGTGGATAGAGATAATAGAAACGATGGAAAAATGGAAAATGAAAAACGAAAAACAAAATAGAAAACGAAGAAGGAAGCTGCTAGATCATTTTTCTCAGGATGTGGGTTTTGCTTACTCATATAGCACGCATCGAATGTAAAACACATGTCAGAGACTTTTATCTCGATATCATAGTATAATGGTGCATTTGAAATAGAAAACC
Source organism: Scilla litardierei (assembly GCA_030789695.1). NCBI lineage: Eukaryota > Viridiplantae > Streptophyta > Magnoliopsida > Asparagales > Asparagaceae > Scilla > Scilla litardierei. The sequence goes on from CM061142.1 coordinate 44,662,968, forward strand.
CAAGAATATCAATATAGCATGAAAACAGAATAATTCTAGAATTAGCATCGTCTGAAGCATCTAAAGCGGTATACAAAATCGTAGATCACACACTTTTCAATTGAATGCTTTCTATGAGGAGTATAAGAGATATCACACAATAGAGTAGTAAGAATAGAAAAGTGTGGTTTTCATGAAATGAATGCTAAGCGTAGATTTCTGGATTTCGTGAAACTTTTAGCAATCTCGCCGAGTATAAAATATTACTTAGCCTAGGTTGTCATGCACCGTCAAGTAGTCACTCTCTCACACATCATAGGATCCTCTCCCCCAAGCTTATCCATAAGCGTGGTGGCATAAGCAAAACAATATTTACATCCCCCGTTTCTTTTGAAGCTCCAAAAGTAAAAGAAATAAAAATAAAAGCGAAAAAGGGAAGAAAGAGAGAAAGGGTATGAGATGGGATCGTTTTCGAATTTCTTTTCTCTTTTCTTTTCCTTTTCTCAAATCTTTTTCTTTTTCTCTCTCTTTTTTCTTTTTTTTCTTTTTTTTCAAATGATATATATACACAAAAGATCCCAAAACAAAAGAGAAGGATATACAAGTATTTTTTGGGAAAATTGGAGCATAGGATATAATGACGGGGGGAATGCCAATAATAGAATCGCTAAGGGGAGATTCACCAATGATTTTAAAATAGAGAAATAATGTTCAAGATATGTGGAGAAAGAAATAAATGTATTTCTAGGTTCACTCTATAGGACGTGCATGACAACTTCAGTAGGGTAATTTAATCTACTCAGTTTAATCTCAAAAAGCATACTAGTCCAGATATATCAATGCTAGCAAACATTCAATCAACCTGAAGTGAAGCGTACAAATCATGCAATAAGAAGTGATATGAGAAAAGAAAGCAGTACTCCAGATATAAGCAATCAATGCGTGAATCTTGGTGTGTTCTCTACGATAGCATACATATGAATCATCAGACATCAGCTAATAATAGAATTCCATCCATTTTCATACGGAAAAAGAAGTGGGTTACTATTTCCAAATGCAAAGCAGAACATAGCATATGATATCAGAAACAAAAGTTATGACATGACAAAATTAGCATGCATATAGAGAAAAAGCTAACACCACGTCATCGTCATCACAGAAAAATCATCTCTAGCAAAAGATGAAAGAAATAAGGATAAAGGAAAACGGAACTATTTACAATGCAGCACACAAAGGACCGTGCAACTACACCCAGTGCCGCTGGCCATGAGGACGAAGCATCTTCATCCGGGCCATAACGTCTATCGATAGTGCAGTGGGGCCCGGGGCTCGTCGAAGGTCAGCGGGTAGGTCCACGCCGGTCATCAGGGCTAGCAGAGTAATTAGACCGCCGCAGCAAATAGGTGAGCGAGCGCCCACCGAAATGATGATGCAGTTTAAGAACCAGCTAGCAATATCAATCTCAACGACGGGGACCAGGTCGTCGCTACCCATATCCAGAACTCTGGGGCGAGTCATCGCGTAGAGCATGTAGAGCTCAGGCGTAGACATCGTCCCAGGCTCGTACCTCGCTAGGAAGGTGGTCGCCATAAGGCACTGTGCCATGCAGAGGCAGGGGTGCAGGATGGCTGAGGCCTTGGCCCTACTAGGGTCAAAGCCATGGTGGGAGCCCGTGATACGTGTCCAGAATGTGGAAGTGTCAAACGACGGCGGTGGGATGTGAGTGGGTGCGTAGGCTCAGTCGGGGACGAGGACATCGGGCCACTGGAAGAACGCACGAAGCATGGCGAGAGTGACCTCGCACTCTCGATCCATCAGGCGGAATGTGCATCCTCCAGGTGTCCGGGCTATCGAGCTAAGAACCTCAAGTGTCGGACGGACGTAGGTGTCCGCCGACACAGACAAGAAGTCATGCCAACCCACGTTGTCGTACAACGTGAGCATCCCCTCTAGTACACCTAGGCGATCAAGGTCTGCTAAATGTGCGAACCTAGAGGGCACTATCGAGCGCTGGGCGATACGCTCAAATCAGACGCGCTGTGCGTCGTCTCTGAACGTGATCCCCAGCGGCCTGACAACGGGAGTCGGTGGTGGGACATGATCGACTGGGATAGGCTGTGTGTGGATGGAATCGGCGGGAAGTGGCTGTGTGGGTGGAGGTGGACTAGGTGGAGGGGAGTCCTCCCTACCATGAGAGGGACCGGCATCATCGGTCCTCTTCCGCTTGGAAGAGGCTCCCCGCGTGCGTGGCCTAGTACGGGGCGGCATGCGTGCCGCGAGTGCTCACCCAACAAAAATATAATGCGACGTGCTCAATAAAAGGAACGAGTGTACCTGAACACGTCGCGAGAGCAAATCAGCAAGTGCGTGTGAAGAGTGCCGCCTCCGTGGAGCTGAAAACGTGTCCTGAAGCTCCCCAAAGCTCCCCCAAGATAGCCTGCAAATCAAACGACGATATCAGCGGATAATATTCAAAATACATGGGGGAGATGGGGTATAATAGATAGATAAACAAATTAATTTGATTTTTGGGCTCAACGGGCGTACGGATCGTCAAAAATAGGAGAAAATGGAGCTAAGGGGCAAAATCGGGGTTGCAGGCGGTCAGCCGGCAGCGAGGGCACTCGCCGGAGGTCGGGGCGTCGGCGGTCGGTGTTCGCTGGTGATGGTCGGACGAGTGGGGCCGGCGACGAGGTGATTCGGGTGAGGGGGGTGCGGTCGCGGGCGAGGGGAGATGAACAGGCGAGGCTCGGGCGGAAATTTGGGAATTAGGCGTTTCGAAAATCGCGCCGAGCCCGCAACGATATATATATGGGTAGTTACGACTCGGTCGAGTGACTATGTTGCTCGGCCGAGTGACGTAACGTTAAAAAAATTTAAATTTCTCCCCGCCACTTATGACTCGGCCGAGTGGCTTCTGTTCACTCGGCCGAAGGGAGAAAACTCCTTCGGCCGAGTGGCACAAGCTACTCGGCAATTCTCACCCTAGGAGGGTATCCGTTTCCCTTGGTCGAGTGACTAAACGTACTCGGCCGAGTGGTAGTTAATACGAAATGCAAAAAAAAGACAGAGAGTTGGTTCCGCACACTTCCCTGGTTGGTGCCCCACTCGGCCGAATGGGTTCCTTTGCTCGGCTGAGTCGCATATGATACTCGGCCGAGTGACGTGCTGTTTTCTGCTTCGGGGCTCCGTTTTTGCTCTACTCTCTGTTTTTCTTCCTCTAGTTGGTTTCTTCCTCCTCCCAAGGCCTGAGCGCATTCCTGGAGCGCTCTTCCTTGCCTCTATCTTCCTCCATATGAGAGATCTCCTTTTCTCCTCTCCTGTCATAGAAATTAAGGCCCGTTGTCACGATTTTTATGGGCAAAAGACTCTAAAAACTAAAAAAATTCTAAACCAAAAATGAAAATCAAAATAATGCAAAAACCATCGGGTTGCCTCCAAACAAGCGCTTGTTTAAGGTCTTGAGCTCGACCCCCTTGGATTTTCAATTAACGCGTGACGTTGGGTGCATATGAGATGCACCCGTCGAACTTGCCGGGAAGACCGCTCGGATTTGGATCGTGGTGGTGCGTGGCCTTCCTCAGCGCCCCTTCATCACGAGAAATGTTGGGGGATGGCTCCCCTAAGCTTGAGCTTGTTCCGGTCCTTGACTTCGCCGGTGACACCGATCTTCGAATCGGTGGAGCTTTTTTCGGATTCTTCAATGTCAAGAGCTTGCAAAGCTCCCGTATTCTTGCGACATCAGCGTCGCCATCATCATTTGCCGTGGAGCTATTGGGAGAGTCCTCCATCTTCTCTTCTTCGACCAAACCTTGGCCTTCTTCGAAGCCGTCATCGTGGAGTGTACCGATGGAGTAGGGGATAGCCTCTTCTATAACCTCGTCAAGGATGTCCAAGTAATCTAGCTCCTCATGATACGGCATATGCTTCATAGCCTTTGGTATATGGAGCTCGACTTCAATGTTGCCGACATTCAAGGTAAGAGTCCCTTCCTGCACATCGACGATTACACCGGCGGTGGCGAGGAATAGGCGTCCAAGTATGAGCGATGTGTCACCCTCCTCCTTGATGTCCATGATCACAAAATCACAAGGCAAGCATATGCCTCCCGGAACTTGGAGTGGGATATTCTCCGCGATCCCAACCGGCCTTGTAATCCGACCATACACGAGTTGAATCCTCATGTCGGTTGGCTTTAAATCCGTGCAGGTATTCAACTTCCGAAACAAGGTGAGAGGCATGAGGCTCACACTAGCGCCCAAATCAACCAATGCTTTTTGTAAGGGGACGTCTCCGAGTGTGCAAGGAATACGGAAACTCCCGAGATCTTTAAATTTGGCGGGCTCCTTTTCCTTCCTAGTGAACCAAGTTCCTTGTTCCGCGAGCATGATCTTCTCCTTCCTTTTCCTTCCCGTAATCAAGTCCTTTAAGAACTTCGCGTAGGACTGTATTTCCACTATGGCATCAAGGAAAGGGATATTGAGGCTCACCCCTCTCAAGTATTCGAGGAACTTGGCTAGCCTCTTCTCGATCTTGGCTCTAGCTAGCCGTTGAGGGAAAGGCACCGGTGGCATGAATCGGCGCTCATCAATAGGTTCCTCCACTTTAGATTTTGCTCCTTCTTGCGGCTCCTTCTCTTTTTCCACCTCAATCACTGGCTCGCTCTCTTCTAGAATCTCCACCACGGGTTTCTTGATTTGAGTCATGGGGGAGTGGTATCCTTCCCACCCCTTGTCGTAACCGAAACAACTGCGTTGATATAGCCGGCGTTGCCCCGTGGATTTGGCTCGGGTTGAGCCGGCAATTGTTGGTTGTTTCTGTTGAGCAACGTAAGTTGCTCCCCAATTTGAGCGATGACGGTGGTGAGAGAATCTTGTCCCGCCTTCAACGTGGCGTTAATCCTTCTCTGCTCCGCCAGAAACTCCTCCACCTTAGCTTCAAAATCCGAACGTGGTTGAGCTTGCGGATGGTTGGGGTTTCTCCAACCTTGATTATACCCGGGTGGCCTATAAGGTCCCACTTGTTGCCTTTGTGGGAAGTTTTGTTGTGTTGGCCCCCTTGGTTGATAATTCTGTTGTGGTGGTGGAGCCCGAGCTTGAGGAGGTTGTTGAGGCGGGGGGTTCAAGGCACCATCATTATTAGCATAAGAAAAACCCGGATGGTTTCTAGCGCCCGGGTTGGCCCAATATCCGGAATTCCCCGCAACATAATGAATTTTCTCCAAAGCTCCTTCTCCATGCTCTCCTCCTACATACATGGCTTGGGATTGGTCTTGCCAATCACTCATATGGTTTGTCGGTGCGGATGTAGTAGGGGCTCCTTGCGGCTCGGTAATGTATTTCTCCAACCTCTCCACTACCTTGTGGAGAGAGTCAAATTTGCTAGCAAGCTCCGCCACGGCCTTGGCCTCATAAATACTCGTGGGCTTCAAGGAGGATGAAGAATGTCCTTTCTCGTCGCCCCACTGTTGGTTGTTGGAGGCCATCTCCTCTAGCAAGGCCGTAGCTTCATCGGGGGTCTTTGACAAAATGGCTCCGTTGGCGGTAGCATCAATACTCTGTTTTGTGCCCGGTTGGAGTCCATTGTAGAAACTGTGGACAAGCTCCCAATCCTCTATGCTGTGATGGGGGCATTGATGTTGCAAGTCCTTGAAGCGCTCCCACGCCTCATAGAGAATCTCCTGCGGTCCTTGCTTGAAGGACATGAGAGCACTTCTTATCTTCACCTTCTTGGATGGCGGGTAAAATTTGTCGACGAAGGCACTCGCCAATTCATCCCAAGTGGTGAAGAGTCCTTTAGATTGTGTCCTCAACCAATATAAGTCCTTGTCCTTGAGTGTGAAGGGAAAGAGGCGCAGTCTGATAGCATCTATGGAGATGCCCGACATTTGGAAGGTGTCACATTTTGATAAGAAGAGCTGGATGTGGTAATGAGGGTTCTCATGGGAATTCCCATGAAAAGGGTCTTGCTGCATCAGAACTACCAATCCGGTCTTCAATTCAAAATTTTTGTCGGCCGCCAACTCCGGCATAGCTATGGACGAGGTCGTGGAGGAAGTCTTAGGCTGAAGCCTATCTCTAATGGAAATGATCCTCGCCATTCGCTCCGCCAATTCTTCGGGTGTCTCAAGATGGGTCATAAAATTTCCTTCCGTATCGAGTCTCCTCTCCGCTCTGATCCTCCTCAATGTATGTTCGATCTCCGGATCGTATAGTATTTCTTCGGGGTCCGCTGTGGATCTCGTGTACTTGCAAGGGAAAACAGAGTTTCAAAGAAATAGTTAGCACAAAGGAAGGGTAAAATAAAAATAGATATAACAAAACAAAAAGAAATATAGCTAGGTAGGTAGAATCATACACTATCGCCTCCTCGGCAACGGCGCCAAAAACTTGGTCGCACCCCGGCGTGCACACGCAACCGGGGCTAATGACTCGTAGTCTTACCGCAAGCGCATGGTGTAGCGGCGAGCGAGTATCGAACACGAGGAGGGCAAATGACAGTGTCTTCTTCAATTCAACTGGCTATAAGAACAGTCGAGAAATGTTCGTAATAAAGCGGTCACAGTCGTTCAATTGTATAAAGGAAATATCAAATTAATAAAAACTAGGGGTAGGGAATCCCCGCTACAAATCGTATCTCGTCATTGTGATTCGTATGTTTCACAATTGCTAGACTTTGAAATTCAGGTGAACTAGTTGCAACTAAATGTAGAAGCAAGCTCACGCTCTCGCGCTATTACCGGTCTATAGCAAACCTATGGTAGGGTCTAATCTCTTGCAAACCCTAACCTAGGCAAGCTAGCGTGAAGAACAACATCATCGTTCAATCGTATCTCGAGCCCACTCTCGTGTAAACTCGAGCTACGACCTAGGTTGGGACAGTTCCTACCCGTCCAATCTCTTTCAAACGGATATTGGTATAGAATTGCAATCGAAAATCCTAGTTTTGGTCCAATCTCTTGCAAACCGATTCCATAGAAATCCAATTGTAACCCAGTTCGAATTTCTAGGGCTTCCTATCGAGTTGGGATCCAATCTCTTGCAAATCCCAATCGGTATGAATCCCTAGCTATTCGTATTAAATCAATCCCAAACTAACCATAATCAATTCTAGCAATAATTTCACCAATTCATCACAAATTAGAAATATGGTTCGTAGGGTTCATCCCTACGCCCTAAGACAATAAAACTACTCACAATTCATAATGCAATTCAATGGAAATTCACAAATAAAATCAATAGAATTCATTGCAATATTCAATATATCAATAAAAATGAGGTTTTTGATTGAGAGAGAGACAAACCAATGAAGTTTCAATAGCATCCAACAAAATAACACTTTTGTCTCCCTCCAAAAAGCTCAATCTAATCTCCTAAAAAGTAATCTAAAAAAGGCTGCAAAAAGTTCTGAAAAAGCTCTCTAAACTAGGTTAAAAACTGGGGTTAAATACCCCCCAAAATTGCCCAAAAAACTGTGACAAAATTGCCCCCTGCGCAGCCTGAAAATCGCAATTTACGCTACAGGCAGCGTGGCTCACTCGGCCGAGTAACAAATGTCATTCGGCCGAGTGACAAACCTTGACAAATTCCAGTAACTTCGGACTTTTGGGGGTCGGCTCCTCGGGAGTCACTCGGCCGAGTGACTTTCTTTGCTTCGGCCGAGGGGACTTCTTCACTCGGCCGAGTCGGAACTCGGGAGCTGACTGACGGATTACAGTAAGTCTGGGATTTTTCTTGTCGTCGTCTTGATGTCACTCAGGCGAGTGGTGTCTCCGTGGTTTGGCCGAGTGGGCTGGCGATGGTCGGTCGAGTGCACGCTGATACTCAGTCTGCTGCGTGTCCGATCTGGCCGGCCGAGCGGGCTGTCGATGGTTGGCCGAGTGACTCCTTCACTCGGCCGAGTGACATGCTGAAAATGCCCAATCTTTGCATTTTTGCTCCCCCGTCGCTCCTACGATGTTCTTTCTTCTTCCACTCCTCTCCAATAGCAAAGTTCCCCTCGAAAGAGTCACAGGTGACACTCCGGAGTGGGTGCATCTCAGAATCACTCCAAATCGCTCCAAATCTCCTGAAATTCGACAAAAACAAGAAATCGTGAAAAGCATCGCAATATTGTCGAATAATCGTAAAAAATGTGATTCGAGCGATCAAAATGGCATGCAAACATACAGAAAAAAGGTGTTAAATATGGAGTGATCAGAAGCCCCGGCGGACTGGAGTTGTGATGCGAGAGGGCGAAAGTGATGCGAGAGGGAGACATCACGGGGGGGGGGGGGGGGGGGGGGGGGGGGCGTTCTTGTGTTTGGTGGCGGCTGAGAGAAACAACCTTAGGGTTAGTTTGTGTGTCATGTGTAGGGTTAGATAATTTAGTTTATAATAGATGAAAGATGATATACACCTATAGGATATAGGGTAGTTGGGTAAGAGGGGTAGAGCTAGAAGGGGGTATACTTAGAGAAAGGAGGGATGCAAATAAAAGATGAAATATCAACCCATTGATACGCATGAGGAAATCTAGGGATTTAATCAGATTTGATTAACAATTTGAAATTCAAATTTGATTAGGGTTAATCAAGGGCTGGTATTTGATTAGAGGATAACTCTCACTACGGGCGTCCGAAAAATAAACTGAAAATACCGGGACGATCGTGGAGACGAGACATACGGGGCTACGGTGTCTGATCGTGCATTATGCCTACCAAGAATTTATGTAAAATCGGGAATTGCATTTTGAGATAAAAGACTAAAACGCCCCTACCATTCCAAGTCGTTTTGCGAGAAAACGAGCCGTGGAATGACGTTCCCAAAAATTACCATAAATTCTACACTCTCATATGGTCACAACAGCATATCACATCATATATACCGGAATCCAGAAAGAGCCAAATAAAATACGTGCACGATAAAGCACGTGCACACAGAAAATCAATGAGGTCGGAAAGTGACCGTTACAAATATAGAGCTTAATCTTTTCCTATTTTAGGTCATCTTCTTCCTTAAGAAGGAGATTATGGATTTTGGAGAGTTTTGAGTTTTCTATCTCGTTTTTGCTGTTGCTGAGATTGATTGATGAGTGATGAAGCGAGTATTTGGTGACAAATCTCCAACTCTCTCACTCTTATACTTTTGCTTTCATTTCTTGTATTGAACTATGTCTATTTCTATGGATGCTTATTCTATTCTTGATATGTTATTCTGAATTCATTGTGTGGGTGTTTTGGATTGATGTATGATGTTTTGATTACCTTGCTAATGTTAATTTCCAGCACCCTTTGTTAATCCATGTTGTTGGGTGAAATAAGATTATAATTAATTGGATTTGATACTATCCATGGAGGAGCCGCAGAACGGTGGTGCTTCGTAATTGTTGCCCCTATGTATCCAATGTGTATTGCATATCTTGAAATGAATGCAAAACCCATCAACCCATTTATCGAATCGTGCATTACCTGAAAGGGACCACAGAACAGCGGTTGTGTGATGTGCAATACAACCTATATGCACTACCCCCACATACCTTAAAACGGGTGTGGGAGTGATTCATGAGCTTTAATTAGGAGAAGAACCCAATTAGCAATTACCTTTGGTGCACCCAATATGTGCTTAATTGATTTATTGCCCAATCCTCATACCTTGACATGGATGAGTGATCGAGTTATCATGGAATTAACATTTAGCAGAGAAATTGAGTAATCCTACCGATATCCTCAACATCCGCACACTCTCTCTCTCCCCCTGCATCCAAATCTTAGGACATCACCATAACTCTAGGGTACTCAGATAAATTATCTATACAAACAATCATTCACCCTCAAAGGGCGGTCAGAACCCTCAACCATTCTTTACGTGCTTTGACTATTTGTGTGAATTTGTAGATTAGTTCCGTCTCTGTGGATACGATCCCGTACTCACCGGGTATATTATTTGCCGACCTCGTACACTTGCGAGTATCACCTTTCAGGTCTAGTCATGGAACACACAGGTGCCTGTGCCATGGGCAGGCGACTGTGAAACCAACATCTGTCGACTTGCTCTAAAACTTGAGACTTTCCAGAGAGCAGAGTCTACAGAGGAATCATAGACAAGCGACTGTTGAAGCACTGACAGTCGACTGTGCCTTGGACATGCAACTGTCAATTCAACATCAGTCGACTGTCTAGATGAAAAAGACAGAGAGACATGCGGTTATTTAATAAATCACAGGCGACTGTAGCATGGACATGCGCCTGTATTTTGTACAACAGTCGCCTGAAGGAATTAAAGCTAAAAGGCCCAGAAATCAATTGATTAATTATGTGCATAACAGGCGACTGTAGAAAATATCACAGTCGACTATTTTGAGTCATGCACCTGTAAATCGTTCAGCAGTCGCCTGTTGAAATTCCAAAATGCACATGCTAGAGAAATGTGAATTGGAGTCTAAGGAAATGTAATCTAATGATTTCCTAGGACAGAAATGAAGATGTGTGTGTGCTCCTACATAGTTCTACTTCTAAGCTACATACTAGAAGGAATAAAAAGATTACATTTTGTAGAACTCTCTCTTCTATCCAAGGTATGAGCTTGAAGTATTCTACGAGCTTCAATCACCATCTTTAATCATCCAATCTACTTTTTATGCTTTCATTGATCTTCGAGTGATATCCATTGCTAATTGATCTTCATGATATGCTTATGCAATGGATTAACTGCAAATCGGGGATTATCACAAGTATTTATGTTTGCTCATCATTAACACCAAGTAGAGAGAAGTCCAATACTCAACAGTGTAATGATATGCATATATTTTACACGTTTATTCTCATACATTCAAATCATGTTTCACCCTCCAAATCTCAATTTTATACGCTTTTCGATGAATATTTGGAACTATTTCACTTTCGTAGCATTTATTTTGATTTCAGGGAATTTGGAGCGAATTGGAGCGATACGATGCAATCTCGAGATGAATCCATGATTGATGATTGTTGTGTCTATATTTTCCATGTTTTTACCATGCATTCCCATGTCGTTTCGATTGTCTGAATCCATATTTTAGTATTATATAGCGCTGTTCTCGATATTCTTGATTATTTCGATGTTTTATATGTTTTCAGGAAATTCAGAGAGATCGGAGCGATACGGGACTTTGTACACAACCTGGACGCCGAAGCCCACCTCGCCTCGCCAAGGCGACCCAAGGGGTCAAAGAAGTGGGGAAAAATAAAGGAGAAGAGGAGAATGGAGAAGGGGAGAGGAAAAAAGGAGAATGGAGAAGAGGAGTTGAAGATAGAAAAAATGCCAGATCGCTCGGCCGAGCGCATCACGTGCTCGACCGCGCTGTGACACGCCAAAGAGCACCCAGGTCTTTCAAGATGGTGCTCAGCCGAGCGACAAGCTCGCTTGGCCGAGCAACTAGCCTGCTCGCCCGAGCCAGCTGTCAGATGAGCCCAACAAATGCAAGGCGAGCTCTCAGGACTTATTGGGACTTCGCCCGAGCGAGATGACGCTCGGGCGAGCGACTCAAGTCGCTCGCCCGAGCGGCCCTTCTCAAATGCCAAGGCGGAGCCCAAGGGAGCGTTACACAAGGCATCGCTCGACCGAGTGAGCACTGTGCTCGACCGAGCGGTAGGTCGGCAGACTCCAAATTGACTTGAATTAATGGGTTTTGGGTTGGTTTTCTTGTAAAACCCGAACCCATTAGACTTTTTTTATAAATAGTAACACTTTTTTAGAATAGGTTAAGATTTTTATTTCTGTAGCTAAACACTTAGAGCTATTTTGGAAGCTCTCTCTTGGTAATCTCTTTTGCAATCTATTTACTTGTTTGTGGTTGTATTTCTTTGATTTCTTTACTATTGCTCTTATTTCTCTTGCTCTATTTATTGAAATTGATTTCATGCAATTTGACCGGTTAGATATGCATATCTCTATTGCTATCATATTTAGAGCTTTTGCAATGCTAGAGTAGTGGGTTTCTAGAGCTTAGGGAGGATCCCTAGGAGCTTAGGGATTGGATGATAGGTTAGACCTTCGTTGGATGAATCTAGGGACTTTATATGGTGGTTTGAATAAGGGTTTTGGAGGATTAGCCTTAGAATTGGAGGACCGTAAAAGCGATTCCATATCCTAGTGAGAATCCCCACAAATCCGATTTGGGATTAATGGTCGTTTCCAGGGCCCACGCGCACGAGGGTGACCCGAGAGCCAGTGGTTGACCACTAACCCCCAATCTGCTAACCGATGACTACGAAAGTAGCCCGGCTGCTAGAATCAACCATATGATGGCATCGCATTCCGTAGAGTATGCAAGTGCCTATGGATTGCGAGGCGGGACCCAAGTGTCAAACGTAATGCTTGCATTCCTGCATGGGGCCGATAGCGAAAGCACGGCTTCGTGTAGGGATGCGTTAGACAAGCGTGCCGACTAGAGTCTAACGTCGTTTCCATCTCTGGATGTGACACTCATACCCTAATCCATCATTTGACAGATGATCAATTGACCCGAAATCCATTACCGAAGGCCCTAGCGGGGAATCCCGAAAGTCCTAGACGTTTAATATTTAGTCAATTCCACTTCTCTCAACCAACCAACCAAATCACACGTGACAACCCTGACCACACATTCTCCTCCTTCCACAGAGAGCTAAGCGTTAGACGACCGCCTCCCTAGAGTTCGACATTCTATACATACTATAACGCACCATCCACTTGCGGTGTTCTCGTCCATGCATCGTGGGGGGAGGAACAAGTTTTGGCGCCGTTGCCAGGAGGCAACAGTTTACTTTAGCTTTTGGTTGGAGAGTGTTGGTTTCATCCACACTTGACTCCCCACTACTTCTTTTTATTTTTCTTTCTGTTCTCTTATTAATATCTTTTCTCCTTTTTGCTAACGAGTTCCACGGTTTTCTTGAGTGCCTCTATTTTGCATGCTGACACGTTCTCAGGGAGGAGAAGATCTTTTGCCCTTGGATCATGAGATAGAGGTGACTCGACGCAGATAGAAGGAGAATAGTAACGATGGCTGAGCCTCCCATAGGACCGCATCCTCTCATTTCACCAGAATTAATCCGGGATTTTATGAAGCCAGGCACTGCCTTAGCTTCCTCTATGACCATACCGTCGATCCGCGAGGGTAAATTCGAGCTAAAGACGGAGCTTATCCTGATGGTGCAACATGAATGCTTCCACGGGCTCTCACATGAGAACCCCAGTCACCACGTGGAGGCGTTCTTAGCCAAGTGCTCCATATTCCAGATGCAATGGGTCAGTAATGATGCGATTAGATTGCGGCTCTTCCCTTTCTCCTTGAAGGATAAGGCCCATTATTGGTTGACGTCCTAAGCGCCCGGCACCTTCATGACATGGGAGTAGCTGGCGGAAGCCTTCATCACTAAATACTTCCCCCCTTCAAAGATCCTGCATCTTCGAAACCAAATCAACAATTTGAAGCAAGGGGGCCAGGAGTCTTTGTATGAGGCCTAGGAACGATACAAGGACCTCCAACATCAATGTACGAATCACCGCATCACCACGTGAGACTTGGTCCTATCTTTCTACAATGGAATTCGTTCGGACACGATGATGATAGTGGATGCTACAGCGAATGGAGCCCTAACGAGGAAAGAGCCAGCTGAAGCCATGAGGATACTTGAGGCCATGACAGCCAACAACCAACATTGGGGGGATGACAAGTCTACCCCAACTATTGCCAAGGTCTCTGGGGGAGGCCGATATGAAGTCAGCGAGGCGGCTATTTTTGATGTTCGTCTTGAATCCCTTACACAGCATATGGCCAGATTGGAGCACCAAGTTGATGCTAGGCCCAGCTCACCCCGCCAACACATATGTCGCTTACGAGAGGTGCGTAGATCAGGGACCCAATGGCGGGACCTACTCTTATCAGGCACCTCCTGCAATAACAGAGGAGGCCAACTACACCTCCGATGATAGAGGAGGAAACATGGGAGCCTATGGGAACCTGTCTTGGAGAAACCACCCTGGTTTCTAGTACGGGAATATCAACAGAGCACAGCAATAGCCCCGTCAGTAGCAAAAGTATCAGCAGCAACAGTCCCATCAGCAGCAGCAACAGCCATAACAGTATCAGCAGCAGCATCAACAGAGGCCATATGCCCCCTATAGACTGCCAGGGTACCAACAACAGTGTCAGCAGCAGCTAGCTTTGCCCGCTCCTCCTCCAGCTCAACAGAAATCCTCCTTGGAGGCCACCTTGGAGAGATTCATTGAGGAGAAGGCAAAGCTCAATCTAGACCATACGGCCCACAACAAGAAACTTTCCACCATGGTGGATCAGCTGAAGGAGTAGATGAGTCAGATGGCGCCGTCTCAAGCCAAACTCCCTGCACAATCTGATAAGAATCCTAGGGAGAGCACTTGTGCCATTAGCACTAGTAACAGCCTATCGACGATGGATCCGGAGCCACCAGTGAAGATTCCCACAGCTGTATCACCCGAGGAAGTGATAGGTGAGCACCCACCAATTATTGATGGTGGAGATATTGAGGCCGAGGAACAGCCTACCACCGTTGAGAGAGATATCCCTCCAGTAATGGAGGAAGTGATCAAGGAAAGGGCAAGGCCCGTGGAGAAGCCCAAGGATCGCCCTGTTCCAGTTCCATTTCCGAGTAGATTGGCTAAGGCCAAAATGGCAGAGAAGTACGCCAAGTTCATAGAGCTTCTGAAGGGAGTGGAGCTGAACATTCCATTCTTGGACGCCCTCACGGAGATACCCTCGTCCGCAAAGTTTCTTAAGGAACTAATCTCGGAGAAGAGAAAGACGGAGCAGGTTTTGTTGGCAGAGCAACCGTCATCATTTCTCATAAGCAACAAGCTGTCGAAGAAGCTTCCAGATTCGGGGAGCTTCACTGTCCCTTGTTCCATAGGTGGTGACCCCATTCAGGAGGGCCTTGATAGATTTGGGGGCAAGCATCAGCCTGATGCCTTTGTCCATCTTTTGCCGCCTCAACACCAGGACGGAGTTAGAGCCGACGGCCATGACCATCCAGCTCGCAGATAGGTCGGTGACGCACTTGATATGAGTGGCTAGGGACGTCATCCTACAGATTCCTGGCGGGGTGAGTGTGCGGTGGATTTTGTTATTATGGACATTGTCACGACCCACTTCCCTAAAATGGAGGCGAGACGTGAAAAGGTCCGCACGAGAGTGGAGCTGTGAAGCCCCAAACCCGATAAGCATCAATAAAACGTAAGCAGGTCCCTGTAACCACAACGGAACAACAATAATAACACAAGGAGAGACTGAAATAAAATCCCACATCTCATAAATTGTCCAACATGAAAATAAGTCCAACATCCAGAAAAGCCACCAGGCTAAAAGAAAGAGTCTAAAGGCCCAGAACAAGGCCAACAAAAATAACGACATAACAAAGTATAGGTGCTACGCACCGATAACAAAACAACTGTCTAAACAAAAGTAAGACACAACGAAGACACTAGGACTGGTCCCAAGTGTCCACGTACTCCCCGTCGAACACAAGCTCGGGCTCGGCGTCAGCAAACACCTCGTCCTCAACAAGGTACTCAGGCTCAGGATCTAACATGTGACACCCAAAAGAGTAAAGGGGCACATGTCAGCAAGTCTAAAAGACTTGGGCAAGGAAACTGAAAGTAAGGCAACTAGCAACCTAGCAGTTATAGTATGCATGACATGGCAGTTATAGCATGAGTGCACAATTAAGACATGGCAAGACAATTTGTACAAGGGAACAATTATCGGGACAAGACAAGAGTAGCCAAGCTACTATCAATCTCAATCAATTCACTATTCACGTTTCACGTTGTTTTGTAGATGTTTACGCCCTTCAGCTGAATGGTACATCATTCACACCGATCGGCACTAAACACTACCCCACCCCAGAGTTTACGTCTTACAACTGCAGTTGCTGATCAGGCAGACCCCCAGTTGAATGACCGCTTAACCCTTACCCCATCCCACACGTAAACAAGCCAGGGTCCCTGCACATGAGCCCAGCAAGTGAGCCAGGGTTGCCCCCGCACGGGAGCTTGTTTTCCTATTTCACAATTCAATGTCGAGCGTTGGGGTTTCCAACTACAGGGCTCGCTTCTGGAACACGAGCCAGGAACACAAACATTGTAGCGAAGCTACACAATCACAATAACACTTAAAGAATGCAATGACATGACAATTAATTCGCGTACCGTTAATGGAAAGTAAACATGACATGGTAATTGTGCAACATGACATATGTCGGAACTAGCTTCGTTGTCAAGCTAGTTCCCCAATTTGCGCCTAGGCGAGTATCATTTCGTCGCCTAGCCTCTTTTACGCCTACAACAAGCAAATGGCCTAAAACATGGCCTAAAACATGGCCTAAACCCTAAATGACAAGTTTCACTTGCCTAGCATCGGGAATGACGATCACGAAGGTTCGTCTCGCGGATGCTAATCTACGGGGTAAATCGCTGTTATGGGGAAACAAACATCAAACAACATGAAATTTCATTAGGGTTTCATAAAAATACAAATAGGATATAAAAACGTCAAGAGATCGATTTCTTACCGAGAGGAAGCGGAAGAAACACTCCGGAGAACCCTAGGACCAGATCTGGAAACAAATGGAGAAGTTTTGGAGAATTAGGGTTTTTGGGGGATTTTGGGGATTTGATGGAGATTTGGGGAAGATGAGAGGTAGAATGAGTTGATGGAGGGTTTAGATGATGAATCTAGGGCTTGGGATGAAGGAATAAGGCTTGGAGGAAGATGGGGGCTCAATGGGGGAGATTTTAGGGTTTTGGGTCGAGTGGAGGAAGAAGAAAACGTTTGGGAGGGGTATAAATAGGATGGGCTGGCGGCTGCCCAGAAATTAGGGTTTTAACACAGATTAGTCGGTCAAAGAGCAACCACTGACCGACTAGTTTGGCAACTAGTCGGTCGGTCGACCAACGCAGACCGACTAAGTGCAAACAGTAACTTCTGAACGAAAATAGGATTTAGAATTAGTCGGTCCATGAACAAATACTGACCGACTAGTTTAGCATCTAGTCGGTCGATGAACGTTCTTAGACCGACTAAGAGTAAACAGTAACTGATACTAAAATTAGATGATGTGTTAGTCGGTTAAAGAAGCATTGCCGACCGACTAGTTTGCAACCTAGTCGGTCAACCAACGTTCTTAGACCGACTAACGATAAACAGTAACTCCTGAGAAATTTAGAAAGCTAACTAGTCGGTCCAATAAGGATTTCCGACCGACTGGATCGTCATCTAGTCGGTCGGTGCCCCTTCTTATACCGGCTAATAAGCACCAAAAGTTCCGATACGGAGCGCGGGGCCCCGGGATCGATTCCTAAGACTCCTAGGCTTGATCTAATAGTAAGATACGACCGTTATGAAGCCCGTCACGAATGACTTGCTTCGAAATCGACAATCCTAAGGAAGAAACGAGAAAATACGACGAATCGATCGAAAATGAAAGCTACGAAGATGAAAACCACACACAGAGGAGAAAATCCACCAAAACATATATTATATTATAATAAATCCAGATACATGAAAAGCAGTCGTTACATCCTCCCCAACTTAAGAAAAATTCCGTCCTCGGAATTTCCGAATACTCACGAGTCCGGAAATAAAAGTGGGAAACGCTCTTGCATCTCATCCTCATTCTCCCAAGTAGACTCTCCAGGTGAGCCGTGTCGCCACATCACCCTCACAAGATTGACAGTCTTGTTCTGAAGCGATTTCTGACGCCTGTCCAGAATCTGCACTGGATGCTGGTCATACGTCATATCGGGGCGAACGGTAATCTCCGAAAAATCCACAGCATGAGATGGATCGCTAACGTATCGACGAAGCTGCGACACATGGAAAACATCATGGACTCCTTCCAAAGATGGCGGCAAGGCCAAGCGATACGCTACCTCACCAACCCTCTCCAAAATGTCAAACGGTCCAATGTATCGTGGGCTCAACCTCCCTCGCTTCCCAAAACGAATCACACCACGATTCGGGGAAATCTTCAAGAACACATGGTCGCCCGGCTGAAACTCCAAAGGACGACGTTTAGCATCCGCCCAATGCTTAAAACGGTCCTGAGCAATTCTCAACCTCTCCCGAATATTCCTGACGATATCCACGGCCTCCACGATCATCTCAGGTCCCAACAGCTCCCGATCACCAACGTCATCCCAACTCAATGGCGATCGACATTTCCTCCTATAAAGAGCGGCGAAAGGCGCCATGCCAATACTCGCCTGGAAGCTGTTGTTGTAAGAGAACTCCACCAAATGTAGATGGTCCTCCCACGAACCCTTGAAATCCAACATGCACGCCCTCAACATGTCTTCCAAAATCTGAATCGTCCTCTCGGACTGGCCATCCGTCTGCGGATGGTACGTCGTGCTGAAACTCAGACGCGTACCCAAGCTCTTCTGCAAACTCTGCCAGAACTGAGATGTGAACCTCGTGTCTCTGTCAGACACAATACTCACAGGGACTCCATGAAGTCGCACAACCTCCTGCACGATTCACGTTACATCACTATCCAAACTAGGAAAAGGAAATAAAACGGAGAGTAAAGGAATTTTACCTCCATATATCTCCTCGCTAGCGCCTCAGTGGACTGTCCCACTCGGAATGGAATAAAGTGCGCAAATTTGGTCAATCGATCGATGATCACCCAAATCGCGTCATTCTTCTTCGGACTCCGAGGTAGTCCAGTCACGAAGTCCATAGTGATGTGTTGCCATTTCCACTCCGGAATCGGAAGCGGTTGTAGCAACCCGGCCGTACGCTGATGCTCCGCCTTCACTTGCTGGCAAACCAAGCACTTGGCTACACTCCGAGCCACACTCCTCTTCATACCATGCCACCAATAATTCAGACGAAGATCCTGGTACATCTTGGTGCCACCAGGATGCACAGAATACGGCGAACTGTGTGCCTCCACCATCAACTCCTCTCTAATATCCCCAACAGGCACACACAACCTGGCTCCGAACCTCAGCGAGCCATCCTCATGAATCAAAAGTCAGTCCGCAGACCGGCTTCCACCTACTCCCGAATCTTCACCAGCTTCGGATCCTCAGCCTGGCCAGCCTTAATCCGATCCACGATCGTCGACTGTACCTGCATGTACATCAACGACGAAGCCTCCCCAGGAAGAACAATCTCCACACCAGACCCGCAAAAATCCTGCTGCAATCTCCACTGCGAAGTCAAAATCATCACCGCTGGAAGCCTACTCAAAGCATCTGGAACCACATTCACCTTGCCAGGGTGAAACTGCAAATCAATCTCATAATCCACCATAAGCTCCAACCATCGACGCTGTCGCATGTTGAGCTCCTTCTGAGTGAAAATGTACTTCAAGCTTTTTTGATCGGTAAAAATCTTCACTTTCTCACTCAGCAGGAAGTGCCTCCAAATCTTAAGAGCAAACACAACGGCAGCCAACTCCAAATCACGCGTCGGGTAATTCTTCTTATGAACCTTAAGCTGACGAGACGCATACGCCACAACGTGTCCATGCTGATGCAACACACCACCGAGACCCTTGCCAGAAGCATCGCAAAAGATCTCAAATCCACCGCTGCGATCAGGCACAACAAGAATAGGGGCAGTCGTCAACCTCTCCTTCAGAACACCAAAAGCACTCTCACAATCACCCGACCAAACAAAAGGGACATCCTTCCGCGTCAACCTGGTCATCGGCTCAGCAATACGAGAAAAGTCCTTAATGAAACGTCGATAGTAACCAGCAAGTCCAAGGAAACTCCGAATCTCAGGCGCAGACGACGGAACAGGCCATTCTCTGATGGCCCTAATCTTCTCGGGATCCACTGAAATACCATCTCCAGTCACCACATGCCCGAGAAAAGCAACTCTATCCAGCCAAAACTCGCACTTCGAAAACTTAGCATACAACCGATGCTTCCTTAAAATCTCCAACACCGTCCTTAAGTGCGAGGCATGCTCTTCCTCCGACTTCGAATAGATCAGAATGTAGTCAATAAAGATAACAACAAACTTATCCAGAAAGTCGTAGAAAATCAGGTTCTTCAGATTCATGAAAACTGCGGGCGCGTTAGTTACGCCGAAAGGCATAACCACAAACTCATAGTGTCCATACTTCGTCCTGAACGCTGTCTTCGGAACATCTCCCTTCTTCACCTTCAACTGATGGTAACCACTCCTCAAATCCAATTTATAAAACACCCTCGAACCTCCAAGCCGATCAAAAATATCATCGATGCGAGGCAACGGGTATTTATTCTTAATGGTCACCGCATTCAACTCCCGATAGTCCACGCACATGCGACGCGAACCATCCTTCTTCTTCACCAGCAACACCGGTGCTCCCCACGGAGACACGCTAGGATTAATATAACCCTTCTGCAAAAGCTCATCCAACTGCTTCCGCAACTCTTCCAACTCTGCAGGTGCCATACGATACGGCGCCTTCGAAATCGGCTGCGCACCTGGAATAAGATCAATAGAAAATTCCAAAGCCCGATCAGGCGGCAAACCAGACATCTCCTCGGGGAAGACGTCGCCAAAATCACGCACCACAGCTGGCCACTCTAGCTCCATCTGCATAGCCACAGCCTCCACCGGCCTGGCCCGAAATCTGACAGGACCAAGCGAACTGCTATCACGACTGAACTCAAATGCTGGATGTCCGGGAATCTCGAACACCACCTTCTTTTTCCTGCAGTCAATCGTAGCATAGAAGTTCGCAAGCCAGTCCATCCCAAGAACTGCATCATAGTTGATGATGTCGTGGACAATGAAATCAGCGAAAAGCTCATGTCCACAGACCACCAACGGGCAAGAATTGCAACCACGATGCACCGAGACCACGCCATTCCCTGTAACGATATTCCAACTCTTGGGAAGAGGGGACGTCGACAAGGAATGCCTCTCCATGAAGCTCCGAGAAATAATGCACATCGATGCACCAGAGTCAAAGAGGACTCGTGCAGGAAATGTGCAAACCAAAACCACACCTAACAATCAATTAACAATCAAACCCTAGTCTAGCAAACAACCATGTTCAAGCAAACAACATAATCTAACAATCAAACCAGCTAGGAAAGTAACAGCTAGATTGAGGATTACCTGCGATAACCTCATCCACAGCCTCGCTCTCCGTAGCGGTCATCAGAAAAGCCTGCCTCCTCGGTGGAACAGCCTGCCGAAAAGCCTGCCCCTGCGGAACAAGAGCTGCTCCACGTCCAGCAGGAACAGACGCTCGCTGCTGCAACGGCTGTGCTGCAACAGGTGCCCTCCGCAGCGGACCCGCATGCCGACAATCCTTCGCGACATGGGAAGCATCACCACATACCAGACACTGGCCCAAAAACTTCCGACACTGATCCTTGATATGGCCAGGCTTGCCGCAGAAATGGCAAGTCTTCAGAATAGGCCCTCCTGGCCTCTTAAACTGAGCAGACTGATTAGGCCTGAATCCAGGTCTAACGATAGCTCTGGCCTGCTCCATAGGCCTCTTCCCATCACCAACAACAGACCCCCTCCTCTGGTTCACGAGCAGCTCCTGCCTCTTGGCTGCTACTAGAACCTTCTGATAAGACTCCCGGTCAGAAGAGGTCACAAAACTCTGGAGCTCCGAAGCAAGTCCCTGCAGGAACCTCTGAGCTCTCTCCTCAGCGTCCTGCACCATCTTTGGTGCAAACCGACTCAGCCTCATGAACTCTTGGTAATATAGGTCCACCGACGAGTTCCCTTGCTTCAAATCGATAAAACGCTGCAGCATCTCCTCCCTGGCAGCTTTCGGGAAGAACTCACCCTCAAATCTGGCCTTGAAGGTAGCCCAAGCTATCGGCTCCACCAACATCTTCTCTTCCGCATCCCACCAATTTCGAGCATTATCCTTGAGTTGCCTCTTCGCCAAATCAACCCATCCAGCCGGGGTGATCTTGGCCATCTTCAGATTGTCCTCGATGTTCTGAATCCATTCATCGGCAGCCAGAGGACCCTCAGACCCATCAAAATATGCGGGACCCAGCTCCCGGAATTGCTTCGCTCCCGGCTCAGAGCGAGGGGCATCCGGAAGAGCCCGGGCAGCTCGAGCAAGTGGAGCATTCTGGACTTGCAGGAGCACGCCCTGCT
This sequence comes from Scilla litardierei, assembly GCA_030789695.1. Classification (NCBI taxonomy): domain Eukaryota; kingdom Viridiplantae; phylum Streptophyta; class Magnoliopsida; order Asparagales; family Asparagaceae; genus Scilla; species Scilla litardierei. The sequence continues at coordinate 44,685,060 of CM061142.1, forward strand.
GCACTTGCATCATCTGGAGCATCATCCGCATCATCTCACCGTTGGTGGGTTCCCGCTCAGGCTCCTCATCATGAGGGATCGCGCCACTACCCCCCACCACGGGTGAAACATCTTCCTGCCATCTAGTGACACAGAAAACGAATCAGATTAGACTCATAGCTTATGACTCAGACGTCGAACTTAGTTTATTGGACATTCTAATATTATTTTCGCTATTCCAAAAATCGCAGTTACAGAAGGACCTGCATGGGCCACCAACAAAACTTGTCACGACCCGCTTCCCTAAAATGGAGGCGAGACGTGAAAAGGTCCGCACGAGAGTGGAGCTGTGAAGCCCCAAACCCGATAAGCGTCAATAAAACGTAAGCAGGTCCCTGTAACCACAACGGAACAACAATAATAACACAAGGAGAGACTGAAATAAAATCTCACATCTCATAAATTGTCCAACATGAAAATAAGTCCAACATCCAGAAAAGCCACCAGGCTAAAAGAAAGAGTCTAAAGGCCCAGAACAAGGCCAACAAAAATAACGACATAACAAAGTATAGGTACTACGCACCGATAACAAAACAACTGTCTAAACAAAAGTAAGACACAACGAAGACACTAGGACTGGTCCCCAGTGTCCACGTACTCCCCGTCGAACACAAGCTCGGGCTCGGCGTCAGCAAACACCTCGTCCTCAACAAGGTACTCAGGCTCAGGATCTAACATGTGACACCCAAAAGAGTAAAGGGGCACATGTCAGCAAGTCTAAAAGACTTGGGTAAGGAAACTGAAAGTAAGGCAACTAGCAACCTAGCAGTTATAGTATGCATGACATGGCAGTTATAACATGAGTGCACAATTAAGACATGGCAAGACAATTTGTACAAGGGAACAATTATCGGGACAAGACAAGAGTAGCCAAGCTACTATCAATCTCAATCAATTCACTATTCACGTTTCACGTTGTTTTGTAGATGTTTACGCCCTTCAGCTGAATGGTACATCATTCACACCGATCGGCACTAAACACTACCCCACCCCAGAGTTTACGTCTTACAACTGCAGTTGCTGATCAGGCAGACCCCCAGTTGAATGACCGCTTAACCCTTACCCCATCCCACACGTAAACAAGCCAGGGTCCCTGCACATGAGCCCAGCAAGTGAGTCAGGGTTGCCCCGCACGGGAGCTTGTTTTCCTATTTCACAATTCAATGTCGAGCGTTGGGGTTTCCAACTACAGGGCTCACTTCTGGAACACGAGCCAGGAACACAAACATTGTAGCGAAGCTACACAATCACAACAACACTTAAAGAATGCAATGACATGACAATTAATTCGCGTACCGTTAATGGAAAGTAAACATGACATGGTAATTGTGCAACATGACATATGTCACAACTAGCTTCGTTGTCAAGCTAGTTCCCCAATTTGTGCCTAGGCGAGTATCATTTCGTCGCCTATCCTCTTTTACGCCTACAACAAGCAAATGGCCTAAAACATGGCCTAAACCCTAAATGGCAAGTTTCACTTGCCTAGCACCGGGAATGACGATCACGAAGGTTCGTCTCGCGGATGCTAATCTACGAGGTAAATCGCTGTTATGGGGAAACAAACATCAAACAACATGAAATTTCATTAGGGTTTCATAAAAATACAAATAGGATATAAAAACGTCAAGAGATCGATTTCTTACCGAGAGGAAGCGGAAGAAACACTCCGGAGAACCCTAGGACCAGATCTGGAAACAAATGGAGAAGTTTTGGAGAATTAGGGTTTTTGGGGGATTTTGGGGATTTGATGGAGATTTGGGGAAGATGAGAGGTAGAATGAGTTGATGGAGGGTTTAGATGATGAATCTAGGGCTTGGGATGAAGGAATAAGGCTTGGAGGAAGATGGGGGGCTCAATGGGGGAGATTTTAGGGTTTTGGGTCGAGTGGAGGAAGAAGAAAACGTTTGGGAGGGGTATAAATAGGATGGGCTGGCGGCTGCCCAGAAATTAGGGTTTTAACACAGATTAGTCGGTCAAAGAGCAACCACTGACCGACTAGTTTGGCAACTAGTCGGTCGGTCGACCAACGCAGACCGACTAAGTGCAAACAGTAACTTCTGAACGAAAATAGGATTTAGAATTAGTCGGTCCATGAACAAATACTGACCGACTAGTTTAGCATCTAGTCGGTCGATGAACGTTCTTAGACCGACTAAGAGTAAACAGTAACTGATACTAAAATTAGATGATGTGTTAGTCGGTTAAAGAAGCATTGCCGACCGACTAGTTTGCAACCTAGTCGGTCAACCAACGTTCTTAGACCGACTAACGATAAACAGTAACTCCTGAGAAATTTAGAAAGCTAACTAGTCGGTCCAATAAGGATTTCCGACCGACTGGATCGTCATCTAGTCGGTCGGTGCCCCTTCTTATACCGGCTAATAAGCACCAAAAGTTCCGATACGGAGCGCGGGGCCCCGGGATCGATTCCTAAGACTCCTAGGCTTGATCTAATAGTAAGATACGACCGTTATGAAGCCCGTCACGAATGACTTGCTTCGAAATCGACAATCCTAAGGAAGAAACGAGAAAATACGACGAATCGATCGAAAATGAAAGCTACGGAGACGAAAACCACACACAGAGGAGAAAATCCACCAAAACATATATTATATTGTAATAAATCCAGATACATGAAAAGCAGTCGTTACAGACATGGCGGAAGATAGAGGATCACAGCTAATTGTAGATCGCTCTTTTATGGCGACGGCTGGAGTGCTGATAGACATGCGAGAAGGCACGCCCTCCCTCAATGTCGGAAACATTTAGGCCGAATTTCGACTACCTAAGTCGATGAGGGAGAAGAAGTCCGCTGCGGACGTCAGGTATCTTGATTTGGTGGAGGATGAGCTCGTGGAAGAGTTCATAGCTGAAGAAGTATTTTTGGACACCCTGCTGCGGAGAAAGGTCCATGGTTTGGACCCTCGGCACGACAAAGTCGTGGCGACATATCTGCAGGCCCTGGACAAGGACCCCGACAATGGATCGACAACACGTGAGCACGCCATACTCGCCTTGGAGGATCACGATCTGGACGTCATAAAGATCAGAAACCTGGTGGCTACAGCATCCATAGGGCACCTCACTAAGAATCAGGGGTCAAGCTAATGACCTTAAACAAGCGCTTGGCGGGAGGCAACCCAGCCTATTTCCCCACATTTCGGTTTTAATTAGATTTTTTGAGTTTTTTAGCTTAAATTTTTTATAATCCATAAATAACTGAAGCTTATTGATTTTGGCAGGGATTGGCAGTTGCGACGACAAACGAAAGAGCAAAGCATAGGCGAGGAGTTGAGATTTAAAGCGACGATAAATACGAGAAGAATCAAGGGGCTGATCGTGCTGATTTTCCAGATCGCTCGATCGAACGCACAAAGCGCTCGGTCGAGCACACAAAGCGCTCGGTCGAGCGACCAACCAAAAGCGAAGGGGAGATAGGTCAGCCCGAGCGAAAACGGTCGCCTGAGCGCTCAACCGCTCGGGAAAACCCCTATATATTCTTTTGGGTTGCTCGCTCGAAACTTTCGAGCAAGCGACACAAAGTCCCCTTAGCCCTAATATCCTCGAGCGAGCCCCCCGATCTCCCTCACCCCGAGCACCGCCCCCCCTTCCCTGATGTCTTCCTCCTCTGACCCCGACCCCCTCCTCTCATCCACCCTCTCTTCCCCCCTCTCTCTCTGAGATTAACTCGCACCGAACCCTAACCCCCCTTTTTCCGATTCCCCTCCTCCCAATCGCCATCCTCCCAACCCCCAAGCACCGCCACCCCTCACCCGAGCACCACCCTAATTCCACCCACCTCTCTCCTCTATCGAATCGCCTCCCATATCCCCTCCACCACCCTACCCCCCAATCTCCCCCAAATCACTCAAATTTAAATTTCAAGTTGGCGGGAAGCTTGGCGGGACCTCATTGCCGTCTAGGGGCACATTGCACGTGGAGCTCGAGGAGTTGCTCTCGTATCACTAAGGGTCCACTCTTCCCATCTCTCGTTTTTATTATATATATCATATTGCTTGTGGCACGAGCTCATGATGCCTCGCAGAGCTATCATCCGATCATCATCATCCTCACACTCACCGCCACATTCCACGGCACCTCCACGCACTTCCACCACCACCACATCCACGGCACCTCCACGCACTTCCGCTGCACCTTCACCACGCATTACACGCACATCCACCATCGCCACTCTACCCCCTACACGTCCTCCATCCACACACACATCCACCACCGTCTCCAGACCATCCACATCTTAATCCCAGCCACAACACTCACGCCAAAAGGCGTTGGCCCACAAGCCGACCTCCTCTAGGCATCACACCACCACTACCACATCCACTACCACACCCACATCACCACCACGCATATCCATCCCCACCACCACACGCACTTCCACCACACGCACTTCCACCACACCCACAACACCTCCACACACTTCCACCACACCCACCACTATTACCCCACCATCCCAACTACCCCACACCTACCACTATCATCCCACCATCCCAACTCCCACCCCCTCCACCACAGGCTCCAAAGAAGAGGAAGTCCTCGCAGAGGGCCCCTCATTCTAGGCCACGCACTGCCATACGTGTTCCCACCCCATCCCCACCATCATCTCCTTCACCCCCACATGCCAGGAAGAAACACCAGGCTGCTAGCTCCTTAGCGGGGACACGAGCCCCCTCGAGTCAGACCATACCCACAGCACCACCACTGCCACCCCACAGCCTGAGACGCCCCCCTAGAGACCTACGACATCACTTTTATAGATGACGCTCATCGTCGTGCTTTTGCCGATCTCTCTAGGCGCCCGGTCGTTTCGACCAAATTCACTGACCTAGGAGCCTTAGAGCAGCTAAGCATTTTGCCCAGCTATACACGAACCTGGGCTGGGAGCATTTTCTAGGGCTTCAGGTGAAGACTTACATTCGCTTGACCCCAGAGGCGCTCAGCTCACTTCATCGTACAGACACGGGGATTGCATTCTCCATACTAGACGTGGAGATGCAGTTCACTTACGATGGACTCCGGACCCTATTCCAGTGGCCTGCAGTACCCGATGTCGAGACCGCCTATACCCCCGGCTCGGATACTCCCCCCGGTATTTACACTACACGCTTTTGGGAGAGGATTTTTGATTTGCCTTCCTTCAGCACTAGCCGCTCGAAGGCCTCCTCGATCATCCACCCCTGCCTTAGCTAGCCCAGCGTCGCCTTGCCACCACTATGCTCTACATGAACGAGCCCGGGACTATGTCCTCTATTTTGCTCGTCCTTTTGTGGGGCATGACCCTCCCTTGCAAGGCACTACCAGATGTCACCTCTCACCCCTCCTACCCTATTGATCCAGCCCAGATCTTCTGTGACCGTTTACTTTGGGCTGCTACTTTGTAGAGGGGTCCCATCTATTATGGCAGCTTTTTCACCATTGTCACCCTTAGGGCAAATCTAGACCTCCCCGAGGATCTTCTTAAGGCGACGGGCCCTACCACCCTATCCTTGTGTGTGCTTATGCACATGAAAATTATTTGGGCACATGGTGATCGACACTAGATATATCTTAACGGGTGTTATAACGCCGATTATATTTTACTCCCGAGCCCAGAGCAGACCGATATGGCCCCTCAGTAGATTGAGTGGATCCTCCCCAGGCTGAAGCGCATCCCTCCTATTTACGAGCTGGAGCCCGATGATGAGCAGGTTGCCCAGCAGCAACCTGCTCAGCAGCCGGGCACCACTCCCCCACATGCTGAGGAGCCACCACCCCACGCACTGCCCCAGTCTGAGCAAGTAGTGGCCCCTTCTGTCTTTACATTTGTTGAGGGCCCTGCAACATCTACTGCGCCACCTGTTTTGGATTCTGCCGCCGATCTGCCTGTCTCCACTTTTGTCGAGGACCCAGCCCTATCAGCTGAGGTCCTCATTTCTGATCTTTTAGCTGATCCTCATGTCCTCGTCTCTTCACTGCCACCTGAGACCACACTGGTTCATGTATACCTGACCGTACTCATTCCTAGCACCGTCTCGATGATTCTTACAGAGAGTATGGTGGTTTCTGTCTCCACAGCTGCTGCCACCACCTTTGCCGTATTTGTACCTGCCCTAGTCTCACCTGCACACACACTATCAGAGACTGTCCTCGTCGCACTAATAAGCCAATGACTGCTGGACCTCCTGGACCTAATCAGTATGGAGCTCCTGGACCTAATCAGCGTGGACCACCTCTGACTCCACAACAAAAGGCTTTTGCACTGGCGAGGCAGAACCAGCCGAGGCGTCAGGTTTTTACCATGACAGCCGCAGAGGCTGAGACTGATGAGCAAGTGATATCAAGTAATGCTTTAACTCTTCTTTTATAATACTTATATTATATGCATGTGTTTGGTTGTTTATCTTTTAGCCAAGTCATATTTCATATGTACTACGTGTTGTCTTAGGAGCCTCTCATCCATCCTTATCTCTTTTCGATTCTGGAGCCTCACACTGCTTTATATCCCGAAGATTTGTAGAGAAACGCTCCATTCATGTTGACTCTCTACCAATTACTAGAACATCATTATCGGGAGTAGAGTAGTGAAGACTTCTAGTGGCTGTCGATCTTGCCCTATAGTGATCTTTGGACACAAGTTGTTCGCAGAATTTATGATGGTCAACATGCCAAACTTCGATGAGATATTCGGCATGGACTGGTTAGGAAATTTCTACGCTACTATCGATTGTCACAGAAAAAAGTAGTGTTTGAAATCCCTGATCATCCTGTGTTTGAATTCACAAGTGAAGATCGTTCACTTGGACCAATGAGATTCTGGGCCAAGCCGAACGAAGTAATCACTACATCGATGCAAGTCAAGCCCGAGAAGTCTAGATTAGTTTGAGACATTGATGATGTATTCCCTGAAGATATTTTGGGATTACCGCCTGATCGAGCTCTGGATTTCACCATTGACCTGATGCCGAACACTCAACCCAATTCGAAGGCTCCTTATTGCATGGCCCCTGCTGAACTAGAATAAGTTCAGAAACAACTTGACGACCTGTTGCAGAAGGGATTGATACATCCCAGCGTATCTCCTTGGGGTGCGCCAGTTCTTTTGGTCAAGAAGAAGGATGGATCTAGAAGGATGTGTATAGACTACCGAGAGCTGAATAAGGTGACCATTACGAACAAGTACCCGTTGTCGCATATTGATGACATCTTCGATCAAATTGGCAGATCGCGAGTATTTTCTAAGCTGGATCTTCGAAGTGCTTACCATCAAGTGAAGGCCAGGAGTGAAGGCATCCCGAAGATGGCATTTTGGACCAAGTATGTGCACTATAAATTTGTAGTCATGCCATTCAGTGTGACTAACACCCCAGCTGTATTTATGAACCTCATAAACTTGATTTTATATGAGTTCTTGGATAAGTTAGTAGTATCTTCATCGACGAAATCTTGATCTACTTGAAGAATGATGAAGAGCATGCCGAGCATCTGAGGATTGTATTGGAGACCGTGCGACATCATCGGTTATACGCCAAGTACAGCAAGTGTGAATTCTGGCTAGACCGAGTCGTATTTCTTGGGCATGTAGTATCAGGAGAGGGTATTTCAGTCGACCCGACGAAGGTTACTTCAGTCAAGAATCGGCCAACTCCTCGATCCACTTCTGACATCCGAAGTTTTCTTGGATTGAATGGCTATTACTACCGATTCATCAAAGAATTCTCGAGAATTGCTGAGCCTGTGACTCGTCTGACAAGGAAGGACATCAAATTCATCTAGCCTGAGGCTTATGAGAAAGCATTCATAGAATTGAAGATGAAGCTAATGACTACACCAGTGTTAGCTATACCAGATAGAACTAGGGGCCTTGAAGTTTTTTGTGATGCATCTGGCAAGGGTCTCGGATGTGTACTGCACCAGCATGGTCATGTAGTTGCATATGCATCCCTGCAACTGAAGACTCATGAGAAGACCCATGATCTGGAATTGGCTGCGGTTATATTTGCTTTGAAGATTTGGAGGCACTATTTATTGAGTGAGCAAGTGAAGATCTTCACCGGTCATAAGAGTCTCAAGTACATATTCACTCAGAAGGAGCTCAATATGAGACAACGCAAATGGTTAGAGCTAACGGTAGATTATGACACTGATCTCCAATATCATCCAGGGAAGGTGAATGTGGTACCGGATGCTTTGAGTTATCTACCAGTGACAATGACTCTCTCAGCTTAATGGAGACTTCAACAAGCAATGCGGGAGATGGAAATTGAAGTTATTCTGCCCGGAACTTTAGCAACATAGAGGAATATGTAAATTCAGTCTACTATCGTAGATCGGATTAAAGCTGCTCAGACTGGAGATGCAAAGTTACAGAAGATCAGAGAGCAAGTCGAAGTTGGACTTCAGACGAATTTCCTTATTCATGAGGATGGTTCTTGAGATACTGTAGTAGGATTTGTGTGCCTTCCGGTGATATCAGAGAAGAGCTACTAAATGAAGCACACAACTCTCCTTACTCTATTCATCCTGGCGGTACCAAGATGTACAAGGATCTTCATCTGAACTTCTGGTGGCATGGAATGAATAGAAGCGTGGCCCGCAGTGTCGCCAAGTGCTTGTGTGTCAGCAAGTGAAGGCTGAATATCATTGCACTACCGGATTAATCCAACCTCTGCCTATTCCGGAATGGAAGTGGCAGTACATCACCATGGATTTCATGACTGGACTACCTTGGAGTACTAAGAAGAATGATGCAATTTTGATGATCGTTGACCGGTTAACCAGATCAGCACACTTCATACCATTTTGAGTGGGAAAATCTACAGAAATACGTGCTAAGAAGTATTTGGAGGTAATGATCTATCATGTACCTTTAAAAATTCTTCCTAGTATGCGTTGTGATGTAATCGTTAATCGTGCAGGAGATTGTGCGACTACATGGAGTTCCCATGAGCATTGTTTGTGATCGAGACACAAGATTCACATCTCAATTCTGGAAGAGTCTGCAGACCAATCTGGGTACTAGTCTTAGTTTCAGAACTGCATATCATCCGCAAACGGACGGAAAATCAGAGCGTACCATCCAGATTTTGGAAGATATGTTACGAGCATGTATGCTGGATTTCAAGGGATCATCCGCACCTGGTAGAGTTTGCCTACAATAACAGCTACCAAGCCAGCATTGGTATGTCCCCATTTGCATCACTCTATGGAAGGAAGTGTCGATCACCGCTGAGTTGGGATGACATTGGTGATCGAGAATTATTGGGTCCAGAGATAATTGTGGAAGAAGTGGACGTAGTGTGTAATATCAGGAACAAGCTACTCTGTGTAAGATCAGTACAAGCATTGGTCTGATGACAAGCATCGTCACTTGGAGTTTCAACCAGGAGATCACGTTTTCATGAAGATATCCCTAAACCGAGGAGTGATACGTTTTGGGAGATGAGGGAAGCTTAGCCCGAGATTCATTGGACCCTTCGACGTGCTAGAGCGAGTTGGAGAAGTAGCGTATCATCTAGCACTACCGCCTTCATTGGAGGGGGTACATGATGTTTTCCATGTATCTCAGCTACGTCGTTACATCAGCGACCTGTCACACGCTGTCGATGACTCAGATATTACGGTTCGATCGGACCTGATTTATGAGCAACAGCTGGTGCAGATCTTAGACCGACATCAGAAGACGCTTAGGAACAAGGTCGTCAAGCTCGTGAAAGTAATGTGGCGTCATGACTCGCCTGGAGAATCCACATGGGAGCAGGAAGATGAAATGCGAGAGCGTTATCCTTATTTGTTCCATACTCCCTAGTTGATAGGAATTCCAGGGATGGAATTTTTCTTAAGGTGGGTAGAATGTAATGGCCGGTATTTAATAATACGTATTTTGCATGTATTCTATCTTTGTCTTGTGATTTCTTGTATCTGTACTGATATGCGTATTCGTATTACGTATTACTTATATATGTATTCGTATACATACGTACTTTAATTAGATTTATATACTTATACTTATATACGTATTTTAATTAGCTATAACTATATGTAAATATATTATTATATAATTTCATATGTATAACTATTTCAAATTCAAATTCAAATCCCTTCCTTAAACTCCTAGGAGACTTTTTCCTACTATAATGGCAACGAATCCCATTCTTAATTGTAATTAAACTTTTTGTTCCTTCCATTTCTTCTAAACTTTAAACCATTCTAATTTTAATAAAACCCTTCCATTTTTAACAAAAACCCTAACTCATTCTCTCTCAGCCGCCAATTATTTTCTCCTTCTTTTTAATTTTTGTTGCAGGTAATCAACCCTAATATTCCTCTACTCACGCTCACAGCATCACCCAAAACAAAATAATAAAACCTAGGATCCCTCTCTCCTCTACACAGCCGCACAACCCTAGCCTCAGAAACTCTCCCACAGCCCTACAAAAATAAAACCCAATCAACAAACCCTAGGGCCTCACGTATACACCCCTCTCCAAACAACACACCCTAGCCTCAAAAACTCTCCCACGCACGCAACCCAGCTTGCAACCCCCATCTCCCCTCAGCTCTGCCAACTTCCAGCGCACCTCCCTCACAACTCCTCCCTCCGGACACCTGCAACCTCCTGTGCCCAAGCCCACATCTCCTCCCCACTTCCCTTCGACCTTCTCCTCCCCTCCCCGCGCCCTCAACCACCAACGTCGCCACTGTCCGACTGCAGCACCTCCGGCCATCTCCCCCAACGCCCAAGCCCACATCTCCGACCTTCCACCATCTCCAAAGCAACTTCGGCGACCCATACCCAACCAGGTCACCGCCTACAGCGCACCGCCGCCGTGCCACGCCGTAGCCACCGCCGCCGATCTACAAGCACACACAAAAGACAACATGCAAGTCTTTTGACCAAAAAAAGCAAGTTAGAGTTGATGTTAGTATATAATATATTAGTATGTTAATAATATAAGGTTAATTAATCTGTTAGTTTTAATATGAATGATATTAGTAGTAGTTAGTAATATCAGAGGCCTTGTTGATTAGTTAATATATGATGTTTTGTTAGTCATTTTGTTAAAACAGCATGAAACGATGTAATTAGTTTAATATCATTAGTGTTATTAAAAGACCAGTATATTAGAACTAAAAATGATGTTAATATAATATGTTAGTTTAGTTAGAGATCCTGTTAGTAGGTATATATATACATTAACACTGCTAATAATCCTATTAGTAATACTGTTAGTATGTTTGTATAAATATATTAGTATGTTGATAATATGATGTTAGTAATAATATTAGTTCATAATATGATTCTGTTAGCTTAAAACGGTTAGTCTCATATGCGAATCTATATGTCACAGAGAATTGCGCTTCCGTCGCAATCACCAGGACATCCACCATCGTCTCAAGGCAAGTACTTTATTCTAATTGAATGTTAGGACGAACTGTTGGATATTGGACTCCCCGGATTTGGTTTTGGATGATGAACAAACATAAATATATCGTGAACTAATATTTTGTGAACGCAGTTATGGAGATCGTCGCCAAATTCATATGAACATCCAAAGCGACATCTCGAGACTTCTCAAAGCACGTGATCGTATGCCTAAAGCTTCGTTGAAGCTTATGCACCACTTTAGAAGTCATGAAGATTTGATTGAAGATATTGAAGACTGTATCGTTAAGTTTTATTTATAGTCTTTAAGCTTCTTTCGTAGAATGTTAAGCCTTGAGTAGGTCTTACGGTTTAAATCTTCATAATGCTCATATCTTAGCTCTAGGATCTTAGTAGAAGCCCATACAAACTTTCCCGAAGCTTCGCGCTTCGATTCGCGACTTCTTGTGCATGTTAGTTGGTTCAAGAAGAAGAACTGACCGACTAGATGGTGATCTAGTCGGTCGGTAAAGCTTCTTGGACCGACTAGTTTTTGTCAGTCAATTCTTAGCTCTTTACTGTTTACAGTTAGTCGGTCTAAGTTGACTCACCGACCGACTAGTTTGTGAACTAGTCGGTCAGTGATGCTTCTATGACCGACTAGTTGAGCTTTCCCTGTACATGTACATTTGAGCCTGAGCTACTGTTTATCAATAGTCAGTCTGTGTTCATTGATCGACCGACTAGTTGATGAACTAGTCGGTCAACTTTCCTTCTTGGACCGACTAGTTTAGCTTTACTGTACATGCCAATTTTCACCTAACTTACTGTTTATCGTTAGTCGGTCTATGCTCATTTGGCGACCGACTAGTTGGTGAATTAGTCGGTCAACATTTGTTCTTGGACCGACTAAATCAATTTGTGCTCAGACTTTAGTTTTATCTCTTAGTCGGTCTCAGTTAAGTAACCGACCGACTAGTTGTGAAACTAGTCGGTCAGCTACTCTTCTTGGACCGACTAGTTCCTTTTGTCTGTGCCTCAACCTTTTGGCTATTCTTCCATTAGTCGGTATACGTTAATTGACCGACCGAATAGTTGATGAACTAGTCGGTCGGTGGTTGTTCTTTGACCGACTAGTTGAGTTCAGAAAAGAGCCGTTGGAGCATTTATTGACTCGAATTTCTCTCTCTCTCCTCTATCCTATAAATACTTGATGGGCTGCATTCATTGCAGTCAAGGCTGATATTATTGCAAGTTTAGAGATCAAGAGAAATCATTCCAAGCTCATTCAAAGCTCTTTCATTCCATTCAATAATCTCTCCTCACTCTTACTTCCAAAGAGAGATTCATTGAGTGTGAAGCCTTCCAAGCCAAGTGCTTGATCCCAGGTCACCAACAACCCCATAGCTCTCCATCGCTGATCTACATCTTGGAGCTAGGGTTTGGTGCCTTCTTCTTCCTCAAAATCATCCTTGCCCTAATTCGTAAGTATACTCAAGGCATATGTATTTTGTGGTAAGCTATTCTATTTCATTTACTTTCATTTTGTAAGTGTTTATCTCTCGGTTGTGAGAGTTGTGTTTGTGATCCCGGGTTGTGGGAGTCACAAATTACTTTGTGTATGATTTGACTTGGTGAAAGTTCTTCACAAGTATTTCATAGTGGAAATCTTGAGTTAGGATTTCTAACTCAAGTATCCGGAGGGGATCCGGGTGGTTGGGACGTAGTATCACCGGGAACAAGTCAGGGAGACTTGGGTGGATCTGAACCCAGTAATATCGTTGTTTGCGATTGTTTCTTTGTTGTCTACCATTTACATTTCCGCATTTTCGCATTGTTTGGTAGAGTTTGCAGTAATTAGGAATTAGCTTCTTAATTATTTTAAAGTACTATTCACCCCCCTCTAGTACTTGTGCAGTAGCTTAGCAGGGCATTACATTTGGTATCAGAGCCAAGTCTATAGCTATGTCTACCAACAACAACAAGACCGTTCGTCCACCTTCCGACTATAGCACCTTCAAGAACCGTGAAGGAGCGTCTTCGATAATGGAAGGACATTCCTCAACGAGGCCTCCATTCTTCAACGGTACCAACTACGGGTACTGGAAATGCCAGATGGAAACCTTCCTCCAGAGTGCTTCACTATGGAGGACCACGATGAAGGAATATGTCGAGCCAACCGAAGAAGATTTCGAGAAATGGACTCCCGCGGAGGTCGCCGCGGAGGTAAGCAATGCCAAGGCAATGAACGCCTTGCAATGTGCTTTGGAGCCCGAGGATTTCAACAAGATATGCACATGTAAGAGTGCATATCAAATATGGAACTCCCTCCTCATATTACATGAAGGGACGAGTAGGGTAAGAGACTCTAAACTCGTTGTAGTTAATAAAGATTACGAGATGTTTCATATGCTACAGGGTGAGAAGATGAAGGAGTATTATGCTCGTTTCGTCGACATCATAAACGAGTTAGAGGCTCTCGGCAAATCCTACACCCAAAAGGAGAAATGTTCGAAGCTTATAGAAGGACTTCCTTCTAGTTGGGAAAAGCGCACCTTCGCCATCGAGGAAGGTAACGATATGAACAAATATATCGTTGTTCAACTAATGGGTACCTTGATGTCTTATGAGGTACACAAGGATAGCAAGTTGAAGTTGCAGGAAAAGATGAAGTCTTACCTACAACAAGAAGAGCCAAAGAAGAAAGCTATTTCTTTCAAGGCCGCTCCATCTACTTCCACATCAACCGATGATGAGAACTCGGAAAATGAGTTGGACTTGGAGTCCATGGCTCTCATGGCCAAGAAGTTCAACCGGTTCTTTCGGAGAGGTAACTTCAAAAACAAGTCAAAGTTCAATTCTTCTAACGCCTCTTCTTCTTTGTGCTTTAAATGCAACAAGCCAGGACACATGAAAGCGGAGTGTCCTCTAAACAAGCAAAAGGAGAAGTGGAAGGCGTCGAAGTACGACAAGTCCAAGAAGTACAAGAAAGGGAACAAAAAGGGGCTTGTCGGGACTTTCACCGACTCCGATGATTCCTCAAGCAGAGAGTCGGACGATGAGCAAGTGGAGCAAGCACACATGTGCTTCATGGCAAGAGAGGAGCATGATCAAGGATCTTCCTCTTCCGATGATAGCGACAACGAAGGCGATGAGGTAACCATGGATGAACTTAGGAATGCTAATTCTCAATTGTGGTCTAAATATACTAAATTAGTAAATAGGTGTACTAAAGTAAAAGATGACTTAGCTAGCATTCAAACCTCGCCTAAAACTATCATCACCAACAATGACACCGTTGTTGAAGGGTTGAAGAATGAGATTGTTAATCTCAAGACTCAACTTGAACATATTAGCATTGAAGATCCGGAGGAACACAGGATAGCAGATTTGACTTCTCAAAACTCGACTTTGAGTATTGAGAATGAGAATCTTAAATCTCGTGTTTATGTGCTCACATCGCAAGTATCCACTTTGGATGCTTCTATGCGTTCTCTCACCTAGAAATATGAGAACACATTAGGCCGAATTAATAAATTCAATAAGGGTAAGGACCATTTGGACAAAATCCTAAGTGACTTACTCCCGGCCAATCACCACATTGGCTTGTGGTATACGATGGGAAGTTCATCCAAATCGGCCACTACTTTTGTTAGGCCAACTTCCGGTGACTCAACGAGTGGTAGCAAACACTCTATTGGTAGTTCATCTACCAATGGTACTTCTACCACATCCACACCCTCTTTCGGAAAGAACCCCACTTTGGGTGGACCTCCAAAGAAGGGGCATGCTTATATGTACACCAATACTATGCCACGTAGGAACACGCGTCATATTCCACCGGCTCACACATATGATGATTTCTATGCTACACGTTCACGGGCACGTGCACACCATGTGAGACACCCTCACGCACGTGTTTCTCCACATGCACATGTTCACCCACATCATCGTATGAATAACTATCCACATGCACCATTCCATCATGTTCCTTATGCCTATCCACGACATGCATCACGTAGAAACCAACAACGCATGCATGCACCCAATAGGATGAGGGCTCCCAAAATATTCACAATTTGGAGACCAAAGGACACAAGCATGGATGAAAAACAAGTTTACATGAATGCTTATTTTTCGGATGTTGTGCATAGTAGAAATTATGTGGGGAAGTCTAAGTCCAATTGGACTTGGCTTCCAAAGGTCTAATCTTTTGGACCCAATGACCTTGGGTACCATGATATGAAATTTTCTATCTTTAGGTACTCAAGGAAAAGAAAAAGAAAAGGAGCAACAAATTTAAATTTAGCTCCAAGGGGAATTGGATACTCGATAGCGGGTGTTCAAAATACATGACGGGTGACGCTCAATTGCTCTCCGGAGTGGTTCCCATTGCAAATGGAAACCGCGTCGTATTTGGAGGCAACGAGAGCGGAACCATCATAGGTGTTGGTAAAGTGGGTAATCCTTCTAAACCCATTATATGTGATGTTTACCTTGTTAAAGGATTAAACCACAATCTCATTTCAATAAGTCAACTTTGTGACAAAGGTTACAAAGTTAACTTTGCGAAAGGAATGTGCCATATTTTAAGAAAAGATAATAATGAATTATTGTTTTCCGGCACACGCCATAAGGATATATATATCCTAGATCTTCCAAGATCACATGAACAATGTCTTATTGCCAACACAAGTGAACAACACTTATGGCATCGACGTTTTGGTCATGTGAACTTTGGAACACTTTTTAAGCTTTCCAAGTTAAATTCTATTAGAGGCTTCCCTAAGCTTGTCTTTCAAAATAAAAGCTTGTGTGACTCGTGTCAACGAGGCAAGCTTCCAAAATCTTCATTTAAACCTAAGAAAAGCATTTCTTCTAAGCGGCCTCTAGAGCTATTACATCTAGATTTATTTGGGCCAACTAGAGTTGCTTCATTAGGTAATGCTAGATATGGACTTGTCATCGTTGATGACTTTTCTAGGTTTACTTGGGAATTTTCATTATGTAATAAAAATGAAGCTTTTGAAAACTTCACAATTTTTGTTAAGAAAGTACAAAATCTCTTAGGAACCACCATTGTCACTATTCGTAGTGATTATGGAGGTGAATTTGAGAATGAGTCTTTTGAGACATTTTGTGATGAAGTTGGTATTACACACACCTTTTCATTCCCTCGCGCACCTCCTCAAAATGGTGTTGTTGAGAGAAAGAATAGGACGCTAGTGGAATGTGCTCGCACTATGCTTGATGATAGCCAACTTGGCCATCAATTTTGGGCGGAAGCGGTACATACCGCTTGCTATGTGTTTAATAGAATACTTTTGAGGCCCGGCACTAAACAAACTTGTTATGAATTGTTGTTTGGTAGGTTGCCTCAAGTTAAACATTTTCGTGTTTTTGGTTCGAAATGTTTTATTAAGAACACGTATGGTAGTTTGGACAAATTCGATCCAAGATCTGATGAGGGGATTTTTGTTGGATATTCTTCGCGTAGCAAAGCCTACCGGATATTCAACAAACGAACCTCAACGATCGAGGAATCGCTTCATGTGTCATTTAATGAAGGATTTGTTCCAACTAGAATTATTAATGATGATGACTCTATGGATGTCTTATGTGATTCAATTGGTAATTCTAACTCTAATGATTCTATTGATTCTATTGAGACTAACCCGTCTAATGAAGTTGTTGAGAATGTTCCTAGTGATCAAGGTATTCCCAAATGGCTTCATACCGTTCGTGACCATCCTCATGAGCAAGTCATTGGCAATATCCATGATAGTGTCAAGACGAGATCGCAAGTGAACTACTTCGCTCATTGTGCCTTTGCCTCCTCGATAGAGCCAAAGAATGTTAATGAAGCGTGCGAAGATAGTGCGTGGATCTTAGCCATGGAGGAGGAACTCATTCAATTCGAGAGGAATGAAGTTTGGGAGCTTGTTCCATTGCCATTAAAGAACCACACCGTCATAGGGACAAAGTGGATCTTCAAGAACAAAACCGACGAAAACCATGTCGTCATCCGGAACAAAGCTCGGTTAGTTGCTCAAGGCTACCGTCAAGAGGAAGGTATTGATTTCGAAGAATCCTTCGCTCCGGTAGCTAGATTAGAATCAATTAGATTATTATTGTCTTTTGCATGCCATAAAAATTTCAAACTATTTCAAATGGATGTAAAAAGTGCTTTTTTAAACGGAGATGTCGTTGAGGAAGTTTATGTTTCTCAACCTCCGGGCTTCATTAATGAAAAATTTCCAAATCATGTTTTTAAACTAAAGAAAGCGCTTTACGGTTTGAGACAAGCTCCTCGAGCTTGGTATGATCGCCTAAAGAATTTTCTTTTGGATTTGAATTTTAAAATGGGAGAAGCCGATTCTACACTTTTTGTTAAGCATTCGAATAATGATATAATTTTAGTTCAAATATATGTTGATGATATCATTTTCGGTGCTACTAACTTTGTTCTTTGCGAAGATTTTTCTAATGTGATGAAGGATCAATTTGAGATGAGCCACATGGGTGAGCTCAAATATTTCTTAGGTCTCCAAATTCGCCAAATGGATGATGCAATCTTCATCCACCAAACGAAGTATACGGTGGAGTTGCTTAAGCGATTTGGAATGGAGAATGCCTCTGGAAAGAAGACTCCAATGAGCACGACTACGCATCTTGATAAGGATACGGGCGGTAAGGATGTAGACATTCGTCTATATCGAGGTATGATAGGCAGTTTACTTTATCTTACCGCAAGTAGGCCCGATATTATGTTTGTCGTATGCGTATGTGCTCGTTATCAGTCTCAACCTAAGGAGTCTCACTTAGTAGCGGTAAAACGTATTTTCCGTTATTTAAGTTATACACTTGATTTTGGATTACTTTATCCAAAATCTAGCACATATGAGTTAATCTCATATAGTGATGCCGATTATGCGGGATGCAAATCCGACAGGAAAAGTACTAGTGGCACTTGCCATTTTATAGGAAATTCACTTGTCTCTTGGTTTTCCACGAAGCAAAATTCTGTATCACTTTCAACCACCGAGGCGGAATACATTGCCGCCGGTGCCGCGTGTGCTCAAGTTCTTTGGATGAGACACACACTTAAAGACTTTGGTATAAACTGTGATACTTGCCCTATCATGGTGGACAACCAAAGTGCAATATGTCTTTCCAAGAACCCGGTACACCATTCCCGTTCGAAACACATAGATGTCCGACACCATTTCTTAGATGATCATGTTGCTAAAAAGGACATCATATTAGTGTACGTTGAAACCCAGAAGCAAATCGTCGATATTTTCACGAAACCCCTAAATGAGGACTCCTTTGTGCGGTTACGTCGAGAATTGGGGATTATGGGTGAATCCGAGATATAGGATTCATTTTTTATTCAATATTCTTGCATGCTATTCTATTCATTATATTTGCTCATGCTTGAAGTATTGAAATTTTCTGGATTTTTGTTGAATTTTCGGAATTTTCGCTCGATTTGTGCGTAATCGTCAAATTTCAGATTTTCGATGTTTAATGGGGTAGTATAATGATTAATGAGAGTATTTTGATGTTTCGTCGAAGTGTGATTAGGAGAGAAATCAAATTTCATAGATTTTCAATTTTTGAACTCTCTTAGTCGGTCCAAGTTCATTGACCGACCGACTAGATTCAGTTCTAGTCGGTCAGTGAATGAGCTTAGACCGACTAAATCTTGTCAGGAAATTTGCCTTCAGTTACTGTTTACAACTAGTCGGTTCAAGCTCATTGACCGACCGACTAGATCGTGATCTAGTCGGTCTGTGCTTGAACTGTGACCGACTAGTTGTGCCAGGGACTGATATGTCTTTTGAGCTCCCGACCGACTTAAACTCGATTTAGTTGGCTATTTCTCATTTCAGTCGATCGACAACTCCTCTCTCTCAGCTCAAAACCCCGACCTTTCGACTTCCCTCCTCCCTCTCCGTCGTGTCCGGCCTGATTCCGACCAAACCCGCCGTCGCCGACCGTCGCCCTCTCCTCCTAGGTGACTCTCCTCCCTCTCCTAGCTTCCTAGGGTTCAGATTTGCTCTCTAGGGTTAGATTTTCAGCGGCTAGGGTTTCATTTCTAGTTGTTTCGATTTCTAGGGTTTGTGCTTAGGGCTTCATTCTGATCTCTTGTGTCGTGCCGCGCTTATGGCTCGTACACGTATCCCGATCACTCCCTCTGGCCCTTCGCCTATGACCGTCGATTAGCCACCCTCGGACCCCCTCCTCCGAAACACCGTTCGAAGCCTACCGAACCCTCTTCGTCTTCGCCTCCTCTTAAGCGTAAGAGGACGACGAAAGCGAAACCCCGTGCTCAACCCAAGCCCAAGCCTAAGCCCATGCCCAAGGAACTTGCATCTCGCTCTTCTTTCCATACTCCTTCGGATTCCGATACCGAGTTCATACCCGAGCCTGAGACTCATAGGGAACCCACTCCTCCTATCCATCCTGAGTCTAGCTCCCGACCACGTACATCTACCAGTAAGCCTAAGGGAAAGGCTCTGATGCCGGTAGGCGGTGTCGATATCTCGTTGTGTCGTGACGACCCTTTGTGTCTCGCGGCTTACAACCGTATCGAACACTGCCCACTGCTTCTGGAGCATTTCGTCCAGTTTAGTGACTTCCTAGGCCTCGCCGATCTTCTTTCGTCATCCGGTCTACTCGATTACCTTCGATATGACTCGAAGGCGAACCCTCACCCCTACCCTCGCCTAGTAAAACTTTTCTATGCCAATAGGATCCGGGGTCAGTACGATGGGACCCACTCTGTTGATACGACTGTTTTGGGGACTCCTATAGTCCTCACAGCAGAAATCTTAGGAGAGATTTTGGGTATCTCCTCGTCTGGCCTCCTCCCCTCTGATATTTCTGTTGATGATATCACCTCTCTTGATCTGGTCGTTCTCTCTCAGATCTTCCATGAGATTCCCCCCGCCATGATTGGCGTACCCTCCAAATCCTTCAAACCTATCGCCTGGGTCCTAAATTTGATTCTGAAGTCGTGCTTGCTTCCCAAGTACGGCTCCTCATCTCTACCGTCCCAGCCTTTCTTGAAGTTGATCTATGCTATTTTCATGGGGAGCTCGATTAACTGGGCTCGCATTATACTCGATAAGATGGACTCTTTCGAGTGTATTCGCAAGTCCACGAAGTCGGCTCATATCCCCTTCCCGTGCTTGTTGACTCTGGTACTCCGTCACTTCCGTGTCACCTTGCCTCCTGATGATGAGCGTCCACTTGGTCCTCCCCTAAACGCGACAGCCGTCAAGAAGTCTCTTGCGGCGCTCCGTCATGTTCAGAGGACGACACCTTCAGCGTCAGCCTCTGCTTCTGCCTCAGCTGCTCCCTCTTCCACTCTTGCCGAGCTCGTTCGTTCTCTGCGACGTTTGGAGTCTCGTTAGGATCGTTCTGAGGAGATTCTCTGCCGTATAGCTCGTCACCTTGATATTGAGGTCCCTCCGTCTTTTTCTGACGAGGATGAGTTGGATGAGGAGGACATTGAGGAGCTTGCTCGTGCTTCCACTCGTGCCCCCCGAGGGCACTTCTGGTGATGCTGCTACTGCTTCGTCTGCTGGTGCCCCCGAGAGCACACCTGTTGTCACCGCTCCTGCGGTGGATGCTCCGACTGGTGCTCCCGAGGCCACTACTGTTGCTGCTCCAGAGATTACCACTTCTGCCGTCGCTCTCGTTGACATTCCAGTTGTTCCTGTGATCACCACTTCTCCTGCAGAGCCTGCTGCTGTTGCAGATCCTGCCGCTTCCTCTTGAGCTTCTTTGAGGACTCTCCGATGCTCCTTGGATGATACATCTAGTATGAGAGAGTTTGGGTAGGATAGAGTGGGGTTTTGGATCATTTTGATGTATTTTGATACTTTTTGGATGTATGATGATGTATTCTGATGATGTTGTATGTTTTGTGACATTCTGATGTCGTGTGTGCTATTTTGATGTAGTTTTGTGTGCCCCGATCGTTGGATCGATGTTTTGTATGTCAGTGATGTATACGTTTGATGTACTCTGGTTCATATTATATATATATATATATACATCGCAGTTGACATTTCATTCTATTGTGCACAATTTATAATTTCTTTTATGTCTCTGATGTTTGATTTCGTCGCTCGACGATATTAACTTGGTTTAATAGAAATTTCTTCTATGGAAACATAGAATTGTTTTCCATGCACTAAATTAACCAAGAATGTTGATATTGGAGAGTATATTCCATAACTCAATCCGTAAAATTGATTTGAGTTTTGATGATTTTATTTATCGATTTTCGACTTTGGTCTCATTGACACCCCTTGATTTCATTCGTATTTTCCTTTGGTGTCACTTGAACCGTCGTCGTATTCTACGACTCCCGTGCTATTTATTTGAAGCCATTGTTGTCGTTGTTCTCCTCCCGCTCTTTTTGCTTATGCCAAAGGGGGAGAGATATAATAATAACGATGTGCTAAATGAAAATTTAGAGCATTTTCCAAGAATCTAATTTGATATGTTAGATTCAGGGGGAGTTAAGATATATAAATGGATTTTCAAATCTGATATTTCAATAACCAACTTTTGGTATTCGATATTTCAATAATCGATTCTCATTGATATACTTTACTCGTCTGCTTGATGCGTATTATTATTGTTTAAATTGGAATTAACGTGTCATCAATGCAGCGGGAGTAAGTAAATTTCATTTGAATTATTATTGTTGATTATTATTTATGTTGGTTTGTCATTACCAAAAAGGGGGAGAATGTTGGATATTGGACTCACCGGATTTGGTTTTGGATGATGAACAAACATAAATATATGGTGAACTAACAATTTGTGAACGCAGTTATGGAGATCGTCGCCAAATTCATATGAACATCCAAAGCGACATCTCAAGACTTCTCAAAGCATGTGATCATATGCCTAAAGCTTCGTTGAAGCTTATGGACCATTTTAGAAGTCATGAAGATTTGATTGAAGCTATTGAAGACGGTATCGTCAAGTTTTATTTATAGTCTTTAATCTTCTTTCGTAGAATGTTAAGCCTTGAGTAGGTCTTACGGTTTAAATCTTCATAACGCTCATATCTTAGCTCTAGGATCTTAGTAGAAGTCCATACAAACTTTCCCGAAGCTTCGCGCTTCGATTCGTGACTTCTTGTGCATGTTAGTTGGTTCAAGAAGAAGAACTGACCGACTAGATGGTGATCTAGTCGGTCAGTAAAGCTTCTTGGACCGACTAGTTTTTGTCAGTCAATTCTTAGCTCTTTACTGTTTACAGTTAGTCGGTCTAAGTTGACTCACCGACCGACTAGTTTGTGAACTAGTCGGTCAGTGATGCTTCTATGACCGACTAGTTGAGCTTTCCCTGTACATGCACATTTGAGCCTGAGCTACTGTTTATCATTAATCGGTCTGTGTTCATTGATCGACTGACTAGTTGATGAACTAGTCGGTCAACTTTCCTTCTTGGACCGACTAGTTTAGCTTTACTGTACATGCCAATTTTCACCTAACTTACTGTTTATCGTTAGTCGGTCTATGCTCATTTGGCGACCGACTAGTTGGTGAATTAGTCGGTCAACATTTGTTCTTGGACCGACTAAATCAATTTATGCTCAGACTTTAGTTTTATCTCTTAGTCGGTCTCAGTTAAGTAACCGACCGACTAGTTGTGAAACTAGTCGGTCAGCTACTCTTCTTGGACCGACTAGTTCCTTTTGTCTGTGCCTCAACCTTTTGGCTATTCTTCCATTAGTCGGTATACGTTAATTGACCGACCGAATAGTTGATGAACTAGTCGGTCGGTGGTTGTTCTTTGACCGACTAGTTGAGTTCAGAAAAGAGCCGTTGGAGCATTTATTGACTCGAATTTCTCTCTCTCTCCTCTATCCTATAAATACTTGATGGGCTGCATTCATTGCAGTCAAGGCTGATATTATTGCAAGTTTAGAGATCAAGAGAAATCATTCCAAGCTCATTCAAAGCTCTTTCATTCCATTCAATAATCTCTCCTCACTCTTACTTCCAAAGAGAGATTCATTGAGTGTGAAGCCTTCCAAGCCAAGTGCTTGATCCTAGGTCACCAACAAC
This sequence comes from Scilla litardierei, assembly GCA_030789695.1. Taxonomy (NCBI): domain Eukaryota; kingdom Viridiplantae; phylum Streptophyta; class Magnoliopsida; order Asparagales; family Asparagaceae; genus Scilla; species Scilla litardierei. The sequence continues at coordinate 44,708,562 of CM061142.1, forward strand.
CCCATAGCTCTCCATCGCTGATCTACATCTTGGAGCTATGGTTTGGTGCCTTCTTCTTCCTTAAAATCATCCTTGCCCTAATTCGTAAGTATACTCAAGGCATAGGTATTTTGTGGTAAGCTATTCTATTTCATTTACTTTCATTTTGTAAGTGTTTATCTCTCGGTTGTGAGAGTTGTGTTTGTGATCCCGGGTTGTGGGAGTCACAAATTACTTTGTGTATGATTTGACTTGGTGAAGGTTCTTCACAAGTATTTCATAGTGGAGATCTTGAGTTAGGGTTTCTAACTCAAGTATCCGGAGGGGATCCGGGTGGTTGGGACGTAGGATCACCGGGAACAAGTCGGGGCGACTTGGGTGGATCCGAACCCAGTAATATCGTTGTTTGCGATTGTTTCTTTGTTGTCTAACATTTACATTTCCGCATTTTCCGCATTGTTTGGTAGAGTTTGCAAGTAATTAGGAATTAGCCTCTTAATTATTTTAAAGTACTATTCACCCCCTAGTACTTGTGCAGTAGCTTAGCAGGGCATTACACGAACTGCTTAATCTGATGCTAAAACTATATTATGAAAATACTTGTCAACTTTAATAACCAAATTGCATGTTCATACTATGCTGTTGCACTTGATTAAAATGGACTTTTCATATTAATGTTACTTCGGTAAAGAAATACTTATACCATGCATGTCATCAATTGAACCAAACTGAACAGAGGGTAGGACACAACCCTCGAAACATAAATGAGAACCCATCGATTACAGATGAAAAGAAAACTAGTCGGTGACTGGTTAGACACTTGGGTGGGGTTGGTCCATAGAAGTAGGGTTTGTAGATGTAGATTGACCACCTTACGGCTACTTCCATATCACACCAATGGAGGCAAGCATCTTGGCCATTTTTCAGGTTAGGATGGCAAGAAGCATCACGGTAAAACCCCGATGATAGGGTGCATCAAGACCATACTACCAACCCAGACATGGACTTATCACGAGTACAAATAATTGAAATACTCAACTTACAACTGCTTTACTTTTTGAACTGCAATATATATGCTCATACTTTATTTTATGCATTTATTTTCCATAAATGTGTACTAACGCTCTTTGTTCCTTCCAAGTTGTTCCTTATTTCATTACTTTAAATATCTTGCCGAGCTATTCGCTGACATATATTTAATTGTAATTATGAAATATATGTTAGGTTCATAGACTGATTACATTGAGGACCCCACTTCTGAGGATCTCATCTTGGAGGACGACCCTGCTGACCAGAGTTACGAGGACGCCGAGATCCTCCCAACTGAAGAATAGAGAGAGAAAGAGAGAGAGAGAGAGAGCTGCTATTAGTCTTATTTTATTAGTTGTACTTGTTATCATGCAGGTGTGTTTGCATTTCTATAAATTGTACAGCCGTGCTAGGCCTAATTACCTTGTGTACTTGTTCTAAAAACTCTGGAATAAAAGTGAATTGAATTTTTATGCTGTTCTGAGAATATTCGCATACAATAAACATGCCTAACTAAATAAACGCATATTGTGCATTAGTCAAAGAAGAAAGAAATGAATAAAAGTATCTCTTCTTTGCTTTAAGCAAATGCGGACCCGCTCGCGTTCTCGCTCCCAAGTATTATGGGAAGCTGTGTGTGATAAAAATTAAACTTGCTAATGCAGAATTATAACTACAAGAGGAATTTAAACACCACAAAAATCCAAACGCAAACTCAAGATTTTACTCTGGTGTTCCAAACTTGGGTATGTCCAGCCACACCAAATATTCACTATAATTCCCACAAAGAGAAGTGAATACAATCCCATAAAGAGATACCTTACACAGAGGTTTTTGTCCTACACAAAAACCCAACCAACCCTACACAACGATCAAACTCTCACACAGAGAATTAGGGTTCATACACTAGGACACCAAACTCTCACAAAGAGAATAATTCCCTCAAAGAGAGTATCTAATTCCCACAAAGAGAATTAGGGTTTTAAGAAACAAAATGAAACAAATAAACTCTTACATATGCCTTGCGATGAACTTACTCATATGAAGATGAAGGCATGGAAGAGGATAACCAAGTGCTTGAGATTTAGTTTGATTGCACTTGGATAATTTCCCTTGAGCTTGACTTCAATGCATGAAGGAGAGAATGAGCACTAAGAGAAAAATGAGGGAGTTTGAGAGTGGCTTAATGATTCTTAAATGATCTTCAATGGTTCCAAGAAGTTCTAATGAACTCAGCCCGCTCCTATATATTGGAAGCCAAAAGAAACTCTCAAACCCGAAGAAAAACCCCAAAATAATAAATCTGCGACGGCTAGAATTTGGTAGTTTACAGCACAGACAGTCGACTGATGAACAACTGATAGTCGACTGGTCAACGGCTATTAAATTCCCAACGACTATAATCTGAGCCAGGACAGGCGACTGTAGAAGACTACACAGGTGCCTGTAAATGAGCAGGTGCCTATATAACCTTTAGCAGGCGACTGTCACTTGGGATGGAAACGGAGCTGTAAAATGCAATTTTTCCACTAGCGCCTTCAGACGATAGATGACCATTTCACATGTGACTGTAATTTGACATGCGACTGTAATTACTTCATCAATCGACTGACTTGCAAAGTGGGATGAAACCCAGAAAATACAAGTTCCGCACAGACGACTGTAGAACAATTCATAGGCGCCTATTGGAAGACATACGACTATAAATTGAACTTCAGTCGACTGTTCCAAAAGCTCAAGTAAGAGTCAATAAAAAGGTTGATTTGAGCTATACATACCAGTCGGCTATAAAAGGCTGGGTAGGCACCTGGAATCACTTAGTCACCTGTCATGCCTTCATCAATCGACTGTTGGAGTGCTAAAAACTCCAGTTTGAGTTTAAGGCATGGTGAACCTATTGGGATGATGTATATGATAATCCTAAGGCTCACTAAGATGGAAAATGCATATGCATGAATGAGTTAATCCATCTATCAAGGCATTACCTTAATCCTAGACTCAAAAAAAGAAAAGCAATAAATGAAATATTACATGGATTACATTGATTCCCTTAGAGTCTATGGCTTAAACCTTGATGCTCTCCATCACCTCCAAGCTTTGGCACCTCTCGAGTCCAAGCTTTGGCAATGCCCCTCTTGATGTCCATCCTTGCACCAAGCATTTGGTCTCCAAAAGTGATATTCTTCAATTAATAACTAAGAGACTAAAACATGAGAGACATTAGCAACAACATAATGTTGTGATCATCATCAAAACAATATTGGTATGAAACACCAATACCTAACAATCACCCCCCTTTTGATGATGACACACATTATGTAAACATAAAGAAAATAAAGCACAATGCTAATGAGCTCCCCCACTTATATGTACCAATTATTAAATGAGATACATAATTATAAATACTCATTAACCAATTGAAATAATAAGACATAATAGTGACATATAATATGCATGGATTAAATAAACCAATTGCAATAAGTATATAACATGCTCCACATGAATGGTTTACATAATCCCACATAACTCTCCCCATGTGTGTGTGTGTGTGTGTGTGTGTGTGTGTGTGTGTGTGTGTGTGTGTGTGTGTGTGTGTGTGTGTGTGTGTGTGTGTGTGTAGAGCCCACGAGAGGGTGTCCTGGTGGTAAGTCATTCCACTCCAAAGCCAAGAGTCATGGGTTCAAGGCCTCTGGCCTACATAGGTTGGTATTTGTTGGGGGATTATTTATCATGGGGTTATATCTCCCCTCTCGGACTTACTCGGGGGCCATTGAGGGCACGGAGGTTTCCCCCAGTTTACATAGTCTCGACCGGGCTCTCATCTTACCCTCCTATACCGAAGGTGGGGAGAGGGGGTTGGGGATTTTTTTTGGGTTGTCAAAATACACACACACGCGCGCGCGCGCGCGCGCGCGCATACACACATATCCCCATAGATATATCTCTCTCCCCAAAATGCATATGTATAATAAACATGATTTACATAGGACAATTTTTGCAAATAGGCCAAAAAGGTAATTTTAAAAATCGACTTCTTTTTTTAGCAAAACCGACCTCTTTTGGTTTTGAGACCAAAAGAGGTCGGTTCTGGCACGTGGGACACGTGAGCCCCATGGCCGCATCTTCAGAGTGCGGCCAACAGCCACACTTTCAGAGTGCGGCTCTTGGCCGCACTCTGCAGGTGCGGCCAGAGCCCCCCAAAACAGAGACACTGCTGCTGCTGCTCCCTTTTCTCTGTTTGTAAGTAGCTGCTGCTCTTCTCAATATCAGCAGTTGCTTCTGCTCCAACTCTCCCGATAATTCACCCCTGATTCATCGCAGCATATGCATATATAAATCAAAATGTGTCACAAATAATTCTCACACTAATACTTCTCACAGCCATAGCATTTCACAAATATCACAAATAGTATATCACAACACATCACTTGGATATCAGAAAGTTCATATAAATTAAAACACATATCACATCAAATTCATTAAGATCACGTAACACATATATCAAACAACATTGAATTCATCAACCATAGTAGTTTCAAAATACATATCACATCGAATTCAACAAAATTACAAAAAACATATAGCAAACATGCATAAAATGGCCCTAACACATCAATCATAGCCCTAACACAACATTCTTAGTAGAGTAACATCCACCATTGCATCATGTGTGGGATCTGCCGCTGCATTGAGATGAAGACGTGCCGCGGCCTTGAGATGAAGACACGCCGCTGCCTTGAGATGAAGACCCGCCGCGAACTTGAGATGAAAACCTAAAAGATAATCATAAATTAGATCACACACACACACACACATCCACAAGAAATATATGAATTGCAAAATCAACATACGCGTGTGTTAGAGGAGGATTTAGGTAGCGTGATTTGTAATGCCCGAGTGGATGACAATTGCCATATCTATTCTATCGGCTTCCTTCACGTGGAATATCCATTGCCCCCCGAATACGTGTAGATGTAGGCCGATCTGGAGGTCTTCTTTTGTCGGGTGGAAGTAATTTGGGACCATCCCAAGCATTCCAATACCATGCATCGGGTATGGGGTGAAATAAAGGTTCATAGGCAAGGAGATATCTGCTAACCCTATACCATGGCGAACAGAATGGCATATATGCTATGTTGGCACCATATTCTTATCTGGACGTTGCGACGATAACATGGGCATATGGGATGTGTTGAAGCAAAGGAATATTGCAACTACATCTGCATTTCTCGTCATGCAACTTAACAGTATAACAGAGACCATCGTTGTCAGTCACCTGCACTCACAATCACTAAACCTTGTGAGCATAAATGTTTGGGCCTCTTCCCTCTGTTTTCCAATAATGTCCATTGTTGTGGTAACAAAATCTGTCGTCCACCCTTGCCCACTTAGTCTTCGACTGAAAAAATATCTATTTAACTTGTAAAATGTTCTTGCAATCAACGCTTGTATAGGTAGAGCTCTAGCACCTTTGAGCACCCCATTAAAGCTCTCAGAACAATTTGTTGTCATGATACAATAGCGTTTCCCACGATCGGCATGCATCGCCCACATGCTTTCTTCCCCATGTAAATCTACAGATATCCACTCATCTGCTTCAATGGACTCGTCTTTGATTTTGGCACGATAGGCTTTGTATGTAAGCAAGTCTGATGCAATGCCAGCCATCCAGAAGTTTCCCTCCAAGGTACGTGTTCGGAATCCTTTCGCCTTGTAATTTGTAATAATATGCCGCAGACAATACCTATAGTGATAATGTGCTGGCCATCCCTCTTCTAGTGCTCGTGGAATTCATTTCATTCTATCTGAAATGAAGGTAATCATTCGTCCATGAGCACTTGATATATATTCATATATACATGTGAAAAACCACTTCCAATTTTCTTGGTTCTCAGCTGACACAACAGCAAATGCCAAGGGAAACAGCCCACCATTTTCATCCACTCCAGTGGCCACAAGTAAACACCCACCATGTTTCCCATACAAATGGGTACCATCAATACTTAGGATCGGCCGACAATGCTTGAAACCCTTGATTGAAGGACCAAATGCCCAGAAGACCCCTGAAAATTGTGCAACTCCTTCACTGATAGTGTCATAAGTGATCTTGTATACTGTACCTGGATTAGTCTCTGAAATGGCCTCTAAATACCGAGGTAGTCGATTATATGACTCCTCCCAATCTCCAAAAATCCTTTCTAACGCCTTCGATCTTGCCATCCATGCTTTGTAATATGAGATTCGAATCCGTAACATGGTGGATATGGCCTCTTGGATTTCTGTCGGTGTCAAATCTAATTTTATCTTCACCATTGGCATAATCATGTTACAAATGAAATATGTTGTGGCTTTTTTGTGATCTATTTTGAGGGTTGGATTATTGCAAGTATGTTACTCAACAACCCTTGAGAGCTTGAACTTCCCAATGCTACTCTTCCACACTACCGCATGGATACTCCACGGATAACTCATACTAGCCTCATCTTGTGTTGCCGAATTGACCGCAGCATTTAGGCCGCATATCACGTTATAACTTGTCTTGTTTGTCTTGATTGGCCTAAATGAAACATTACGCTTAATGCTCCACTCTGTTATTGCTTTAATCAAGGTGGCCTTTGTATCATTATATCGCCGACATTGAACACCCCCCTAACGTTTTGAGGTCTAGGCTCTTCCATTCTCCTTTTAAGTGTATTTTTCATAATTGTTGCATTTAGCCATTCTTCCTCCTTAACTTCATCTGGCAAAGCCTCCTCATCTTCTACAATTGTGTTAACGGTAATCGATTGTTGTATCCATGATATATCATCTTCATTTGGATCTTCCGCATAAAGCATGCTATCCTCTCCGGCCCCGACATGCTCATCGTCATCGCTCTCTTCTATTTCTTCATCCACATCTTCAGGTATGTATGGATCATCAGGCATCGACTCCGGTACAAAAGGGCCTTCCATGTAAGTTGAGTATTGATTTTCAATTCCCAATGATTCAACATTTAACCTGTTACTGACATATGAAAGGTTTCAAATATTAGGTACTACTACGAATATATAAATAATATTTCAAATAACAATTCGCAAAACTTGATTGAAATCTAGACTTACGTGTTCATGTTATCATTATCTTGCGGATATTACGAACACCCTACTCCTGTCGTATTTTCTTGGGCGGTGTTTATTGCATCCATACCCACATATATTTCAACTCCACGGTGATCTTGCGATAAATCAAACAGATTCTCCATATTATCGTCATCTGATATTTTCACGGCGGTAGTCTTTCCTCCCATTACTGGCCAGTTGCACACCGGATTCAACATATATTCCTCCCGACGGATCTTCGTGATATTGTATATCCGATCTACTAGGTCTTTATACGTCGAACCACATATCAGCTTCATTGATTTAACTTTCCCTCTGACACACCATGGTTCGTGATTTTCATTAATATATAATACACCGGCAAAATAGCATATGACAAAAAATTGAATCACTTGCCATTTCCAACAACCTGCACACACACCATTATAAATTCCTAAATCCCTAAATCATAACATAATGATGAACAAAAAACTCCGAATACCTATTAGGAGAGTTGAATCGGCATGGATCGGATCTCGTATGGCAAAGGGTTTCGGATTGCAGCTGAGTTGAATCGGAACAAATCCCGCCGTCACAAAAAACAAACCCGCAAAAAAACCTGAAGAAGGATTTCAGATTACCTGAAACAATGCCGATTTATCACCCAAAAAAAGTAAAATGAAGCGCTGGACTGTGAAGAAGCGGCCGAATTGAGGAGGAGAATAAGAAAGAACAACAGCTCGAATGGAGGAGGAGATCGCGGTTTTGGGAGACTCTGGCAGCACCTGCAGAGTGCGGCCAAGAGTCGTAGTCTGAAAGTGCGGCTCTTGGCCGCACGCTGAAGATGCGGCCGCACGCTAAAGAGGTCGGTTTTGCTAAATAAAAAAAGAAGTCGATTTAAAATTATTTTTTTGGCCTATTTGCAAAAAATGTCCATTTACATAATGCATATATCTCTTCCATTTGTCATTGTCAAAAAGGTGGACTTCAAATATATCCCCATTATCATTCTAATTAAAGATCTGACAATATACACGAGATAAAGAGATGTATGATACCAAATATAAAAATTTAGTGGGTATCAATCACTATCCCATGCTCTTCCTAAATCATAGAAATGGACAAATTTTTGACTTTTAGGATCTAATACCAATTGTAAAGAAAGAGATAAAAGATCTTTAACAATTGAGATTAATACCAATTGAAGAAAAAAATCTTGAAAGATAATCCTCTTTACCAATTGTAAATAATACTTGGAGCCATGTGCCTAAAGTGTATCAAAGTATAGATATGGAAAAATCAAATATCCTTGATACAAATGACATTGCCAAAATATAATATAACATGAAACATGTTGGCAATATCAATGGGTTGAGTTCAAGGCCAAAATAACCAATTGTAAAAATAGACAACAATTGTGAAAAAAATGATCTCAAACATAACCCAAAATGAGAGTTAAAATATGCTTTTAAAAAACATTTTAAACATATTAACTCCCCCATTTTCATACACATGATTCAAACATTTCATGTATGACATTGTGTTCCTCAAGGTCCCCATTTTCATGAAAAAAAATTTGTAAACATTTTTAAAATCATGAAACACACACAAACAATGGGTATGCTAAAAAAAACATTTAAGCACAATACCCATGCAATATGCATATGTGTGAGGAACCTAAACATTATGGAACCAAACCAAAGAGGAGTTTGATTTCCTAATGTAATCACATGAGGTGATCACATCCCCAACTAGAGAGTTGATGAATCTATCCCTCTCTTGCACACTACACCTAGTAGGAATCCAAAAACTTAAGGATCTCCTAGACAAGGGTTTTGCCTTTGTAAGAGGAGTGGATGTGGCATGCTTAGGTGTAGAAACAAATTTCTTGGCATGCATAAAGTGAGGAGTCTGCTTCTTAGCAAAGAATGAAGAATTTTCATTTTTCCTCACCACCTTGTGATTTACATGCTTCTTGTTGATGTTATCATTATACAAGAAAGCATGTTGATTCTTCTTAGGTGCTTTTGCAATATTTCTTGTATTTGCACCAAAAGAATAATTAGAGGTGGGTTTGGTAACCACATTTGGAGTGTATCCCAAACATCCTCTATGGTTTGTCGGATGTTGTTTTTCAAGCAAACCGTGGAGTGAATACCTAGAATGAACAAAGCTTATAAGCTTTTGGGATTCCACTTCACACTTCAACTTAAGTTGTTGAATGTGAGATTCTAAGCGAAGATTTTGAGCTACTAATTTATCATTGGAAAAGCTCAATTCCTTAACTTAAGAGAGAAGTGTGTCTCTCTCACTAGTGTCACAGATATGCAAAGCATAATTATTATTTACACTAGAATATTCTAAAGCATGCACCCTACTCGTAGCATTCTTAAATTTTGCTTTCAATTTAGCATATGAGTCGATGTACTTACTTGCCGCATTGGAAGCCACATTGTATCGGTAATCGAGCTCCTAATAGGGTAGCTTTGGCTCCTCCTCAACTTCTTCATCGCTTTCATCCTCGCTAGAGCTTGACGAAGACTTTTCCCCTTTTGCCATGAAGCACACTTCTTCATTGGACTTGAGCCAGGACTCCACCTCTTCATTGCTAGATCTTAAAGAAAGATCTTCCAATGTCGTGAAGCACATGTGGGTTTGCTCCTTGTCATCTTCCTCTTTGTCACTTGATAAATCCTCATCCGAGTCATCGAATGTCCCGACAAGTCCATTCTTTTGGTTCTTGAATTTGGACTTGCCTTTCAAATGTTTCTTCACTTTCCCTTTGTAGTAATCTTTGGAGGGTTTGGAAGGGCATTCAGTAGAGTGATGACCTTTACCACTGTAAGTGCAACAAGTAGGAATCTTGTTAGAAATGAAGGCAAACTTTGACAAAGATTTACCTTGCTTGCCCTTGAGGAATGCCTTAAATTGCTTGGCAAGCTCGATGAAATCATCATCGTGAGCATCATCTTCTCCATCATCTTCACTCGAGGCTTCTTGATGGAAGTTCTTTCTCCATTCGATTGCCTCCTTCTCGGCATAGAATGCAAGCCCCTTTTGCTTCTCGGGCTTCTCGGGCTTCGTTGGTTGAATCTCTTTCTTACGTTGAAGCTTTACTTCATTTGCCATAAGATTCCCAATGCACTCCTCAACGGTGTATTCAGACATACCATTTGACTCCAAAATTCCATTGGCCTTTGACTCCCATTGAGATATAAGCGAGTCAAGGATCTTCTCCACTCGATCCTCTTGGAAAATCACCTTTCCAAGTCCTTCCAAGGCGTTCAATATTTCTGTGAACCTTGTGAACATCTCTGAGATGTTTTCACCTTCATGCATCTTAAACTACTCATATTTAGATCTAAATATGCATTGTTTATATTTCTTTACCTTCGAAGTCCCTTCATGACAAATCTCCAAAGTATGCCAAATTTTGTTGGCTGTTTTGCACATGGAGATGCGGTTGAACTCATTGTGAGTAAGGACGCAATTGAATACATTCATAGCCCTCGCATTGAATTTGATCAAGTCCTTCTCCGTTTTTGTCCTTGAAGCCGCGGGTGTAGTAAGCTTCTCAAATGGTGACTCCGTAATGTCCCATAGGTATGTACCCTCTAAGTAGATCATCATCTTGATCTTCTAACTTGGGTAGTTGGTTCCATTGAAGAGAGGGGGTCGTACGGTTGGTAGACCTTCTTCATGAGACACGGATATATCGTTGAATGCCATCGTTGTTGTATTCTATAACCTTGCTCTGATACTGTTAAGGCCAAAATTGACCGAGACAGTTGTCAAGCTGACGTAGACTCTAGGTGCTGAGTCGGAGCCTCGTCAGCTGATGAAGTGGGACCCGAGGTTGGAAGAACCTGGGTCAGGTGATGGATATAGATGACGATGCGATGCTCGATTGACCCTCGATCAGCTTGTACGTCGATCGTTCGAGGTTGAAAAGCTCGAGAACGACCCTAGCAGGAGATGTAGACTCGTCGATCTACACCACAAAGACAGGTTAATGGGGTCGGATCTGGGTTCCGACTCAAATCCCCTCCGATGCTTAAGTTAGTATGTGAACTTAAGTAAGAGAGGGAGCTTGGTGCAGCTGAGATCGACCCGCGGAGGTTCGTCTCAGATCTGGCGGCACAAGCTCTATAGTGTAGGAAATATTAGCTGAGAAAGTAAAGTTCTATGTCTTAGACCTCATACCTTGGAATTGGACTCATTTACCTTTGTCCTTTTGTCCATTTATAGGTTGTTCCTCTTTGATTGTGTGTAACGTCCCTCATTGATTTGGGAATAATCTCCTCCGGGATTCGAGATAATAGCTGCCCATTTACTCGGCCCCATTAACCTCCCCCTTGAATATTAGCACCAGCCTAACAGTCAAACGATCCGTTTGTTTGACTCGGCAATACCCCGCTATGAGTGACAGGTTTCGGGTTGTGGGTTCCAAATGGGCCGAGTATGCGAATACTCCAGCAGGATCCGTACCCATGCACCAACAATGGCCCACATCATTCATGCCTCAGAAACTGCGCTGATTGAGACCGAATGATGAGTAATCTCCTTAAAGCACACAGTTTTTGAAACACTTGATTTGATTTGTGCCACCAAAACCCTTTCGTCTCGCTCCTCTGGGTCGGTACATGGTGACTTTTACCTATCTCCCTTCGCCATTGGAAGGGAGGAATCGGCCTTGCTGGACTTTGGGACGACGGCTCGGCTGGTGGAGAACTCAATTCTCCCCAGGGACGTGGAGTTTCTTCAAAGGTTGGACCTCGAAAGAGTGGCCAACTTTTTTTGTGGGGAGCAGATACTAGGTATGTCGTCTGCCTTCTGTCCATTGACCCACCAAGTTATTCGTCCCTGACTAATCTTTTCTACAGATGTTTGTTCTCGGTGCTGTGTTGCGTCGTCAAGCCGTCGACTTGATTGAAGGAGGTCGACGGTGGTGGACGCAGAGCGCAAGGCGTTCGAGCTCGAGGCTCGGACGAAAAAGGCAGAGGAGGACCTAGAGAAAGCCCTCGAGGCTAAGGCAGTAGCTGAGTGGGCGGTTGTGGAGGCTAAGAATAGTCTTTCATCCCTGTTGGTCCTTCGCAAGTCCGCCGAGCTTCAGTGGAGGATGGAGAAGGCTCAGCTCGAGACAGAGCTTGATGCTTTCAAGAAGAAAACATTCGAGTTCCAAGCCAAAGCTTCCGACTTTGAGAGGTGGATGGAGGCTTGAAAGGCAGAGGCCGCTGAATCTCGGGCCAAAGTCGTCGAGCTCAAGGAGGCTGCTGCCATGGAGAAGGCGGAGCTCACGACCAGGCTTACAAAGGCGATGGAAGCTTTCACCAGCGTCTTTGCATCCGGGGGTGCTCCTCCTCCTTCTTAGGCCGGTAGGCCTTAGTTTAAGTTTCTTGTAATCCTTTTTCGCTTCTGTTTCTTTAGAGATGAATAAAATTTGTTGTGAATTTTGTGCTCTTATCTACTATCTAAATATGTGAATGCATATGGCCCCTCAACGACTTAACTTTCACTAGATTAGAGATTGATGATAAGTTTAGTCGTTGATAACTTAGGTGCATTCAATTGATTGAACATAACCCTTTAAACCATAAATCATGCTTCGTTTAGTGGCAAGGAGCAATGCCCCTTAGAGCCAACAAAAGTCGGGCTATGGCGAGGGGTGAGGCCCCTTCGACCTACGACCGACGACCGTCACGGGTCGATCAGTGGCTAGGGGCAATCCCTTGGCTTACGCTGACGACTAGGGTCGTTTAGTTGTAAAGGACGATCCCTCGACTTACGGCTGACAACTGGGGTCGTTCGGTGGCGAGGTGGGGAGGCCCCGCCAACTTATGACCGACGACCGTCATGGGTCGTTCAATGGCGAGGGGCAATCCCTTGGCTCGAGTGTCGTGGGTCGTTCAGTGGCAAGGGGGGATCCCTTGACGACATGGGCCGTTCGATGGCGAGGGGAAAGACCCCTTCGACTTACGATCGACGAGTGTCGTGGGTAGTTCAGTGGTGAGGGGGATCCCTTCGACTTACAGCTGACGACTAGGGTCATTTCATGGTGAGAGGCGAGACCCCTTCGACTTACAGCCGACGACTATGGTTAGAAAAATTGTTGGACAAATATTGAAGGACGATCGACTTTGTATTTATCATGAACATGCATAAGATAAAATATGAAGATATATTTCAATCATTTATCCTTGCTGATACAATCATTGATAATACTTCTGCAAGTGCTCAACATTCCAAGGATGAGGAGTTCTCTATCATCCAATGTAGCGAGTCGGTAGGTGGCAGGACCAAGTACATCGATCACTGTGTAGGGTCCTTCCCACTATGCAACGAGCTTCCCTTACTTGAGAATCTCGGGAATGAAAGCAGCCTTACGCAGCACCAAGTCGCCTACACAGAAGCTGCATTTGTGGACCCTTGAGTTGTAATTACGGGTCATGCGTCCTTTTTGTTTAATGAGGGTCGCCAGAGCCCGTTCGCAGATCTCGTCCACCAGTTGTAGGTTGAGCTCGAGGCCTTCTGAGTTTCTTTCTTCATTATAGTATTGGAGACGAAGCGGTCGCTCATTAACTTCCACTGGGATGATGGCCTCGCATCCGTAGGTCATCATGAATGGCATTCCCCCCGTCGAGGTTTTGTGGGTTATTCTGTACGACCATAGTATGCCGGGGATTTAATCCGATCAGGTCCCTTTGAGCCCGGTTATTCTCTTCTGAAGGGGACCAAGAATGCTTTTGTTGGCGGCCTCTGCCAATACATTCGACTGGGATGGGTGACAGAGGCAAAGTGCAACTTGATCTTCAGCTCTGAGCAGAAGTCTGTGAAGCCGGCGCTGTCGAATTGTGTCATGTTGTCCATCACAATGGATTGTGGGATGCCAAAATGACAGACGATCGACTTCCAGACAAAGCTACGAGCTTCCTTCCAGGTGATCCGGGACAGGGGCTCTGCTTCGATCCATTTTGTGAAGTAATCGATCACCACTATGAGGAACTTCCATTGCCTGCTCGCTTGTTTGAAGGGACCAAGGAGGTCCAATCCCCACTTGGCAAAAGGAACGTGACTGATAATGGGGATCAGATCAGTTAGTGGGGCTGAGCTGATCTTCAGAATTTTTGGCAAGTCGGACACTTTTGAACGTATTCAACAGTGTCCTTGAACATCGTTAGCTAAAAATAGCATTGTCTCACGGCCTTCAAAGCTATAGCTTTCCCTCTGCAATGATTTCCACAATCACCCTCATGGATCTCTTGGATCACATAGCGTGCCTCCTGCGGGGTTAAACATTTGAGGTAGAGGAAAACGTCGTACCTAGTCCATCGCCTCGTGTGCAATGAACCATCTAGCTGGACAAATTGGTAGGCCTTCCGGTATAGCTTTCGTGCCTCCACTGGGTCGGTCGGCTTCTCTCCTGTGTTCAGATAATGGATTATGGGATCCATCCAAGTGATTCCTTGGTCGAGGCTTAGCAGCTCCTGCTCTAACCTGTTGTGGTGTGGTAGATGTTATACATACACTGTCCGACCGAGCCCCACGGGGGAGGATGATGCGAGCTTTGACAGGGCATCGGCTTGATGTTTATTCGACATTGGTATATGATGGATTTCAACGCGTCTGAACTTGGCGAGATCCACCTTTGCGACTTGCACGTAACTCTGCATTGAGTCTTCACAGGCCTCGAAGGTTCCGTTAAGTTGGTGGATGACGAGGCTGGAATCACTGACTAGTTGAACCACTTTCACTCCTAGGGCTCAGGCCAATCGGAGTCCGTTGATGGCTGCTTCGTACCCAGCTCCATTATTTGTGGACTGGAAGTCGAAGTGGAGAGCGTACTCGAATATATTACCTGCTGACGTTTGGACAATTATTCCGGCCCCGCTACCAGCTTGAGTGGGCAAACCGTTAACTTGTACGATCCAGATTCCCTCATCTTCCATTGTAGCATTTATTGAATTATATCTGTCGAGGGGGAGGGGGTTGCCTCAGGTAGCACATTAGTAGCACATACCTCCTCTTTTAGGTCTTCGTTGTAAGTGAGCTCGACAATGAAGTTGACAAGAGCCTTCCTTTGATGGCGGTCCTCGACTTGAACTGGATGTCAAATTCTCTTAGCTCGACACCCCATTTGGTCACCCATTTGGTCATTCTCCCTGAACGATCAAGCCTATTTAGGGTCTGTTCTAGGGGAGTGTCGGTGAGGACCAGGATGGTGTGTGCTTGGAAGTACGGTCGCAACCTCCTCGTAGTTTGGACCAGCACGAAAGCCATTTTCTCTATCATCGAATAGTTGATCTTCGTGCCTTAGAGAACCTGACTGACGTAGTAGATGAGTCATTGTATCCCCGAGTTTTCTTTGACGAGTTCGAAGCTTACAGCCTCCATAGTGGCGGCCATAATGATGATGAGGTGGTTACCTTTATCTGGCTTGGTCAGGAGTGGCAGGCTGCGGATGTATTCCTTTAACTCGGAGAAAGCCTTCTTGCAGTCTGCGTCCCACTCGATGACTCTTTTGCCACTCTATGCGGAGGCTATCGCCTTCCTCAGCACTTTGAAGAAGGGCAACGACCTCTCGGCTGACTTAGACAAGAATCGGCCCAAAGCAGCTATTCTTCCGTTCAGCCTTTGGAGTTCTATGAGGGTTGAAGGCTCCTTCATCGTAATGATCGTGTGATCTTGTCGGGGTTGGCCTCAATCCCTCGATTTGTCAGCATGAAACCGAGGAACTTTCCCGACCAAACCTCGAAGGTACATTTGGCAAGGTTCAATCGAAGGTTGTATCGCCGGATCTGTGCAAATATCTCTCGGAGATTTGCAATATGATCCGTTGGCTTTTTTGACTTGACCAACATGTCGTCGATGTAGACTTCTAGGTTCTGACCGATTTGAGCCTCGAAGACTCTGTTCATCATGCATTGGTAAGTAGCACCTGCATTCTTCAAACCAAAAGGCATTTTGGTGTAACAGAAAATACTTCGATCAGTGATGAAAGAAGTTTTCTCTTCATCCTCCGGTGCCATCTGGATCTGGTTATATCCTGAGAATGCGTCTATGAAGCGGAGGAGCTCGTAGCTCGAAGCACTGTCGACCAGATGGTCGATTCGTGGCAGGGGTAACTATCCTTCGGGCATGCTTTATTGATGTCGGTGAAGTCGACGCACACCCGCCATTTTCCGTTCACCTTCTTCACCATCACGACATTCGAGAGGCATTCAAGATATTTGACTTTTCGAAAGAAGCTTGCTTCTAGAAGTTAATCCACTTCTTCGATCGCAGCCTTCATTCCCCCCATGTTTCTCTTCTTTTGCTTCATGGATTTGGAAGTCGGGTCGACCTCCAGCTTGTGGGATATTACCTTAGGTTTGATGCCAGGCATATCATTCGGCGACCAGGCAACAATGTCTGCATGCTCTCTTAAGAGAGCGATCAACTATTCCCTTAGGTCGAAAGGGAGTAGCAATCCAATAAAGATAGTTTTTCCCTCTTCTTCGGAGATCCGGATGTTCTACGTTTCTTCGACTGCTGCAGGCCGTCGATCTTCACCTTGGGGATCGACTGGGTCTGCCTGCTCGATCCTCCTCAAAGCGATGGACAACGTATAGCACGACTGTGCGTGTTTCTCATTCACTCTTGCCTTTTCGATTCCCTCGGGGGTTTGGAATTTGATCATCTGATGCAAAGTTGAGACCACCGCTTCTACAGCGTTCAGTAGTGGTCTTCCGATGATCCCGTTGTATGTCGAGTTGATCTTTACACCACGAAACTGGTCAGGCAAGTGATTTGTCGAGGATATGTGTCGAGGGTCACCGGTAGGGTGATGATGCCTGCTGTTGGGGCAGAATGTCCGGTGAATCCCACCAGGGGCCCCGAACAAGGCGTCAACTCCACGAATGACAACCTCATCCTCTCCAACGTAATGAAGAAGAGTATGTCGCATGAGCTTTCGGTGTTGACAAGTAACCTTTTTACGGTGATCTCCTTGATGGTAGCCGTAATGACGACGACATCATCATGCGACAGTTTCACGCCCTCTAGATCCTTATCCGAGAAGGAGATATGAGGTAGAGAATCACTGGGGCGCTTTTGCCCCACATACACTATCATCAACCTTCTGGCTAGGAGCTTTTGAGAGAGGTTGATAGCTCCAGGTGCGGGGGAGCTCCCATTATCATGTTGATGAGACCAACACTGGGAGGTGTCGAGGCATGCTCAGAGAATGTTGATGGGTGAGTCAACATGGTCAAGCGGTTCGTCGATCGGGATGTCAACTCGTGGTTTTCCACAGACGGCGCCAAACTGTTAATGCCAAAATTGACCGAGACAGTTGTCAAGCTGACGTAGACTCTTGGTGCTGAGTTGGAGCCTCGGCAGCTGATGAAGTTGTTGAGTATTTGACTCTTCACCTTGATTTTGATGATGATCAAACACAAATCATTGTGACTAACTCTTGTGATTGCAGTTAGCTAAAAAGTCACCAATTAGATTCAAGAAGATCAAAAGTGACTACACGTGTTGATTCAAGTGGAGAACTTGGTAGATCAACAAAGGTGAAGCATTGGCTTGAAGAACTCAAATGCTACTTCAAACCTCAAGACAATGGCATCAACAAATGAATGGAGATTCAATCCAAAGAGAAGAAAGGAATGGATGAGTCAAAAGCTTCGAAGACTATGACGTTCAAGTCATTCAACTAAAAGACTCAAGACCATGAAGATTTATGGAGATCGTCGCCAAAGTAATTTGTTCATCTCAAACGACGTCCCAAGACTTCCTCAGAACGCGTGATCGTTGTGCCTGGAGCTTTGTTAAAGCTCGAGGAGTATTCATGAAGTCAAGGGATTCGGATTCTCCATGTTGAAGCTTCATAGACGGTTCGTCATGTAATTTATATTGTCTTCTAGCTTCGGTTTAGTAGAATGTTAAGCCTTGAGTAGTACTTGCCTAGAAATCTTCATAACTTTCATATCGTATCTCTAGGATTGCCTTAGAAGCCATTAGAAACTTTCTCGTAGCCTATCGTTTCATTTCACGGCTTCATATGCATCTTAGTTGGTTCAAGAAGAAGAACGAACCGACTAGATGTCGATCTAATCGGTTGGGAATCCTTCTTGAACCGATTAGATATCCTTGCTTAATTCAGCCCATTCACTGTTGGTCAATTAGTCGGTCCAAGAAGGTTCACCGACCGACTAGATGACGATTTAGTCGGTTGGAAATCCTTCTCAGACCGACTAGTTATCCTAATCAATTGAAGACAATTTGTTGACTAATTAGTCGGTCCAAGAAGGCTCACCGACCGAGTAAATGACGATCTAGTCGGTTGGTGTTTCTTCTCAGACCGACTAGTTTTCCTTGTGAAATTCGACCTTTGTATTGTTGACCAGTTAGTTGGTTCAAGAAGGATGGTTAATGCATTAAAAGCCAATCTAGTCGGTCCAAGAAGGTTCACTGACAGACTAGTTATCAATCTAGTCGGTTGATGATCCTTCTTAGACCGACTAGTTCTTACCCAGATTTCACCATCTTCTCTATCAACCCTCTAGTCGGTCCAAGAAGGTTCACTGACCGACTAGTTGCCAATCTAGTCGGTTGATGATCCTTCTTAGACCGATTAAGCAGCTTCAGAATAGAGCCGTTGGGGCTTTTAATGCCACGATTTTTGTGACCATTTTGTCTCTTCCCTATATAAGTTTGAGTGCTTCTAACCAGGGATCCAAGGCTAAAATTAGAGACCTTTTCACACCTTTGAGAAGAGCCATTCAACTCCAATTCCAAGCTCTCTCATCTCACAAGAATCTCTCCCTCACTCTTTGAGCCTAATTCCTCAAGAGAGATTCTCATTCCTTGTGAGCTTCTCAAGCTAAGAGCTTGAATCCAAGTCACCATCTTCACCCTAGCCATCTATTGCTGTCCATCTTAGTGGAGCTAGGGTTTGGTGATCCCATCTTTCTCAAAATCCATTCTTGCCCTAAATTGGTAAGTATTTCTCAAGGCATAGGATTTTGTGGTAAGAATTTTTATATTTCATTCTTTATACTTCATATTTGTTGTATACTCACGGTGGTGAGAGGATTGGTTTGATCCCAAGTTGTGGGAGTCAAGATTTCGTTTTACTCTCGGTTTGTGAGAGTTTGCGTAGTCCCAGGTTGTGGGATTAAGGTTTTGCGTGTTCCCGGGTTGTGGGATACACGGACATCGATTGTAGGTCGATTGCACTTGTGGGGTTTCCGCAAGTGGGCTAAAGGAAATCTCTAGCGGTTTGCTAGAGTATCCAGAGGGGATCCGGGTGTTGCAGGAGTAGGGCACCGGTAACAAGTCGGGGAGACTTGGGTGGCACCGAACCAGGATACATTGCATGTTAGCTTTGCATTCTTTCTTGTGTTGTTGATCATTTCTTGTTTTCCGTATTTGTTGGTTAAGTAGGGTTTTATTTGGCGTAAATTCCTTATAATTCTATAAAACACTATTCACCCCCCTCTAGTGTTTGTTCCTCATAGCACAGGGTCACTACAATTGGTATCAGAGCGAGGTTATAGCTATGGCAACCAACAACAACATCACACGATGCCCTCTTCCACCATATCTCCTCGGGCCCAATTATAAAAGTTGGTGTGTAAAGATGAAGGCCTATATTCAATCCATCGATAAGGATTATTGGAAGCTTGTGGAGAAGCCCTTTCGCGCACCTACCTCTTCCGAACATGAATGGACAAATAAGCAAAAAGAATTGGCGGGGAAACATCAAGAGGTAATGGATATCTTTCTTGATTATTTAACTTATGACATTCTTATGCATGTTTCCAAGGCAACAACGGCATATCAAATATGGCACATGCTAGCGGAGCAAGAAGAATCCACCTCGGAGTGTTCTTCCTCAAATGATGAAAGAGATTCATTCATGGGCTTGATGGCACGAGAGGACGACTCTAGTGATGAATCAATCGACTCAAGTGAAAGTGATAACGACGATGAAGAGGTAACAACGGATGATCTTAAAATTGAGCTTAAGCAATTATTTGATAAATATCAAAAGCTTATGCATAAATATTGTGATGCTAAGAATAAGATTGCTAGTCTCGCTAACACATCTTCATGTAGCACCTCTAACAATGACACCATTGTTGAGACACTCGCTATTGAGAAAGCAAGTTTGCTTACTCAAAATGGCATGTTGAGAAATGAGGTGGAGTCCCTCAAATCTCAACTCGATCGTGTTTCCATTGTGGATAGTAACGATCTTGAGATTGAAAATCTTCAATCTCAAAACACTTGTTTGGGCATTGAGAATGAGAATCTCAAATCCCAAGTACACGAGCTCACCACACATGCATCCATCTTGAATGCACGCACCTCCTATAGTGAAGCAACTATAGATTTAGTGAGGCCATCCTCCGGTGCATCCACGAGTGGTGTCTATAACAACTTGGGTAGTTCTACTACTAAGGAAACCACCACTCCTATTCCTCCCTCCTTTGAAAAGAAACCCACTTTGGGTGGACATCAAAGGAAGGGACATGCTTTCATGTACACTAATACACGTAGGAATGCATCCACTCCTCACATTTCTACAAATGATGGTTTTTATGGTCCATACCCACAAGCACGTGCAAACACACATTTGGGACACTCTCATGCACGTGCTCATGCTCATGCACCTTCACATTCTTATGATCACACATCACATCCACATGTGCATGTTTATTCTCATGATCATCCTCATGTATACACACCTCATATTCATCCACGTATGCATGCAACACCACACCATGGATCATATGCCCATCATCATGCTTTAGCACAACACAATGTTCCTCATGTTCTTGCTAGATCTCATATTCCTAGGCCACATGCACCACGTAGAGATCAACCTTTTGTGCATGCAACCACTAGGAAGAGGATACCCAAATCTTACACTATTTGGGGTCCGAAGAACACTAGCAATCATGCTAAGGATATGTATGTGCAATCTTATATTCATAATATTATTTTGAATGATGATTATGTTGGGAAATCACGGTCCTCTTGGACTTGGTTTCCAAAGGGTTAGTTTCCGTTAACACTTATTTGCTTGGTACCATGAGTTTATTTCCATGTTATGGGTACCAAAGCATTTGTGTTAAGAATTGATTTATTCTTTTGTTTGCATTTTGGTCTTAGATGCTCATGTTTGTTAGAAACATAAATTCATATTGAATTTGATTTCCATTGCATGATTATTTGTAAATCATTGTGTTTATGATTTTCATGTTTCAAATATTTAATATTTCTTCTTGCAACACATGCGTTGGCTCATATTCATGTTTTGTTGCAAGTGATACATGTCATGCGTTTGGATTATAATATATATATACTTATTTTTGGTACAATTGGTATATGCATGTATTTGGTTAAATATTTATCTTGTAACATGATTGCATGTTACATTAATATTGTGTGTGATTACATTAGGATATTGACCCCCCCCCCCCCCCGGCGGCTGCGCGCCGGATGTGTGCAATGATGCGAATGGGGGCGTGAGATTTAAATATTTGTAACCGCAAGCGCACGGTATTGTAGTGTGGCTTGGGGGTCGAACTCAGGGAGGCGTGGACGTGCTTGTGTCAAAGAGGATCAAAATCACCCCATGGGCGAGCTAGCCCAGATCGAATGATAGGTTGTCACGGTAAAGGAATGCAAGGTATAGACAATATGAAGGAAAAACCCGGGACTTTGGTTTCCACCCTTCGAGCGACTCTCGCCGATACGGCCTACGGGTAGGATAGCGATCGAAATTAGGGTTTAAAGGTGAGACGTTGCCTCTGAAAGTGGTACCGGCATCCCATGGGCCCGATATTTCGGTCGGTGCCCAGGATGATACGCCGGACTTCCCGGGTTCGATCAGTGGGCACTCCCGTGTCCATTAAAACTGATCGACTCCAGGAGCACTAAGCTCGCAACGATAACTCCCAACGTCTCATCCTGCCGCTCCCGCGCGCTAGAATTCGACGTCTACGCTAAGGGCATGAGCTATGGCTAGGGAGTCAACCGCCAAGTTTATTCCCCCTTGGCCCAACGGTCAAAGGCGGTCTTTTTCCTGCCGATGACAATAAAACACCCCACGTAACCGTTAGATTTCTAATCCCTATCGATTTTCGAGCCCTATGGACGCATCGGGAAGAGCCCACGAAGGGGTTTCCGCCAAAATCCCAGATTTGGGAACTACTCACACATATTTAGTAAAAAGCGATCTAAACAGAAATCGACCGTAAAAATCATGATCAGACAATAGAAATGCAATGGTAGTAAAGCAATTAAGATAATACTAAAGTTTAACAAAGATCCGAAAACTTACAAAAACTAGAAAATTACAGCCGTCACAAAATGAAGAAAACAGCAAAAAATAACCAACTCCCGAATCTGGGAAACCTAGGGTTCTATTTATAGAAAACGACATCACCCGATCAGGTGACAAGTCAACCGATCGGGTGAACCGCTTCACAGAATTACAGCGCAATGCGGGATTTCACTCGGTCAGGATGAACCGGTCGGTTGGATCTTGGATGCGGTCGGTTGGATCTTGGTGCCGACTGGGTGAGGAGACCGGTTGGATCTTCGTGTCTTGGTTGCTGAAATTCAGCTACAGGTGAACCGATCCGGTGAAGGTCACCCGATCGGTTGGCAATCAGCTTCGATTTCCAGAGAGTTTGAGCTTTTGACCCGGTCACTGAACCGACCGGGTGACTTCTCGTGAGCACCAAGCTGCGTCCGGGTGGTGCACGCGTGCATCACCCGATCGGTTGAAGATGATCAACCGATCGGGTGAGGGGCTAAAAGATGCAATCTTCATCGTTTGACCCCCCTGGATCACGCGTGACTCCTCCCATTGCTCCGGGGACACATGATATCATCGTTTCATGCCCCATATGCCAGTAAACTCCTGTAAAATACGGAAAACACGGAAAAGTGAAAGAAAACAAGAAAACACGAGAAAACGAATATAAGACGGCGGTAAAATACGGAAAAACACGGAAGAAAACGTGCGTAAATATATGAAATATAAACGCACGTCAAAATCCCCCAAGCTGAACTCTTCCTCGTCCTCGAGGAAGACGAGTGAGAGTAAGAGCTCGGCGGGGAAAAATAGAGAGAGAGAAACAGAAAACTCTATATCCCAGATCGCCCGTCAGGGCCAACAAAATCAAAAACGATACACCAAGCAAGCAAACGCTAAATCGCATCACTAAACCAATAAATACGAGTCCAGACAAGTGCCGTGGGCCCACGCGGTGAAGCGCGAGTGAGTGTGGTCGTGCGCTAGCAGTCCGTGTCACTATCTACGATGTGCGATAAAGCTCGATATACACAAATCCAGGAAATGACCCAAATATCGATTCGAATTGAATAAAGCGGTGAATATATAGTTCAAGCATGCATGAGAATAGAGAGAGAATCGAAACATATCATGCGTCGGGGACTCCACAACTAGGGTTAAGGAAATCACCACACTAAAGCCAAGATAATAGCTAAAAAGTTCCTAAGCCAAGTGTTTTCGAAACCGATGGGGGTTGAGATGATGTGGAGAAGAACACTCGGTGCAAATTCTCGCCTTCCCTTTATTCTCGGCAAGTAGGAAAATATTCACACGAGAATTTTTTTGGATTTTGGGTATTTGTATTTTTTGGCTTTTTGGCTATAAAATTTTTTTCTTTTCTTTTCTCTTCTTTTTGGGTTTTTCTTTTCTTTTCTACCTTTTTTGGATTTTTGGGATATTGGCTATACACATGTGTACTCTCCCAAGTGGGAGAACGGTACACGACGAGGGGGTTTGCACCAAGTAAAACAAAAAAGAAATCGGAATCTAAACACTTGGGCAAAGGAAACTATTCTCGCTAGTTAGAGCATGTGCTAAATGGGTTATCCTAGTCCTTAATTGTGGAATCCCGACACATGCGAAATGAAGCATTCGATATGTATATAATCATGCATACAGAAACAGGCAAGAGAAGCAAATACCGCATTATTCATATCGACTCGTGATAATCTAGGGGTCATTCCTGGACAGGTATATAAAGTAAAATCACAAAGCAGAAGCACACCAAACAGCTAGGCACGACACACGACTCACAAAAAAGCTAAGTGGACCCACGATGCGTGAAATGCAGCGGACTCGATATCCTAGGGTTAGTGAGTGTGATTATCGATGCTATGCTAGGTGTGTGTGATTTTGTGGCAATTCATCATAGGGTTCATCTCTAGGAGAAAGAGATAAAAAAGAAGAAAAGAAAAATTAAAACACGATGAAAACGACACAAAAACGAAAGAGAAAGACTCAAATGACGCACAAAGTGCGACTCCCCCAAGCTGAAGCTTGCATTGCCCTCAATGCAATAAGAGTGAGTACGGGAGGGCAATGAAAATGGGGGGAGGGGAATACGCACAGACACAAAAAGACACGAAAAACAAGAAAAACACAGATACGAAAATGAAAATAAAGAAAAATCAAAATCAAACCACACGACAGAAAAATAGAAAAAGAAAGAAAAAAGAGAAAGATGACACGACACACAAAAAATAAAACAAGCACACACACAAAAACAAAACACGACAACACACCCAAAATAGACTTCCCCCAAGCTAGACATGACAATGCTAGCAATGAGATATGAACGTGAAAGTGCAGAGATATGCAAGGGGGATGTCAAAAAAAAACAAAGTGAAATCAAAAATCAGGAGAAGGCGAATCCTCGCCCTCCTCGGAAGAGGGTGTGGCTGGGTGGTCGGGGGATGCGGGGGGTGTGCGGAGAAGTGGGGACAGAGGTGGGGGAATAGGTGCATTAGTGGTGTGAACGATGGGTAGAGTGTCGGTGGAGGTGGGTGGTGGTGGAAGGATGGCGATCAAAGCGGTGGTAGAAGGGATAGAAATGGGGGGAGAAGACGTGATGGTGAAGGTAGTGGGTGGTGGTGGGAGAGATTTGGAGCGCACCGGCAATTTCTTACGGCGCGCATATGAAGTGACGGTGGAGAAGGGAGGAGGTGGTGTGGGGGCGACGGAAGTGGTCGTGGGAGGAGAAGTGGATACCGGGATGGGAATAGATATGGGTGGGGGAGATGATCGCCTAGGTGGGGGTGGGGGAGGTGGGGATGGGTGGGATGGTGGAGGAGAAGAATGTTGTGGGGGAGGTGATGGAGGTGGGGATGTGTGGGAGGGTGGAGGAGAAGATCGTCGAGGTGGTGAAGGTGGTGGTGGTCCGTGGATGTGAGTGAGAAGGCGAAGAATGGCGGCCACGTTCCTCTCAAGTGCGAGGAAGCATGGGTGAGTGAGAAAGGAGGACGGTGATGGGTCCGAGGGGGCAGAGGACATGGCAAGATCACGGAGGGCTGCGACCTCCCTCTCGAGAGCAAGACGGGCAGAGACCTGGCGACGACCAAAGGAAGTGGACTGACGTGAGGCGGAAATGGTGCCGGCAGGTGATGTGGAAGTAGTGCCGGCGGCAGTGGTCATGCCGGCACTGGACACAAGGCCAGAGATGGCCGCAAAAAGGTGCTCAGAAGTGATGGGGCCAGGAGCAGAAATAGGGTGACTCGGGCCAGCCCCGATATCTCCCCGGGACGCAGGAATATCCTGCTCGCCTAAGTGGGTTGCAGGGGAAGGTGGTCTGCGTGCGTCCGGGGGAAGGAAAGGAAGGTGCAACCCCGCAAGAAACTCGGGATCGGGCGGAAAAGTCCAATCCGCCACGATAGCAACAGTCATGCGAGTGGGGTTGGGGAGAATGGTGTAGGGGCGAGGGGGTGGCCGTAATTGAATTCGAAACGACCATCGGGGCGGGGCCTAATCATATGAATGTGCCGCAGGACGTCAAGATCTAGACGTGTGGGTCCTGCGGCAGTAGGAAGATTTTGGGGGATGGGAATGTTAAACTGTGGGGAGGAAACAATAATAGTGATAATGCCCCCACAACAGATCTTGCCCTTCCTGGCCCTGCTAATCTCGAGAAGCTTGTAAACAAGCCAATCGCCAGCATGAACAGGGACAGTAGGGGCCCTAAAGCTAACTCCATCATCATCACGAACAAAGGGGAAAGTCATGGCCCAGAGGATAAAAAGATCGGGGATAGTCACGGTGCCTGACTCATCCCGCGGGAAAAATGCAGAGGATATGATCCTATGGGCCAGACGAAATATGGGATGGATGATGGAGGAGGCCTTGGCCTTACCCCGGGGATAGCGAGGGAGTATGGTGAGGCGGAACCAAAAGTTATCGACGTCAAATTCCGGGGGATATCCGTAGTGTCGGATAGCGTCATTCCCAAGAATAGGGAAACCAAATATATCACAGATGGTATCCAGGTTGGTGCGGATGGTTTGGTTACGCACCCGGAAAGTGACGGTCGACCCCGACTCACAAACGAGGGAGGAAAGGAATTCTAGGGTGAGTGACGGGTAGGATACCGCAGAGGCATTCAGGAAGGCCAACCAACCAAGGTTAGCAAAAAGAGTCTCGACCTCGGTGAAGACACCGAGGTCGACGAGTGATTGGGTGTGGGCAAACGTGGTTGATAGATGCCCCCAAGTATTTAGTCTGTGGTAGAAGTCTTTCTGCTCTTGGTTCCTAAATAGGTACCCATGCGGGCCCAACATGGGGTCCACAGGGGGAATGATAGGCGGGGGAGGGGCTAGTGTCAGCTCACGTGTGTGGGGAGGAGGACGTGTTTGTTTACGTCTCTTTTGAGATGGTTCCTCCTCCCGCAAAATACCCTTCCCCTTGTCTCTCTCACGGGCCATGTGTGCGAGTGAGTGATGCAAATGAGTGCAAAGTACTATCAAAGTGCACACATACGAACAACCAAGCAAATTAAATATCTAGGGTAAAAATTGAAATTTGAGAAGTGGAGCGAAGTTACCCGTAGAAATTCGAGCTCCTCGCTTGTAGATGACCCAATGCCGTGCAATGGGAGAAGTGTGGAGCCGCGGCACTCTTTTTCAGAAAAAAATTCGAAAGTGGGGGTGGATGTTGGGAATTAGGGCTAGAAAAATGCGAAATAGGGAGGGAGAGAGAGAGAGAGAGAGAGAGAGAGAGAGAGAGAGAGAGAGAGAGAGATGGAGAAATGCAAGGGGGAGGTGGAGAGAGGGGGTAATGGAGGAGTGGAGGAAGTGGGAGGGGAGTTTTCGGCCGTTGGGAGAAGTCGGAAGGCGAAACGACGGCGAAGAACTCGATCGGGCGGAGGGGCTGTGAACGGGTGGATCGAAGGATATTTATAGGGTTTAAGTCGAACCGATCGGGTGAGAAGTCACCCGATCGGTTGACTTTAGGTCGGAATTTTTGGCTGAAAAAGTGCTACAGGCGAACCGGTCGAGTGATAACTCACCCGATCGGTTGGCCGCTCCACAGATTTTCCCGAAAGTTTAGGGTTTCTCACCCGGTCCCTCAACCGGTCTCGCTTCTTGTCACCCGATCGGTTGACAAATCCCTGAAATTTTCCCGAGAGTTTCCCCAGGTCACCCGGTCTGTTCACCCGGTCTCTTCTTTCTTCACCCGGTCGGTTCATTCAGTTACTGATACGGCTGTTAGCTGATACATCCCAACCGATCGGGTGAGTTATCACCCGATCGGTTGAGGTCTTGTTTTCAGCAAAAACCCAAAAATCGCCTAAGTTCCACGACGGAAGTTCTTGCGGCTGGATTTATTTATAAAAATAGATAAAATAAAGCTAAAAATAATCCTAAAAATTGAAACAAAAGTTTAGAGCATGGGTTGCCTCCCATGAAGCGCTTTTGTTTAACGTCGTTTAGCTCGACGCCCGTTGATGATGTTCATGGTGGGCGATACGGGTGATGCCCAAAATCCGGCATCTCTTCAACTCCAGAGCTTGTGGCTATTGGCGTAGTCGGCGGCTGTAAGAAGATTTGCTCAACTACCCTCCCTTTGTCGACAGGATCCGGGGGCTTCTCCCTCAAATTGGCGTCTACCGCCATCTTTTTCAGGATCCGGACCTCATCACCGGTGAGGTCCATGGGTTCTTTCCCTTTTCTCCTCGTAGGAGGAGACTTAGGGAATCCGGGAGGGATCACATGTCGCGCGACCGCCTCATTAGCAACTTCATTCTTTGGGGAGCCAACTTGCTCTCCAAGGTCCCCCAAGCTATCGGGGGGATTCCTCGAGAGCACTTCCCAGGCACTTGTTTCAACAGCTCTATCTTCTTCGTTCTCCAGCATACTGATACTAGGATCGTCCGGGGGATTTGGATGCTTCATCGACAAGCCTAAGTCAAATTCGACTCTTTCTTGGCCCACATTGAGGGAAAGCTTCCCATTCTTCACGTCTATCAAAACTCCGGCGGTTGCCATAAAGGGCCGTCCAAGGATAATTGGGGTATGCTTGTCTTCCGGCATGTCCATCACCACAAAATCAACCGGCACTTGTACTCCTCTCACATCGACGGGGAGGTCGTCCACTACTCCCACCGGGTACTTGACCGAACGGTCAGCAAGTTGTAATGTCATGCCGGTGGGCTCTAAGTCTCCCATCCCTATTCTCTTGTACAGCGATAGGGGCATTAAGCTGACGCTCGCTCCTAGATCGACGAGCGCCCTCTGGATTTGCACTTCCCCAATAGAGCAAGGGATGGAGAAACTTCCTGGGTCCTTGAGCTTGGGCGGATTTGCGCGCTGAATGAGGGCGCTGCACTCCGCCGTTAACACGACCTTCTCTTTTCTAGATCCCCGTGTCACCAAGTCTTTCAGAAATTTGGCATATGAGGGAATTGTCTCGATGGCCTCGAGGAAGGGGATTTGTAAGCTCAAATCTTTCACCATGGCAAAGAATTTGCCATACTTCTCATCGATTTTGGCTTTGGCAAGCCGTTGTGGGAAAGGCACAACGGGCTTGAACACTCTTAGGTTCCCTTCCTCATCCTTCTTCTTCTCCTCTCTATGAACTCCCTCCGGAGTAGTTGGCTTTGGTGACGAAGCACCGTCGTCATTTAATTTCTCAGTTGGTCGTTCCACGACCAACGGTGCTTCCGGTTCTTTGGGGGGCTCTCTCGTAGGTATTTGCGTTCCGCTCCTCAAGACGATGGCGGACACGTTCTCATGCTCATGTGTGAGCGCCAAGGTCCGATTTACCCCCTAGGGTTCACCTCAGGCTGTGGCGGTAATAAATTCTGCGGTCTCTGAAGGTTCGCCACTTGCAACCCCAGCTGGGTCACCTGATCAGTGAGGACTCTTTGTCCCATCTCCAGTTTCAGATTTATCTTCTCCTGATTGGCGATGTATTGAGTCAGGAGGGACTCAACCGGAGAAATGGCCCTCTGCTGGCCGTATTGCTGCTGGGTGGGCTGCTGATTCCTAGGAGCATACTGTTGATACTGTGGTGGAGGTTGTTGCTGCTGAAATTGCTGCTGCTGAAACTGCTGCTGGGGCCTAGCCGGCTGATATATCTGCTGTTTGCTTCCGGCTGTTGATAAGGCGCTCGGTAGCTAAGGTTGGGATGATTCCGGTTGTTGGGAGAGTAGGCCGGGTTGGAGTTGGTTCGTGGTGGAAAAGGCGCATTCCCCGTAGGATTGTAAAATAATGCGCTCGCCTGATCCAACGGTGGTGAGATGTCACCACCGTCGAACTCTCCAAAAACTTCGGATTCCACCGCAGCAATCTGTTGTGTACCGGCGCCACCGGCGCCTACCATCAATGCGGAGATCTGGGTCGACAGCAAGTCAAACTTGCTTGACAATTTGTCGACGTCTTCGACTCTATGGATGCCCCCAGATCTTGGTGTGGCTCTCTCGTCACACCATCGCTCGTTGTTAGATGCCATATTTTCCAGAATCTGTCCGGCATCTTCTTCGCTTCTTGACATGAAGGACCCTCCAGCCGCGGCGTCCATGGAAGATTTTAAATCGTCCCTCAACCCATTATAAAACAGATTTATGATCTGCCACTTGGGGAGCTCATGGTGGGGACATCTTCTCTGCATCTCCTTGTATCTCGTCCAAGCTTCATGCAAGGACTCGTGGCTGGCCTGGGAGAAGGAGGAGATCTCACTCCTCAGCTTCATGGTCTTCCCCGGGGGAAAGAACTTCGTCAGGAAAGCATTTGAGAGCTTCTCCCAGGTGTTGAATGTATTCGGGTCCTTCCCCCTAAGCCACAGTTTGGCCTTATCTCGCAAGGAGAAGGGGAACAGCTTCAGTCGGATCGCCTCAGTTGTGACACCGTTTATCCAGAAGGTGTCACATTTCTCCAAGAAGGAGTCTAAATGCTCAATCGGGCTCTCCATGGGTGCACCCGAAAATTGATCCTGCTGGATCCACGTCACCAAAGATGGCTTAAGCTCGAAGCTTTGAGCCGTAATAGCTGGAGGACGGATGGCGGAGGTGGACTCGATAGATGGCATCGAGTACTCCAGCAGAGACTTGTGAGGTGGGGTGTTCTCCCCCATGGCTTCAGGATCCTCTCTTCTTCGCTTCTCGGCGGCCAAACGCCTTAGGGTGGCGTTTATCTCTGGATCAACGGGGATCAAGTCGTCGAGACTTCTTGAACTCCTGCGCATGAAAAACAACAAACACCCGTGAAGCGAAAAGTGGGAAAGAAACAGATAAGATAAGAAATAAAAATAAAAATAAAAATAAAAATAAAAATAAGAAAATAAAAAGGAAAAAGAAGAATGCGAAAATTATCGCGAGGTAGGGATGTGAGCTAGACACAAGGGTTCATGAAATCCAAAAATAACAAGCACGTTGCCTCCCCGGCAACGGCGCCATAAACTTGACCCGCCCCCCGGCGGCTGCGCGCCGGATGTGTGCAATGATGCGAATGGGGGCGTGAGATTTAAATATTTGTAACCGCAAGCGCACGGTGTTGTAGTGTGGCTTGGGGGTCGAACTCAGGGAGGCGTGGATGTGCTTGTGTCAAAGAGGATCAAAATCACCCCATGGGCGAGCTAGCCCAGATCGAATGATGGGTTGTCACGGTAAAGGAATGCAAGGTATAGACAATATGAAGGAAAAACCCGGGACTTTGGTTTCCACCCTATCGAGCGACTCTCGCCGATACGGCCTACGGGTAGGATAGCGATCGGAATTAGGGTCTAAAGGTGAGACGTTGCCTCTGAAAGTGGTACCGGCATCCCATGGGCCCGATATTCCGGTCGGTGCCCAGGATGATACGCCGGACTTCCCGGGTTCGATCAGTGGGCACTCCCGTGTCCATTAACACTGATCGACTCCGGGAGCACTAAGCTCGCAACGATAACTCCCAACGTCTCATCCTGCCGCTCCCGCGCGCTAGGATTCGACGTCTACGCTAAGGGCGTGAGCTATGGCTAGGGAGTCAACCGCCAAGTTTATTCCCCCTTGGCCCAACGGTCAAAGGCGGTCTTTTTCCCACCGATGACAATAAAACACCCAACGTAACCGTTAGATTCCTAATCCCTATTGATTTCCTAGCCCTATGGACGCATCGGGAAGAGCCCACGAAGGGGTTTCCGCCAAAATCCCAGATTTGGGAACTACTCACACATATTTAGTAAAAAGCGATCTAAACAGAAATCGACCGTAAAAATCATGATCAGACAATAGAAATGCAATGGTAGTAAAGCAATTAAGATAATACTAAAGTTTGACAAAGATCCGAAAACTTACAAAAACTGGAAAATTACAGCCGTCACAAAATGAAGAAAACAGCAAAAAATAACCAACTCCCGAATCTGGGAAACCTAGGGTTCTATTTATAGAAAATGACATCACCCGATCGGGTGACAAGTCAACCGATCGGGTGAACCGCTTCACAGAATTACAGCGCAATGCGGGATTTCACCCGGTCAGGATGAACCGGTCGGTTGGATCTTGGATGCGGTCGGTTGGATCTTGGTGCCGACCGGGTGAGGAGACCGGTTGGATCTTCGTGTCTTGGCTGTTGAAATTCAGCTACAGGTGAACCGATCGGGTGAAGGTCACCCGATCGGTTGGCAATCAGCTTCGATTTCCAGAGAGTTTGAGCTTTTGACCCGGTCACTGAACCGACCGGGTGACTTCTCGTGAGCTCCAAGCTGCGTCCGGGTGGTGCACGCGTGCATCACCCGATCGGTTGAAGATGATTGATCGGGTGAGGGGCTGAAAGATGCAATCTTCGTCGTTTGACCCCCTGGATCACGTGTGACTCCTCCCGTTGCTCCGGGGACACATGATATCATCGTTTTATGCCCCATATGCCAGTAAACTCCTGCAAAATACGGAAAACACGGAAAAGTGAAAGAAAACAAGAAAACCCGAGAAAACGAATATAAGACGGCGGTAAAATACGGAAAAACACGGAAGAAAACGTGCGTAAATATATGAAATATAAACGCACGTCAGATATGGGTTACAATAATTTGAATTTAGTTTGTTAAATTTGTTGCCTAACCCATAGGATCCAAAAAGGTTTTTGGATACCAAAATTATGTTTTCTAGGTTCAATCCACATTGGGATACCAACTCTACCAACTCCTTGATTTGTAAAGACTTTCATTCAAATGGAGTTGATGGTGCTTAAGCGATGCACCAAAGTAGGGGGAGCTTAATGTTGTAAGTATATTCTTACATTTGGTAT
Organism: Scilla litardierei; assembly: GCA_030789695.1. Taxonomy (NCBI): domain Eukaryota; kingdom Viridiplantae; phylum Streptophyta; class Magnoliopsida; order Asparagales; family Asparagaceae; genus Scilla; species Scilla litardierei. The sequence goes on from CM061142.1 coordinate 44,741,216, forward strand.
CCATGTGTCTTGGATGCATGTAGATATCACTTTGTGTTTGAGACTATCTCATGCATATCCTATGTTTGCATATTGTATATCTTGTATGTCATCCATGTCTATGTATTTCATGTGTGTCAAATTCTTGACTTGTGTGCATTGTGTATTCATAATCCTTACTCTTTTGTCTATTCGAGGATTATTTATAACATGTGGCTTAAAAATTCTCATGTTAGAACTAATGTTCATTTGCATGTTTCACACACGGGACACACTTATATTTATTCCTCTTCACAAGCGTGAATCCCAACTTCCTACTCATGCCTCTAGACAACCTCTTAAGAATCCCAAATCACTATCTTTTGGATTCCTAAGATTGTTTCTAGGCATGGTATGAACACACATATAGAATCGTATATTAGGAATGAAATATTCTCTTGCGACTTATATTGCGTTTCATTGCTTAGGTACCATGCTTGTATGATTACTTTTTGTACCCATATATATATATATATGTGTGAGTTCGTCCACTACTCCCAAGTTTGCATAGTTTGTATGATTTTGTGGGAGTATGACATGTTTGATTGATATCATGTCATTTTCATTTATATGTCATTGCATTTCATTCAAATTATGTTATGCAAATAAATTAGTTGATTTCTCTAACCTTTGGTGATTTATTATCAATTTGCATCTTCCTATCTTGTTGATATGCCAAAGGGAAGGAGAAATTTGGTTTTGAAAATTAATACTTTATGCTTCTCATGCACACTCTTTGTGGTATTACTTTTCATGCCTTCCTTCAATATGTGTTGTGCCGTGAATGTTTATTTTGTGCACATGTGCATATTGAACGGGGAATCTTTCTTGCATACACTATTGTATTAGATGTGTGTATTAATAATGATGTTGCTTGACTAAATCATATGCATAGGAATTATTAGTATAGGTGTATCTAATTTCTAATGATTGAGAATTGTTAATTCCTTATACGCATGATTTTCATGATTTTAATAACTCTTATCAATGCATGTCATGCATTTCTTTCGATGAGTGTTATTTACAATTGGTAAATGATTGGTTATTGGACTACTTGATTTTGTTCATTAACCTATTGGATCCAAAAAGTTTTTGAATACCACCAATTGTCGAATTGACAGATTGTTGTGCAAGATGCCTACCCTACACATTCCTTGGTTTACAAATGATGGATCAATTCAAAGGAAAGGATGGTGCATTTGAGATGCACACATTTAGGGAGATATAAATGGTTATAAGTATGTGTTTTGCACAATTGGTATTTTAATATATTGGTTTTGACTACCATGTTTTCAATTGGTAGTTTAATATATTCGATTTGTGTAATATAGCATACTTCTTCATTAGCTCATTCTTGTCACACCCTCATGAAGATTGTGTGTTTATGTGACTACCTTGTAAATGAATTGGTTAGTTGTTTATTGATATTCATATCTTTGGAACACGTTGTCATTACACATCGCATTCCTCACATGCATGCTTCTTTGTGAAGATTGTTAAGTATTATGGATATGATACCTGATGTGTATGACATGCTTGTTTGTTTATTAGATTGTTTTAAGTATGTCGATCTTAAGATTCATTGCTGCTTTGATTCTACAACTTGTACCCAATTCTCATTGATGACTATATTCATGGATTATTTAGACCATATCATGATCTGTCATACCATTCTAATAGAATCTTTCATTTCTTTATGGCATGCTATACTTCATCACGTTATACATAATTCATGCCATGATTAATATTAATGATTTAGGATCTGTATGCATATTTGTTCATTGTATCACCACACATCTCATACTTCTCTTATAATTTGTATGATTATCTTTATGAGACGTATTGATATGATTTGGGGTGATCAATGTATGTTACTTGTCATTTTAATTACTTCATGACTGATGTTTAGCTATAATTTTATTCTAGAGATCTTTCATGTCTATATCTAAATCTTTCATGCATGATATTTTCACACGTGATATAACATTTATTCATATTAGTTAGTGATCTTCAAGCTATATTTCTCACTATGTCATCTCTCATCTCACGCTCATTTTTAATGCTATTTTGATGAGATGTTAGAGATAACTTGTGCTTTACACGATCACATAAGCTTTATATTGTGTTTGATGATATGTATATTCTGACATAGATATTCTTCCATGAATATATCTTGATGCAATATGACTCCTTTGATGCTACCTCCGATTATATTGTGCTTACATAAGTCTTTTTATTCTATTCGCACAATTGGTATGCATGCATGCGATGTTCATGATAATTTTATTCGTTTATGTCCTACCTTGTGACTTTGATAGTAGACTATCTTCATGCCTTTGCTCAAAAGATGTTTTGTCACATTATGCTTCATGTTGTATCCTTTGTGATAATTGAGCTAGGATGAGATCTTTTCTCTATTTGTTCACTTGGTTTCTTTTTCAAGTGTTGTCATGATCTTGACATTTTGTGCCTACTCTGCATACTTTGTTAGACTACATTTGGTATCATATCTACATATCATATTTACATTTGGTATCATATTTACAATTGTTAGACTATTGATATTGGATATCATCTTTACATGCTCATGGCATTCCATGCTTATCTTTGACTCAATATGTGAGTATCTCTTCTAGAATGCATGCTAGTACTATGGTTCTTTTGAACATTGTTTCAATAAGTGTCATAGTGTACTAGATTTGTGTATGCCATACGCTTTATGAAGTTACTATCTCTATTTTGGCATAACACTTTTGCATAATATAGATATTTGATATTCATTTTCATTGTGTCACCTTGTCACCCCACATCGCACACTTCACTTATATTTGGTATGCTTACTTTTGGAGATGCTTTGTGGAGGTTAGCTGGAGATACTTTTGGAGATGATTTGGTATGTCTACAATTGATTTCTCATGCCATTATACTTAATTTGTGTTCTTATTTTATAACATAACTTTGTACACATTGTTAAGAATTTCTATAGTAACCATGTGTATGAAAACATATTGATTAAATTGAGGGTGATTACATTTGGTATTGATTATATTGATTAAATAGATTTGCTTGCATGACAAAATAGAATTGTTTTCCATGCACTAAATTATGCTTGATATATCTTGCCAAGTATACAATTGGTATCACAGGACAGTCTATCACATTATGCTTAATGTTATATATTTTGTGATAATTAAGTTTGTCTGTGTACTTAACACTATTTAATCACTTGTTTTTCTTTCACAAGTGATATCATGATTTTTGCATTGTCACTTTTCTAACACTGCTCACACTACTCTTTACAATTAGTATCTATTGTAATCTTTTATCGCATATGCTTATTGCTTATCTTTTTGTGATAATTGAGGGTGGTTGAGTTGTTTTTGGATATGTGCTCTTGCAATTGATATCTTTATTTCGATATCCAGTTTTCAATTGGTAACTTTACATTAGAGAACTTTACAATTTGGTAACTTTACAATTGTTATACCTTTATGTTTTCCACTCTATTATTGCATTTGTTGTTTCTATACCCCATATCTTTTTGTTAATGACAAAGGGGGAGAGAAATAAACAAAGATGTGCTTATTAAATGTTGAGTGTTAAACAATAACTTGAATCATATAGACTTTAGTATTTGATCGTTCATGTATATGATTCAGGGGGAGCATTGGTGATTACCTTGGTTTATATTGATTACATCATACATATATTGGTAATCATGCTCATGTTTATGATGTGTATCACCTATATGATGTGTATTGTGTATGCATATTATTTCGGTCATTCATGCGATATATACACAACCTCATGTGATACACACTTTTAACTGCTGAATGATGCTATTGATTATTGATATTAACTTGATTGGCATCATTGCAGGGGGAGTAAGTATATTTAATGCACAATTATTTGTTTTGTTTATATTTGGGTTGTCATCATCAAAAAGGGGGAGAATGTTGAGTATTGGACTCTCCACCTTGATTTTGATGATGATCAAACACAAATCATTGTGACTAACTCTTGTGATTACAGTTAGCTAAATAGTCACCAATTAGATTCAAGAAGATCAAAAGTGACTACACGTGTTGATTCAAGTGGAGGACTTGGTATATCAACAAAGGTGAAGCATTGGCTTGAAGAACTCAAAGGCTACATCAAACCTCAAGCCAATGGCATCAACAAATGATTGGAGATTCAATCCAAAGAGAAGAAAGGAATGGATGAGTCAAAAGCTTCGAAGACTATGACGTTCAAGACTCAAGACCATGAAGATTTATGGAGATCGTCGCCAAAGTAATTTGTTCATCTCAAGCGACGTCCTAAGACTTCTTCAGAACGCGTGATCGTTGTGCCTGGAGCTTTGTTGAAGCTCAAGGAGTATTCATGAAGTCAAGGGATTTGGATTCTCCATGTTGAAGCTTCATAGACGGTTCGTTATGTTATTTATATTGTCTTCTAGCTTCGGTTTAGTAGAATGTTAAGCCTTGAGTAGTACTTGCCTAGAAATCTTCATAACTTTCATATCTTATCTCTAGGATTGCCTTAGAAGCCATTAGAAACTTTCCCGTAGCCTATCGTTTCATTTCACGGCTTCATATGCATCTTAGTTGGTTCAAGAAGAAGAACCAACCGACTAGATGACGATCTAATCGGTTGGGAATCCTTCTTGAACCGACTAGATATCCTTGCTTGATTCAGCCCATTCACTGTTGGTCAATTAGTCGGTCCAAGAAGGTTCACCGACCGACTAGATGACGATTTAGTCGGTTGAAAATCCTTCTCAGACCGACTAGTTATCCTAATCAATTCTAGACCATTTATTGACCAATTAGTCGGTCCAAGAAGGTTCACCGACCGACTAAATGACGATCTAGTCGGTTGGTGTCTCTTCTCAGACCGACTAGTTTTCCTTGTGAAATTCGACCTTTGTACTGTTGACCAGTTAGTTGGTTCATGAAGGATGGTTAATGCATTAAAAGTCAATCTAGTCGGTCCAAGAAGGTTCACTGACCGACTAGTTGTCAATCTACTCGGTTGATGATCCTTCTTAGACCGACTAGTTCTTACCCATATTTCACCAACTTCTCTGTCAACCATCTAGTCGGTCCAAGAAGGTTCACTGACCGACTAGTTGCCAATCTAGTCGGTTGATGATCCTTCTTAGGCCGATTAAGCAGCTTCAGAATAGAGCCATTGGAGCATTAAATGCCATGAATTTTGTGACCGTTTTCTCTCTTCTCTATATAAGTTTGGGTGCTTCTAACCAGGGATCCAAGGCTGAAATTAGAGACATTTTCACACCTTTAAGAAGATCCATTCAATTCCAATTCCAAGCTCTCTCATCTCTCAAGAATATCTCTCTTTCTCTTTGAGCACTAATTTCTCAAGAGAGATTCTCATTTCTTGTGAGCTTCTCAAGCTAATAGCTTGATTCCAAGTCACCAACTCCTCCCTAGCCATCTATTGATGCTCATCTTGGTGGAGCTAGGGTTTGGTGATCTCATCTTCCTCAAAATCCATTCTTGCCCCAAATTGGTAAGTATTTCTCAAGGCATAGGATTTTGTGGTAAGAAGTTTTATATTTCATTCTTTATACTTCATACTTGTTGTATACTCACGGTGGTGAGAGGTTTGGCTTGATCCCAAGTTGTGGGAGTCAAGATTTCGTTTTACTCTCGGTTTGTGAGAGTTTGCTTAGTCCCAGGTTGTGGGATAAAGGTTTTGCGTGTTCCCGGGTTGTGGGATACACGGACATCGATTGTAGGTCGATTGCACTTGTGTGGTTTCCGCAAGTGGGCTAAAGGAAATCTCTAGCGGTTTGCTAGAGTATCCGCAGGTGATCCGGGTGTTGCTGGAGTAGGGCACCGGTAATAAGTCGGGAAGACTTGGGTGGCACCGAACCAGGATACATTGCATGTTAGCTTTGCATTCTTGCTTGTGTTGTTGATCATTTCTTGTTTTCCGCATTTGTTAGTTAAGTAGGGTTTTATTTGGCGTAAATTCCTTATAATTCTATAAAACACTATTCACCCCCCCTGTAGTGTTTGTTCCTCATAGCACAGGGTCAATACAGAAGTGGGACCCAACGTTGGAAGAACCTAGGTCGGGTGATGGATGTAAATGACTATGCGATGCTCGATCGACCCTTGATCAGCTTGTACGTCGATCGTTTGAGGTTGAGAAGCTCGAGAACGACCCTAGCAGGAGATGGAGACTCATTGATCTACACCATAGAGACAGGTTAGGGGGGCCGGATCTGGGTTTCGACTCAAATTCCCTCCGATGCTTAAGTTAGTATGGGAACTTAAGGAAGAGAGGGAGCTTAGTGCAGCTGAGATCGACCTGCAGAGGTTCGTCTCAGATCTGGCTGCAGAGTTCTTTGTCTTATATCTCGTACCTTGAAATTGGACACCTTTACCCTTGTCCTTTTGTCCATTTATAGGTTGTTCCTCTTTGATTGTGTGTAACCGTCTCTCATTGCTTCGGGCACGATCACCTTCGGAATTTGAGATAACGGCTGCCCATTTCTCGGCCCCATTAATCTCCCCTTGAATATTAGCGCTAGCATAGCGGTCGAACGATCCATTCGTCTGACTCGACAGTACCCCGCTATGAGCGACGGGTATCGGGTTAAGGGTGCCAAATGGGTCGGGTATGCGGATACTCCAGCAGGATCTGTACCCGTGCACTAACAGATACCAATTGTAAGGATCGTCTTAGCCTTGTAATACTAACACCAACACACTAGGGGGGATAATGTAATGGCACAATTTGCGTATTTAAAAATTAAACTTGCAAATGCGAAATTATAAATGCAAGAGGAATTTAAACACCACAAAAATCCAAATGCAAACATAAGATTTTACCCTAGTTCTCCAAACTTGGGTACGTCCAGCCACACTAAATATTCACTATAATTCCCACAAAGAGAAGTGAATACAATCCCACAAAAAAATACATTGCACAGAGGATTTTGTCCTACATAAGAACCTAACCAACCCTACACAAGGGTCAAACTCCCACTCAGAGAATTACTAACTCCCACAAAGAGAATTTGGGTTAGTCCTACACTATGACACCAAACTCCCACAAATAGAGTAACTCCCACAAAGAGAGTATCTAATTCCCACAAAGAGAGTATCTAATTCCCACAAAGAGAATTAGGGTTTCAAGAAAAAAATGAAACAAATAAACTCTTACCTATGCCTTGAGATGAACTTACTCATATGAAGATGAAGGCATAGAAGAGGATAACCAAGTGCTTGAGATTTAGCTTGATCGCACTTGGATGATTTCCCTTGAGCTTGACTTCAATGCATGAAGGAGAGAATGAGCACTAAGAGGGAAATGAGAGAGTTTGAGAGTGGCTTAATGATTCTCAAATGATCTTCAATAGTTTCAAGAAGTTCTAATGAACTCAGCCTTCTCCTATATATTGGAAGCCAAAAGAAACTCTCAAACCCAAAGAAAAACCCCAAAATAATAAATCTGCAACGGCTAGAATTTGGCAGTTTACGGCACAGACAGTCGACTGCTGAACAACTGACAGTCGACTGGTCAACGGCTATTAAATTCCCAACTGCTATAATCTGAGCCAAGACAGACGACTGTAGAAGACTACACATGCGCCTGTAAATGAGCAGGCACCTATATAACCTTCAGCAGGCGACTGTCACTTGGGATGGAACCGGAGCTATAAAATGCAACTTTCGTACTAGCGCCTTCAGACGATAGATGACCATTTCACAGGCGCCTGTAATTTGACATGCGACTGTAATTACTTCATCAGTCGACTGACTTGCAAAGTGGGATGAAACACAGAAAATGCAAGTTGTGCAGAGACGACTGTAGAACAATTCACAGGCGCCTATTGGAAGACAAACTTCAGTCGACTGTTCCAAAAGCTCAAGTAAGAGTCAATAAAAAGGTTGACTTGAGCTGTGCATACCAGTCGGCTGTAGAAGGCTGGGCAGGCGCCTGGAATCACTCAGTCGCCTATCATGCCTTTGTCAGTCGACTGTTGGAGAGCTAAAAACTCCAGTTTGAGTTTAAGGCATAGTGAACCTATTGGGATGATTTATATGATAATCCTAAGGCTCACTAAGATGGAAAATGCATATGCATGAATGAGTTAATCCATCTATTCAGGCATTACATTAATCCTAGACTCAAAAAGAGAAAAGCAATAAATGAAATATTACATTGATTACATTGATTCCCTTAGAGTCTATGGCTTAAACCTTGATGCTCTCTATCACCTCCAAGCTTTGGCACCTCTCGAGTCCAAGCTTTGGCAATGCTCCTCTTGATGTCCATCCTTGCACCAAGCATTTAGTATCCAAAAGTGATATTCTTCAATTGATAACTAAGAGACTAAAACATGAGAGACATTAGCAACAATATAATGTTGTGATCATCATCAAAACAATATTGGTATGAAACACCAATACCTAACAAACATTGCATGTTTTACCCCATACTTGTAGTTATTTTACGCATAATATTTGCTTAATTTGACTCTAATACATGTATTTCTTCACTATCATTCAATATTAGAGCTTATCATCTGTTTATATGCAACTTTTGATCTTTATGACCTAATTTTTGGCTTCTCTCTTATTTTTTAGTCGAAGATGGCGATCTTTCAGCTCCAAGGTTTTCTAAGCTCGGTGCTATTTTCTACATTTTCTCAAAGATAGGGCAGTGTATGGTAAAATTGGCACGAACGTGCCACGTTTGGCACAGACGTGCCAGTAGGTAGAACATCCAGATTTTTGTATAGTTACAATGCACGGTCGTGTCAGAAACGAGATAACCATGCCAATACGCAGATTTGAGTTTTGTGCTGTTTTTGAAACCCAATCGGGTTGAGACTCTTGGGGGATATAGATACTCGTTTGTAAATATGAAAACAGACATTTTCTTATAGGTTTTTATGTTGTTATTTCTGCTGCTACTCTTTTGTTTTTGGGAGATACTTTGTGCAACTCTTTTGTGAATTGAAGATCGAAGACTCTAAAGTTCTACTTCCTTTATCAATCAATAAGTTTTCTCTTCCCTTTCTCTTTTTTTGATGATGTCTCATATTATTTGCTTGATTATTCTTGATATGAATTGTGAGTAAGTCTCTTATCTAGGGTTGAGTTCAATCCTATCATGGATTGAACTATATTGATCTCTATTTTCTCAAATTAATGAACTTTATGATTAGGGTTTTGTCATGTATGTGCTAATTATTAATTTTGCCTTTGAAATTGCTTTTAAATCTTAACGATCAACGAAACTTTGGGGTTTGATTTGATGAATATCGAGCGCTAAATTAATGTCTACTCATTTAAAATTATCAACGATCGTTGGATTTTGAATTAGAGATCCTTGACAATGGCTAAAGTTTTCCTACAAAAATAGGCGAGAACGGATGTTGGCAATCTATTTGTTGTTGGTTCTTAATGCGTTTATTGTGTTTTGATTGCCACGCCAGTAGGTACCATCTCATGATAGATATGCCTTTTACGCTTCGACAGAAGGTTATAGGAATTGATTAAAAACAATAATCTCACCCTATCGTTAGTTCAATGATTTGGTTTTGACATCATTTTTTCACTCAATTCATGATAGTGTGGATACTTAACTTTCGCATTTTCTCATATTGATATTCTTCTTTATTATTATCTTATCACTTGATTGGAATTCGCATAGCTAACTCGTAATCTAGAATTTGCTGGTACTCAATCATTAAGCTCATTGACATCGACCTGTTTGTGTTTGTGCTACGATAACCACGTACGCTTGTGATAATTTATAGACTCAACAAAAGCCCATGCCCTTGTGTCCTCGTTGATTAGAAGAGCGTAATTTGCAACGCCCATTTCCGGCCCATCTAGGATAATGTGTTGTACCATCAATGAAGTAGGCCTTAGCCCCATTGGCCCACGCTGAATCCTTATTGGTGGGCCCCAACAAGTACCAAACTAAGAATGGACCACATGGGCTGCTCATTTCAAATGGCCCATATCTCAGTTCTAATTCCAGTGACCCCAGTCTCATAAAATAAGGTATCCTTAACTCCAAAAAATGAAAAAACGAAAATAATAAATAATAAATACCATATAGAGCCCAAAAATTTCCCATTTAAGGAATCAATTCAACCGCCATTAAATTCACAATCAAACCCACCTCCTGGTAAAATTCAATTCAAACCTCTCTCAGAGCAACTCCAACGGGTATCTCTTCAATTTGGAGTCGGCAAAATGCAGCCACTCTCATTGATTAAACCCACAGCCCCACCCACCGCCCCTTCTCACTCACAATCGAAAACAGCAAGCAAAAAAGAGAAATTTAATGCCAGAAGGCCTTGAATGACCATGTCCGTGCTCTAAGCTCACCTCTTCAATGGCCCCCAAGCTCAAAGATGACATCTTTGATGCCCGATACCAACAAAGGCGCCTTCTTTCCAAAATGGGTCCTGCTCTTTTGGCCTCTCTTCTCATCGTCTCGCTTTTGTTCGGGACTTCAGTCTCCCAACAAGAGCCCAACACCGATGGGTTCTATCTGTCCTCTTTCTTCCAGAGGATGGGAACGGAGGTCCCTTTGCTCACCGACGGCTTCTCCTCTCCCATCTGCTCGTGGGCCGGCGTCTCTTGCGAGTCTCAGACGGATATTGTCATCGGCTTGACCGCTTCCGGCCTCAATCTCTCCGGCCCGATTCCCGACAACACCATTGGCAAGCTCACCAAGCTCCGAGCTTTGGATCTCAGCAACAACGCTATCACCGCGCTCTCCTCTGACTTCTGGGGCCTGGGCAGCTCCCTCGTTTCTCTCAATCTTTCGGGAAATTTGATCGATGGGTCTCTTTCCAATAACATCGGCAACTTTGGAGAGCTACAAAGTTTTGATCTTTCGCACAATCGTTTCTCGGGCGAGATCCCTGTGGCTGTTGGCTCGCTGTCGAGCTTAAGGGTTCTGAACATCAGCGGCAATGGCTTTGAAGGAACAATCCCAGATGGGATCGTTGGGTGCAAGTCTTTGGTCTCCATCGATTTCTCGATGAACAAGCTCTATGGGACTGTTCCTGATGATTTCGGAGCTGGGTTCAATAATTTGAGCAGCTTGAATCTTGCTGCAAATGGGTTTGACGGCAAAATGCCAGATTTAATGGGACTGGACCATATCAGGGTTCTTAATCTCTCGGCTAATTTCTTTCAGGGTTCGATCGTTGGAGCATTTGAGGGGCCATTGGAGCTTGTAGATTTGAGTAACAATCAGTTTCTGGGCCACATCTCTGAGGTAAATCTCAGCTCCGGCTTGCTTTATCTTGATTTGTCTGGCAACAAACTCAGTGGAGAGTTCTTCGGTGATTTGAGCCGAGCGAAATCACTGAAACATCTCAACTTAGCTTCAAATGTATTCACTCATCAAAACTTCCCCAAGATCGAAAGCCTCACACATTTAGAGTACCTCAACTTGTCAAGAACAGGCCTTGTAGGCCAAATTCCAGCTGAAATCTCCAAGCTTTCGAGTTTGTCGACGCTAGACCTCTCACACAACCACCTAACTGGCCAAGTTCCTGATCTGAATGCCCAAAGCCTTCGAATTCTAGACCTCTCGTCAAACAATCTGACTGGTGAAATCCCATTGTCCATCCAACATCAACTGCCCAATCTGCAAATGTTCAACTTTTCTTACAATAACCTCACATTCTGCGCCGATCAGTTATCGCTGAAAACGCTAGACTCGTCGTTCATCGGGTCCAAGGCGGATTGCCCGATAGCAGCGAACCCTGATGATATCAGAACCAAGGGGGCCAAACACAAGGGACTCAACCTAGCATTGGCCATAGCTCTAGCAGCGTTTTTCGTGATAGCTGCATTGATCTGCCTTGCATTTGGTTTTAGAAAGAGAACACGGTCGTGGGCAGTGAAGCAGCTATCCTATAAAGAAGACACAAACATCTCGGGGCCTTTCTCCTTTCAGACGGACTCGACCACTTGGGTTGCCGATGTCAAGCAGGCCAATTCAGTCCCCGTTACAATCTTTGAGAAGCCATTGTTGAATATCACATTCGCAGATCTTCTGACCGCGACCTCCAATTTTGATAGGGGAACTTTGTTGGCCGAAGGGAGGTTTGGACCGGTGTACAGAGGATTTCTCCCCGGAGGAATTCAGGTGGCAGTGAAGGTTTTGGTTCATGGCCCGAACTTGACTGACCAAGAAGTCTCGAGAGAGCTCGATAGGCTGGGAAGGATTAAGCACCCGAATCTAGTCCCTCTAACGGGCTATTGTCTGGCAGGAGACCAGAGGATCGCGATATACGAGTACATGGAGAATGGAAACCTTCAGAATCTCCTCCACGACTTGCCCCTGGGAGTTCAGACAACCGAGGATTGGAGCAACGATACATGGGAGGAAGACAATGACGGGGTTCAAAGCATTACGAGCGAAGGGAAGACCACTTGGATGTTTAGGCACAGGATTGCATTGGGCACGGCAAGGGCGTTGGCATTTCTTCACCATGGATGCTTCCCTCAGATAGTACATAGAGATGTGAAGGCCAGCAGCATTTACCTTGATTCCAACTTGGAGCCAAGGTTGTCCGATTTCGGATTGGATAAGGTCGTGGGAAGCGATTTGGAGGATGAGATCTCCAAGGGGTCGCCGGGCTACATTCCTCCTGAGTTCTTTGAGTCTGGGGCTGCTGCTTTAACTTCAAAGTCGGATGTTTATGGATTTGGGGTCATTCTTTTCGAGCTGATCACGGGGAAGAAACCAACTGGCGATCGATATCCAGAGGAGAAAGAGAGGAGTTTGGTTGGTTGGGCGAGGGGGTTGGTGAAGAAGAACCAGGGGCAGGTGGCCATAGATCCTAAGATAAGGAGCTCAGGTTCAGAGAAGCAGATGGAGGAAGCGCTGAGGATAGCCTATCTTTGTACCGCAGATTTGCCTTCGAAGAGGCCTTCGATGCAGCAAATCGTCGGGCTCTTGAAAGATCTAGAGCCGATTGTTGGAGATCAATGAGAGGGTGTGGACTGCGAAGTTGAAACAAGAGTTCATGTATGAGAATGTTATGCACAGAGGTGGCTCAATGAGGAGGATAAAAATTCTCTAATCAACTTTGTTCTATGACTTCTATGTGCATTGCCTTCTATGTTCATTGCTTCTCCTTTTGATTGCTCCAAACGGGTGGAAGCCTGCAAAATTTTATCTGGGTTCTTTCCGAAATGCTTTGTCCTTAAATTGTACTGCCATTGTCCGTGTTTAGATGTCTGAATGAGGGGGCTATGTTATCTCATTGGGAGTTGCTTTGTTCACTCACCGTTTTAATCGCGTGCACTACTACTATACCATTTATTTACAAGTTTGTCACTCAAAATTACTCACCGTGCACAATCATTCAAAAATTCCGAAATGTCCCGGTTGTACGCAGTGAGTAAAACAGCCGATCGTCGACGGACAGCAACGACGCCTCCTCCGCCGACATCCCCATCTCCTTTGCTGTCCACACATTTGACAACCCATTCCCACCCCCTCCTCCGCCCCCGCCCCCTCCGACTATCCAGCCCTGACTCCTCCGACGTCCCCTTCGTTGATCCTCTTCATCTTCTACAAGCCCATCCGCCGCCCCCCAGCCCATCCGCCGCCACATCCTCCGACCTCCTTAGCCCTTACCCCACCCCCACTGTCAACTACCCAACCTCCTCCGCCTTTGACACACAAACACCCACCCACTAACCATCACCCCCATCCCCTCCTTTGACACCCCCTCTGCCCCCTCCCCACACTCTCCCTCTTCCTCACCACTTCTCATTCCAAACCCTAAAAATCCGGCGGGGGATAAAAGATGTGTAAATTTTGAATGGCAAACTTGTAAATAAGTGGATGTGCGCACGAGTAAAGCGATAGGTGCGCAAAGCTAACTCCCCATCTCATGAGCTCTCTCTTTGCCTTCCATGTTCATTGTTTGTCCTGTTATTGATCCAGGACAAACAAATCACCCCATGTGAATTAGCTTCGTTGGCTCTGTTTGTTCTTGCGTGATTAAGAGTTTCACATGCCTAATTGTTGGCCCATCGACACCAAACAAACCCCAGATGATTAAACAAATCACCCCATGGACACCTTGATATTTTAAAGCCTAAACTTGAGACATCACATTGATTACTTGAGGACATTCATGATGGTAACAAATGCAATTTTTATTTATTTTATTTTTAATTTTTTCTGCCGGTGGGTTTGGTTGTTGTGCATGTTTGGCTGTCTTTTGACTACTGGTACCAATGAATTGTGGAGGCATTGATGATGACATTTAATGATGCTTGCAAGTTGTCACACATTATAATTTCATGGAGAACACTATTCTAGCACAAGAATATCAAAGCACCAGGGGGGCCAGCAATTTAAAAAAAACTCCATTCTCACTTGATTCATGGGAGCTCTAGTACCTTTGTGGATGGTATCATGTCACACAAAACATTCATATGCTGCATGCAGATATTTGTTGGATGGTTTTTGCTAAAATTTAGAATGGTTTGGTTGAAGTTCACGATTATGTTAAAAAATGAGGTTTAAGTTATAAATCCCTTTATTTATGGCTATTTCGATAAGAATGTCCCAAATCATGTTATTTGCGATTTGTCCTTCAATTTATATAATTTACCTGGTTAACAGATATTTGTTGAAAAATGTGATTAAAAAAACCAAAATATACGATTTATGAGGATTTTTTGGAGCACAAAAGAACGATTTTCTGAAGCACATAAGCTGATTTTCTGAAGCCTAAACATAAAAGAACAGTGCGGCCCATACTGTGCGGCCCACTAAGCTGCACATGTGCAGCGCGTGTGCTAGTAGGCGGGCGCCCCCCAGCCTGTGCGGCATGTGCGTGCAGGCGCGACCCGCAGACGTGCTCGTCATGCTCGTTGCGGGCGGGGGGAAGCAGGTGTGTGCGGATCCGGATCCGAATCCGAATTCGAATTCGAATGTGAATCTGTTAGGGTTTTGTAAAAGTATTTAAACTCTTGTTAAGGCTAGGTTTTTGTGCGTATTTGAGTGCGAATGTCATGTACAACATTGCGGCTATTTGTAGAAAATATAGAAGGGAAAACTGAGGCCAACGGAGGGTTGTTTGAGAGCTTTCTCCATTATTTTCTTCTCTGATTTCTTAGCATGTTTGGTTATTTCAATGAACCAACCGCCACAATTTGTAATACAAGATTATTGAAGCTTTAGTGATATCTCCAACTGGACGTACAATAAGTACTGGGTGTAACTAGTATACATCTTGGTGTTGTTTGCGTGTTTATCTTTTGTTTTACGTTAATTTTCACATATATATAATCATGTAGCAGGTTTTGTAGAGAAAGTCCTTAGCTTTGTTCGTTGGTTCAATGATCTTGGAACTCTGCTGAGCGATTGCTTTCTTGATAAGCCTATGAAGAGGGCATATGAGCCTAAGAGAGGTGATCCAAATCACCCCAAGCAATTGATATTAGAGCAAGATTCATATAACAAGTACAAGACAACAGTAAAGAGTTCTTTTATAAAAGATGATGTAACCAGAAAAGCAATTGGTTCGAGTTCGTGTAAGAGTGGCTGGTATGTGACGGTTAGATGAGCGCAATAAAAAAATTGAAAAGTTTGATGGCAAGGAAAACTTCGAGATATAGCATTAACAGATGAATGCAATCTCGTGGAAGGATCGTGTCCACAGGATGATGTATGACATAGAGACTTTAACAGTGGATATCTTGGAAAGGAAGAAGATAGAGATGTAGGACTCGGCTATGACATCCATCAAGCTTAGTTTATCAAACGAGATGATTTATCAGGTGTTGGAAGAGACTATGGCTAATGGATTATGGAAAAAGCTCTAGAAGCTATATCTAAAAAAGTCACTCACCAACATCTAGAAGCTATATCTAGAAGCTATAGAAGCTCTAGAAGACTTTCTTCATTTTCAAGATGCAAGTCTATACCTTACTAAAGGGTCACCTAGACATCTTCAATGGCTTAGTGACAGAGATAAAGGCCATTGGATTGACTATAGAAATGGAGCATGCGGCAATGATTTTGCTTTTGTCGTTACCAGAGTGATACATGACGTTTGTTAACACCATGGTCTACAGTCAGTACACTCTTAGGTTTGATGATGGGATCGTGGGGCTCTATAACGAGGAGTTGAGAGATCGGAAGGCAGGAGTTGGTTTGATCAGATGAGATTTAGACAGCTAGTGCCTATTTGCTTCAGGCAAAGCAATGCGAGAGGCAAAAACAGGAGGAGATTAAGATCGACGACAAGAGACACGACATGCTATTTTTGTGAAAGAGAGACTGCCCAGAGAGGAAAAACAAAGACAAGGAGAATATGCTTGGATCTTTGTGAGTTGTGGTTGTGTAGACGAAGGATGCAAGGAGCGATGAGGCATACGATGTGCTCATAACATGCTCGTCAGATATTGAGAATCATGCATAGGTTATGAAATCAGGAGCGTCGTTTCACATGATACCAAATAGGAAGTGCTTCTATACCTATCAGAGGAAGGAGGATGCATCAGTCCTTATAGACAACAATAAAGCGTGCAAAGCTATTAGAGTTGGTTCGGTAAGAATCCAGTTGTTCAATGTCTTAGTGCGCACACTTACTGACATGTGGCATGTTTTAGAACTGAGGAAGTCACTAGTTTCTTTGAGGGCATTGGATTTCATAGGTTGCAAGGTTACAATAGAGAAGGAAGATCTGAAAATATCGAAAGGATCGACGGTTGTGATGAGAGGTGAAAAAGTCAGGGATTTATATCTGCTGAAAGGGATGATGATCATATTGGGGTTCTTGAGTTGGCAAATAAATACTAGAGGGAGAGGGGGAATAGTGTTATCCAATAAAAATCACTAATTAAAAAGTTACCCTCTAAGTTTACCTAAGTTTCAACGAGTGTTACGTCTCTTGAAACTTAATCAACAAACCTCAAGTAATTGATATAAAGATATGCAGTGGAATATAATCACAATAGAAAATCAGAGAGATATGCAAGAGATAATAGAACAAGCGCAAACACAGGAAATTACCATGGTTCACCTAATCCTGTGGGCTACGTCTAGCATCCACTAATCACACCCACAATGAATTGATTATACTTGCCTCTTTTCAATAAGAGGACTTCCCAATTGCCTCACATTTTAAGGGCTTATACAACCAATCTGAATAACCTCTTCATAATGAGGACATCTACACTTAAGGCTTTTCCAAAATACAACAACCCAATAACCAATTTCACCAAGCAATTTAACAATGAAACTTACCATCTCTCAATAGAGGGTTTGACAAACCTTTGCTTTGGTGATGATGAACAATTTCTCTGTAGCCAAGAGATTAAAGCTTGTATGTTCAAAGTGGCTAAGGAAAACTCAAGTTATGATCTCAAGAGTATCAAAATAAGAGCTTGAAGAGATTATAACTTTTATGGCCAATAAAACAATTGCTTAAAAGCTTTTCAAATCGCTCAAAAACTTTGGCCAAGAAATCTTAAAGAGAGGGAGGTCTTAACAGAAAAATTCTCAAAAATATCCCATTCAATGCATAATAAACTCATGAACCAACTCTCTATTTATAGAGAAAAAATTTTCCAGAGACAAAATTCCCAAAATCACTCCAATGGCTCTACAATGGCTAGTTAAAAAGCTAGTCAAATGTGACCGTTGTAGTATACTAGTCGATTATAGTTCATCCACTAGTCGACTAGTATGCTGCTAGTCGACCAGTTGGACAACAGTGGTCAGTTCTATCTGTCAGAATTCTCGAGAACAGTAGTCGACCACAGTATTAGAACTAGTCGACTTGTTTCTTGATAGTCTGACATAGCTCAAAAAACTTAGGAAATAACTTTCAAAATAATTTTAAAATATTTTAGAGTGATTCCTAAGTGTGTGAAGCTTCAATCTAATGCTTTATATAGAGTCTAAATACATACATAAATTTACATAAAAAAGAAATCCCATATTGCATAGTGCTCAAATCCTTCATCTCATATTCTCTTTGAGCCAAGATTTCTATTCTCTCCCAAGATCAAATTTCTAGAATAGAAATCATATCCCCTTAGACACACTACAATCATGATCATGTTGTAAACCTTTTTAAGTGCTCAACTAAATTATTGTATTTAACAATTAAATCATTATCGTCCTCACATTAGAGGTAGAGTTTACCTCATCAATCGTGTATGCCTTTACTCAACTCTTGAGCTTGCATATAGTCTTGAGGTGTGATAAGTGATTATATTACATGTTTTTAGTGGGATCCATTCATATATTACATCATATTAAACCCCACTTTATACATTGTTCACTCTATTTTCGTCCACTTTCACTCTTTGGGTGATTTTGTACATGTCAGGTTAATATTAAGCTGTTCAAAGCCATTTAGAGTCAAGCAATGAAGAGAAGAAACATGGTGATCAAAGGAATTATAATGAAGAAAAATTGAGGGAATTTAGCCCCTACACGATTGTGTGTAATAACACACACGTTCGTGTGCAAGAACACAGCCCAATGGCCAAGGAAAAGAACGAGTACACGGTTGTGTGTGCAGTTGCAAGGGGGCACAAATAAAGACCCCACACGACTGTGCAAACGGTAGTGTGGGCTGGTTTGTGAAGGGGTTAAAGAAAGGAGTACACGGTCGTGTACAATATTCACACGACCGTGCTAAAAGAGCTGAAAAAGAAGACATAAACGGCTTTCTGAAGTTACAGTTACATGGTCGTGTAGATTTTCTACACGACCGTGTCAAGCCAATTTTCCTGAAGCAATGAATGCCTACTTTCTGAGCAGAATCGACATGATCGTGTCGATTGTAGTGGCTATCTGGGTTGGGGTTTATTCGACCCATTAGGGTATTTCTTGGGTTGTATTTAAAGGATTGGTGTGCACCGGCCTTTTCATCTTCTACCTCTGCACTGTATGAGGAGTTTAGGGATAGATTAGGTTTTTATTTGTTTGGAGCAATTGTGTATTAACTTTGGATCTTTGGATTTTGACTTTTTGGAGCTAAGTATTCTTCTTCTTTGTTTTATTATGCTCATCTTTTGTTCTTGTATTATTTTTGTAATGTTCTCTCTAATGTGTATAGCGTAGTCTTTTATTTAGGGCATGGTTGAACCCAATTGAGGGATTTGGATATGGTTTGAACTATTTATTTAGTCTTGAATGATCAATTAGGGGTTTTCTTAGGATGATGATTATCAATATAAATTGATCTCATTCCTAGTGGTTCATTAGATTTGTCACTAACAATAATTAGGGATAATCTAGGGTTTTCAATCCTTATATTGATTCATACTATTTATGTCACCAACGATAATGGGGCATACATTAGAGCTCTCCTAGTATTGACCTAAATTCTATCCATGATAGCGGCGTGAAGGAAGGTTGGGGACATTTGTTGATATTCATGCATATATCGAATGTCAGTGATCAACGACAGTTGACTTTGGCATATGATAGGTAGTCATATCATAGCATCACGACAGTGAGGGATATGTGGCAACATTATGAGCGACAATCTCACCCTAGGATCAATTCAATAGATAAATGAAATAGTTCACTTCCATGTTCAACTCACAATAAAAGGGATATATAGCCCTAGAGCCCTTCTTTATCTTATCCTCCTCTTTATAAAAATACCAACGTAATAAACACAACCTAAGATTGGCTAGTACTTAAACATGCAACCTCTCTGTGGATCGATAATGCGCTCCGGATTTAACTCCAAAAACTACTGCAAGTGCACGGTGTCAGAGCTTTGTAATCTAGAAAGATATCAATCCTACAGGGAGGTGATGCTTATATAGTCTTGGGTGTTTTCTAGATCTCAGAACAATATCAGCAAGCATATTCAAAGATGGTTGTCAGGATTATCTCCTAACAAGGTTATCAGCAATATAAAAAGACTAGGGCATAAGAGTCACCACTAGGATCGTCGGATGTCAAGGCTAAGTTAGAATTCTTATGTTGAATTGGCTTTATTAGGGAGAGATTGTTGATGTGTCCATATTTTCCATATTTTTATCGCATCATTTCATGTCATATTTGCCTCCAAACTCCATATTTCATATATTATAGCGCTTCTAATGCCATATTCGAGTTTTGTATAGCTTTATGGATTTTTAGGAGTTTTGGAGCGAATTGGAGCTATTTTGGGACATAGACACATTCGACACATCCGAGACGTCATTGGCAAGGCCCCAGTAGAGTTTGCCAAGGCAAGGAGGAAGATTGGAGGAGAGGAGGAGAAGAGAGCGAGAGACGGCCAAATTCAGCATCAGTTTCCCAGGTGACTCGACCGAGTAGCATAAGCTACAGCCGAGCTGACACGCAGAAATCATATGAAAATGGCCTCAACCTACTCGACCGAACAGACAGCTAACTCGACCCGAGTTGTACCAAACAGAGTGACAATTTTGAGCTTTTCTCCAAGGCACTGTAGCTCGATTGAGCAGTAAAGCAACTCGACCCAGAAGTTCACCTACTCGACCCGAGTCGTCATCATCCAACAGAGTAGCGTTTTGGAGGAAATTCTGATCTACTGTAGCTCGACCGAGTAGAGGGGCTACTTGACCGAGTAGCCTATATCAGCCAGAAGCAGAGTAGCAGCAAGAGGAGCCCGAAGTCGACTCAACCGAGCAGGCGCTGCTACTCAGTCGAGTAGCGCGACGTGCCGAGCAAGTTACGGGCCCTAGTGCCCAGATTTTCTGATATTCTTTGTGGGGTCCCTACCCCTTGTATATAAGCACGTTTTACCCTATGTTCCAGACATCAAGAGTTTTAGCCTATCTTTAGTTTTAATTAGTGTTTTTAGATCTAGTTTTGGTTTTGTACCGTCGTCATTTTGTGAAGTCCAAAGATCGGATTTTTATTGTTCTATTGCACAATGAATCTCATTATTCTTATTGTCTTTGCTTTTCTATTACTCTACAATGCTTTGGTACATCATTCTAAACTCTCTATGCTCTTGATTGCCGATATGAATTCTCTTGTTATTCTTGCATCTTTTATTGTTTTTCCTATGATGCGTGAGTAGTTCCATCTAGGGCTAATGGATTAGCCCATGGATCTTAGGATTTAGATGTGAAGTTAGGATTTTTAGGTTGCGTTGGTATAAAAGGGACGTATTTTGTTGGATCTAGCAAAGTTTGTAGGAGATCTCGTACTGAGATCGTGCCCACGGTCGGTGGAATCGATTGGCTTAATGAGTATCCTATTAACTTAATTAGGTAGTTAGTGGATTCAAGTAGGGCTTGTGACCATGTCAGGCTCGTGTCTTGATGGGATCTACCGACGAACTATATTACTAATTGACGGCTACCGTCATTTTGTCAATGAGAGCAACCAAAATACATCGAAACTCTAACACACGAGAGTGGCGTGAGTTGAGATCATTCTGACCACGAGAGTGGCATGAATATTATCGATTCTTAATGCACGGATCGTGTGCGCCTGTCGTGAGAGTGGAGTTAATGCGATACGTTAGATTCTTGGCACTTAGAGCTATGAATTCCACATCTTATATGCGACAATACCTAATAAAGCCAATGCAATACAAGAGTCTTAACCTAGTATCAACATCCGACGATCTTAGTGGTGAGTCCTAAAGTCCTAGTCTTTATTAATTGATCACAATCCCAAACAAACAATCTGTTGAAATCGACTGCTGCCTAAATTCCGAGATTTGGAAATAGCCCGAGACAATAACATCGCTACCCTCCCTATGGGATCGATAATCTTTTATACTATTACTTGACACGGTACGCTTGCGTAAAGTGCCAAAAATTCGCATTTGGGATACATCTAGTCCTTGGCATTCGTGCCATTGCTAGGCGGCTTCTAGGTGTAGGTTTCGGGGGCATTAAGTTTTTGACGCCGTTGCCGGGGAAGGTAACAGTGTTACTTGGGTTATTCTTCTATTGACGAATTTGTTAGCAAATCTTACCATTTCTTACCTTTCCGCCTTTTATTCTTATATTACTTTGCTACTGACGGTATTCTTCTAAGTTCTCGTTGTGCATAAACAATCATGCACAATGGAGATGCAAGTGCACTGGAGCCGTGATTCTGATAGTGACTCGGATGTGATTAGCTTCTCTCCATACCAAGCATATTGTCTTCAAGACTCATGCATGGATGGAGCCATGGTCGAATGCGCAGCAAGAGAGCTGCTTAATGCAGTGCGATTCATCGGAGCAAGAACCTACATGGCAGGTAATGAGAATCAACAAATGGTTATGGAACATATAATGGACAATGTCTCAGATACAGGTACCATTGAGGATGACATCCATATAAGCTTTGAAGGGGACGCAATGTTTCTCTACACTGTTGAAACTCTACCGATTGACGCATATTGGAGAGTGACTCCTCAAATTGAACCGCTGGATGAGCCCCAGCTCTTAAGTATATTGGAGAGAGTGGTGACTAACAACGACCCGATAGAATTCCCTGCAGAAGACCTAATTGTTCAAGAACTCTCGGTCTTCATTACAAGCACCTTCCAGGATGCAGAGTCCTTGGACGGCGTCCCCATCTCTAACGGAGTCTACTACAGTACGAGGGAGACACTCTACGCTTCTATGGTGACAACATCCTCCAGACTGAGACATTTGAAGACCACGTCCACGGGGAATACATAAACCCCGGACATTCCCAAGGCGAGATAAATCAGGGACGCTTTCTTGACTGTACACCTGATGTTGCATGTGCATCTGAAGACTCTATTCCTATTGACAGACGCACTACGGAACCAAATCCTATGGAGATGGACTCTGCAGATGTCTACCACGATGCGCCATCATCACCTTGCTCATCTTATGAATCTGCCAACGAAGAGTTCCCAGCATCTGAACCAGCAGTTGAGGACGCATCCTTTTCACAGGCATACGATGACGGGGGTACATCACCTCCTCATGTAGAACTAAAACCCCGTCCTGCAAATTTGAAATATGCTTTACTAGGGGAGGACTCAACCTATCCTGTCATCGTTAACACCTCCCTGACCGAGCCACAATTAGAAAGCCTTCTCAAAATCCTCAGAGCACACAGGAGGGTGATAGGGTATATCACTGTCGACCTGAAGGGCATTAGCCACACCATATGCACCCATAGAATCCACCTCGAGGATAAGGAAACTACTTCCATTGAGGCTCAAAGGCGACTGAATCCGAACATGAAGTAGTAAAAAAGGAGGTGCTAAAACTGCTAGAAGCCGATATTCTCTACCCCATTTTCGATAGTAGATGGGTTAGCCCGTGCAGGTTGTGCCCAAGAAGGGGGGCATGACCGTTGTGAGGAATGATAAAGATGAATTGATATCTGCTAGGACTGTCACTGGTTGGCGCATGTTCATCGATTATAGAAAACTCAATAAAGCCACCAGAAAAGACCACTTCCCCATCCCATTCATCGACCAAATGCTTGAGCGACTTGCCAAGCATAAATATTTTTGTTACTTTGATGGGTATTTCAGATTCTTCCAAATCCCATTGCATCGTGAGGACCAAGAAAAAACAACGTTTACATGTCCCTACGGCACCTTCGCATACCGAAGAATGCCATTTGGATTATGTAATGCACTCGCGACATTCCAAAGGTGCATGAGGTCCATTTTCTCGGACTTCATTGAAAGTATAATAGAAGTTTTTATGGATGACTTTTCCGTTTATGGCACCGACTTTGACGCTTGTTTAGCCAATTTGTCTAAAGTCTTAGAACGATGCCAAGATAATAATTTGACTTTAAATTGGGAAAATTGCCATTTCATGGTAACAGAGGGAGTAGTTCTTGGCCATGTCATCTCCTCTAAGGGGATCGAAGTTGACAAGGCCAAGGTTGAGGTCATCAAAGAATTTCCACCTCCCACTAATCTTAAGGGTATATGTGGTTTTCTAGGCCATGCAGGATTTTACCGTCGCTTTATAAAGGCCTTCTCTAGCATTGCTCGCCCTCTTACGGAGCTCCATGTGAATGATGCTCCTTTTGTGTTTTCTGACGCTAGCTAGCTAGCTTTTAACAGGTTAAAAGAAGCTCTCATTTCTGCGCCTATCATACAACCGCCAGATTGGAACCTACCTTTGGAGTTGATATGTGATGCTAGTGATTAAGCGGTGGGAGTTGTTTTAGTCGAAAGGAAAGAGGGAAAGCTTCACGCAATATACTATGTTAGTAAGACCTTGGATGATGCTTAGAAAAATTACACCACTACAGAGAAGGAATTACTAGCCGTGGTGTATTCCATTGAAAAGTTCAGATCTTACCTTCTGGGATCCAAGGTAATAATCCACATGGATCATGCAGCGCTGAAATACTTGTTAAGCAAGAAGGATGCAAAGCCGTGCTTAATACGATGGATTCTTCTCCTCCAAGAGTTTGATATAGAGATCAAGGACAAGAAGGGGGCCGAAAATGTAGTGGCAGACCATCTATCGCGGCTGATTCCTAGGCATGGAGATGACAACTTGCCGAATGATGATTCTTTCACCGGCGAGCAATTATTCGTGGCATCCTCCTCTGAAGCACCTTGGTACGTGACGCACTCGAAACCTACACCTAGATTCCACCTGGCGGTGTCACGATCGCCAGGCGTGGTATGGTCCCTAGGCTTCAATTCCGGGCTCAATCTGCAAGCGGACGGTGTCGAGTTATAGTACAAATGATATCGAATCCCACAGGGACGGTGATAGTGTAAATGGATTCTCAGTTTATTTCTAAATCTCGAAGTGAGATAGCTATCGGGGTGAAAGGTTTGTTTGAGGTGTTGTTGTTGTTTTACTAATAAAAGGGATTAGGGCATTAGGGATCACCACTAGGATCGTCAGGGGTCGACGTTAGAATGGGATCCTTACGTTGCATTAGGGCTAGGGAATTAATCCCCCAATTTGTACCACTCTCGTGGGTTAGAATTGCGGGGTATTTCGGTGGCTCTCGTTGACGCAATGGCGGTAGCCGTCAACGTAGCAGTATAGTTCGTCGATGGATCCCCTCAAGGCACGAGCCGGGCATGGTCACGAGCCTTGGTTGGATCCACCGATTTTCCTATTCGAATACCAGAGATACCACTTAAGCGCATCAATTCCACAGACCGTGGGCATGATCTCAGTACGGGTTATCTAGGGATTCAGTAGGATTGACCGAAATACTTCCTTAAATCCCTAATTCAACGTAGGGATCCAGATCTACGTTTTCCCCATAGGATCCTAGGGTTAACCCATCGACCCTAGAAAGATCTACTCACTCATGGTATTGTTAACGGATAAAGATGCAATTTTGAAATACGAGCACATCATCGCAGATCAATAAAATGGAGATAAAAACTTACAGCGATAGACGAAGAGAATAGATGAACAATAGATCCAGAAAAATCCAGATTCCAATATGCAAACGCAGATGAGAACCAAAATATTGATCTCTCAATTTTAATCTAAAAGTATCAGAAGTTTTAATCTAAAAACCAAATACAAAATCGCCTAAGCTCCTCGTAAAAAGAACGTCTCTAACTCAAAATGAATCGCCTCCCTAATCGTCTCGCACAGCTCCCAGCTTCAGTGCCAAAAATCGCGTGAACGGCGGCTTCACAAAACTTTCCAAAAATAGCCCTGAAATTGCAGACCGAGTAGGTGACTCGGTCGAGCAATGAGTTGCTCGTTCTGTCGCTCGGACTGAGCAGATGAACTGCTCGACCGAGCACTACAGGGAGTCGAGATTCTTCAAAATTGTCGCTCTGCTCACCCGGACCGAGTCAGCTCTACTCGGTCCGAGCAGGGGATGACTCGGTCAGTGAAGATCTGCTTGGGCCGTGTCGCTTCTTCGCTTGAGCTTTGAAATGTTGACGCTGCTCGACCGAGCAGATGAACTACTCGGTCCGAGTGATCACCGTACAGCCTCTTTCTCCATTTGGAGCTGCTCGGTCCAAGTATCTGAACTCTCGACCGAGCAGTCTGGGAAAAAACTCTCCAGGAGCTACTGAATGCTCATCTCTCTTCTCCTCCAATGGCTCCAAAAGTATGGCGAACTCCTCCAGAGCCTCGCCAATGAGCTCATGAATGTATCGGATGTGTCCATACCCAAGTGGGGTCCCGAATCGCTCCAAAATCCATGAAAACTCACAAAAGACTACGAAACTCGAATATATCGTCAGAAATGCAATTTTGTAGTGAAATGTGGGATTTGGATGCGAAAATGGCATGGGATGCAATGAAATGATGATATGAGAATAGTAGAAAATATGGACACATCAAAATCCCCTAAGCTTACCTCTTACTCGTCCTCGAGGAAGACGAATAATTGGTACGCCGGGAAGAAAACAAAAAGAAATAAGAAAAATGAAAATAGAAATAGAGGAAAATTAAAAAGAGAAGTGAGAGGAGAGTGCTAAGGATGATCGGTCAGATCTCAGGCCTAAATAATATATCACGATATTCTGAATGATAAACATACATGCTACTGGCAATTTATAGTTTTACAAATCATATGACTAACATGCAATGCAGGCAAAGGATAGGGATCTACTGAAATAACACCATCAAATCATATCAATCTCATGCAATCCCTAGAGTTTAGTATAAAGAAGCTGGTAATGCCCTTTTCAATCACAGATACACAAAGAGCATAAAGAATTCACACAACATGTAACAGAGAATAGAAAAAATCATGCCATTCAGATATTCATTTCGATTCATGAAAAATCTCCAAAAACTAAAGTAATTCGTAAAGTTTAGGTATTATTAAATCTCCCCGTTATGCACCGTATCCACTCTAATGTCATGCTCACTCATGTGATCAGTTGGTTTACCCCCCAAGTTTAGCTTGAGGCGTCGCATCAAGGAAAATGATATGAAATTTTTC